>CP125978.1:77045114-77645114 GCA_030063025.1 Avena longiglumis
ATAAAGGGGAGCCTTGGCTCCTCTAGGGCTAACGTGGCAAGCATATTCGAGGAATATGCTTGTCCCAATATAGTAATTCGGCGGCCTCCTTTCCATGTTGCCCTTCTAATGACGGCAAGGTTCCAGAGAACCCCACCTGCACGCCTCGGGCTCCAGGACTGTCACCTCCGTGACCTCCTTCTGCCCTTTTGTCGCTCTGCACCTTGTCCTTTGTGCTTGGCTCTGCTCAGATTCTTCCTAGCCCGTGACTAGAGTTTGACTATAGGCTCCTCCTTCTCCCGCAAGCTTCATGTTATTCGGCCATATCTCGCTTAACCCGTCTTGGTCGTTACCTGCAATTATATTATTCGGGCTGACCCGACCGACTTATACAGTACATCGGCCGGGTCATGTACTGCCCCTCTCTTAAATGTCCTGCTCGTGCATACCTCGGCCGACCTTCACAGGATTCGGCCGATTTAGCCATTAACTCGGAATTGGACGGGGATCTTCCTTTTGTCTTCCCCCGCCCTGACCCTATCCAGGGTCACCTCCCCAACAGTTCAACAACTTAAATGACAATTATAATTAGAAGAACTTAGCAACCCCTCTCATATACATCCGGATTTCCCCGAGTTAATGTTTTCACCCCTCGGAACCCTATTTAAACTACCGAGCATGTTTTAGGGTTTCATTCCAATACAATTTAACTTGTCATATCATCATCCTTGTTTGAGAATTGCATCGATGATATGTGTTGATTGTTTCCCCTCTCTTTCCAGTGTTTGGTTCTTCTCGGTAGAATACGATATCGATATCGAGATCGAAGACCGAGATCAAGACCATCGAAGTTCGAAGATCGACGAACAATACTTGACCAACTGTAACCAAGTCAAGTACAAGGCTCCCGAAGATCTGCTTATCTATTATCAACTGGCAAAGGCAAGCATAGCTCCATCATGATATAATCCTATGATTTCGAAAGTATTTCAATTCTTGCCATGATGCATACGATTCTACTGTGGTTTTTTATTGATATATAGAGTATCCTATCAATTGCATTACTCCCTTTGAGCTTATTTTACCTGATCCACTGCTCCTAGCATAACTAGGTTTGGCTTGTGTGCACTGCTAGAGCTTATATTTGTGTCCTTCTTAGCCATGCATAGCTGTTGAGTCTGGTCTATCCAGATAATGTATCAATTGCAGATAATCTAGTATGACAGAAGGACATGATAAGATGAGATCAGAAGTGATATGAGATTAAACATGCTAAGGCTTGTTTGGGAGGCCACGGTGGGATGTGGTTTTTCTAGTCCCATGCTCGCCACCCATAGGACCCTAGGTTCTTACCTCTTGAACCAAGACGAGCGTACAACCACACGGGGTTAATGGGGACCCCATGATTGACTAACTTGCCTAGTAGATTCCATGAGTCACATAGTTCGGGCATTCCATTTGACATACGCATTGAAAACGTTTTTGAAAGAGGGAGGTGAAGGAGGTGCATTCATACAGGTAGGGAAGTGTGGACCTGGTTACTTGGGGTTGATGGCACCCCTGGTAAACAAACCTCGCCTCACATCTTTAAGTACCAGCTTCGGGATTTGACCCGTTATGGTGGAACCATACTTATTGCGTGACTCATGGTCTCGGCGAAAGCAAGGTAAAGGTCGTGTCCAACCACACCCTCTACCAGCACACCAAGGAAGTGCGTCAAGTGGCATTAAGAGTCGGTTGGTACGTGTGGGTAAAGTTGTACACCCCTGCAGGGTAATAATCTTTCGGAAAGCCGTGTCCACGGTTATGGGCGACTTGGGAACGAATGGGAGATCATAGAGAACATGAACCTAATCGTAGAACTTGGCAACTAATGTTTGTTAAGGATGCTTCCTCATGGGTTCGAGGGGGTGATCCTAGTTCAGGTGATGATGATTTGGTGGATATAAATATGATGATCAATATTTCAGAGATGTCGCTCTCTTATCCCCTTTTAAAATACTCTGAATAGACAAGCTTCTTCTCTCTCTTGTTTTATAAACAAAAGATGGCTTTATGCAAAACAACTCCACTAGCCAGAAGTCTTGCGGAGTACACCCTGTACTCACCCTTGCTTTGTTGATACTTTTGGCAGAGTAAGTGATTCACTGAAGATGAGTTTCGTACTACATCGACACCGACGAGTAGCTTGGGGTTCCCGGCCGGCAGCCTAGAATCTATGGGCTGGGACGTCATCGTTATGTTTTAGGCCTCTTAGGCCATTTGTTAAGTTTGCCATACTTAATAGCATAATTTTCCTTCCGTTGTTTGATGTTTGTGGTCAGTGACCTCTGCTTGTAATAATTTGATTCTCTGCTCAGTTATGAGCTCGCTATAATAAATTTTTGTGTCGTAGGGTCACTGCCGTGTTACTGATTCTTCACTTCATATTCTCGAGCTCAAGGTTAAGCTTATTTCAGACGGAGGTCTGGGATTTGTTTAGCCCTGATCCCGGGGGTGTCACAGGTGCCCACGTACCTCCATCTAATCCACCGCCCAACCCGCAGGTTGGGAACAGAGGAAACGGAGGGAAACCGCCCCTCCAGCCGTACGAAGGCGACGCTAATGCCTACCAGAAGATCAACTTCAACGAGGACGGATGGCGCCAAGCACGTGAAGCCGTGGCAGGCAATAGGATCCTACTAGTGAATGCTTCATGGGACTTGCTGATGGTGATGGGGGAATACCAATCGGGGTATACCCACGAAGCGGATTCTCCAGCTGGATCGAGCCGACTGAAGCCAAGCCCAGAGCGGGTCGACTCGCCCAATGCGGCGACTGGCGCACGCTGGACCCAGACGAGTGGCTGCGACTGGAGGCCCAAGACAGCGACTTGTATACAAAGCCCACTAGAACTTGTAAACCCTAACTGGCTGCATATATAAAGCCACCAGGGACACCCCCACGGGGTACGTCATATTAGATCTAGTCTCTCCCTCCGCCTACGACGGCTCCCATGTAATCCAATCTATGATCATATACTGGATTGATAGCAGGACGTAGCGATCCTCCATCGAGGGGACGTGAACCTGGGTATATCGTGTGCCAATCTCGCTCCCGGATTCTCCTATGTCGCCTTGCTCCCTCTACGTAAGCTACCCCCAGTAGCATCTGCCGTGCAATACCACGACAGTTGGCGCCCACCGTGGGGCAAGCGGTACTTGGAGGGTGATAATCCGGGCGAGATCCCTCGTCATCAACGCCGACCGGATCGCAGCTAGCCGATTCATTTCAATCGCTGCCCAACAGAACACCCGCAGACGAACGATCGGTTGCGCCTACATCAATTGTTGACATGCACTGGTTGAGAAATTGGACCCGGAGCATCGCCACGTAACAATCTGTTTTCATGGCTGAGCTATATTGATAGAATTTGTGTTCGCCAACCGAGTGGAGGCATGCACTTATCCCTTGACCTGGAAAAAACTCGCGAAACCATGCGTGTTCGATTCCATATGGCCGATCGGTTTTTTACTTGATCCCCTCTCTCGTTGATTTCATTGTCAATTAATTATTTTATTTTAATCTAATCTACTGCATGCCTGCTAATGACATATTCGGATTGAGAATTTGGTCTAGATGCAAAATCGAATCATAACTCATCTGAGCTGCGGTCAGCTCGCATGACCATCAACGATAGCTTGATTGATCAGATCTCCGGCTAAGGGATTGGGAGCCGATCGATCTAATTCAGCTACCAACCAACGCGGCGAAGACACAAGAAGATGTCGATTTGGAAAAATCTCATGCATACGTACATGCATAATCGGTTCTACTATACAGCTACTGAATTTTCTGTTCAATCTCTTATTTTCTTTTCTCATTAATCACTTTGCCACTTGATTATTTTAATTGGATCTAATTTCCCGTGTACAACTTCACATGTACCTGCCGCTTGGAAATTAGCAAAACTCCGCCTCATCGACTCTGGCAAAGATCCGGCTAATGGCGTCGCGCGAGGCGGTCCGCCACGTCCACTCCTTCCGGCTAAACGCTGTATTCGGGAACTTGCGACTCGCCGACGTGGACTCGCCATGTTCGTGGATCCTCCCGCTGCAGACTCTCCACGTCCGGAGACTCGTCTATCGCGGACTCGCCATGCTCCAAACCTCACCTAAACGCGGACACGCTTAAACGCGGACTCGCTAGGCTCGGGGACTCGCCCATAGCGCGACCTCTGCCTGCCGTGTCGACTTCGCCATAGAGCGACCTCCGTCCGCCGCGTCGACCCCGTGTCCGCCGCGTCGACTTCGCCATAGCGCGACCTCCGTCCGCCGCGTCGACCACGTGTCCGCCGTGTCGACATCGCCATAGCGCGACCTCCGTCCGCCGCTTCGACCCCATGTCCGCCGCGTCGACTTCGCCATAGCGCGACCTCCATCCGCCGCGTCGACCCCGTGTCCGCCGCGTCGACTTCGCCATAGCGCGACCTCCGTCCGCCGCGTTGACCCCGTGTCCGCGTCGACTTTCGCCATAGCGCGAACTCCGTCCGCGTCGACCCGTGTCCGCCGGCCGACATATAGCGCGACCTCTGTCGCCGCGAAATCGTCGCCCAGCGCCTACTAAGGGACCTTCATCATCCGAGTCGCCAGAGAGGGTCTCTTGCCATGCTGCATGGACTCACCACTAGGTGTCTCTTCCCCTCGGGAAAAATCTATTCGCCTTTGTCAACCTTTGAAAGAGCGACTCGCAATGGCCAAGTAGTGCGGACGAGGACTCGCAAACCGAGCCTCGGATCGTCCACGAAAAACGCTAACCGAGAGCCATCATTGGAGTCGCCTTGCTCGACTGGCCTTCCGGGCTAAGACAAATGATAGTGCTACACAAATAGCACCATGTCCTCCTCAACCTTAGACAGTGCGACTCGCACGGCCAAGTACTGCGGACGAGGACTCGCAAACCGAGCCTCGGATCGTCCAGGAAAATCGCCCAGCCGAGAGCCGTCTTTGGAGTCGCCATGCGACTGGCCCCCCGGGCCAAGACGAGAGACTCGCTAACAAAAACAGTGCAATCAACATCATCGCGTACTCGCAATCATCGCGGACTCGCCACACTCGGGGACTTTCCCCTCGTGGACTCGCAATCCTCGCGAACTCGCAATCATCGCAGACTCGCCACACTCGGGGACCCTCCCCTCGCGGACTCGCAATAATCGCGGACTCGCAATCATCGCATACTCACCACGCTCGGGGACTCGGCAATCGCCGGTCACTCGACCTCGCCACTTGGCACGTTCCAGACAGCGGTGCTCGCCGGTCGCTCGACCTCGCCACTCGCCATGCTCGGCAACAACCACTAATATTTTGAATATGCATCTCTAAAGAGCCTCAAGTCGCCTCTACAAGCCAACTCGAGCCTCGGGGACTACTCCTAGGCATACCACGTGCACGAGTAGTTCCACGACCGCGACTCGCCACCGCGGACTCGCCCTCGCGTACTCAACACGCTCGGGGACTCGCCACCGCAGACTCGCCCTCGCGTACTCAACACGCTCGGGGAATCGCCGCCGCGGACTTGCCATTCGCATACTCTCCACGCTCGGGGACTCCCCACCGTGGATTTGCCCTCGCGTACTCAACACGCTCGGGGACTCTCCACCGCGGACTCGCCCTCGCGTACTCAACACACTCGGGGACTTGCCACCGCGGACTCGCCCTCGCGTACTCAACACGCTCGGGGAATCGCCGCCGTGGACTCGCCATTCGCATACTCTCCACGCTTGGGGACTCCCCACCGTGGATTCGCCCTCGCGTACTCAACACGCTCGGGGACTCTCCACCGCGAACTCGCCCTCGCGTACTCAACACGCTCGGGACTCGCCACCGCGGACTCGCCCTCGCGTACTCACGCTCGGGAACTCGCCGCCACGGACTCGCCCTCGCGTACTCAACACGCTCGGGACTCGCCACTCGCCGAGCGTTCAACCTCGGCACGTGCCACATTCTGGGACTCGCCGCAAATGGCGGCTTCACCGACACCCTGCATATTTCGCCAACTGGCCATCGCCGACTGGCTCACGCCGACCGCCTCCCGCTTCACGGTTCTTTTCTCTGTTCAAGAGCTCGTCGCCGATTCGCCACGGCCCATCGTCAAGGCTCTCCGTGCCCTGCCTCAGGCCCGCTTCGAATCGACAACGCGCTCGGGGACTACTGATGGGGGAATACCAATCGGGGTATACCCACGAAGCGGATTCGCCAGCTGGATCGAGTCGACTGAAGCCGAGCCCAGAGCGGGTCGACTCGCCCAATGCGGCGACTGGCGCACGCTGGACCCAGACGAGTGGCTGCGACTGGAGGCCCAAGACGGCGACTTGTATACAAAGCCCACTAGCACTTGTAAACCCTAACTGGCTGCATATATAAAGCCACCAGGGGCACCCCCACGGGGTACGTCATATTAGATCTAGTCTCTCCCTCCGCCTACGACGGCTCCCATGTAATCCAATCTATGATCATATACTGGATTGATAGCAGGACGTAGCGATCCTCCATTGAGGGGACGTGAACCTGGGTACATCGTGTGCCAATCTCGCTCCCGGATTCTCCTACGTCACCTTGCTCCCTCTACATCAGCTACCCCCAGTAGCATCTGCCGTGCAATACCACGACAGATGGCATACCACCTCCTCGTCATCGGTGAGCATAATCGGCAGGTAAAACTATAGGAGGACCTCGACAAACGCAATCAGGCGGCTTCAGAGTCCATCGCGCGGCGAGCAACGCTCTTCGCCGCTGGTGGCTCCAGCTTGCACGGCAACCATGCCAACAAGTATTGCTCTCGCGCAGTGAACATGGATCCCGCCACATGACGCGAGGTCACCAGACCCCTCAACGCGTCCTTCATGGTGATGGACGCCAACATCAACGTCACGTCGAAAACGCCACAAGTTGCGATCATGGTAGCCATCACTTATCTCGCGTCTCACCCGCCTCCGGCGGATGACCCGAATAGTGCCATGCACAAGTCCGTGCTAGCCGGACTCGGACTCGTAGGAGCTGCGCTCCACGATGAGGCTCCTGCGAAGCCGAAAAAGAAAGCTGCGGTCAGATTCAACCGCAGCCCCACACCCTCATCCGATGAGGACGAGCACGACCTGCCTCGGCGTCGCAAGAGCCCAAGGCATCGCAGCAGCGACTACGACGCTCGAAACAACCTCACTCAACGCAAGATCAACAAGGCACGTGCCAAGCATGCATGTTCTACCGAATCTGAGGAGGAAGATGACACGGAGCTATGCGGAGCCAGATGCTTCAGCAGATCCGTTCGGCAAACGCGTATGCCAAAAAATTTCAAGGAGGAACTTGGGCGCATCAAGCCCAAGATGCACGACCACCTCATGGACATCGCCAGCAGCGGGCAGATGACGAGGATTCCCTCCACCGAACACATTCGGATGACGAGGATGATTATGGCCGCAGGCGCGAGCACCGCAGCAAACGAAGATCGCGCGTCTAGACGGTCGCGACGGAGTCGACATGGTTGCGGCTGGCTATGACGACCGCCGCAACAACAACAACCGCAACATCGGATACCGCGGAGGCAACTTCCGTGGAGGCAACTTCCGCGATGGAGGACGACCCACATAGACATGGCAACGTCGCAGCCGCGACGATGAACCCTTGTCATACGACAAATTGTTGGGTCCTTGCACCATCCACTTCTACATCGACAAGAAGTATGGCAAAAAGAAGGCCAGCCAAATGCTGAAGGATTGCCGCGAGTTCTATAAACTCAGCGAGGGCCTCACCCAAATGTGACGCCAGATTGTGAACCCTGGGTTTGGGCCCGCACCTGCACCAGGTGATATCGCCCATGGAGCTCCTCCACCACCACCCGTTGGACCTTCAAATCCAGCAATTGCACCTACGCCTAACAACGGCATGGGAGGGTACCTAGCACCAAAGAGGTCCCTGATGAACCAGGAGGGGCGCCCGACAAACAGGGTGCAAAAGAGGATCACCCGCCAAGTTAGCCTGGCCTTGACCGCTCCGCCCGCCATCCCTGAGTACCTCAGTGGCTCAGAGTCTTGAATCACATTCGATCGTTTGGATCACCCCCACCAGATCCCTCGCCCAGGTCATGCTGCCCTGGTGCTCGAGGCGCAGATCGGAGGGTTCCAGATGAGCCACGTCTTCCTGGACACAATGTTCCACGTCATAGGTTTAGGAAAGGGCATATACCCCCTAGGTAAGATATGGCTCGACATCGTCTTCGGCCAACCCGAAAACTTTAGGCGCGAGCGACTAGAGTTCAAGGTGGTAGACTGGCCATCCCAATACCACGCCATCCTTGGGCGCGTGGCATTCGCAAGATTCCTGGCGGTACCGCACCACGCGTACCTGCTACTCAAGATGCTAGGAACTAGGGGCGTCATCACCATCCAAGGCAGCTTCACCCGATCCAACCACTACGACAGAGACTTCAACAAAATCTCCCAGTCGTTCGATATGCAGGAAGAGCTCATGAGGCTCCGAGAGGTGATAGACAACGGGGCACCCCTAGTCTCTAGGCAAGACGCACCTGACATGTCGTTCGACTCCACAGTCAACACGAAAAAGGTGCAGGTCCACCCAACGGATGCCTCCAAAACGGCGTTGATCGCCAACAACCTTAGCCCCGCATAGGAAAGTGCGCTCGTCAAATTACTCCGTGAGCACTGGGAAATCTTCGCCTAGTGTCCTGCGGACATGCTAGGAGTTCCCAGGGAATTTGCCGAGCATGCACTGAATGTGTTTCCGGATGCAAAGCCCATCAAACAGTCCATCCGATGATTGTCCAAGACAAGAGCCGAAGCCGTTGGAATCGAAGTCAACACCGTGCTGGTCCCCAAAAAGGACACGGACATCCTGCGGATGTGCGTGGAATTCACGTCGCTCAACAAGCACTGTCCCAAGGACCACTTCCCTCTACCGCGGATCGATCAGATCATCGATTCGACTGAAGGATACGAGAACCTCTCCTTCCTCGACGCCTACTCAGGCTGCAACCAGATTCGGCTAAAGGTCAAAGATCAGGAGAAAACGACGTTCATCACGCCATTCGGAGTATTCTGCTACAACAACATGCCCTTCGGGCTAAAGAACGCAGGTTCCACGTACCAGAGGTGCATGCAGGCGTGCCTAAAAAACCATTTTGGTCGCAACATCCAAGTCTATGTAAACTACATAGTCATGAAGACCAGGGAAGCCAAGACATTGATCGACGATCTCCGTGAGACGTTTGATAACCTTGATCACTATAAGATCAAGCTGAACCTAGAAAAGTGCGCCTTCGGCGTCCCATCTGGCCAATTACTTGGCTACTTCATCTCCCAACGAGGGATAGAGGCGAACCCGAAGAAAATCCAGGCCATACTGACCATGGAGAAGCCGAAGAACCTCAAGGGCGTCCAGCAACTAGCTGGAGGCATCGCGGCGCTGAGCAGATTCAGCAGTCACATGGGTGAGAAGGACCTGCCTTTCTACCAGCTGCTACGCAAATCTAACAAGTTCGAGTGGACACCCGAAGCAGATGACGCATTCGAAGATCTCAAGCGGCTGCTCTCCACCTCGCCCGTCCTGGTCATGCCAAAGGAACGCGAGCCTTTTCTGCTATACATTGCATCCACGCATCAAGTGGTCAGCACCATACTCGTGGTCCAACAACCTAAAGATCGCAAGACCCATGGGGTCCAACGCCCAATCTACTACCTTAGCGAGGTACTGACCACAACAAAGCAAAGATACCCTCACTACCAAAAGCTCACCTGCGGCTTATTCATGACGGCTCGCCAGCTGAGCCACTACTTCCAGGAACACTAGATAATGGTCATCAACGAGGCGCCACTATCCAATATCCTGAACAACCCCGAAGCCACTACTTCCTGTGGGGCATCTAGCTATCCCCTCTAGACATCGTCTATGAGCGTCGTAAGGCCATCAAATCTTAGGTCCTCCCTGACTTCCTCGTCCACTGGATGGAGCTCCAGCTGCCAGACACTCCAGACATGACGTAGTCATGGACGATGCACTTTGACGGCTCCAAGCGCGAGGCCGGAGCAGGAGCCGGCGTTATACTGACGTCCCCGCAAGGCGATAAGATGAAATACGTCCTTTGGATGAAATTTCGCGCATCCAACAACGAGGCCGAATACGAGGCCCTCATCCACGGCATGAGGATGGCCAAGATCTGCGCGCAACGTGCCTAGTCATCTACGGTGACTCGAACCCTGTCGGCCAATAGACGATGAATGAGTGCGACGCTCACAGCGCCAACATGATCGCGTACCGCACGCTCTACAACTCACTCAAAGGAGACTTCGACGAGTGCAAGCATCGGCAAGTTGGAAGAGAAAGCAACGAGGAAGCTGATAGACTTGCCAATATTGGCTCCACCTGCTCAAGGGTTCCACCAGGTGTGTTCCTCGAACAAATCGGTGTACCCTCAATTAAAAGGAAACTCCCCAAGGGATCACCCGAAGAAGCGGAACACTCGGGGGATGCGCCACCCGAAGGACAAGAAGGACCCAAAAAGCATGACACCGAGGTCAAGATGGTCATCCTGATGCAGGTCATGGCAATTCAAGAAACATGGACTCAGCCGTACCTTCGGTACCTGATAAACAAATAACTGCCTGATGACCCGACAGACGCCCGGCGCATATCTCGCCGGTCCAAGGCCTTCACCATAATCAATGGCGAGTTATACAAGCGCATCATTTCGGGTGTGCTCCAAAGGTGCGTCACCATCGGTGACAGAAAAACCATCCTCCAAGACATCCACGAGGGAATCTGCGGTAATCACGCAGGCAGCCGCGCTCTAGTCGCCAAATCTCTGCGAGCTGTATTCTACTGGCCAACGGCCACGAACGATGCCAAGGACATCGTCACAAGGTGCAACGCCTACCAGAGGTGCGCGGTCAAGCTACACGCACCCGGATCAGAGCTAAGGCACATACCTTTGGCCTGGCCCTTCGCCCAATGGGGCCTCGCCATGATCGGCAAGCTTCCCAAATCCTCGAAAGGAGGCCACATCTACCTCCTGGTTGCAGTCGACAAGTTCACCAAGTGGATAGAGGCAATGCCCGTCACCAACCAAAGCAGCAAAATGGCCATCAAATTCTTTGAGTCCATGCTTTTCAGATTCGGCATGCCACACAGCATCATCACGGACAACGGGTCGAACTTCATCTCGAAAGAATTTCAGGACTTCTGCGAAGGCCTCGGAATAAACATATCATACGCCTCCATGGCACACCCGCAGACCAATGGAGAGGTCGAAAAGGCCAACGGCCTCATAGGAAACAGCATCAAGAAATGCCTACTGTGCCCACTCGAAAGGCTTGCGGGAGCCTGGGTAGAATAGCTACCCTCCGTCCTATGGAACTTACGTACAACACCAAATAGCTCAACGGGCCTTTCTTCATGGTGCACGGAGCCGAAGCCGTATTACCTGCAGAAGTATGTCACAAGGCCCCACGGGTCGTTGCCTATAGCGAAGCCAAATCACCGGCCACACTCGAAGACGTCGTCGACACACTCGACGAATCATGTGACATCGCCGTAGCCCATTCAGCGGTCTACCAGCAGAGCCTGCACAACTACCACAGCCGTTGGTTGCGCCCAAGGTCCTTCGTTGAAGGAGACCTCGTCCTACGACTCAAGTAAGAACGGCCGAAGAAGCTCGAGTCACCCTAGGAAGGACCCTACATCGTCACCAAAGTCATCCCAGGTGGCGCCTACCGCCTCATGGACATCAAGTCAGGAGTCGAATACTCCAATCCATGGAACGCCGCACAACTGCGACGCTTCTACCCCTAGCTACCTCTTTACTTTCAATAAGGCTACTCAGCCGAAAAATGAAACTCCCTGTTACGATATGAATAAAAGCTAAGTTACCCGTCCGAAATTTCTTTTATCTTGCATTACTTTTCGCTATAACACCCTTGGAGGCTACGCCTCACCTCACGACTCCGTCGACTGAGAACAAAGCATACAACCTGTGTAGCTGAACACGTCAGGCTAACGAAAAGGGCATGCATACAACAAAGCACAACGTGCAAATACAAATAAACTTTACAAAGGGAACAATAATCCCACTAAAATACATACAAGTTTTACATCAGTATATTTCTTTATAGGGTCCGCCTACTCTGAAGAATCACACTCGCCCATTGCTCGAAAAGATCCACGATCTCTTCAGCATACTGCCTAACAGCTGCATAATGCGGTCACATATCCCAAAGATTACCATTAGGTCGAAGGGGTGGCCCAGTCGCCACCGCCATGAGATCAACATCACGACGATGCAGCCAAACAAGCAAAAGAGCGGCCTTCACCCCAGCGACTAGCTGACACCGCACCAATTCCTTAACATGGCCCACATCCCAAAACTTCGCCAGCAGGCCCCAAAGGTTGGAAGGTGCCTCATCCAGGGGAAACATGACGGCCCAGATGGACGGCATGGAAATCCTCGCCTGCCTCAGCACTCGAGAAACCTGATGAACGCGATCCTGCACCGTCGCAAGGACGGTGGCCCAGTCACGGTCCATCCAGAAGAAGCCGCTAGCCTCCAAGTCCTGTTGGGTCAAACAAGTGATCTGAACCGCAATGCGCTCCTTATCCTCTCTCGGAACAAGGTTGACACCTGCAGCAAACTCATGATAAGGTGACACGCAAACAAGGTGCATCCGAAAACAAGCAGCAGCTCAAGAAGACTCACATTGAAGTTGCTCACTCAACTGCCGCAACTCCCCCATCAAAAACTCCTTCCTGACGGCAGCTCGCTCAGCCTTCGACTTCCACATGTCCGCGTGGACTCGAACTCCAAGGATTTACTTCTCCAAGCTATGGACGCGGTCATGAAGAAAAAGAAGTTGTGACGTGTCATCCAAAGATGGCCGCGGCTCAGGAACAGTCGAAGTATCCACGGGAATATCACCCGAAGGTCCCTAAAGACAAACAAATAAGATGAACATCAACACATCTTTGATGATAGCTCAAAACATAATTTATATACATTAAAGGCCACCGCGTGGCACAAGGAAAGATTGTTCATCAACAAAAGCGTACATTACAAAAGAAGCAGGATAAACTATCCTAGCTACAGCATTCGAGCCTAATGACCCGCATCTGGAGTGGCCTCGGAGCCGGAGTGCCTGCTCTTGGCCTCCTCCTGTTCCTTCGCCGCGTATTCCGCCAGCAGGTCAATGATCTTCGGTCCATAACGCTTACAGCGGGAGGCAAAAAGAGCGAACGCTACCTCTGAACCATCAGGAGCCGTCGGCATCTGGGAGGTAACGTGCGGCAGACCTAGCTCTGCTTCGGAGGCCATGGCCATGGCCAACCCCATGGAGGCACCTATGCCCTTTTGCTTGCGCTTGTAGGCCGCTGGAGCGTCCTCCGACAAGGCATCCGCGAGGGCGTCAACATCCTCAAGGACAGCACCCTTGGGGACGACCTCCTTGTAGAAGCGTCGAAGAACCTCCTTGGCCTTCGCTAAGGAGTTAGCAGTAGTGCCGCAGCGATCTTCGACCGCTGCGGTGGCATCATCTAGAGCACTTCCATGCTCCAGTGCATCGCGATCAAACGCGATGCCTGCAGCATCTGAGACAAAGAAGAAAAAATAGAGCTAGATAAGAATGTGACAAGAAGCGGCCGAAAATTCCAAGACCAAATCAAACACAAGATACTCACCGGAGAAAGCCTTGGCCGCAGACATTAGCCTATTGGCCACCTCCTTCTCGCGCGCAGCCGCAACAGTCGCGAGCTGCTCCTCGCGATTAGAAGCCTCCCGCTTCAGGCGCTCCTTGGCCTCGGCGGCATCAACCACCACCTTTTGCAGGCGCTCCTTCGCTTCCACTACATCTGCAGCCTTCTTCTCTACTCAACCGAGGCTCTTTTCGAGAGCGTCTAGCCGGCGAAGGGCCGCTTTATTTTCATCTGCAAAGCATCAAGAGCACACATGAGCAACACAAGCATTATTCACAAAACAGATGAAATAGACAAGAATGGGCAAAACACATACCTCGTAGTTGCTGCATGCTAGCCTCCAGCGCCAGATGCTTCTGGATGAGAAGGTTCGCGCTATGCACAAAGGGCTGCGTGAAGAAACATAAGCAAACGATCAAGAAAGCATCAGAAAAAGGCTCAGACGCTCTGCCCCTAAAAGAGCAAAACATTCAACAAAGCAACCCGAAAATGGCTCGGGGGCTCCCCATAGGACGATAAAAGAGAACAACTTACGTGCTCAGATGGAGACTCTGAAGGTCCACAAGGGATCTTCTGAGTAACGCCCACCCGAGACTCTCGCGGGGAGGGATTCGGGGCATCATCCTCAAAGTCGGCCACCATCTGAGAGGGAGCAGCCCTCGGCTTCGACTCCCCTACATCCTCTTGAGTGCCCTCGCCAAGAGAACCCTCCGAGGAGTGGCTGCAAGGAAAATATTGATCAAGAAAAGAAGAAACATTGCACATGCAAAGTACAGAACAAAACACATCAGAAAATACTTACGAATCAATGTCAGTCAAATTGAAAATGGGCGGCGCCTTCTCCTTCTTTTTCTTCTTGGCCGGCGGCTGCGGCTCCATCACCCGAATGGGCACAGCCGGGAACGATGCAGAAGAAACACCATCATCATCGCCGTGGCACTCGAGGAAGGATGGAACCCTAGGCGTTGGTGGGGTCAAGGCATCCGAAGTTTCGCTCAGACTCCGTGCACGCTTTCGGGTCCGCCCCTCACTCCGCTCGGGGGCTTCCTGAGTTGGAGACTGCGCCAGAGGAGCTCGGACTTGGAGTCCACAACTTCGTTGTCCGGCATAACCGGAAACTTTTCAGGCAGCGGGGGAACCATGCCAGCCACCTTGAACTCCTGCACACCAAAGACATCAACAATATTGATTAGTACCAACAATCATTACCAGAAAAATCACTTGAACAAAAGGCGTAACACGCATGACACAAATCTACACGTGAGGAACAGGTTTTGAAGCATTGAAGGGGGCAGTCAAAGGCTTCCCGGAAGGTCCTCTTCGGACTTGTACTTCAACAACAGTCGAAGAACTCTGTCGAGGTCGCCCCTGGATAACTCCTCGGATAAGACCCTCGTCGAGTCGTTGCGGCCAGTGTAAAGGAACATCAGATGCACCCTCGCTTGGAGCGGCTGCACCGATGTCATGCGAATGGTCATGGCAGATGCTGCAATCGGCAGCGAGTAGTAGAACGAGGGGCAAGGGAGGCCAGCCATCTGCGGTGCGAGATGAGGGCGGAGACACAGGGTTTTACCCAGGTTCAGCCCCCCGGAGGGTAAAGACCTACTCCTTCTAGATTGTATTATGATGGTGGTACAATGGGGCGAGCTCGGCGGCTAGGCGGCGAGTCGCTTGGGTGTATGATGGAACGTATCTCTACACGCCCTGTAGGGAGGTTTATATAGACTCACCTCCCCTAGGGTTTACATATCTCAACCGAATCAGTTAAGGCTTCAGTACTCGTTTAACCTAATCCAACTGGGCCTATCTACTTGCCTGGGACTTCATCTTCCAGTCGCCTGGATCCACACCGGGCCTTGATCCAGTCGCCGTCTTGCAGGCCCACTCGCCAGTTCCTGGGCTAGTCGGAAACGTCCTGCTGGGTATACCCCGGTAGGCATATCCCCATCAGTAGTCCCTGAGGTCGTCGTCGATTGGGCGCAGGTGGTCGCTGGCAGTCGGAGTATACGGCTTTCAACGCGGACATCCAGTCGAATCGGCGGCGGGGTCCTTCGTTTTCCTCCGCATCGCGATCCAGCCGAACCTCAATCCTCCGACACCCACGAACCCTTCCGCCAATGGCCCCCTCCACAGAACCATGGGGCAGGTCCAAGTGCACTAGAGCGCAACTGGCGTCCTTCGAGGAGGCCCGGATCCTGCGCGCCGGCAGTTGGCGCATCCCTGCGGCCGGAGAGGTGACTCCAGACCCGCGCGAGGGAGAGTTTGTCTGCTTCACCAGCCACCTAGAGACGGGGCTGGGATTCCCAACATCTCTTTTCTTCCGGCTCTTCTGCGCCTTCTACGGGATCCAACCGTCGGACCTGGGCCCGCATAGCATCGAGCAGCTCGCCATTTTCGTGGCGTCATGAGTGCTACTGGCTGAGCCCTACTTCCCCCTGTGGCAAGATCTATTCCACGGGAGGATCAGTCGCGAGGAAGCGGGCGTCCCAATGCTCGCTGCGGGTGGCATGACGTTTCAGCTGAAATCGAAGGCTTCCTTCTTTGATCTAATGCTACCCGCCAAGGCGGCGAGTGAATGGAAGAAGTCTTGGTTTTATCTCACCGAGGCGACTCCGGACGGCGAGGTGGTGATCCCAATATACTCCGCCGACCGGCCCGAACCATGCCGACTCCAAGTCGGCAAGCTTCCAACAGACCAGCGAATGGTTGTGGATGAAATGCTTCAGACCATCCGCTGCCTGAAGAAGAGGGGTCTCCAGCCCATTAATTTGTACAACTGCTGGCTCGGGCGGCGACTCATCCCCTGGCCCGCCGCGACCACTACATGTACGAGTACGCGGGCCGGGAGGACTCGACGAAGTCCTGCCTCGCCGAGTGGAAACTCGAGGATTACCTCCTGGCGCTGAAGAAGATCACCCAGGCGGCGTACCTCGACGCGAAGGCTGGGGTCGCCCCCTACACTGCGAAGCATCCAACCCCAACAGTAAGTCATCTTTCTATCATTCGCAGTCGCAGTTTAGTGCAGTCGCGGTCATACTGATGTTGTTTATGCCGATTGCAGCTATTTCAAGTGGTGGAAGGGTGGCTTCCGCCCGCGGACGACGAGAATTCAAGCTCGTCCGTCCAGGAGGTGGGCGAATCGCCTCCAACAAGGGGAGGCGTCGAGAGTGATAGGAGCGGCGACGACGACGAATCCGAGGAAGAGGTCGCCCCGCTGGTCCGGAAAACACGCGGACAGCGGCAGCGTGAGCTGGAAGAGAGCAAAAGCCTCGAACGTCATGACGATGACGACGATGAGCTCCCCGAGCACACCTCGCGTCGCGAAGCCACTCCATCGAAGAAGAAGGAGGCGAAGGCCCCTTCGAAGAGGAAGACGAAACCAGCGAGACAAGCATCTCCGCCTCATTCGCCAAGCAGCTCCGACGCCACCAGTCTGGCCAAGGATGACACGCCACCGACGGCGGCCGCGCCGGACGTTGCCGCCGTCCTGAGTGAGGTGCCTCTGGCCTCGATGCCTCCATCGTTCGCCCCAGTCTCTGGGTTGGGGCCCTCTCCAGTCGCGGCAGCTTCACCTTGCAGGGAGGCTCCCGTCAAAATTTTTTTAGAGGCCCCCATCGCGGCCTCGACAACAAAGAAGCCGTCCGTGACTTGGGTGCACGATATCCTGGAGATGGGTCTCAGTCGCAAACTGGGCCCAGAACTGGAGAAGCCGGCCGACATCCACACGGGGCTGCGGTTTCTACCGGTCGCCAAGTGAGTTCTATTCACCTGTCTTTGTTTTTCATTGTACTCAGACCACATTCCTTATATGATCAATTTGTAGGACTGGAGCTAAGAAAATAGGTCACCCGTCCGTGGCCAAGGTGCCGCCAGTCATCGCCGAGGCGGATCCCTCTCGGAATAGGAAGGCGGACGAGGTCGTCGCCCTTGCGGATAGTGCCAAGAAGACCAAGGGCGACGAAGTCGTCACGGTGTCTGACGACACGACGATCGCTCCAAGTGATCCCGTGGCGGAGGCGGCCTTGACGACCAAGGAGGGTGCTCCCTCATCTAGGGCAGCCGAGCCGGCCTCCTTTGGTGCCGGCGCATCCATCGCAACCTTCCCGCGCTTCATAACCAGAGCGGCTACAGCGAGTGGTACCTCGCCCTCGAGCCGCGCACCTGGGGTCGCTGACACGGAGGTCGAACAACGTCGCAAGCACACGCTGGCTCTCCTCGCATCCGTGGACGCCATACAGCTTCATGGTATGCTTCGCGCAGCCATCCAGGTATGTCCAGTACCCGAGGATCAGGCCGCTGTATTGCAGTGGTCTGATTCTTTTAGTGTCTTGTTTTTAATTCTTGCGTCCAGTCCCCGAGTGCGCACTCGCTGAATTTCAGCGGGTGGGTACTTAGGATTTTTTGATTGCAAGTCCCCGAGTGCGCACTCGCTGAATTTCAGCGGGTGGGCACTTAGGATTTTTTGATTGCCAGTCCCCGAGTGCGCACTCGCTGAATTTCAGCGGGTGGATAATTAGGATTTTTTGATTGTCAGTCCCCGAGTGCGCACTCGCTGAATTTCAGCGGGTGGGCACTTAGGATTCCGCTATTGCTAACTGTTTGACTTGTGTACAGGGTTTGTAGCGCGAGTCAGCCGACCGGCTCGCTGCAAAACGTCACGCAGAGAAGGAACTAGCCACCGTCCAAGAGGCGAACAAGGGGCTCCAGGAAATTGCTGCGAAGGCAGAGGAGGTCCGCTAGGGCCTTGTCCCAGCGAGTGAATTGGCGGCAGCTCAAACTGCTTTGAGCTCAGCTGAGAAGCGGATCGCCGACCTTGAGCGCGAGCTAAAGGAAGCGAAGGAGGAGGCAACTTCAGCGGATGGGCGAGCCAAGGCTGCCGTTACAGCCGCCGCTGAGGAGCGTAAGGTCTCCGACGCCCTTTTTGCTGGGCTTCAAGACGACTACACCTCTCTTCAGAGCTTCATCACGGGTCTCTCCCGTCCTTTGATTGGTGAGTGTTCCTGCCTCTGCCGGCAGCATATGCATTGTGTAATTTTTTTGATGTATTCACTGTGTCCTTCTGTCCGCAGGTCGGATCATTGATAGCCCGGAAGAGGCGAATTCGTTCGACGCACGACAATGTGTAGCCACGCTGGTCGACTCGGCCACTTTGTCGGCGACGTGTATACGGGCGTATGTTCAAGAGATGTCGCCCACGGAAGTGATTCCCAGCGACCTCATCGAGGTGTGGCGATACTTGGAGAAGGCGCCTTTGGTCGTCGAATTCATGATGCGATCGGCGTTCCGACGCGGGGCGGCGATGGCGCTTAGCCTTGGGCTCGCTCACTTCCCGGAGGACTTCGATCTGGACGACGTGACGAGTGGCTACCCGTCGTCGACCGGCTCGGTGGAGATCTCCGAGGTGCTGAAGCTGAAAGACCGCGCCGCGGTATACTCCGAGCGCGTCTGGGCGATGGGCGACCTCCTTCCTTATCAGGAGACGGTCGTCGCACCCAACGACCCCGAGCCGCAGCACCGGGACTTCAAGATCGAGCAGCCCTTCCGTGCAGCGATGGCGGGTGAGCTGATGACGTAACCGTCAAAACCGTACACTCCCTTCATTCGCAATCGCAAGGGTGGTGGCGAGTAGTCGTCGAAGCCTGCGGAGTAGAATATTGTGCCCTGGGGCGTTAGTAGTAGTTCTGCGGTTGGGCATACCTTGTAATTTGTGACAATTGCGACATGCTATAATGAAAGATCGTGTTGTTTTGTGAATTGTCGTGTGTTTTTGATTGAGGGTTGAACGAGTCCCCGAGCGCGTCCGCCCTTTTTTATGGGGTTTACCTCGTTTGTTATGTGTTTGCGGTTTTGAATGTTTTGTTATTGAGGTCGACTCGCCCGAGCTTGGAAAGCCAGTCGCAAGGCGACTCCCATGAGTGCTCTGTACTTCACCGTTTTCCCTTGCGCGAACGAGGTCGGGTGGCCGAGTCCCCGAGCGTGGTACTTGGTTGTTCTAGGAGCGACTCGAGGGTGGGTGAGGACTTGGCGCGTTTTGGTGAGCGCATCACTCCTGCCTGGCCCGTCGGGTCAGTCGCATGGCGAGTCCTGGGCATGCTCTCATACTTGGCGTTTTCCCTAGCCGCTCGTGCTAAATTGGTCGTCAGTCCCCGAGCGTGGTACTTGGCCGTTCGAGTCGCTATGTCGAGGATGCGGAGGATCATGGTTGCTGTGAGAAGCGGGGGAAGTTGTCTTGGCTCGTAGAGCCAGTCGAGCTAGGTGACTCACAATGGGGATCTGGGTAGGCGTTTTTCGTGGACGTTACAAGACCTGGGGTGACCCAGTGCCCTTGTGACGCACTACTTGGCCGTGCCGATCGCTGTACCAGAGGTTGACTTCTGCAGTTAGCTTGACGCTATTACGAAAAGTAGTGGCACAAGACACGGAGAGTAGGCGCAATTTGCGGTAACCAATTCTTTTTATTTCATAGCGACTAGAGGATACATATGTAGGGTTCTAGGAGTAGAACATCCGTAGGAGGTTTACATTCCATGGTCGCTTGACATCGAGTTTGCCGCCCCCGCGGACGTCGATGAGGTAGTAGGCGTCGTTGCCGAGTACTCGCCCGATGGCGAATGGTCCCTACCACGGGGGGGAAAGCTTGTGCATGCCTTTCTTGTCCTGGATGAGGCGCAGCACCAGGTCGCCTTCTTGGAAGGTGCGAGTTTTCACCCGCCGGCTGTGGTAGCGGCGGAGTCCTTGCTGGTAGATGGCGGTGCGCGATCGAGCTAGGTCGCGTGCCTCGTCGAGTTGATCGACTCCATACTGTCGTGCGAGTTCGTTCGCAGCCTTCGTGTAGTGGATGACCCTTGGAAAGTCGTGCTCAAGGTCGGTGGGCATGACTGCCTCGGCGCCATACACCATGAAGAAGGGGGTGAACCCTGTCGACCTGTTGACCGAGGTGTGGATGCCCCAGATGACGGAGGGTAGCTCCTCGACCCAGCACCCGGCGGTGCGCTCGAGTGGTACTTGGAGCCGCGGCTTCAGGACGTGGAGGATGCTCTGGTTGGCCCGTTCCGCCTGGCCGTTGGACTCCGGGTGGACGATTGACGCGAGGTCGAGCCAGATGTGGTGTTCCTCGCAGAACTCGGCCATGGCTCCTTTGGCAAAGTTGGTGCCGTTGTCCGTGATGATGCTGTTTGGGAACCCGTAGCGATATATGAGCTCGCGTAGGAATTTGGTGGCGGTCTTCCCGTCGCATTTCCGGACTGGCTTGGCCTCCACCCACTTTGTGAATTTGTCGACCGCGACCAGAAGGTGGGTGAAGCCGGAGGGGGCCTTTTTGAAGGGGCCTACCATGTCCATACCCCACACGGCGAATGGCTAGGTGATGGGGATTGTCTTGACGCTAAGCTCGGCACGTGTGTCTGGTTGGCGTAGTTCTAGCACCCAGCGCACCGCTGGACGATGTCGACGGCATCGGCATGTGCGGTGGGCCAGTAGAAGCCGTGTCGCATAGCCTTGGCGACCAGAGAGCGGGCGCCGGCGTGGTGGCCGCAGTCGCCGGAGTGGATGTCGTGGAGGATCTTGCGTCCTTCGGCGGGTTGGACGCAGCGTTGGAACACGCCGATCACGCTGCGCTTGTGGAGCTCACCGTCGATGAGGGTGAAGGATTTGCATCGGCGTGCAATCATCCGGGCGTCCGCCTGTCGGCAGGTGCCGTGCTCCGTAGGCGACGTGCGGCTTGGTCCAAATATCCGCTCGGCGACAAGTGCGACCAGGGCTGCCTTTGGTTGCGCTGACTGGCGTCGATCTCCCTTGGGGGAGAGACTGATGGCTTCGTGATCGTGTCGAGGAAGATGCCAGCGGGTGGTGCGAGTCAAGCCAACCCGATGCGAGAGAGTGCGTCAGCCTCCTCGTTCTTTCGCCTGTCGATCAACTCGACTGAGTAGCCTGCAAAGTGTCCCCCCAACTTGTCTACTGCTTGGCGGTATGCCGCCATGGTAGGAGAGACGGCGTCGCAGGTGCCAGCGACTTGCCCAGCGACGAGGTCGGAGTCTCCGTAGCAGCGTAGGCGGTTGACGTTCATCTCCTTGGCAGCTCGCATGCCGTGGAGTAGTGCCTCGTACTCGGCCATGTTGTTGGTGCAGGGGGTGAAGTCGAGGCAGAGGACGTAGCGGAGCTTGTCGCCCTTTGGTGAAGCCGACGATCTCGCCTCCCGCCGTCCGCGTTCTTGGAGCCACAAAGTGCGAGCTCCAGAGTGGAGGTATGGCAGCTTTTCAGGCTGGGCTCTTCCCGCGGCGAAGTCCGCTAGAGCCTGTGACTTGATCGCTTTTCGTGGCTCGTATTTGATGTTGTGGACGCCGATCTCGACGGCCCACTTGGCGACTCGCCCGGTCGCCTCGCGGTTGCGGATGATGTCCTGCAACGGTGCTGAGGAGACAACCGTGATCGGATGCTCCTGGAAGTAGTGCGGCAGTCGCCGTTGTGGTCTGAAGACTGCGTATACCAGTTTCTGGTATTGCAGGTACCAGTGGCGCGACTCGGTGAGGACCTCGCTGATGTAGTACACCGGTCACTGTACCAGGCGCTCCTTTCCTTCCTCTGGCTGCTCGACGACCATGACGGCGCTGACGACGCGCTCGGAAGCCGCGACGTAGACCAGCATGGGTTCTTTGTCGACGGGGGCAGCAAGTAGCGGTGCTGCCAGTAGCACCTTCTTGAGGTCGCAGAGCGCGTCGTCTGCCTCCTTGTCCCACTGGAAGGTGGGGTTCTTGCGCATCAGGCGGTATAGGGGCATTGCCTTTTCGCCAAAGCGGTATGAAGCGCGAGAGCCGCTACTCCGGCCAAATTTCGACGTCGCGCAGCACTCGGTTTGCCGAGTCGGCGATCGTGTCGATCTTGGTGGGGTTCGCCGATCCCGCGCTGAGACGACGTACCCAGTAGTTTCCCTGCTGGTACACCGAAGGTGCATTTGCCTGGGTTAAGCTTTATCTTGTATTTCCGCAGGTTGGCGAATGTTTACGCCAGGTCGGCGAGTAGATCGCCCTGGCGAGCGGACTTCACGACCACGTCATCAATGTAGACGTGGATATTGCGGCCAATTTGGCACGCGAGGCACTCCTGCATGCACCGCTGTTAGGTCACCCCGGCGTTCTTGAGGCCGAAGGTCATGGCGGTGTAGCAGAAGGCTCCGAATGGCGTGATGAACGCCGTCTTCTCCTCGTCCTCAACAGCCATTTTGATCTGGTTGTACCCAGAGTAGGCGTCGAGGAAACACAGCGACTGCGAGCCCGTGGTGGAGTCGATTATTTGGTCGATTCGAGGGAGGACGAATTGCTCCTTTGGGCAGGCGCTGTTCAAGTTTGTGTAGTCGATACACATTCTCCAGGTCCCGTTCTTCTTCTCGACCAAGACTGGGTTTGCCAGCCACTTGGAGTATTTAATTGGCCGTATGAAGCCTGCAGCGAGTAGACGCTGCACCTCCTCGGCGATAGCTCGGCGGCGCTCTTCATTGAAGAGCCGCAGCGACTGCTTGACGGGTCGCACTTTGGGGTCGGCGTTTAGTTTGTGCTCAGCGAGCTCCCTAGGGACACCAGGCATGTCAGAGGGCTTCCATGCGAAGATGTCCCTGTTCTCACTGAGGAACTCGATGAGCGCGCCTTCCTAGGCTGGGCTCATGCCCGTCCCGATCGTCACCATCTGGCTGGAGTCGCCTGGGACCAGCTCGACGGTGTGGGTGTGCGTCGTTTCCTCGAAGGCGGAGGTGTTTGCGCCCTCCGAGTTGGGCTTCTTGAGTATGGTGGGGTCGTCGTTGTTGACCCCGCTCGCGTATTTGGCGAGCTCGTCGGCGTGGTTGGTCTCTGCCGCGATGACGGCGTCGGCGAGTTCGGCTCCTTTGGCCTCGCACTCGGCGGCCATGTCGTGGTCGCCGTTGATGGTGATGACACCGCGCGGCCCGGGGAGCTTCATCGCGTTGTACGTGTAGTGGGGCGCTGCCATGAACTTGGCGAACGCCTAGCGCCCCAGGACGCATTGGTAGGGGCTGTCGAAGGGTACCAGCTCGAAGACGATCCGCTCGGTGCGGAAGTTTGCTGGTGTGCCGAAGGTGACGGGCAGCGTGACCTTGCCGATCGGGTACGCCTTCCGATCGGGGACGATGTCGTGGAATGTGGTGTAGGTAGTCTCGACCATCGATTGCGGGAGCCACAGTCGCCTGAAGGTGTCAAGGTACAGGATGATGATGGAGCTGCCGCCGTCCATCAATGTCTTGGGGAGCCAATAGTCGCCCACCTTGGGCTTGACTACCAGGGCGACTCGGCCTGGGTACTCGATGCGTGGCGAGTGGTCCTGGCGGCTCCAGGTGATGGGCTGCTCCGAACAGTTGAGGAACTGGGGAACATCCACCTGGGCCACCGCGTTGACGGCGACGGCGCGGGCGATGACCTTCTTCTCGCGCTTCGTGTTGAAGCCTGTGAAGGTATGGAGCGAGCCGGCCACATTGCCGAATTTTCCGCCGTTTGGCGGGTTGTTATCGGCGTCCTCCCGCGCTCGCCGTGCCTTCTCAATCTCCCTGAGAGTGTGGCAGTCGGCGGTCGTGTGTGTGGCAGGATTCCCTTCCCTGTTGTGAAATGCACAAGGTTGGTTAAGGAGGGCCGCGGGGTCGAACCTTGGTTTCGCCTTGTAATTGCCGCCGTCGCGGCGGAAGCTCTTGGGCTCGAGTTGCGCGTGCCCGGCGTTGGCGACGAAGTCGACTCGCCCGTCACTGCGGCGCTTGCCGGTGAGGCGAATGTTGCTGTAGCGTAGTTCGGACCGTCGTCCGTTGTCGTTGCCGCTCGTGCGGCGTTGGCCTCCTGACTCATCATCGGTTTCCTGGTTTGGATCTTCCTCCACGTACCGTTTGGCGATCTCGAGGAGGTCTGGTATGTTGTCGAGCATGCGAGAATGTCGCTTGAGCTTGGCGACCAAGGGCTCGTAGCGGCACGAGGTCTTGAAGCAATGGATCGCGGTGTCTGGGTGGATGCCGACCGCGTTGTACCATAGTTCTTTCCACCGCTGGACCCAGTTGTGGGTCGACTCGCGGGGTCCCTGGACGCATCGCTCCAGGTCCTCGATGGTGGTGGCGCGGGTGTAGGAGCACTCGAAGTGCCTGACGAAGGCGTCGCGCATATCCTCCCAGGATTCGATGCTATCCTAGGGGAGGGTGTTGATCCACTGCCTGCACGTCCCCTCCATCATCAAGGGGAGGTAACGAGCGGCTAGCAGGTCGGTGTGGCCAGCGATCCCCATCGCCATGAGGTATGTATCCAGCCACACGGAGGGGTCGTACGAAGGGTCGTACTTCTCTATTTCCTTCGGCGCCTTGAATTTCGCCGGGTATTTTTTGCCTTGGATCATCGGTCCGAATCACCTAGGCCCGAGTCGACTTAGCGACCCCATCGGCTCGCCGTCGCGGTGATTGGTTAGGGTGTGTCGCAGGTCGTCGGGCTGGCGTGCGCGCCAGCTTTGGTTGTTAATGATGTGGGTGCGGGCATCGACGGGCTGACCGTTGGCGGCGACGAAGTTGGTCGCTGGCCTGGGGTCGTTGGTGGAGAGTGCCGCGTTCGCGGGTCAATGTTGGAGCTGCAGTGGCTCTAGTGGTGGGCAGTTGAGGGTGTTTGCCGCCAATGGGCGGCCGCTTGAGCCTGCTCTGCTGCCCGAAGAATGCGAGTACACCCGACCCTGTGAGTCGGCGCCCGCGTTTTGCTGCTCGACCGCCTTTGCGAGCAGGGCCCTGACGTACTGGATCTGTAGTGCGCCGTCACCAGTGGCCGTGATGTTGTCGGCCGCTGCTCGGCCGGCCACGAGGTTGTCCATCGGGGTGGAGAACAGTGGTAGGCCATTCGCGTCTCGCTCCCATGAGGAGACCACTATCCTTGGCTGATCCCTGGGGGGTGTGCGGTTGGGTGGAGGTGGGGCGCCCATCGCCGTCGACCCTGGTAGGGGCCGGGCGCTTCCTCTTGGTGGCGCGTTCTCTTAGATCGCGCGCTTGGCCACGCGGGCCGAGTCGTTCTCGTCGTCAAAGTTCAGGGAGCGCCCCTGGACGGTGGGGTTCAGGCGCGACCTGATTCGCTGCTGGTGGTAGCGCGACAGCCTCTGGCCACACCGCCGAGGCGAAATTTTTCGCGCTTGGCTTGCTCCTTGCGGACTGCCTCTGCCAGCTTTAGGCGGAGTTCCTCGACCTCCGTTACCGTGGCGTTAGGAGGGATCGGGGTGGAGAAAGGATCCTCCGGCAGATCGGTGCCAGTCGCCATGTAGGTCGCGGCATGGCGACCGTCCCCGTCGCGGAGATCGGCGGAGTTTTCCGACCCGGAGTCAAAGTCGAAGATCCCAAGGATGGAGGGATCCTCGAAGTCCCCCATGTTGGAGACCTGGGTGATGGAGCCCGCGGGTGAAGCCGCGGTGATGGATCCGACGAGTGATGCCAGGGTCGCCGAGTCGGTGTCGTCGTTGAGGGCCGCGTCTTCCGCGGTCGCGGAGTTTTCGGGAACGTTGCTGTGGGCCGAGTTGTACTCGGAGGCGAGGCGATGGATCGTGCGGACCTGGCTCTCGGAGAGCCGATCGCGTGGCGGCGACTCGCGGATGTGAGCCGAATCCTCCGAGACGATGACGTCGGTGAGGCCGACGAAGAGGCTGATCGTGCCGACTGGCAAGATCATGTTGTGCGTGACGGGTCGCGTCGCCGGGACGTAGCTACTCGGCAAGATCTGGAGCATCTCGCCGATCGCTATCATGCGGCCGGTGGCGACCGTCTCGTTGATGGGCAGATTGGATCTCGCCACAGAACACCGGCCGGACCGGCCAGGCCCCACGGTGGGCGCCACTGTCGTGGGAATGTTCACGACAGATGCTGCAATCGGCAGCGAGTAGTAGAACAAGGGTCAAGGGCGGCCAGCCATCTGCGGTGCGAGATGAGGGCGGAGACACAGGGTTTTACCCAGGTTCGGCCCCTCAGAGGGTAAAGACCTACTCCTTCTAGATTGTATTATGATGGTGGTACAATGGGGCGAGCTCTGCGGCTAGGCGGCGAGTCTCTTGGGTGTATGATGGAACGTATCTCTACACGCCCTGTAGGGAGGTTTATATAGACTCACCTCCCCTAGGGTTTAGATATCTCAACCGAATCAGTTAAGGCTTCGGTACTCGTTTAACCTAATCCGACTGGGCCTATCTACTACCTGGCCTTGACTTCCAGCTTGGATCCACACCGGCCTTGATCCGATCCAGTAGGCCCACTCGCGGTTCTGGGCCAGGAACATCTTTGGATATACCCCGGTAGGCATATCCCTATCACCCGACGTTTGAGGATTGTGTAGGGTTCGCAGCATAGAAAACAAAAAATTTCCTACGATGGGAACAACTATGTACCAAGATCTATCTACCTAATACAAACAACGGGCGGATGTATATCCGTAGAGAACATACCCTTGAAGACCGACAAAGCTTAACGAGTCCAAACTCGTGGTTGATGTAGATGATCTCTTTCCGATCTCAAGATCGAGAGGAAGTCCTAGCGCCGCAAAACAGCAGCGCATCCGTGCTCGCACACACGTTCGAGGAACCGAGCAACCTCCGCGTCATCACTCCAACGATGCAGCGGAAGCACAACTCTTTCTTGCCGAATAGCCACCGGGAACATGTATCTCGCTAGTCCGAGACCATGGGGGATAAATTCTAGAGGGGGAGAGAGATCCTTCACAAGGAGGTGTGAGTGAGAGAGAGAGGGAGCGGGGCTCCTTTTATAGGGAGAGGGGGGCACCCAAGGGGCCATGCGCCCAGCCATGGGGATTCCCCCACCTCTTCCACATTCATGTGGTTGGAAACTCCACTCACTCAAATGCCTTTCAATTCCCTCCACTCAAAAACCCACTCAAATTCCCATTAAATTTCCACCAAATTTAATGCAAACTCTCATTAAATAAAACTCCGTTTATTTATTCAGAATTTTGTCAATTACTTTAATGAAAAACATTCACATATAACCCCTTTCTAGTATTTCCTTCACATGCAGAAACATTTTCTGCAATTTCACCCGAAAACCCGTTTCGGTATCTAGTGAAATAAATTTCTGCGCTTGTTATTCTTTTCGGCATGAAACTTTTGCTCCAAATGGATGTCGGTGTCTCTTAAGTGTGTCACCCTATGGTTCACGAATAATGCGGACATGATCGAGACCCCTCTCGAATCAATAATCAGAAGCAGGATCTGGAGACCCATACCGACTCCCACACATTCAACGATGACTTTCTTGTGATCGTCGGAACCATTTACGCTAGTATCTTAATCCTTTTGTTTTGCGATATATTACATGTCCGAG
This sequence comes from Avena longiglumis, assembly GCA_030063025.1. NCBI lineage: Eukaryota > Viridiplantae > Streptophyta > Magnoliopsida > Poales > Poaceae > Avena > Avena longiglumis. The sequence continues at coordinate 77,073,153 of CP125978.1, forward strand.
ATTCGATCATCGGTATCTCCATACCTAGTTTGATCTCGTTACTGACATGCACTCTTTTCTTGTTCCCGTGATATAACATTCTAGTGATCAAATCACTTCCTTGCAAGGTAATCAATGTGATATCACCGAGAGGGCCCAGAGCATATCTATCCGTCATCGGGATGAACAAATTCCACTCTCTATCCATTAGCCTCAACATAACACTTTAGTAGTTCTGAACCCATCTTTATAATCACCCTGTTACGGTGTGACGTTTGATGTTATCAAGAAACTCTTCCGGTGTTAGTGATTGACATGATCTCATGGTCTAAGGATTAGGATCACTTTGTAAGTTGTTATAGCAATATAAACTCAATGACTTTGATCGTAATTCTATACTTCGGATGAATGTTCATCACACCATTACACTAATGTTGTGACCTCGTTATTAACAACATCCAATGTCCATGATCAGGAAACCTATGATCATCTTGTTAATCAACCAGCTAGTTTATAAGAGAGGCATAACTAGGAACTTCCTTTTTGTTTATTAAACACACATGTATTAACGTTTCCGTATTAATACAATTATAGCATGTAAAATAAACATTTATCATAAACAAGGAATACGATAATAACCACTTTATTATTGCCTCTCGGGCATATTCCCTTCAGTCTCCCACTTGCACTAGAGACAATAATCTAGTTTGAAAACTTTGCGTATTGAACACCTATGGCTTTCTAGTGTTCCATATACGCAACTACAAGTGGTTAACATAATCTACGGATCCGACGCTTCAGGTCCGTGTGTATTTGCATGTCTTTGCGTCTTCACGCATCACTCATTCTCCAATGAGATGGCATTGTATAAATTTTGTCTTTTGGTGAGACCTTTAGTTCCTTGGGGTTAAATCATGTCGATACTATTGTCATACAATATATCTTTAGTGTTAGCCCATTGCGAACCACACCTTAGTTTGATAACAAACTTCTTGACACAAATTCCCTCCTTTGCTGCTACTATAGCAGTCATATACTTAGCCTTTTGTTGTAGTATTTGTCACAATGTCTTAACTTTGGAATACATCCAAATCCATCATGAAAACTCCTTTCCATTTCATTGTGCCACTCATAGTTTAAATTGAGATAAACTTAATTTGTATCTTGTGACTAAACAAGTATCAATGTAACGCTTTAGAATGAACTATTGTAATTGTTTGTCACCTCTACACAAATATATATTCTTAGTCCTTCCAAAAGATCATAAGAATATCCTTACTATCGTCCAATGATCATTCACTAGTGGAAACGCGGGCTTTTGTTGATCCCGAAAATGGGCTTTAACACCGGTTCTTCTACGAACCGGTGTTAAAGGGGGGGCCGTACCAGCGTGGCCTCTGCGGCATTAAAGGAGCCCCCCCTTTAACACCGGTTCGTGCCACGAACCGGTGTTAAAGGTCTCTCCACCAGTGGCCCGCGCACCCCCCCTTTAACACCGGTTCGTGCCACGAACCGGTGTTAAAGGGGTGGGGGCTATATAAGACACCACCCCAGCCCACACACACCCCACTCTTCCATTCTTTCACATTTTGGAGCCTAGCAAGAGGGTGTGAAGAGTGCTAGTTTGTGTTTTTTTCATATGCACTAGAGGTGTTCGGTGAAATGCCCGAGAGCTCAAAATAAGCTTTCTTGTTGCTCTTTCCGTCTCGGTCGAGGTCGACAACTATAGTTTCATGTGTCATTGATGTACTATATATATAAATGGTCATCTCCCTATTATTTTTTGATATATACTACATATTAATGCAGATGAATCGGCAATGGATGTACGGTGACCGCCGCACTTCCGAGTTCATTACGGGCCTCCAAAATTTCATCGTTGTGGCTAATGCAAACCGTGGTCACAATGGTTTTATGTGTTGTCCGTGTGTTCACCGTCGAACAAGAAAGACTACTCAAATACCAGAACCATTCACGCCCACCGCTTGATCTGGTTTCATGCCCAGCTATAATTGTTGGACCAAGCACGGAGAAAAAGGGGTTGTGATGGAAGACAACGAAGAAGAAGAGGATGATGAAAACTATCATAATATGTATCCTGAATATGATGATACCGCAACGGGGTAGATAATGAAGATCAAGAGGGAGCATGGGCCCGCCGATGACGATCTTGGTCGGGCCATTCTTGATGCAAAGGAAGAATGTGAAACTGAAAAGGAGAAGGAGAAGCTGAGCAGATGTTAAAGGATCACAAAACATTGTTGTATCCAACTTGCGAAGATGGCCACAAAAAGCTAGGTGCCACCGGATTTGCAATGGAAGGCGAGAATGGTGACCGACAACGATTTTCAAAGTTGTTGGTAAAATGAAGAATCTTCTTCCAAGAAATAATGAGTTGCCTGACAAGACATACCAAGCAAAGAAGGTTATCCGCCTCTAGGATTAGACGCGTAAGATACATGCCTACATTAATGATCGCATACTCTACCGTGGTGAGAACTACGAGAATTTGGATGCATGCCCGGTATGCGCTGCACTGCGGTATAAGATCAGACGAGACGATCCTGGCGATGTTTAGGGCTAGGCCCCTAGGAAGAAGGTTCATGCCAAGGTTATGTTGTATGCTCCTATAATACCACGATTAAAACGTCTCTTCCGAAATAAAGAGCATGCCAAGTTGTTGCGATGGCACATGGAAGACCGTAAGAAAGACGCGATGTTGAGACACCACTGATGGGTCACAGTGGAGAAAAGTCGGAGAGTACCGGACTTTGCACGTGACGCAAGGAACTTAAGGTTTGGTCTAAGTACGACGGCATGAATCCTTTTGGTGAGCGAGCTGCGTCACAGACTGCCTGTGACCCTATGTATCTATAACCTTCCTCCTTGGTTGTGTATGAAGAGGAAGTTCATTATGATGCCAGTGCTCATCCAAGGCCCGAGGCAACCCGGCAACGACATTGATGTGTACCTAAGGCCATTAGTTGAAGAACTTTTACAGCTGTGGGCCAAACCAGGTGTACGTATGTGGGATGAGCACAAAGGGGAGCCATTTGAACTATGAGCATTGCTTTTCGTAACCATCAATGATTGGCTGCTCTTAGTAACATTTCAGGGCAGACAAACAAGGGATACAATGCATGCACACACTGTTTAGATGATCAAAGTGTATATTTGGATAAATGTAAGAAGGTTGTGTACCTAGGGTATCGCTGATTTCTTCCGAACTGCATCCGATGAAAGAAAGGCAAGCATTTCAAACGTCTGGCGTAACCCGGAGGAAGCCTGTCCGCATCTGGTGAGGAGGTATTTGGTATGGTCAAGGACCTAGAAGTAATCTTTGGAAAAGGTCCCGGTCTATCTGTTCCGAATGACGATGCGGACACGCGCCCATGTGGAAGAAGCAATCTATATTTTGGGACCTACCCTATTGGAAAGTCTTAGAGGTCCGCTCTTCAATCGACGTGATGCACGTGGCGAAGAATGTTTGCGTGAACTGCTAGGCTTTATAGGAGTGTATGGGAAGACAAAAGATACACCAAGCACGACAGGACCAGCAACGTCAAGGCCCTAAGAGCCTATGCATATTGAGAACGAGAAGGGTAAACGATGCCACTTAACTCGCCACCACGCTCTTACCAAAGCAGAGAAGGAAATCTTTTTGAATGTCTGAGCGATCAAGGTCCGTCGGCTTAAATCGAATATAAAGGGAATAATAAATATGGCGAGAAAAATTCCAAAACCTGAAGTCTCATGACTGCCACATGATTATGACACAATTGCTTCCGATTGCATTGAGGGGGCTTCTACCTGAAAATTTTCGAATACCCATTGTGAAGCTATGTGCATTCCTCAATGCAATATCTCAGAAGGTAATCAATCCAGAAAGCCTACCAGAGTTACAGACAGATGTGGCACAATGTCTTGTCAACTTTGAGTTGGTGTTCCCACCATACTTCTTCAATATTATGACGCATCTCCTGGTTCACCTAGTAGAAGAGATTGCCATTCTCAGTCCTGTATTTCTACACAATATGTTCCCCTTTGAGAGGTACATGGGAGTCTTAAAGAAATGTGTTCATAACCGTGCTAGGCGAAGGAAGCATCTCCAAGGGCTATGTAGTAGGAGGTCATTGAGTTTGTGTTGATTTTATTCTGACCTTAAGGCGATTGGTGTTCCGTAATCACGACATGAGGGAGACTGCGTGGAAAAGGCACCCTAGGATGTAAAGCAATGATATGTAGGGACGGGCATTCTCAATCAAGCACACTACACGGTTTTACAAAGATCTATCTTGGTTGCCCGTATATCAATGAACACAAGAATTTAATCGCCTCAAACACCGGGCATCGATGAATGGATTATAAGTGAACACATGGCGAGTTTTGGCTGGTCTGCAAAGACTTCTCACGAATAACACCCTTGCTATGGGGATCACCAGTACTTGTTGGCGTGACACCGTCTTCGTATGTACTTTCCAAGGGTACGAGATAAATGGGAATACATTTTACACGATAGGCCAAGATAAAAGAGCACCAACCAAAACAGTGGTGTCCTCTGATGCAGAAGACAATGGGCAAAAGACCACGTATTATGGGTTCATAGAGGAGATATGGGAACTTGACTATGGACCTAATTTTAAGGTCCCCTTGTTTCGATGCAAATGGGTCAAGCTAACGGGAGGAGGGGTTGAGGTAGACAAGAAGTGCGGAATGACAACGGTGGATCTCAACAATCTTATGAAGAACTTAGACGAACCATTCCCTAGCCAATGATGTGGCTCGGTTTTCTATGTGAAGGACATGTCCTCCGGACCAAAAAAAAGAAAAATATGCAAACGAATACATCATATGATGAGCCAAAGCGTCACATAGTTCTTTCGGAAAAGAAACATCGTGGGAATCGAGGACAAGATGGACATGTCGAAGATTATAATAAATTTGATGAAATTCCGCCCTTCACGGAAAACCCACCCAAGCATTCCGTTAAGTAAAGAAGATGCTCCATGGTTACGATTGAAGCGATCATAAGGAAGGTCATATGCCAAGAAGTTCATGCTCATATTATGTAACTCTAGTTCATGTTTTAATATTAATACATGTCTTGAGTGTTAGTCATGTTTTGTGGATGGACCGGGAGTATGAGAAGAAGTTGTCCCGATTCGTCGACTTACCATTAAGATCTGATCTCCAAACGCGCGGTCACATATTAGGAGTGCCTCTATGACCAGTTTCTTGGAGATGCCGAGGACTAGGCTCGTCGGCATCTCCTGGAACCCGTAGTGGTGTCCCTTCTCTCAAAAACCATCTTGCAGCTTTGTAACTTGTCTAACTAGATCAATACACCAGGAGCTAACTAATTTCACATATTAGGAGTGCCTCTATGACCAGTTTCTCGGAGATGCCGAGGACTGGCTCCGGCATCTCCCCGAACTGGCCGTAGTGGTGTCCCTGCCTCAAACTGGCCGGAGGACTGGACTCACAAGGATGCCTATTTATAGTACAAGCAGCTCGACATAGTGTTGACACTTACAAAATAATGTTGACACTCACCCTATTATTAGTCGGTTGGTGTCTCCAACCGACTAAGGTTCATCTTTAGTCCGGTTGGTGACACCATCCGACAAGGTACACGCCACACGACATAATGTCGACATGCACTCACCTCTATTATTAGTCTTGATTGTTTTGTCGGTTGGTGTCTCCAACCGGGACTAAAGTTCATCTTTAGTCCCGTTGGTGACACCGACAAGGTACACGCCGCGACATAATGTCGACATGCACTCACCTCTATTATTAGTGTTGACTTGTGTTTTGTCCCGGTTGGTGTCTCCAACCGGGACTAAATTCATCTTTAGTCCCGGTTGGTGTCTCCAACCGAATAAAGGTTCATCCCGCCATTTTTCCCGCCATTTTTCTTCCGCCATTTTTCTTCCCGCCATTCTTCCGCCATTTTCTTCCCGCCATTTTTCTTCTCGCCAGTTCTTCCCTCCATTTCTTCCCGCTAGTTCACTATATATATATGTAGGGGGTTGGCCTCCATTGTCATTGCACATATCTAGACTCATATCTGCAACCTCATCACTCTTTCCCATTGCTTCCACCGTAGCACTAACCCCTGGGAGGCGAGGCGCTGCGCCGAACTACCCCCGCCTCCGCCATTGTGTCCCCGTCGGATGGATCTTTGGCGTCGGAGGTGTGCCGTTCCTCCTGTCCCTCTAGGTGTGGCGCCGGATGGCCATCACGAACCACTACTACTTGAGCTCACGCCGAGCAGCGGAGGAATCCCGGATGGCATCCGACTATTTCTACTTGGGAAGCCTTCTTGGATCGGCATGAGAGGGCGCTCGCCGAGCACGAGGAGGACGGCCCACCTCCTCCTAACTTCAACGAGGCCGGCGTCGGCTATGGTGGCGGTCGGACTCTCCAGCGTCATGGCCTATGACACCGCCCGACTCTAACCCCATCTCGCTACCCTCAAGTCCAGCCCACGCGCTACCCTCAAGTCCAGCCCACGCGTACTCTCCGGAGGTTCAATTACGGTGACCCCGGCGACAGCGATGACGGCCATGTAGTACGATTTACTACGGTGGCGAGTATTACAGGTGTAGGCAGGAGCATGACTAAATCACTCCAACATTCCAAAACAAGTTCGGCCGATTGTTACTTAATCTGGCCATGTATCTTAATTTTCAGTTCTTTTATGTATCTTAATTTTCAGTTCGATTCCGATTGTTACTTAATCGCCATGTATCTTAATTTTCAGTTCTTTTATATATCTTAAAAAAGCCCCTTTAATGAATGAAATAAGTGTTTATTTATTTTAAAAAATTTCATGTAAAGTAAATATAAAATGATTTACATGAATGGATAGATATTATTTTTCTGAAAATTATGATATATTATTCATATTTTTCTGAGTTGAAATGAAAAAGATATGAATTTTCTAAATTTCATATCATATTTTTTGAATTAAAAAAGCCCCTTTAATGCATGAAATAAGAATTATTTATTTTAAAAAATTTCATGTAAAGTAAATATAAAATGATTTACATGAATGGACAGATATTATTTTTCTGAAAATTATGATATATTATTCATATTTTTCTGAGTTGAAATGAAAAAGATATGAATTTTCTAAATTTCATATCATATTTTTGAATTAAAAAGCCCTGAAATAATGCCCCCTTTAACACGGTTCCGCAGGGAACCGTGTTAAAGGGGGTAAATAAATCTTGAAACACCCCTTTAACCCCGGTTCGTGGCTGGAACCGGTGTTAAAGGTAATAATGCTGTGAAACCCCCTTTAACACCGTTCAGCCACGAACCGTGTTAAAGGGGGTTATAACTCACCTTCCTCTTCCTTCTCCCCAGCCGATCAAGCGCAGAGAAATTAAGTAGAGAGAGCCGTCAGCCCGTCCTCGCCGCCCGTCGCCATCTCCGGGAGCGCCGCCGCCTCGCCGTCGCCATCTCATGAGCGCTGCCCCTCGCCGTCTTGCGTCGAGCTCCCGCCGTCTGCCGCGCCTCCGCGAAGCTCCGTCGACCCAGCCCGCTTAAAGACCGCGTCGTCGGCCTCTAGCTAGCACCCGCTGCCGCCTTCGCCTTCCACCGCCCGGCCGCCTCTTGCATCGCCGCCTCGCCTCTCAGCTCGACCTCGTCGTGGCGCCGTCTCGCTCGTCCGCTCACGCCCTCACCGTCAGCCCTCGTCGCCGCCTTGTCGCCATCCAGCTGAGCGCTGCCGCCTCGTCGCTGGGAGCCTCGCCGCCGCCCACACCACCCTCTGCCGCCTGCCGCCATCCCGCGGGATATAAGTAAGGGCATGTTTGATTCAAAGGATTTGTATAGGAAATTTGTAGGATTAAATCCTATAGGAAATTTTCCTATGGTGGTTGTTTGATTTGTAGGATTGATTCCTATAGGAAACTTTCCTAGGAAATACTTTGCACTAGATTGCATAGGAAATCTAACACCACCCAAAGCTCTTTCTTAGATTGCATAGGAAACTTTCCTATGGTGGTTGTTTGTTTTGTGTTGTTCATTGTTTAATGTTTCAAAGTGTTATCATCCATGATTGATCCATGTGAACACCACTAAAAATAAAAAATATATCCGCCCCCTCCCCCCTCGATCTCGCGCCGAGCAGGTGTTGGTGGCATAGTTGTAGTACTTCTTCTCGAGGCCACGTCCAACGCGTTCGTGCTATGTATATTGTATTGTCTGTGTATCGTCTCTGCAGTAGAACAAGTGGCATATGTGTATGTATATTTGTATGTGTATGTATATATGTATATTGTATTGTATGTGTATTGTATATGCATGTGTATATTTTGTGCCACGCCGACACCACCGCCACCATTATGCCGACCTCGACCTCCTGTCCTCGCTGAGCCTACACACGCCGAGGGTGAGTCGCCATTTTAGGTAGACCATCACGTCATGCTGGTTCGAACGCACACCCCCACGCACCGCCCCGCTCGCCTAAGCCGCCACCTCTCGTTGTCAATATAGCATTATAATATCCATGCTATGTTAATCAACTTTGATGACAAGTTAATTAGAAGAAGTAAATGTACCCTCTCATATGAATCCGGGGTTTCTCCGAATTAGGGTTTGAAATGACCAAGAATGTATTAGGGTTACATTTCAATACTTTTAACCTGTCATATCATCGTCCTTGCTTGAGCATTTCAATAGATGTATTACTGATATTTGTGTGATAATATTATTGTTTTAGAAACTATGGATCCACTTAGTAGAAACCTTGAAGAAGAAGAAATAATGGAGAACATTATTGATGAGGACACCTCACAATATCTGAACTTGGAGGGACATGACGACAGCTCAAGTACTAGTCATGGAGAAGATGAAGACTCCGGTGAACGCAATTTAATGGTTACAAAGTCCGGCGAGGTATATGCATTGATTAAGCCTCAGCTGACTTCCACCAACAATCTTCTTCTACATGTATTAATTAACGCTTCTTTCTTATTTTAGCCCTCTGGATCAACCAGCCAGCAACCATCTTCTTCTACGAAAAAGAGCAAGCGCGAGCGGCGTTGAAAGATCGTGCAAAGTTCACGATCGAAGCGCGTGTTGATGGCAGGCCGATGGAGCCCAAGAAGGCTGCGACAAATTTATACGTCAGTGGAGTTCTTGTTAGGGACCAAATCCCAATCATAATTGAAAATTGGAATAAGCCAAAGAAGGGCGGTACCTTTGTCGATGACAGATCCAAAGAAACGCTTTGGAATTCGTTGGTAAATTTCACCCTTCCGCCAGAGGAGGATGAAAACAACCCGTTATAAAGAAAAAGGTCAAAGAGTGGACTCTAAAGAAGATGGTGAGGCTTTCAGAATCGGAAGACAAAATTGAACAAATTTGTCAAAGTTGGCGAGACTCCAAATTTCAAGACGCATATTATGAAGATAAGACCTCACCGGCCCGAATTTGAGACATATAAAAAGTGCTATAACTAAAAGAGGTCGAAACCAATACGCTTAATGCCTCAAGAAGGAATATCACCAGAGGACGGGTCGTGGCTACATATCTCGAGAGGCCTAAGTGGGAGGAAGCTGAGAGGCCTCAAGCTTGAGAGGGATCACACCCAGGACGGATGGGTGGGACCTACGTGCAAAGACTTGGTTCTACGGAATCGGGGCAAGGTTGGACCCGAAGCAGGATTGTGTATCTTCCCAACCATCCTTGCCAAACCCGTCCACCGAACTCATCACGGCATACGAGGAAACATCCGCCAGATCTTCCATCCCGACAGAGAATGACCAGCTCACACGCCATCGGTAAAAAGAACACCCGGACATGCACGAGGCACGGGGTATGGCGTGGAAGGATGGGTTTGCCGATCGAGCGACTCTTAGATGGCGCAGAAAAGAAAAAAGAGCGTACAGAGCGGATGACACAGATAGAACATGCACTTGCGGCGCTGCAGGCGCAAGTGAATGCACAACAGAGCCATCAAGCTACCGGCCCATCTCAGCGGCATGAAGAGCCTGCATTGGAAGCTGCCCGCCCGGACTCAAGCGAAAAGCGGTGGCTTCCACGAGAACGCAGCCAACGCTTGAAATGACGGGTCCTCGATACCCCGTTGATGAGATCACGGAGCGAACACGCTGAGCTGCATGTGAGATTAATGGGCTTATCCATTAAGGTGGTATCGGCTATGCCTTACCTCCGTAGCTGGTGGAACTTACCACCGCCGACCGATTCCATATGGCTATGCTATTGTCGGGTGGATGAGGTTGTGAAGGAATATGAGGAAGCACAGCTTGACCATGCTACGGTGAAGGGAAACTCAACTCAAATTTGCGTGAAAACAACCATTCTTTGGAAGAAGGAACACATTGTGCTTCCAAATTGAGGTCACTGGCACCCCGCCTCCGCTGTCGTGATCTGAGCGCTTCACCATCTCTCTGGCTGCAGCCATCTCCGCCCGTCATCCATCTCTGCTGCAGCCATCTCCGCCCGTCGGCCATCTCTCACGGCAGCCATCTCCGCCCGTCGGCCATCTCCTGCTTCAGCCATCTCCTCAACAGAAGCGGAAGAGCACCGCCACGAGGAGCATCGAGTAATGCCACAAAGAAATCCGCAGGAAACCGTACGCCAAAGAGTTCAAAAAACTACGTCCCGCAGCCTTCCGCCAAGCCATTGCCGGTTTTACCGTGGAATCGCAGCGACGAGGAGACCAATAGGATCTCGGGAGAATAGGTCAAGAAATTCTTTGCACCTAGACGGGCCGAGCCAAAGGAGAAAATAGATCCGGCGGTGGTGGAGAAGTTTTACAAAAATCTTTTGAAACCTGAAACCCCACTTGTGCCGGACTACGAGCGCCAGATTTTGAAGGCGGATGCAAGGCGCCGTAGGGAGACTGAAAGTAGCAGTCGTGAGGCACCCCAGAAAACAGTTCCCATGCTCGGAGAGTAGGAAAACCAATCATGCTCCCCGCTCCAAATGTTCGACACACGGGACGCTCCTGCCGTAAATGATTACGAGGCAGAGCTACAAAGAAAGGCCAATGAGATGGGGATGACTTACATTGCATACTTGAACGTCATGGGAGACAAATTTCCCAAATGCGATGCCAACCCCATACAGCCATGGAAGTATGGGAAGAATCTCGTCAAGAAAGAGGAGCTCAAGAATCTACCAACAAAGATGCGAAAATTGCACAAGTGGTACCTTCATTTCTGCAAGACGAAAAGAAGAATGGATCACAAGCATATAAGAGATGAGATTTTCTTGTGCGGAGACGACGATCGACTTCAACATTCAAGACTTGCATTTTCTATTCAATCGAAGGAACTCGACAAATCGCCATCGCCCTTTATTGTGTGTAAGTACTATTTACGTAATTTTTATCTCAACTCATTCACTTCATTAATTGCATGTATATATATATGCTCACCATATATGTATATACTATTATGCAGGAAAAAGGTTATGGAATGCATGAAAGGAGGCCTTTTGACATTGGGTTCGTTGACCCAAATAGAGTTCATGAAGAAGTGGTAAGAGACAAACCCGGCAAACAGAAGATTACTTGCTAAAGTCTTTCTTGAGACAACAAACCAAAAGGGAAATACTATTGCCTTACAACTTCTTGTGAGTACTTACCCTCTCTTGTACACATTACTTTCGCTTACTCGATGTTAAGTGTAAGCGATGATGAGTTATGCGTGAGGTTCCACTTTATTCTCGCTAGTCATTCAACCCGACTCAGAAAAGTCCTTGTCATGGACTCACATTTAAAGAAAAAAGAGCTATGGGCACTTTAGAGAGATGCTCTAGAGGTAATTTCAATCATATTATCGCACTAGATCGGCAACTTTCGTGACAATAAGTAATTAATTACTCCTTTATCCATTTTCTTTGTCGGACAGGGTTTGAAAATGTTCACGGGCAGTGGGTGAATGGTCGGAAGAACTAAAATTTGTAGACCAAAATGTAAGTAATACTAGCTAGCTTCCAATTCCATTATATCATGCTTTATTGATTATTATTTTTATTGAACTCTCTATTCTCGTAAAGTGCGCGCATCAAGGACACGACAATAACTTATGTGGGTACTATGTTTGCGAATTCATTCGCAACACGATATGTCTGACAGTGCCAAGCCGCACTAGAACAACTTAGAGTAAGTAAACAAAGTCCACAACATTATTTTATTACCATCAATTGTGTTGAGTTTTATTCTTATATATATATTGACGGCCCATTCTTCATATATATTCAGATCGAACGGATGCGGGACCAACTCCTACCATTTGAATGCATACGAGCCATTCAAGAGGAATTGGCGGGGTTCATACTTGATGAGGTCGTCACGCCTGGCGGAGAACTCTTTAGATATCCACCAAAATGAACGATAACGATGTATGTGCCGATGGCGATGTATGTGCCGATGACGATGTTTGTGTATAATAATAGTTGCTTAATTATTCATGTACTCGTATGTACCGATGACGATTTATAAGTATACCGCTCCCGATCGATTTCCCTCCCCCTCCCGCGTAAATACGCCCGGAACGGGCAGAGGTAGAATGCCGGCGAGATTTAGGCTGCCGCGGCAGAGTTCTCGCCAGGAAAACGTTTAAATCTGGCCACAGAAGAATTTTAACACCGGTTCCAGACACGAACCGGTGTTAAAGAGGCTGGCAGCCCACGTGCGCCACCCTTTAATACCGGTTCGTATAGGAACCGGTGTTAAAGGGGCCCCCCCTCTAACACCGAACCCTCAACAGCGGTTGGGGAACCGCTGTTAGAGGGCCCTCCCAACCGGAGTTAAAGGGGGGCTCTGCACTAGTGATTTTATGATTTATTCTGGTATATGCTCATAACACTTAGAGCATAGGACATATCTGGATGTGTACATATCATGGTATGATTGATCAAAACATTCTCGTGATTTCACTCATCAAGTGTCAAAGAACTTGAATCTTGTTTCACTTATCAAGTGTCGATATACTTGAATCTTGATTCCATTCCTTTCCATGCGACAAGAACCGTTTCTTGTTGTTTCTATATTGAACTCCTTCAATATCTCATATATGTACGTTTGGCAAAACCATATTAGTGTCACAGTCTATCCACTATAGACATTCATGCTAAATATTCGGGTTTTTCCTAAGTTTTTCATCGAAATGAAATTCTTAACCTTTGTCAATAAAAATTACATCATTTCTAATCAACAAGATGTCCTCCACATAATGTATTAGAAATATGTCTCAGCGCTCCCACTTAATTTCTTGCAAATGCAAGCATCTTCATCGTCTCCTGATGAAAACTCTTTTTCATCACGATGAAGATTCCAACTCCGCGATGCTTACTTCAACCATTGAAGTTTGCATGCCCTTTTTAGCATCCTTTGAATTAACAAAACCCTTTGGATCGTGTCATGTACACGTCCTAGGTAACCATTCTATTAGAAGAACTTTGTTTTGTTTATTCATCTACCATATAACAAATTATATGTAGTGGTTGCTACTTTACTCCGAGACTAAATAAATATCGCTATGAAAGATCAAATCTTGTCATAGTCAACTCCTTGAACATTGTCGTAAAATACTTTATGACATGTCGACTATTTCATAGATGTGAAACATCCATGTCTATTTCTTTATAGATCCAAATACGACCGATAGGTTTTTACACCTTTCCGGAGGGTCTTCCAAGTTCAAAACTTGATTTCTCATGTATGGAACTATCACGGATTTTACGGCTTCAAGCCATTTGACGAAGTCAGGGCCCATCATCGCTTCTTTGCATATAGTCGGTTCATCATTGTCAAACAATAATGATTTACTCTCAAATCTTAATCATTTGATTGTTTATCCAACCTTCTTGGTTCAATAGGAACTTTAGACCTCCGTGATCGCAACCTTTGAGGCACGTAATCCATGAGCATTCTGGCTGCCTCCGGAACATTTTCTGGCGCTGCGCAACTCAGCACATATAGCTAAGGTTCGTTAACCTTATCAAAGTTCTATTGTCCTCCTACTTAACATTTATGAAAAATTCCTTCTTCAAGAAACTTCACGTTTCAAGCGACAAAACCCTTTTGTCCTTGGAGTTATGGAGGAATAACTAATTGTTATTCGAAATAACCTACAAAGACATGCTCATCCGACTTCGGTTGTAAACATCTTACTTATGTTTATCATACCAAAATTTAAGAAATGACAACTTGGTTTTCACCCCAAACCATAACTTCCATGGTGTCATTTCAACGGATCAAGATGGAGCTCTTTTCAGTGTAAAAGCGGAAGTCTCTAAAGCTTTAATCTTTTAAAACATAATGGCAGTTTTATAAATAACACCTTTGATCCAACCATGTCAAACAAGGTTTCATTACAAATCTCAAACACTCGATACTCCTATGGTGTTTCGGGAGATGTAAATCTAGGTGTTTTGCTAAACTTGCAACTCAAATAAATCCCTTTATGATAAAATCATAATTCATTTATTTTCTTGTTACACTTGTAACTCAAACAAATCCCTTATGATAAAATCATAAACCATTTATTTTCTCGTTACAATGATTTTGCACTTCATCTTGAAAGTCTTTGAAACATTTTCAAATATTTCATACTTCTTTATCATTAAGTGAAAATTCACTCAAATTTCTGGAGAAAGCATATGAAGTTGAAATCCATCGCTTACGACTATACATAACGGACTACATACATCGATATGTATAAATTCCAATAATTTAGTCGTTTGTTCTTCTTTGGCCTTTGAACGAAGTTTTAATTATCACATGGAAAGTCTCACAAGCGTCACTTGATCAAATCAAAGACTCCAAAAATCCATGAATATGGAGATTCTTCATGTTTTCTTTCCAATATAATTTAAACAGCGATGTCACTTCATCAGTGATCTTTCAATCATTTGTCTTGCGACATTTTAGCATTAGTTTTATGGATGTGATTTCTCCAACTAGATTTGTAAATCATCCATCTTATATGGAATATGGTAATTATTTGAACAACCTTTGTTCTCATAATACCTGATTTAAATAACAATTATTAAAACAAATCTTGAAGTCAAGCTTTAATGCCAACGAGAAATACAAACAACGGTTTGTTTGTTTTCGATGAACATCATCACATATTCTCTTGCTAGTTACTTAGGCCATTGTGGTTCATGAATTGCGTCGTTCTGTATGACATTTCATACCAACCAATTCGGTATCCAATACCCAAGAACCACATTGTTTAACAAGCAAAGAATACAACCATAACATGTATATCATATATATACCTAAATTGGATATTTCCAATCTTTTCTTTTCTGCCAAGTATATTTTATAGATTCTCTTCCAGCATTTGCTTTTCCTTTTTTAAAGAATTTATCAACATCAAAAGTGGCGCCATATACATGACACATAGTCCAAAGCGTGTATATTCAAATAATAATACCTTTGGACTTGCACTTTGAAGTAAATCACCATCATCAAAATGATCGGTATTCTTTCAAAATCCATTTTTTAGTAATTATTTAGTGTAGTAAACATTTTACATACATATTCTATTCACCCTTATCATGACCACTTTCATGATCAAGCTACTGTAGCTTATAAAGGTGAATCATGAGTATAACATTACTTTCCAAAACCCTTTTGGATGATTAGGATGTCTAGCATCTCCAACCTTCGTAAATTCTCATCCAATATGAGAACATATATTATACTCTATCATATTGCAACCAAACATTGTTTCAGATGTCGTTATATCTGCCACACATGATGGTTTCTGAAACAATTCTTTTAGCTCCTAGATAAACTTGATATTAAAACATTCAAGAATCGTGGAGGCAAACATGATACTTAAGATACTAACACTGGAATTGTTACTCTCGATTTAATACCAACTATTAAATTTCACAGAGTAAATAGAGTTTGATGAAAGTTTGCAATAGGACTTTAAACTTTAGATTGACACTGAACACAATACGATACCAGTTCGTAAAGTATATATCCAGAATTCTATAGTTCTATTATCTCAATTACAACTATGCATAAGGTGGTGAACGAATGCCAATGACTACAACAAATTATGCAAATTCACTTTGATTTAATTTATGATAAATTGAGTTCTACTAATCCAAATTAGAAATGAACTCCCACTCAAAAACGACATCCCTCGTGTCGTTTTGGTGATTACATGAACCAAATCCACTACACCAAGTCCGGTCATCACGTGAGTCGGTGTAGCTTCAAAGGCGAGCATCAAATGGGCATCATATCTACTATATGACTAATGCTTAAACTTTCGGTCCGTGTTCCGAGGCCATGTCTGTACATGCTAGGCTCGCCAAGTAAGAACCTTAGTATTCGCTGTAAGCTCTTTACACCGAGATATGCTCGTGGATTCAAGTACACCCGATCATCACGTGATGCCTTGAAGCGACGAAACATTGTCGGTGCATACTTAAGGAAGAACACATTATTATTTTGATATCTAAATGAGGGATCATCTTATTATGCTAATAAAACGCCAAACAAGCAATATAAGATGCAATCAAACATCACATGTTTGTAAGTGAAATTATATGGTTCCCGCATATGATCTCCATCATGTGCACCGTGGTATGATCACTATCATACCTTTATGTGTAAGGCCAAGTTATATGGAACTTACACGCTATGTGTGTTGTAAGAGTATCATCTCATACTTCTACTTACAACATCACCATATCATAACACTAGCCCAGCAACAATCTAAACTAGACGCCTCTAATTTATCCATTGCAAGTTTTACGTGGTTTAGGGCTTTCGAATATAGAACTGTTCTTACCTACGAAAATGAACCACAACGAGGATAACCAAATTGTTGACAACTCGTTGCAAATTAGATATTGACTATAGTAGGAGAGACAGACACCCGCTAGCCACTTATGCAAAACTAGTTGCATGTCAAGCGTGGAACAGGTCTCATGTGCGAGGACATGTAAAGTTTGTCCGAGCCGCTTCATCCCACTATGCCACCAATATCCAAAGTACAACTAAGAAGCAATAAAATGATCATCATCGCCCACATACTCATATGTGTACTACCCGTGCAAAATATCTACGCATAGATCCGGCTCTGATACCACTATAGGGTTCGCAGCATAGAAAACAAAATTTTTCCTACGATGGGAACAACTATGTACCAAGATCTATCTACCTGATACAAACAACGGGCGGATGTATATCCGTAGAGAACATACCCTTGAAGACCAACAAAGATTAACGAGTCCAAACTCGTGGTTGATGTAGACGATCTCTTGCCGATCTCAAGATCGAGAGGAAGTCCTAGCGCCGCAAAACAGCAGCGCATCCGTGCTCGCACACACGTTCGAGGCACCAAGCAACCTCCGCCTCCTCGCTCCAGCGATGCAGCGGAAGCACAACTCTTTCTTGCCGAATATCCACCGGGAACATGTATCTCGCTATTCCGAGACCATGGGGGATAAATTCTAGAGGGGGAGAGAGATCCTTCACGAGGAGGTGTGAGTGAGAGAGAGGGAGGGGGGCTCCTTTTATAGGGAGAGGGGGGGCACGCAAGGGGACATGCGCCCAGCCATGGGGCTGCCCCCACCTCTTCCACATTCATGTGGGTGGACACTCCACTCACTCAAATGACTTTCAATTCCCTCCACTCAAAAACCCACTCAAATTCCCATTAAATTTCCACCAAATTTAATGCAAACTCTCATCAAATAAAACTACTTTTATTTATTCAGAATTTTGTCAATTACTTTAATGACAAACATTCATAACCCCTTGCTAGTATTTCATTTCACATGCAGAAACACTTTCTGCAATTTCACCCGAAAACCCGTTTCGGTATCTAGTGAAATAAATTCATGCGCTTGTTATTCTTTTCGGCATGAAACTTTTGCTCCAAATGGATGTTGGTGTCTCTTAAGTGTGTCACCCTACGGTTCGCGAATAATGTGGACATGATCGAGACCCCTCTCGGATCAATAATCAGAAGCGGGATCTGGAGACCCATACCGACTCCCACACATTCAACGATGACTTTCTTGTGATCGTCGGCACCTTTTACGCTAGTATCTTAATCCTTTTGTTTCGCGATATATTACATGTCCGAGATTCGATCATCGGTATATCCATACCTAGTTTGATCTAAATCGACATGCACTCTTTCTCGTTCTGTGATATAACATTCTAGTGATCAAATCACTTGCTTGCAAGCTAATCAATGTGATATCACCGAGAGGCCCAGAGCATATCTATCCATCATCGGGATGAACAAATTCCACTCGATCCATGGGCCTCAACATAACACTTTAGTAGTTACGAACCCATCTTTATAATCACCCTGTTACGGTGTGACGTTTGATGTTATCAAGAAACTCTTCCGGTGTTAGTGATTGACATGATCTCATGGTCTAAGGATTAGGATCACTCCGTAAGTTGTTATAGCAATATAAACTCAATGACTTTGATCGTAATGCTATACTTCGGATGAATGTTCATCACACCATTACACTAATGTTGTGACCTCGTTATTAACAACATCCAATGTCCATGATCAGGAAACCTATGATCATCTTGTTAATCAACGAGCTAGTTTATAAGAGAGGCATAACTAGGAACTTCCTTTTTGTTTATTAAACACACATGTATTAACGTTTCCGTATTAATACAATTATAGCATGTAAAATAAACATTTATCATAAACAAGGAATACGATATAAACCACTTTATTATTGCCTCTCGGGCATATTCCCTTCAGAAGGTGCGGATGATATCCACACCATTTACCTCTTTACCAGCTTCCATCTGGAGCGCCTCCACCCGACAGTAGATCTCCTCCACCTCCGCTACCTCGCCCTCCAGGATGTGGTTCTTCCAGGACCTTTTCGGGACAATTTCCTGGGAGGAGTCGAAGGGAGCAAGGCCAAAATCTTGCCCGTCCACTGTGGAGTCGCGGATATAAAACCACTCCTTCTGCCAGTATTGGACGGACTCGCACATAGAAAAGGAAAAGAAGAGAACAAAAGATCAGATGGAAATGATGCAGCCGCCGAGCGGATAGACTCCGCCGGTGTTGGACTGCCTCTTCATGGAATAGAGCTTCCGGAAGAGGCCAAAGTGCGGCTCGATACCGATCCAGCACTCGCATATAGTAATAAAACATGCGATGTGGAGGAGAGAATTGGGCGAAAGATGATGAAGTTGGATGCCATAAAAAAAGGAGTCCACGAAGAAAATCGTGGACAGGAAGGGACAAGACACGAAGAACAAATGCGACAAACATCACCTGAAACCCTTTGGGTGGACGGGGTATTACCTCATCGCCTAGAAGCTTTGTATCCTCCTTGTCCTGCGGGATCAGCCCCGCATCGCGCAGTTTGCTCATATCACCTTCGCGCACCTCTGTGCGCCTCCAGTTGCCGTCCGTGATGCGTGTGGCACCGGCAACCTTCTTGCTGCCGGCGGCGGTGCTCGAGCCCACTCCGGCAGAGGTCTTCTTCGACTTGCCCATGTAGAAGCGTCGACAGAAAGGATCGAAGAACATCTAGTGTGCGCAAGGGAGGCAGTGATCGCAAAAATGGAGGCAATGGTGAAAGCAAATGGCGAAGGGTGAAAACAAAATCACTGTTTTCCCCACGGTTATAAGGATGAGGACGACGAATAGGAACCATTCATCCAGAAGCCCTAGCGCTCAGGAAATATCCAACCGTACATGTGTCAACATAGTAGTGAACCGTCGCCCGCACGCCGTCCACTACGTACGGAAATCGAGGGGACACCGTAACTCTCGCCATGTCGCGCATGACTAGTCAACTTCAAGTCAGGAAGTGGGACCCACGTTCGTCCTATTATGTCACCTCTGGCGCCGCAGACGGTTGAGGTCATTGATCGCCAGCACTGACGTCATCAAGTAGTCTAGCAACGGTAGGAAATCTTCGACTAATAAAACAAGTACTTACTCGAATCTATGATTCAAACAACTACTCAGGGGCTACTCCTATCAGGAGCGCTGGTCGCGCACGTGAGAAATAATTGAAGAACTACGAATCTCGACTATCTTCGAGTCCTACGTCGAGTCTACGACTCCACTAAGGACTCGGGGGCTACTCCCATAGGGAGGACTGATCAAGCATTCGAAACAGATTGTGTCCTACGGACCTTAAGCTAAAAAAACTGAGCTAAAGTCTCTGCTCGAGTCTACGACTTGAACAGACACTCATGGGCTACTCCCATAGGGAACGCTGGTCGCGCACCGTATGAATTCTTCGACTGCGATCCTTCGGATCAAAATGCAAAAATATTTCTGGAAAACTTTTCCCAAACCAACGCCAAGCGAAAAGCATCCTCCTTGGCCACCCAAAACACCTCCGCGATGATAATATTTCGGATGATGTGTCTGCGACACAAAGATAAGACCTACAGATATCATCTGATGGTCTGGTAACGCACCTGTCTGCGCTCTGCCAGTAAAATACCGTGTCAACAGATACGATGGAAAATCCTGACAGACGTGTTGGGTACATTACTCAAAAACTACTAGGATTCGACTCCTATAAGACCTCATGGGCCTGAGTCGAATTACACCAACATACGTTCCAGATTCGAGTCCGTGGAGTCGAATCTGAAGAAGATCGTGTTGTTTTGTCCTATGACAGTTAACTGTCCCTGATCCGTCGAGAGAGTTAGGCACACACATCAACAATCCCTATGAACTTAAATCATTTTTCTCTTATGAAACAGGACCAACTGCAACCGAAAGATTGATGAGTCCTCAGCCGAATCTACGATTCGACTGAACACTCGGGGGCTACTGACATGGTTATACCCTACGGGTACACGACATTAGTATATCTGGTCTAGCCCAAGGAAGGTCCACAAGAACATACGCGGCCTGCGGAGACTTTCGGGTGGCCCAAGCCCATGACGCCTTCGGATCCTTGGAGAGCATGACTAGAGTAGATATAATTTCAAAGGCGTAAACCCTAATCTGTAACCAACTCGGCATGATGCTCGAGACCTGCCTATCTATATAAAGGCTAGAGGGAACGGAGAGGAGGAAGACTCAACTCACCTCATACACACCTCACGCCATATTGCATCTGCGCACCCCTGTAACTTTCGGTTCCGCCATAATCAAGAGCAGACAAGAAGGAGTAGGGTTTTCCCTCCGGGGGCCTGAACCTGGGTAAACTTCATGTCCCCGTGTTGTTTGTTTGCTAACCGTTCCGCAATCTCTAGCATCCCCATCTTCTCCAAAACCCAAGTCCATAATAATGGGCATTAACGAGATCGAACCTCGTCAGTGTCTTCATAGGATACCCTAAGGAAACTATTGGGTATTCCTTCTATCACAGATCCGAGGGCAAGGTTTTCGTTGCCAAGAATGGATCCTTTCTAGAGAAAGAGTTTCTCACGAAAGGTGTGTGTAGTCGGAAGGTAGAACTCGAAGAGGTTGTAGAACCTTCTCTTCATAATATGGCGAGTAGCGCAGCGCTGGAAGCCGTTACGAAGTTAACTTCACCAAATGAAGAGGGAACTAATGATAATGATCATGAAGCTCCGAAAGAGAATACTACGGAACCTCGCAGGTCTAGCAGGATGCGTGCAGCTCCCAAGTGATGGTGCCCAGTATTGAAGTGGGAAGCATCGTTGGAAACCCCAAGAGCAAGGTGTGATGAGCACAGAAGCAAGTCTTCCCTTAGTAAGAAAAAGAGGTTATCGAAATAGTAGGAGGAAGGAAACGTCTCAAAGGTGTTGCAAGCAACGTGGAAACCTGCACAACACAAACTCAAGACTTTTCCCCAACAAACAGTGAGGTTGTCAAGCTCACCGGTTTGCTGTAACAAAGGATTAACTGTATGGTGTGGAAGGTCATGATGGTTTGTAGCAAGTAAATAGTAACAGTGGAAGATGTATCTATGGTAAAGATTGGACCGGGGTCCATAGTTCACTAGAGTTTCTCTCCTTAGATAAACAACATGGCATGAAGGGTAAACAAATTACAGCAGGGCAATTGACAGGAACTTATCAAGGCATAATAATGCAATACCAGACAAAAAGATCCTATGAGATTCGATTGGGCAGTACAACAATATACATAGACCCCCATCCAACTACATCTATGACTAGAAGTCCACCTTCAGGTTATCATCCGAACCCCCTCCAGTATTAAGTTGCAAGCAACAAACAACTGCTTTAAGAAAAGTGTGTAAGGTAAACAATGCACTTGTTCCATGAACAAGAGACCGTTGTTTTCTCCCTAGTAGCAACAGCACATCTACAACCGAAGAGATTTCTGTCACTTCCCTTGGAAACTAGAGGCATGAACCCACTATCGAGCATAAATACCCCCTCTTGGAGTCACTAGCAACTACTTGGCAAAGATAGCTACTAACAACGAAGAGCATGCAAGATCACAAACAACACAGACATGATAGAATCAAATAGACAAAACAATTAATCAATCTGACATAGTAATCTCAATATCCATCGGATCCCCGCAAACACAACATGCATGATTACAAATATATTAGATTTTGATCATGAACGGAGCTCACAAGATCTGTACATGAAAGCACAAGGAGGAGATACAACCATCTAGCTACTACATGGACCCGTAGTCCAAGGTGGAACTACTCACTCTTCAAACCAGAGAAGAAGGCCTCCAGGATGATCTCCCCTCCGCAAGGGTGCCGAGAAGAACTTCAGATCCCCTTGATCTAGGGACGATGGTGGCGGCGTCTATAGACGGTTTCATGGAGTTTTGATCGGGTGCATAGGGTTTCTGCATCGGGGGCTTCTTATAGGCGAAGAGGGAGGCTGAGGGGGTTCCCAAGGCGGCTACAACCCCCCAGGCGTGGGGTGGGCCCACCCGCGCGTCCAGGGGGTGTGCCCCCCTCGAGGACCTCCTCCGTCTTGTCTTATGGCTTCGTGTTGCCCACGGTAAAATATTGACTTTGGCTTTTGTCCCGTCCAATTCTAAGAATATTGATTTTCTGCCTTTCTGGAACCAAAAACAGAAGAAAACAGGCAACTGGCACTGTGGCAACTTGTTAATAGGTTAGTTCCAGAAAACATATAAAAACACCTCAAAGTGTAGACAAAGCAAAGCAAAGTAGATACTAAACAAGCATGGAGCATCAAAAACTATAGATACGTTTTCGACATATCAAGCATCACCAAGCTTAACTCCTGCGCGTCCTCGTGTAGGTAAGTGATAAAATAATAATTTTTGAGGTGACATGCACCATCGAATCCAAGATCAAACCATTTTCAAGCATTGAAAGCTGGAATCAAAGAACTCTAAACATGAACATGAAAGATTGAGTTCTAACAATAAGACAAAGTAACTATGCATGCAACATGAAAGGCTACAAATAAAGATCATGAATAACATGCATTGAAAAACATTTGTTTGTTTCACATACAGAAAATATAGCATAGTGGCAATCAGCTTGTCCCTCATAGAGTAGCAAATAGATGCATAGGACACCTTCAAAGATCATAATATGACTAGATACAAATAGCACAAGGACAAGCAATATCAACAATATGGATCAATCAATAAGTTTTGGGACAATGCACATAGAACTAAGAATGTCCACTATGCTCTCTTAATGGTGCCTAAAGGTACAAGGTGGAGACTCAACATAATAGTGGAAGAAGGGCCCTTCATAAAGGGAAGCAAGGATTTAAAGTTTCAAAAAGAGCTTCCAAAAATTATGGTACTTGTTAGCTTTCAGCCCTCATTGCCCCTACCATAAGAATCTTGAAGTGATTAAGGTTAAAGTAAACGAATTATGGAGTATATGATTGACAAAGTATAAGTTGGCAATATCATGTCCCTTGAATACTGTAAGAGTCCCAACCTTTAAGAAGGTAGAGATCCCTGTGTTTACAATGCTAGTCCCTGGATCAATAGGTAGCATCCACAGTTAAGATGTAATATCAAGAAACAAAGGTCATAATACTGTAGCGTTCGCAGCATAGAAAACAAAAAATTTCCTACGATGGGAACTATGTACCAAGATCTATCTACTAGATACAAACAACGGGAGGATGTATATCCGTAGAGAACATACCCTTGAAGACCGACAAAGCTTAATGAGTTCAACTCGTGGTTGATGTAGACGATCTCTTGCCGATCTCAAGATCGAGAGGAAGTCCTAGCGCCACAAAGCAGCAGCGCATCCGTGCTCGCACACACGTACAAGACACCGGGCAACCTCCGCCTCCTCTCTCCAGCGATGCAGCGGAAGCACAACCCTTTCTTGCCAAATAGCCACCGGGAACATGTATCTCGCTAATCCGAGACCATGGGGGATAAATTCTAGAGGGGGAGAGAGATCCTTCACGAGGAGGTGTGTGAGACAAGTGAGGAGGGGGGCACCCAAGGGGGTGGCCGCCGGCCATGGGGGCTGCCCCTTCCCCTTCTTCATTCATGTGGGTGTACACTCCACTAAAAAAATGTCCTTTAAATTCCCTCCACTCAAAAGTCCACTCAAATTCCCATTAAATTTCCACCAAATTTAATGCAAACTCTCATTAAATAAAACTCTTTTATTTTATTCATAATTTTGTCAATTACTTTAATGACAAACATTCACAAATAACCCCTGGCTAGAATTCCATTTCACATGCATAACCACTTTATGCAATTTCACCCGAAAACTTGTTTCGGTATCTAGTGAAATAAATTCATGCGCTTGTTTATTCTTTCGGCATGAAACATTTGCTCCAACTGGATGCCAGTGTCCCTTAAGTGTGTCACCCTACGGTTCGCGAATAATGCGGACATGATCGAGACCCTTCTCCGATCAACAATTAGTAGCAGGACCTGGATATCCATACTTACTTCCACACATTCAACGATGACTTTTCCTGTGATCGTCGGAACCTTTTACGCTTGTATCTTAATCCCTTTGTTTCACGATATATTACATGTCCAAGATTCGATCATCGGTATCTCCATACCTAGTTTGATCTCGTTACTGACATGCACTCTTTTCTCGTTCCCGTGATATAACATTCTAGTGATCAAATCACTTGCTTGCAAGCTAACCAATGTGATATCACCAAGAGGGCCCAGAGCATATCTATCCGTCATCGGGATGAACAAATTCCACTCTTGATCCATGATTCTCAACATAACACTTTAGTAGCTTTGAAGCCATCTTTATAATCACCCAGTTACGGAGTGACGTTTGATGTCAACAAGAAACTCTTCCGGTGTTAGTGATTGGCATGATCTCATGGTCTAAGGATTAGGATTACTTCGTAGTTTCTTTATAGCAATATAAACTCAATGACTTTGATCATAATGCTATACTTCGGATGAATGTTCATCACACCATTACACTAATGTTGTGATCTCGTTATTAACAACATCCAATGTCTATGATCAGGAAACCGTGATCATCTTGTTAATCAACGAAGTAGTTTATGAGAGAGGCATAACTAGGAACTTTATGTTTGTTTATTAAACACACATGTATTAACGTTTCCGTATTAATACAATTATAGCATGCAAAATAAACATCTATCATATATTTGGAATACACATAATAAACATTTTATTATTGCCTCTCAGGGCATATTCCTTGATCTCCCACTTGCACTAGAGACAATAATCTAGTTACATTGTGATGTATCTAACACCCATGGAGTTCTGGTGTAGATCATGTTTTGCTCTAGGGAGAGTTTTAGGCAACGGATCTGCTACATTGAGATCCGTATGTACTTTACAAATCTTTATATCTCCATCCTTGACATGCTCGCGGATGGAGTGAAACCGGCGCTTAATATGCTTGGAATGCTTGTGAGACCTTGGCTCTTTGGCATTGGCAATGGGACCATTGTTGTCACAATAGATCACCATTGGGTCCAACGCGTTTGCAACCACACCTAGTTTGGATATGAACTCCTTCATCCAAACTGCTTCCTGAGCCGCTTCTGAAGCAGCAACATATTCGGCCTCCGTTATTGATCCCGCCACCACAGGTTGTTTGGAGCTCCTCCAACTAACCGCTCCGCCATTCATGAGAAATACGTACCCGGATTGAGACTTAGAGTCATCCGGATCGGTGTCAAAGCTAGCGTCGACATAACACTTAGCGACGAGCTCTTCTTCACCTCCGTATACAAGAAACATATCCTTAGTTCTTCGCAAGTACTTAAGGATATTCTTGACCGCTTTCCAGTTTTCTGAACCTGGATCCGATTGGTACCTACTAGTCAAACTAATAGCATGTGCCACATCCGGTCTTGTACATAGCATGGCGTACATTATAGAGCCTATGGCTGAAGCATAGGGGACCTTGTCATTATCTCTCTTTCTTCCGCTGAAGCCGGACTTTGAGTCTTACTCAATGTCGTGCCTTGTGTCATAGGTAGAACCCCTTCTTACTATTTTCTATTTTAAACTTCTTTAAAATCTTATCAAGGTATGTACTTTGCGATAGCCCTATTAGGCGCCTAGATCTATCTCTATAGATCTTTATGCCTAATATGTATGACGCTTCACCTAGGTCCTTCATTGAAAATTTGCTGTTTAGATAACTTTTAACACCGTTTAAAAGATCTATATCATTTCCGATCAATAATATGTCATCCACATATAATATCAGAAATGCCACATTGCTCCCACTCACTTTCTTGTAAATACAAGCTTCTCCATAAGTTTGGACAAATCCAAACTCTTTGATCACCTCATCAAAGCGGAGATTCCAACTTCGTGATGCTTGCTTCAATCCATAGATGGATCGCTGAAGCTTGCACACCTTGTTAGCATCCTTAGGATCGACAAAACCCTTTGGTTGTATCATATACAACTCTTCTTCAATATTACCATTGAGAAACACGGTTTTGACATCCATCTGCCATATCTAATAATCGAAATATGCAGCAATTGCTAACATAATCCTAACTGACTTTAGCATCGCTACGGGAGAGAATGTCTCATCGTAGTCAACTCCTTGAATTTGTCGAAACCCCTTTGCGACAAGTCAAGCTTTATAGAAGGTTACATTACCATTAGCATCAGTTTTCCTTTTGAAAATCCATTTGTTCTCCACGGCCTTTCGGTCATGAGGTAAGTCCACCAAGTTCCAAACTTGATTTTCATACATGGATTCCATCTCGGATTTCATGGCTTCTAACCATTTGTTGGAATCAGGGCTCATCATGGCTTCTTCATACGTCGCAGGGTGATCATTTTCATCAACCATGAAATTCATGACAGGATTTCCGTACAGCTCGGGAGCTGCACGCGTCCTGCTTGACCTGCGAGGTTCTGTAGTACTCTCTTTCGGAGTTTCATGATCATTATCGTTAGTTTCCTCTTCAACAGGTGGAGCCAACTCCGGAACAACTTCCGGCGCTGCGCTACTCGCCATACTTTGAAGAGAAGGTTCCATAACCTCTTCGAGTTCTACCTTCCGACTACTCACACCTTTCGCGAGAAACTCTTTCTCTAGAAAGGATCCATTCTTGGCAACAAAAACTTGCCCTCGGATCTGTGATAGAAGGAATACCCAATAGTTTCCTTAGGGTATCCTATGAAGACGCATTTTTCCGCTTTGGGTTCGAGTTTATCTGGTTGAAGTTTCTCACATAAACATAACATCCCCAAACTTTAAGAAATGATAGCTTAGGTTTGTTTCCAAACCACAATTCATACGGTGTCTTTTCAACGGATTTATATGGTGCCCGATTTAAAGTGAATGCAGCAGTTTCTAGTGCATAGCCCCAAAATGACAACAGCAAGTCCGTCAAAGACATCATAGATCGAACCATATCTAATAAAGTACGATTACGACGTTCCGACACACCATTTCGCTGTGGTGTTCCGGCAGGTGTGAGTTGTGAAACAATTCCACACTCTTTCATGTGAGTGCTAAACTCGTAACTTAGATACTCACCTCCACGGTCGGACCGTAGAAATTTGATCTTTCTATTACGATGATTTTCCACTTCATTCTGAAATTCCTTGAACTTTTCAAAGGTTTCAGACTTGTGTTTCGTCAAGTAGATATAACCGTATCTACTCAAATCATCCGTGAAAGTAACAAAATAACGATATCCACCTCGCGCCGACACACTCATTGGACCACATACATCAGAATGTATGATTTCCAATAAATCTGTCGCCCATTCCATTGAACCGGAAAACGGCGTTATAGTCATCTTGCCCATAAGGCATGCCTCACATGTATCAAATGATTCATAATCAAGTGATTCCAAAAGTCCATCCGAATGGAGCTTCTTCATGCGTTTAACGCCAATATGACCTAGACGGCAGTGCCACATATATGCGGATATCATCATTTAGTTTAATCCTTTTAGCATCAACATTATGAATATGTGTAACATTATTATCGAGATCCAAAAGAAATAAACCATTCATCATCGGTGCATGACCATAAAAGATTTCATTCATATAAATGGAACAACCATTGTTCTCGGATTTAAATGAATAACCACTTCGCATCAAACACGATCCAGATACAATGTTCATGCTGAGTGCACCGATAAAAATTATTCAAGTTTATAACTAATCCCGACGGCAAGTGGAGAGGCAGCGTTACGGCGATCACATCAACGCTTGATCCATTGACACGCATCTTGACCTCACCCTTTCTAGCGGTCGCTTGTTCCGCACGATTCGAGTTACAAATATTAGCAACCGAACCGGTATCAAATACCCGAGTTCTCTGCGAGCACTAGTCAAGTACACATCAATAACATGTATATCATATATACCTTTGTTTGCCTTGCCGGCCTTCTTGTCGCCAAATACTTGGGGCGCTTAGCCCATGGCTCCCCTTACAATAGTAGCACTCGGTATCAGGCTTAGGTCCAACTCGGGGTTTCTTTTCAGGCACGGCAACTAGCTTGCCGCCCTTACTTCCCTTCCGTTTCCCTTCTTGTCTTTCTTGAAACCAGTGTTCCTATTGATCATCAACACTTGATGTTCCTTTTTTATCTCCACTTCTGCAGTTTTAAGCATTGACAGAATCTCGGGGAGAGACTTCTTCATGCCTTGCATATTATAGTTCATCACGAAGCTCTTATAGCTAGGTGGCAGAGACTGCAGAACACGATGGATGCCTAAGTCAATGGGAACCGTTATTCCCAAGGAAACAAGCTTATCGGTGTAACCCGACATCTTGAGTACATGCTCACTAACGGAGATGTGCTCTTCCATCATGCAGCTAAAGAACTTTTCTGAAGCGTTGTAGCTCTCTACAGCAGCATGTGTGTCAAAAATCATTTTCAACTCACCCATTGTATCAAAAGCATTGCCATTTTCGAAACGCTTTCGAAGTTCCGGCTCTAGCCCATACAATATGCCGCAATGAACTAAGTTGTGGTCCTCCTGACGAGTCTGATAGACATTCTTCTCCTCGTCAGGGGCATCATCTAAAGGTGGGGGGCCTAATGACGCTTCTAGCACATATTGATTTTGTGCAGCAGAGAGGAGAATCCTCAAATTCATGGCCCATTCGGTAAAGTTTATATCGTTCGTTGCAAGTTTCTCTTTCTCCATGAACACATTGAAATTAAAAGCAGGTGGTGCCATCTACAACAGAATTTGTAAAGTTTAGACTAAGTGTATGATAGATTGAGTTCAACTAATCCATATTACGAATGAACTCCCACTCAAAAACGACATCCCTCGTGCCTTTTTGGTGATTACATGAACCAAATCCACTACACCAAGTCCGATCATAACATGAGTCGGTGTAGCTTCAAAGGCGAGCATCAAATGGGCATCATATCAACTATATGACTCATGCTTAACCTTTCGGTCCATGTTCCGAGGCCATGTCTGTACATGCTAGGCTCGCCAAGTTAGAACCTTAGTATTCGCGTGTGTAACTGTTTTACACCCAAAATATGGTCGTGGATCCAAGAACACCCGATCATCACGTGATGTCTTGGAGCGACGAAAACATAATCGGTTCATACTAAAGGAAGAACACATTCTTATCTTGATATTTATAAGAGGGATCATCTTATTATGCTAACAAAGCGCTAAACAAGCAATATAAGATCCTATCAAACATCACATGTTTATTAGTGAAATGAAATGGTTCCCGCATATGATCACTATCATACCTATATGTGTAAGTCCAAGGTCTATGGAGATTACACGTTATGTATGTTGTAAGAGTATCATCTCATACTTCTACTTACAACATCACCATATCATAACACTAGCCCAGCAACAATCTAAACTAGACGCCTCTAATTTATCCATTGCAAGTTTTACGTGGCTTGGGGCTTTCGAGATAGAACCGTTCTTACCTACGAACATGAACCACAACAAGGATAACCAAATTGTTGACAACTCGTTTGCAAAATAGATATTGACTATAGTAGGAGAGACAGACACCCGCTAGCCACTTATGCAAACTAGTTGCATGTCAAGCGTGGAACAGGTCTCATGTGTGAGGACATGTAAAGTTTGTCCGGACCGCTTCATCCCACTATGCCACCAATATCCAAAATTACAACAAAGGAGCAACAACATGATCATCATCGCCCACATACTCATATGTGTACTACCCGTGTAAAGTATCTACGCATAGATCCGGCTCTAATACCACTGTAGGGTTCGCAGCATAGAAAACAAAAAATTTCCTACAATGGGAACTATGTACCAAGATCTATCTACTAGATACAAACAACGGGCTGACATATATCCGTAGAGAACATACCCTTGAACACCGACAAAGCTTAACAAGTTCAACTCGTGGTTGATGTAGACGATCTCTTGCCGATCTCAAGATCGAGAAGAAGTCCTAGCGCCGCAAAGCAGCAGCGCATCCGTGCTTGCACACACGTACAAGACACCGGGCAACCTCCGCCTCCTCGCTCCAGCGATGCAGCGGAAGCACAACCCTTTCTTGCCGAATAGCCACCGGGAACATGTATCTCACTAATCCGAGACCATGGGGGATAAATTCTAGAGGGGGAGAGAGATCCTTCACGAGGAGGTGTGTGAGACAAGTGAGGAGGGGGGCTCCTTTTATAGGAGTAGGGGCACCCAAGGGGGTGGCCGCCAGCCATGGGGGCTGCTCCCTCCCCTCCTTCATTCATGTGGGTGGACACTCCACTCACAAAATGTCCTTTAAATTCCCTCCACTCAAAAGTCCACTCAAATTCCCATTATATTTCCACCAAATTTAATGCAAACTCTCATTAAATAAAAATCTTTTATTTTATTCAGAATTTTGTCAATTACTTTAATGACAAACATTCACAAATAACCCCTTGCTATAATTCCATTTCACATGCATAACCACTTTATGCAATTTCACCCGAAAACTTGTTTCGGTATCTAGTGAAATAAATTCATGCGCTTGTTTATTCTTTCGGCATGAAACATTTGCTCCAACTGGATGCCAGTGTCCCTTGAGTGTGTCACCCTACGGTTCACGAATAATGAGGACATGATTGAGACCCTTCTCCGATCAATAATCAGTAGCGGGACCTGGAGATCCATACTGACTCCCACACATTCAACGATGACTTTTCCTGTGATCGTTGGAACCTTTTACGCTTGTATCTTAATCCCTTTGTTTCACGATATATTACATGTCCGAGATTCGATCATCGGTATCTCCATACCTAGTTTGATCTCGTTACTGACATGCACTCTTTTCTTGTTCCCGTGATATAACATTCTAGTGATCAAATCACTTGCTTGCAAGCTAACCAATGTGATATCACCGAGAGGGCCCAGAGCATATCTATCCATCATCGGGATGAACAAATTCCACTCTTGATCCATGATTCTCAACATAACACTTTAGTAGCTTTGAAGCCATCTTTATAATCACCCGATTCTGAGTGACGTTTGATGTCAACAAGAAACTCTTCTGGTGTTAGTGATTGGCATGATCTCATGGTCTAAGGATTAGGATTACTTCGTAGTTTGTTTATAGCAATATAAACTCAATGACTTTGATCGTAATGCTATACTTCGGATGAATGTTCATCACACCATTACACTAATGTTGTGATCTCGTTATTAACAACATCCAATGTCTATGATCAGGAAACCGTGATCATCTTGTTAATCAACAAACTAGTTTATGAGAGAGGCATAACTAGGAACTTTATGTTTGTTTATTAAACACACATGTATTAACGTTTCCGTATTTATAAAATTATAGCATGCAAAATAAACATCTATCATATACTTGGAATACACATAATAAACATTTTATTATTGCCTCTCAGGGCATATTCCCTTCAAATACAACTTATAACCAGGAATAAAATAATTCATTACATCTTACATACCTCATTTGGCTATCACATTACAATGCGGCAGAATATCTATATAGCATGGAGTCCTTCATCTTCAAAGTGCCACATGAATCATGTTGGTTGTAGACTTGTAATCCTATTCAACACACTTCACTAACATCAAACAAACCTGCAACATAATAAGTTGCAGCCACAAGGGTCAATACATTTGAATTGTGTTGGCAAGTTTCACTATTATGTAGAAGTAAGTGGATCATATCATTACATGCATATTTGGCTAAGTAGGGTTTAGGATCTTTTGCAGAAAGCAATATAGTTTTATCCTATCTTTTCAAAATAGTTTTGATCTTTTGTCAAATCTTTCTGAACTCCTTGGAAAACTCCAAGTGCTTCTAATCCCTTGTTGACACCATCAAGTTTTACTTTGAGAAATTGGAATGTCGAGATCTTCCATACCTTCAGGCCTTAGTTGCTCAGAGTTGTCCGTAACCGGGGACATGGCTAAGTACTTAGAATTTGATCTTCTACAGAAGTTGTACACTTAACCCACATGACACAATCTCGTCTTGACGCCACCAGTGGCCGCTGGATAAGTACACACCAAATGTGACAAAGTCTTTCCATAGAAGTCCTCCCAATACACAATTCTAGCTTGTCTACCAGGCACCAATGTAAGGATATATTTCCAATACACAATTCTAGTTAACCTGAAGATGCCAATGCAAGGTTCTTCCACTATGTAGTTGACTAAGCCAGAGCCCATTTAGCATGTGGCTGTACACGGAAGCCACTGTACGAGAAACATATTCAATCTCTAAGTCCCTGGGTGGTTTTCTTCTAGTGCACATCCAAAAATATAGCCATATAAACATGGTTCCCTTTGTTGCCACCTTGTCCAAAATTGAGTATCCTCATTCCACCGAGGTGGTTCATTAAGTACTTGTTTTATTATATAGAACATATATTTTTCCAACACTTCATGTAATCATATCATGTATTCCATCCCAAGTCTATAGCAGGGCTAAGCATACTACAACTATGATGTTTCCACTAAGGAATATATAAAGGATATCCTAATAGGACATAGCATAGCATAGTAACATAGTGGCCCTATCATGCATACTACAAAAATTCTACTAAGTGTAATGAAAATAGTAGGACATGGATGATAGTGTCACTTGACTTTTTAGTAGAGAATGTGGGTTCACTTCTTGATCTTGAAAATATCACACTCTTCTAACTTCACTACAATTCAATCAAGCAAACACATATTCAACTAGCATTCAAACAAATTTCACCACACATAAAATATCAAAAACATGGCAATGCATGCAAGCATGCAAAAGATGGTTTTATTTAGAAAATTGGTTTCTATTAGGCTCTAACCATTTTAAAGTCCATATTGATCATTTACAAATGTGGTAAAACCATTTGCAAAATGTTTCACCCCATAAATCAATTATTATACGAAAGTTTTATTTTATGTTGTTGGAAAAGTATTTTTGCAAAGTAACAACTTTACAGGGTTCACCAAATATGTTTTGAAATCTCAAAACTTGGTGTTCAGGGTCAGAAGGGTTGAATCACATCATTTCCCAAAGGTTTTACTCAAAAAATCATTTCTAAATCATATTCAATAATTTTATTTAG
Source organism: Avena longiglumis (assembly GCA_030063025.1). Classification (NCBI taxonomy): domain Eukaryota; kingdom Viridiplantae; phylum Streptophyta; class Magnoliopsida; order Poales; family Poaceae; genus Avena; species Avena longiglumis. The sequence goes on from CP125978.1 coordinate 77,107,060, forward strand.
CTAGAAATGGTTTAAATCAAAGATTTATTCCTTAGTATCACAAAATATGTTTCTAAGCGCAAAAGTTTGTTTCTATGGTCAGTAGGTTCAAAACAAACCACTTATCAAAGATTTCATCTTAAAAATATTTCTAGAACAAATTTTGTATTCAAATTATGCCTACACATGTTTCTGCAATTTCAACCAATTTTCCAGAAGCAAAGCATTAAACAAAGTGCATGGTTGCAAAGTACTTGTCCTGCTGATTCCAGTGATATAAAATTTGCAAAATTTGGACGTATAAATTAAAAGTTATGAATTTTGCAAGTTTGCAAATCTAATAGATCCTAATTTCTGTTTTAAACCAAACCATGTCCACGTGGCTCAATACTACTAGCTGAAAACGGTTCATGCGGATCGATCAATACTGTCCGCAGGATCTCACTTAAAACGCATGGCACAGATGGACGCGTACCCCTTCGTCTAAAATCTAATCTCAATCCTTCGATCTAGATCCGACGGACCACAGCAGCTCGACCATGGTTTGGCGGCGTTGGCGGCGGCTGACGGCGGCGCACGCTCGGACGGAGTCGTTGCCGAGGTACTAGGTCGCGCGAGGGAGGGAGAGGATGCTCACCGTGCTCGCAGGAGTGCGGTGAAGCTCAAGGTGTGGTCAGCTTGTCGAGGGGCGCACCGGAGCAGCGACGATTGCTCGTCGGACGCCAGGTGCTTCTGGTTGTCGTTGTTGGCAAGGCTGCAGGCTACCCGAAGGCAAGATAAAGGTATGGTTAGACGTGGGCAAGTGTGTAGATCATATAAGCATCAACAAAAGGGACAGGGGCGGTCTATGCTCACCGGGGGATCTCGCCGGAGTCGAGGCAGGAGGAGGCGCTCTCGGGTCTTGGTCGTTGCCGAGCCTAGGGAACGCGTGCGGGTGAGTGGGACACACTGGCAGATGCGCACGGAAGAGGGGAGTAAGCTCGTATGCTCTGGGATGTGAGGGGCGGTTGGACGGCGCTGGAATCGGCCGGAGAAGTTCGTCGGAGCAGAAGTTTGCAATGGCCAATTGGGATAGCTTGGTGGCCGAGGGAGAGTAGTATCTGGGGGAAATGGAGAGAAGGGCGAGGCGTTTAAAGGCGTCTGTTCTCTTGGAAGATTTACTCGCGGTATTATGCCAATTGGGAAAGCCTGGTGGCCGAGGGGGAGTACTATCTGGGGGGAAACGGAGAGAAGGGCGAGGCGTTTAAAGGCGCGTGTTCGCTTGGAAGATTTAATCGCGGTATTATGCCAATTCAATTGCATTCATCATCGGCAGAAACAGTAGGGGGAGTGGGCGAGGTCAGCACGTGGCGAGGACGATGATGAGGTGGCAGTGGGTCCCGTTGACAGCGAGAGAGAGGGAGGGGGAGTGGGGTCCAAGCATCGGTGACTAAGAGGGTTTGCCTCTGGGTGAAAAACGGTTCGCGAGAGGGGAGAGCTGGTGGTTAGCTGTTGGGCTGGGTTGGGCCTGCTGGCAAGGCTGCTTTGTTTCTCTTTTTTTTATACAAACCTTTTTCTTTTTCTATATTGAATTTATATTTTGATTTTTCATTCAAACAATTCAAACTCCAAATGAATTCAAACTTCCACCAAACTTTGTGTTGATTTTAATACTGTTTAACAATACAATCTAAAGTCAAATTTAGAACAATAATTTTATTGTTTTTAGGGTATATTAATTATTTAAAGTAGTCCCTTGTTTTAAATCCAATTAACATCAAATATATTTTCATCCCTTATTTAAATTTCAATTTTTCACAAAACCATTTCAGAAGGTTTTATTTATTTATTTATTAGGGTGTCAAATAATTCACTTTGAATTATTTGGAATATTTTTAATATGATTTATTAACCATTTAAATTGGGTATTTGTCTTTATTCCAATGAAATTAAATATGGTTTTAATTCCATCATTTCACTTGGAAGATTTATTTGATCCCATTATTTCATTTGGATTTGGATTATACTCAATCCATTTATGGATATGGCTAAGATTTAATTTGGCCTTTAAATATTCCTCATTTAATATTTATGTCTTTACCTTATAAAATCCATATGTTTTTTATTTATAAATCCAAACTTGGTGATTCCAATTTGTAAAATCTTATTCAATAATTGTTTATCCTTTTAAATGTCTTTAGGATTATTTTCTCTCCATTTGGTATGGATTTTCAGATAGGTGCTTTATTAGTTTTGGAAATTCAATTTCCTTATCTTATTAAATTCATAAGATTTTATCTATGGCTCCACATTAAGTGAAACCAATTCATAAGGTTTAATATTATTTCTATTTGTCATTCTTGATCATTTATAAATGTTTGTTGACAAAAAATTTATATGGATCAAATCTTTAGTCTTTGTGATAACTTGGAAATGTTTTTCTTCCAATAGAGATTTAGGGTTTTGGCTTATTTCCATGTGTTTAAATTTCAAGATGCTTTTATGAAGAATGCATTCCACTTGATTTGAATTTAGTTGGATTCAAACATTAACCAAAGCTTGTTCAAGATGGGATTTTAAGTTTCCATTTAGAAACAAAAGTTTCTTTTCACCCTAAACTTCAACAATTATTTATTTTGTTTATTTATTTTTCACATTTCAAAATTTGGAAAAAATTTGGGATGTGACAAATACGAGGGCCACACCTCATGATACTCAACTTCAGTCACCTGTAAGTTCTTATCATAGTAAGTACATGTGTATCATAGAGAACCGCCAACGGGGTACCCGTTGCACATGGTACAAGAGCTATCCCATAACCAAAATGACAAGGCAAGCAGACAATGAGCATCTCAGCGATTTTTTTATTTACTATGTGCATAGCTTTTTATTGACGATGCTTCATAGAATGCTCATTATGGTGATGCTGCAAGTTTCCATCATGATTAGGCATGGCTTAGACTAGCGGCCCAGGCGTTTCTCTAACACAAAATACATAACTCCATGGACTTACAAGCTCCCTCTTTATTTCACACCGGTGACATCCATATACCAAAGACCATGATATCAACTATGTACAAAGTACAAGTGCAATGTTGAAAACTTCCCCCATGACAGCATGGTTCTGCTAATTCCAACATGTAAGTGCAAGCATATACAACATAGACGACACAATGGTTCAAATTTATCAGGGGGAAAGAATACAAAGCATGCCATCAAGTTCGTGAGAGCTTTAATCACTAAGTTTTCACATAACAAAATACTTTTTAATTGGAAGATAGCTGAAAACAACAATATACTTGGAATGGTGCAACACACCATGCATAGGAATTTATAGTGGACACTTTGGAATAACTTGGTTTCTTGGGAGTTGGAAGCATGAGTAGATCTTACTCATACAAGTGGAGGACAACAAAAAAACTTGGAGCAACCAACTAAGAGAGCAATAATGGCCATAATCATGTAGAGCGGCAAAACATTACTAATCAAAGCATAGATTGGTATTACAAGTCAAGGACTAAATGATCATAGAGGCTATGATGACTTGTTCACAGTCATAACATGGTGTGAGCATGTGCCAAGTCAACCCAAACAAAACATCAAAGGACAATACCAAAGTACTATGCTTTTGCATGCTAAAACAACGCATGATTCTTTCAAGCCACACTAAGCAATCCCACTTGTTTGGAAAAAGTCATGCTACAGAAATAATCACTAATCATACGGTCAAAACAACACCTAGAATGACATGCTAAAGTCTAAGTCACAGTCAAAGCAAGCTACTATTGTACTTCCAAGCAAGAACTTTCTACTCCTTTCCAACACCAATCGACTTATTTGAAACAACACAACGAGAATGAGGGTCCAAACTACTTTATTCAAGCAAACTAAACAAACTAAGCAAAGAAAATGAAAACTAAGACGCTCCAAGAATAACACAATAGTGCATGAAACAATAAGAATGAAGTGTCTAGACAGACCTGAGCTTTTTATTAATGAAGAAGGGGATGCCTTGGGCATCCCCAAGCTTTGACGGTTGTACCTCTTGGATATTTCTTGGGGTGACAGTAGGGTGGCATCCCCAAGCTTGGGATTTTGTCCATTCTTCATCTCATTACATCATTCTCTCTCTACACCTGAAAGTTTTCCTTCATACAAAACTTCACACAATCTTCATTAGCAACATTAGTGTATTCAAAAGATAATAGAACTTTAGTCTTAGCTTTGGAACAGCAAAAAAATTCACTAAAAACACAAGCTAATGTAGAAACTCCTTCAAAAACCTCAATTCCCCAAAAGATAACTCAGAAAGGAATCAATAAGAAGCAAATTCAAATAATGGCACAAATCTGTCAAAACAGACCAGCAGATAGAAACTGATTTTTCCGAAGACCTTCTGTTGCTCAAATCAAAAAGTGTTGAACTAACGAAATTTAGCTAACATACTGGGAGGTTTATTGTAACATCCCAGCATTACAGCCTAGAAATAAGATGAACCCAGATGTGTGCATTGCATTCATGCATACAAAATCCGAATAATTTTCGCGCTTTTGAACAAAATTTGTCAAAGTGATTGAAGCTTCTCTTAACTTGATGGAATTGTAGTAGATCATCAAGTTGACTGCGATAAGTTCCAATATGACCTTTGCTAAAACCTTATTTTGGGAAAGGGAGATTTGATCTAAGGATAGATCAAATGTAATAAAAGTTAAACCCTAATACATTATAATTTATATTTGATCCTTAGGTGATCATATCTTAGTATTCATTATAATCAGTCATGAGTATCAGGTTAAGGATACAACACAAATAATAAGAAAGTAACAACTATATCTTAATATCATCTGCATATACCATGAGTATCATGGTAAAACCTAACCCTACTTCTTAAGTAAGATTGAGTAGGAAAGAAACTAAGTTTAGATTATTCACCATATATATTTCCTTCCATATCAATCCTTATCATCTCTATTGAGTTATATTCCCTTATCTGTTGTTCATTAATGTTGAGAAATCAACTAATGATTCATCAGATCTCAATCTATTAACTCTTAACCATAACATAGCTTACATTTATGTGTCTATAAAGAAACTGCTAAGAAGAGGTAAATAGTAATGTTAGTTTTAGAAATCATCTATATGATGGGAATGAAGGAAGAGAATCCAATCCATAGGATAACTGATGGACCTAAATCACTCCTAAATAAATAGAAGAATTATTTATATCATCTAATTATATGGTGGTTAAGAAGATTACAAGGATAAACCCTGAAGATAGTTACCAGTAGTAATTCCATTAGACCAAGTGGGCATAATCCATGAATAATATTAATCTAATATGAAATACTAAGAAGATAATTTCAAAACAATTGAAAAGTAGTATTGATAAAGCCTTGCTTAGCCAACTAAGGACTTAAGCAATAAATGATGAAAGGTTTATAATGGTGATGCTTTAGCCACCAATACTGAATGCTTATATTTAGTATAAGTGACATTGGTGGGTAGAACATGATTGAAACCCTAGTAGAGATAAGTTATCCTAGAGTAGTCATTACAAGCCACATAAATATAATTTAGGGTTGGAGTGTGAGTTATTGGAGTAAAGTAAATATAGGATGATATTATTCAATTAAAGCTAGTGTAGCATAGAGTTATGGAAGTAGTGTTATTCATCTTAAAGGATAGTAAACTTTAGAGAAAGATAGTTGGATGCATACAACTATTAGAGATATATTAGTGGTGAATGATTAAGGAAGATTATGAGTAGAGTTTGAAGGAACTACTTGTTGGATGGAAGGCTATCAACAGTAGAGTGGTAGATACAACCAAGCAAGGATATGAGGAAGTTATGAAATGCTTAAGTATCAAACTCACTGCATTCATCCATGAGTTTAGAAGGTTAATCAGTGAATAAGAATATTTTTATGAAGTAAAGCTCATCATGTTAATCATGATGATAGATATGAAAAGGTAGTATATCTAGGAAAGGAATTCCTTAATAAGAAGTCTAGAATTATGAATTATGGAAAATAGTAATTCTTGGTAAACAATAAACTTTAAATCTTGAAACCAAGTATAATATCCATTTCATATTAAGAATTCCTCATCTTATATCTATATCACTTGATAGGAACATTTCCCTATAGCAAATCACATAAGCACATCTCTGCCAATTCCAACCATCATAATTATATGTGCTTAGGAGTATCTTTATAAATTCCTTTTTATGAAACATCCTAAATATAACTTTCTATTTCAAAAGGATGATGTCATCAAATATCCCAAACAGAAAATAATATGCTTAGTTATTAAATCTTTACTCACATCCAGAAACCTAAACCCTAAGTTAAATATTCATAATTCAAAAACCTAAAACTTTTGTGATTACCATACCAATATATATAATACCATGTTCTCAATTAATGAAAGTAATATTAACCATATTAAATTCGTTTGTATTTTATGCATCAAATAATGATATAAGATCATCATACATATAAAAATTTCTATTCAAACTATGAGACAACTAGAGTTAAGTTTTATAAAAAAACAAGAATGTATCATTTAATAAATCCATGGTTAAAAGTGGAAAGAAAAATAATAAGAAAAGCTTCTACAAATCATTAAAAGGGGTTCACATAGAGAAAATAAAAGAAATATAAAAAGATTATATAATAAAAGTTCACAAATGATACTAAAGATATTTTAGTATTACTACAACTATTTAGCAAATAAAATCTACAAAGAAAAGTTCAAATTAAAGATTATATACAAATCTGAAAAGAAAAACAGAATATAGAAAACAAATAACAAAACCTGGCCGTAGCCCAACTCCTCTTTCCTTATCTGACGCCCATGTGCAGCCCACAATAGCCCAGCAACCAGCCCAGCTCGTTTTCATCGGTAACTGACAAGTGGGACCAAAGAAGGACCACGGGTTGAGCTGAAGAATCGCTAGGGGTTTTTTCACAAAAGTCATGTCGTCGTCATCCTCACGCACACAGACAGCTCGCTGGAGGAGCTCGCCGCCGCCCGATGTCGTCGTCGTCAGCCGTGCGTCAAGATGCTCGCCGTTGTTCCAGAGGGGGATAAGAAGGCCACCACGACGCCCTGCCTCAATCCCTATCCACAATCCCCCTTATCCTCTCCGATTCAAATGGGGCCGAAACCCTAGCTCACTGGAGCCACATCTCGCCGTCGAACCACATCTCCCCACAGACTTCCAAGCAGCCATGGAGAAGCCCCGTCCTCCGTAGATCCTCTGAGTAGAATCTTGCATTTAGGGGAGCACTGGTGAGGGTGAATTTTGCCGTTCCTCTTTGCGGCAGTTCGTCGGAATCCTCGTCGGAGAGCTCGCCACCGACCACGCCTGTCCTCGCCAACCTCTCTATCGTCATCAGGGTAAGCTTACGCATCTCTAAACCCTAAATTCGCTTGCTAATTCGCACCGTAGACCTCGATGCGATGAGCACCGCCGCTGGCCGCCGCAGAAGCTCGTCGCCAGTGTATATCCGATGACCTTTAAGAAGCGGTGTTACCACCAATAGGTTCGCCTTGGTTTCCTCTATCCAGTAGCATCGACCTTGTCCACCAGAGCACAGTGGTTCGCCACCGGCGACCATCCTCTGATGGTGGAGGCCAGGGTGATGTCACCATGACATCATGCTTGCATCACCCTAGCCACGTCAACGTGTTTGAGCTGGTATTTGTCTCGCGTGGCTGATGACATGGCCTTGGGCCCATATGTCATTGACTAGGAATGGAGAAAGGGTCGGTAACAAAATACATTTACTAACCTGAGTGCTGAGGTGGACATAGGCCCACTGGTCAGTGACTTAGGCTAGTTGTGGGTGCGGTGTAAAAAGTATTTCCTCTTTAAGAAAGAATAAAAAATATAAATCCAAATATACATATTCCAGAAATTAAATAAAATGATTAATCTTCTTTAATTAATAACTTTTAATTTATAATTCAGAAAAATGTGTATAATATATGAAAATTTGTAGAAAAATAAAGTCTACAATTTAAAATTATTATCAACTATTATTATAATAATTATTTATATAAATATTATTTAATAAAGGTTTTATAAGTAATAAAACTTTGATAATTCATATTTTAATAATGGTAAATGTTAATAATATAAATAAAATACCAAAAATCTTAGAAAAAATATACAAAATATAATTTAAAACCATAATTATGTATTATTATTTCACTTAATTAAATATTTATTATTTATTAAGTAATTTTAAAGTATTAAATCATATAAAAATCATATCTTATTATTTATAAATCATAGAAATAAATAAAATATACCAAAATAATCACAAAAATAATATCTACATGTTAAAATATAATATCCCACTTTTGAGTTACAACAAAAATTCAAATATTTTAATAATCAAATTTAAACTTAATTATTTAGTTTAAATTCATATAGGAGTCAATAAAATTTGTAATATTTCAAAAATTAGCCCATCAAGTCTAATAGATAAATATTATTCTTGAATATTACTAATAAGTCATAATTAATCAAAACATTAGAAATACTATTATACTGAATTATCCTTCTACTAAATAAATAAATTATATGCTGAAAAGATCTTTAATAATTATAAAATATTTCATAATGATATATCAATCAAATACAACCTTATAATAAGACTAAATCCAAAGATAATTCATGAGTAGTCACTAATAATATTTACTTATCCGCAAACCATAATCATACCTCTATAAGGAAACAAGAAATATTGTTTCAATACAAAATTAAGAGACCACTACTTAAATACAAGAATAACCATTCTTAAGTAACCTTAAGGAAACATTACCAGGTACACAAGATACAAATATTATAAGCATTATACTTTCAAACTATCTTTATTTTAAAGTTAACTTTAGTCTAGAAGAATCTAAATATAACACTATAAACATTGTTAGATGTTTTATAGTTAACTTTGGTCTAAAATAGTTAAGTTATAAAGCATCTCAAGACCAAACTATTCAAGCAAGCACAAATAACATCGACCACCACTAACTAACCACAAAGATTGTTTAGACCTTAGAAAGGAATATTTTCTTCAAAAGTTATTCATTTTGCCACTTTAGACAATATATTACAAATAAATAAGATCACATTACTTCATACTTCATTCGTATACCTAGGAGCAATAACACTTAAGCTATTTATAAGTGACTCTACTTATAAATTAAAGTTTAGAGATAAACTATTAAAGTGTAAAAAATTTGAATAGCATTTCATAGATATATATTTTTTATTGCTGCATAAATATGTGATGTTCACACACACTCACAAGCTCTAATCAGAAGCACAGGTGTGAAACTTATCTAAAAGAACAACACATTCTTAACTAAACATTTCCGGAATCCAAACCCTAGAACAACGTTATCCCCGGGATTCGCGTTTATAACGTGCATCACATTACTTATGCATAAAATCATATTGCTTCTTTAAACATTAGTCCTTACCGAACCAATGATGCTGATTTCAGATTTTGGATCTTATACTGACTCGAAGACCGTGAGTGCATAATCTTGCAATCACAAAAGGCAAGTTCACACTTGCTCATGTCCTTTGGTTATTTTCTGTAAAGTATTTTACAAATCCAATGTGGACATCACTTGCATTTTAAAAAGGTCCGAAAACACTATTTTCATAATAATGTGATTATAGGTTATTACCATGAGTTAATAACTTACTATAAAAGTTCTGGTGGTAAAGGAACATAATATCTAGGACTTAACAACCAATGTCGCCAGTGATTCTTGCGACATATATTACGCGTTAACCATGAGATTTGGAATGGGACGGAGAAGTCAGCTGTATCCTTTTCCTCTTGTATGGAGGCAAGACGACCTTAACGTGACGTTGTGATTCCTTGTGTGGATCCAACATATGCGTGGGCACTTCATGGACACTTTTGGTGTCTAGATTATCTATGAATGGTGTTTAGGGAGATAGTCCATGTAAATGGTACTAATCCGGGCATCACTAGGTCATAGAGTCTTCGGAAACTCATCAGGGTTTTAGCCTGCCCGAAAGGGGGCTTAAAAAAGGTGAGCTAACCGAAGGATCGTGCAGACATATGAGGTCGCGGAGAGGGCAATGATTGTCTTGGATCATCTACTGGGCCCCACAACATGGAATTGTGGATGGGTAAGCTGCCCGGTTGTGCAACAAAGAGTTGATCTCTCATGGGAAAAGTAACGCACCTCTGTAGAGTGTAAGAACTGTAACTTGTTACTCCCTGTTCCGGGAAGGAGCTGCGAACGCTGTGGGAAAGGAACTCCATGAATGTTCTAGTAAACCCGTGAAGGCTAACGGACATAGCTTTTTAGAATAAAAGCAACCTTTGAAGAAATGTTTATAAAAACTTGCATTGCCTACGACCTACCGTCTGTGGTTGTAGTTATAGTGCATCCAAAACTCCTTTTATAGTGAATTTGCTGAGTACGCTCGTACTCAAAGTATCTTCTTAACCCTTGCTAGATTCTAAAGTCGGGATAAACAACATCCACATCAATTTATGCTCGAGGACTTATCATCCAAAGGCTAAAGCTCTTCAATGAAGACAAGGAAGTCAACATATACCTCAACTCAAGTGAAGACGAAGTTACTGATTAGATAAGAATGTAACATCTAGCCAAAGAACCTAATTATGTAGTATACTGCAATAGGAGCAATGCCATTTCCTTAGTCAAAATACTAGTCTTAACAGTATAATAGTTCTTGTGTTTTTTATCTTTGATTCTTCTCCGTAAGAAGTTATTTATCTCTCTTTAACCTAGAGTGTTCTCTGGATCTTGTGTAAAAAGTGAGTTGTAACCTTTAGCCATGTAGTGGACCCGCTGTGTTTCTGTTGTGCCATTCTGAGGGATGTAATAGTAGTGAACGGTGTTTCATTGGTGTTATGTCAACGACTATAGTATACTACATCATGAAGTGGTATGCTGGGTCACCGCATTTATTCGCACATTTTTAGCTCAATCCAAGTTACAGAGACTCCTCACGAATTTTTACGGTGGAGCACAAAAATCTGTTTCGGGACAACAACTCCCCAAATCTTACTTCCGTCTCATTAGAGGTCATTCTTGGCACAAAAAGCAAACAAAAAGGATAAGGAGAGGTCATTACTGAAGTAATAAGTTCCAAGACTCAAGAAAACATTTGGGTTATCTACCAATAAGTACTTTTCTTTAACGCCTTTAAGTTAGGCATGATAGTTTGAGAAGATGCTCACATAAGAAATATGAATTGAAGTAAAAGAGAGCATCAAGAAGCAAATTCAAAACACATTTAAGTCTAACCCACTTCCTATGCTTAGGAATCTTGTAAGAGAATAAATTCACAAAGAACAAAGTGACAAGCATAGGAAGATAAAACAATAGTAACTTCGAAACTTTCAGTACATAGATAGGTGTTTAGTACCATGAAAACATCCACAACCATATTCTCCTCTCTCATAATAATTTTCAGTATCATCATGAATAAACTCAACAATATAACTATCACATAAAGCATGATTTTCATGATCTACAAACACATAATTTTTATCAAGCTCAAAAATAGTGGGATTAAAACCTTCAAAACCACTTTTAGCAATTTCATAATAAGGTAAATGATCATTCAACATAGGACCATCATCTAGAGCTTTATCATAAACATTTTCTAAGCAAAACTCCTTAGTACCATGCATTTCGAAGTTAGGCACAAATATAGGATTATCATAGATAACATGAGCATAAATATTATCACAAGTTTTACCCATAGAAGATATTTCAAAAGAATCCACATGAACATAACATTCATCCTCCTTTGGTAAACATGAGGGACAATCAAATAATGTAAGAGGTAAATAGTTACTCTCATTAGAAGGTATACATGGGTATATCCATTCTTCCTCCTCTTGACCATCACTCTCCTCCTCTTTTTCATCTAGTGAGCTTTTAGTTTTAGGAGTTTCTTCTTCCATAGGCTCCTGCAAGGCATTAGTCTCTTCCATTTGTGGAAAGCACCTATTAAAATATTCAAGAATATAGCCATTTTCTTCCTTGTAATTATCAAAGAAAAATTTAAGTATCTCATAAACCTCATATTCATAGGGTGCATCATCAGTATTTTCAAGCAAACTGGCAAGTTAAAATGCACCCTTGAAAGCAATAAATTCTTGAATTTGTTCCACATCATAAAAGTCATAATTTCCTTTAACATAAGAAGATATGGTAACATTATCATTATACTCACATTGAAAAGGCAGATGTTTATACCTCCTATAGCAACAAGATTTATCAAAGCAATAAGTAACATTATAAGTAGAGCACACCTCTCTATCAATAGTATTTAGTTTATCAATTTGTTCACATAAGTATTTCCCCTTTTGTGACAAACGGTGTTCCTTATAATAATACTTTTATTCTTCCATGAACCCACCTTGCCAATAAGAACTAGTTTCAAAGAAACCATCCATTGATAGAAAGCATGATAAAGCAAGGCAATAATAGACCAGCAACTAGAGTAGGAACTAATTTTTTGTATTTTTTATAAGAGAAAGCAAACCAAACTAAACTATTTTTTTGGAGTTTTTGATAAAAAAGAGGTAAACAAAACCAAGCAAAATAAACTAAGAAAACTAAAAACAAAGTAAAGAGAAAGGTTGAGGAGGACTCCCCTTGTGAAGACGTACTTAGCCTCCGTGGCAACGGCGCCAGAAAAACTTGATGGCGCCCAGTATTGACGTGGGACGCTTCGTTGGAAACCCCAAGAGAAAGATGTGATGAGCACAACATCAAGTCTTCCCTCAGTAAGAAACCGAGGTTATTGAACCAGTAGGAGGAAGGAAACGTCTCAAAGGTGTTACAAGCAACGTGGAAACCTACTGATACGTCAGAAACGTATCTATAATTTTTGATGCTCCATGCTTGTTTATTATCTACTTTGCTTTGCTTTGTCTACACTTTGAGGTGTTTTTATATATTTCTGGAACTAACCTATTAACAAGTTGCCATAGTGATAGTTGCCTATTTTCTTCTGTTTTTGGTTCTAGAAAGGCAGAAAATCAATATTCTCGGAATTGGACGGGACAAAAGCCAAAGTTATTATTTTTCCTGGAGCAACATGGAACCACGAAGAGAGCCAGAGGGGGTCCACAGGGTGGCTAAACCCCCCTAGGCGTGGGCAAGATCTGGAGGCGCCTAGAGGGGGTGTGGGCCCCCTGTACCCCCACCGACCTTGATTCATGCGCCTATATGAAGCCTCCGGCCCAAAACCCCAAGGCATCCAGCAGAAATCCACGAAAACCTCTGTAGCGCCGCCACCACCGAAGGGGAGATTCAGGGGACATAAAGTCTCTGTTCCGGCACCCTGCCGGGACGGGGAAGTGCCCCGGAGCCATCTCCATCGATCTCCACCACCATCTACATCACCATTGCTGATTCCCATGATGAGGATGGAGTAGTTCTTCCTCGAGGCTAAGGGCTCTACCGGTAGCTATGTGTTCATCTCTCTCCCTATGCATGATCTTGTGGTCATGAGCTTTGTAATCAAGTAGATCTACCTTGATACTCAAGTGCTTCATTAGATCTCTGCTTTCTCCATGTGTGTGAAAGTGGCAGCGTGCACGCCATGGTGGCACTTAGGCTTGAGTTTACATAAATACTCTTTGTGCTTTAATAGATCTATGCTTTTCCCCACGTGTGTGAAAGTGACAACGGGCATACCGTGTGTGGCACTTTGGCTAGATTGAATATTTGTTATGACTTATATTTGGAGTTGGATGTCTCTATGAAATTGTGGTGTTTGTTGGAACCATCTAGCGCTCAAGGTGACAGTGTGGGGTTATCTAGATTGGGAAAGGCGGACTTTGAGGTTTGATGTTATAGCCCTAGCAATGATTAGAGTGTTCAACCGGAGAGTAGTTAAGAGTAGTATCATGAAGAGAGGATAATTATATGAGATAGTGTTCACTAGTGAAAGTATGATCCCTAGGCCTTGTTTCTAAGCATTGAAACACCGTTTGCTACTAGATATGTTGCATGTTTGCTTGCTTCCTTCTTGTTGACTTTAGTATTTACCTCACCGTCAAGCTATTTTCTGGCACTCACACACATTACCCCACGTCAACAACAAGTCAGAAGCTCTTTTTTTGGCATCGTTACCACTTGTATTTCACTATCTCTTCGCCGAACTAGTGCATCTATACACCTGACAAGTGTATTGGGTGTGTTGGGGACACAAGAGACTTCTTGTATCTTGATTGCAGGGTTTCTTGAGAGGGAATACCTTTGACCACTTCCTCCCTGAGTTCGATAAACCTTGGGTGATGCACTTAAGGGAAACTTACTGTTTTTCTACAAACCTCTACACTCGGAGGCCCAACAACTGTCTACAAGAATAGAAGTGCGTAGACATCACCTGCACAACACAAACTCATGACTTTGCCCCAACGAACAGTGAGGTTGTCAATCTCACTGGTTTGCTGTAACAAAGGATTAAATGTATGGTGTGGAAGGTGATGATGGTTTGTAGCAAGTAAATAGTAACAGTGGAAGATGTATCAATGGTAAAGATTGGAACGGGGTCCATAGTTAACTAAAGGTGCTCTCCTTAGATAAACAACATGGCATGAAGGGTAAACAAATTACAGCAGGGCAATTGACAGGAACTGAGCAAGGCATAATAATGCAATACCAGACAAAAAGATCCTATGATATTCGATGGGGCAATACAACAATATACATAGACCTCCATCCAACTTCATCTATGACTAGAAGTCCACCTTCAGGTTATCATCCGAACCCCCTCCAGTATTAAGTTGCAAGCAACAGACAACTGCTTTAAGCAAAGTGTGTAAGGTAAAAAAATCCACTTGTTCCATGAACAAGAGACCATTTTGTCTCCCTAGTAACAACAGCACATCTACAACCGAAGAGATTTCCGTCACTTCCCTTGGAAATAGAGGCATGAACCCACTATCGAGCATAAATACCCCCTCTTGGAGTCACTAGCAACTACTTGGCCAAGATAGCTACTAACAACAAAGATCATGCAAGATCACAAACAACACAGACATGATAGAATCAAATAGACAAAACCATTAATCAATCTAACATAGTAATCTCAATATCCATCGGATCCCCGAAAACACAACATGCATGATTACAGATAGATTAGATATTGAACATGAACGGAGCTCACAAGATCTATACATGAAAGCACAAGGAGGAGATACAACCATCTAGCTACTACATGGACCCGTAGTCCAAGGTGGAACTACTCACGCTTCATACCGGAGAAGAAGGCCTCTAGGATGATCTCCCCTCAGGCAGGGTGCCGGGAAGAACTTTAGATCCCCCCGATCTATGGACGATGGTGGCGATGGCTACAGAAGGTTTTCGTGGAGTTTTGATCGGATGCCTAGGGTTTCTTCATCGGGGGCTTCTTATAGGCGAAGAGGGAGTCCGAGGCGGATGCACCCCCCCAGGCATGGGGTGGGCCGACCCACGCGGGCAAGGGGTGTGGCCCCCTCGAGGCCCTCCTCCGTCTTGTATTCTGGCTTCGTGTTGCCCACGGTAAAATATTGACTTGGATTTTGTCACGTACAATTCCGAGAATATTGATTTTTTGCCTTTCTGGAACCAAAAACAGAAGAAAACATGCAACTGGCACTGTGGAAACTTGTTAATAGGTTAGTTCCATAAAGCATATAAAA
The DNA here is from genome assembly GCA_030063025.1 of Avena longiglumis. Lineage (NCBI taxonomy): Eukaryota > Viridiplantae > Streptophyta > Magnoliopsida > Poales > Poaceae > Avena > Avena longiglumis. Next base: position 77,122,749 of record CP125978.1, read on the forward strand.
CACGTTAAAGTGTAGACAAAGCAAAGCAAAGTAGATACTAAACAAGCATGGAGCATCAACAATTATAGATACGTTTCCGAGGTATCACCGAGCTGTATGGAAATCCTGTTGTGAATTTCATGGTCAATGAAATTGATGACCCTGCAACATATGAAGAAGCGATGATGAGCCCGGATTCCAACAAATGGCTAGAAGCCATGAAATGCGAGATGGAATCCATGTACGAAAACAAGGTTTGGCCCTTGGTGGACTTACCTCACGACCGAAAGGCCGTGGAGAATAAATGGATTTTCAAAAGTTAAACTGATGCTGATGGTAATGTAACCATCTATAAAGCTCGACTTGTCGCGAAGGGGTTTCAACAAATTCAAGGAGTTGACTACGAGGAGACATTCTCTCCCGTAGCAATGCTAAAGTCGGTTAGGATTATGTTAGCAATTGTTGCATATTTCGACTATGAGATATGTCAGATGGATGTCAAAACTGCATTCCTCAATGGCAACATTGAAGAAGAGTTGTATATGGTACAACCAAAGGGTTTTGTCAATCCTAAGGATACTAAAAAGGTATGCAATCTTCAACGATCCATCTATGGACTGAAGCAAGCATCCCCGAGTTAGAATCTCCGCTTTGATGAGGTGATCAAAGAGTTTGGATTTATTAAAACTTATGGAGAGGCCTGTATTTACAAGAAAGTGAGTGGGAGCGATGTGACATTTATGATATTATATTTGGATGGCGTATCAAAATGATATAGATCTTTTAAACAGTGTTAAAAGTTATCTAAACAACAATTTTTCAATGAAGGACCTAGGTGAAGCATCTTACATATTAGGCATAAAGATCTATAGGGATAGATCTAGGCGCCTAATAGGGCTATCACAAAGTACATACCTTGATAAGATTTTAAAGAAATTTAAAATGGACGGAAGTAAGAAGGGGTTCTTACCTATGTTGCAAGGCAAGACATTGAGTAGGACTCAAAGTCCGGCTACGGCGGAAGAAAGACAGATAATGGACAAAGTCCCCTATACTTCAGCCATAGGCTCTATAATGTACGCCATGCTATGTACAAGGCCGGATGTGGCACATGCTATTAGTTTAACTAGAAGGTACCAATCTGATCCAGGATCGGAACACTGGATAGCGGTAAAGAATATCCTTAAGTACTTGCGAAGAACTAAGGATATATTTCTCGTGTACGGAGGTGAAGAAGAGCTCGTCACTAAGTGTTATGTCGACGCTAGCTTTGACACCGATCTGGATGACTCTAAATCTCAATCTTGATACATATTTCTCATGAATGGTGGAGCGGTTAGTTGTAGGAGTTCCAAACAACCCGTGGTGGCGGGATCAACAATGGAGGCCGAATATGTTGTTGCTTCGAAAGCGGCTCAGGAAGCAGTTTGGATGAAGGAGTTCATAACCGAACTAGGTGTGGTTGCGAGCGCGTTGGACCCAATGGTGATCTATTGTGACAACAATGATGCCATAGCCAATGCCGAAGAACCAAGGTATCACAAGAATTCCAAGCATATTAAGCGCTGGTTTCACTCCATCCGCGAGCATGTCAAGGATGGAGATATAAAGATTTGTAAAATACACACGGATCTCAATGTAGAAGATCCGTTGACTAAAACTCTCTCTAGAGCAAAACATGATCAACACCAGAACTCCATGGGTGTTAGATTTGTCACTATGTAACTAGATTATTGTCTCTAGTGCAAGTAGGAGACTAAAGGGATATGCCCTGAGAGGCAATAATAAAGTGGTTATTATGTATATTCCAAGTATATGATAGATGTTTATTTTGCATGCTATAATTTTATTAATACAGAAACGTTAATACATGTGTGTTTAATAAACAAACAGAAAGTTCCTAGTTATGCCTCTCTTATAAACTAGCTCGTTGATTAACAAGATGATCAAGGTTTCCTGATCATGGACATTGGATATTGTTAATAACAATGTCACAACATTATTAGAATGGTGTGATGAACATTCATCTGAAGTATAGCATTACGATAAAAGTCATTGAGTTTATATTGCTATAACATCATACGAAGTGATCCTAATCCTTAGACCATGAGATTATGTCAATCACTAACACTGGAAGAGTATCTTGATAACATCAAACGTCACACCATAACAGGGTGATTATAAAGATGGGTTCAGTACTACTAAAGTGTTATGTTGAGGCCCATGGATCAAGAGTGGAATTTGTTCATCCGGATGACGGATAGATATACTCTGGACCCTCTCGGTGATATCACATTGATTAGCTTGCAAGCAAGTGATTTGATCACTAGAATGTTATATTACGACTAGGTATGGAGATACCGATGATTGAATCTCGGACATGTAATATATCGCGAGACAAAGGGATTAAGTTACTAGCGTATAAGGTTCTCACGATCACAAGAAATTCATCGTTGAATTTGTGGGAGTCAGTGTGGATCTCTAGGTCCCGCTTCTGATTATTGATCTGAGAGGGGTCTCGATCATATCCGCATTATTTGCGAACTGTAGGGTGACACATTTAAGATACACCGACACCATTTGGAGCAAATATTTTCATGCTAAAAAGAATAACAAAGCGCGGGAATTTATTTCACTAAACACCAAAAAAAAATTCGGGTGAAATTGCAGGAAGTGTTTCTGCATGTGAAATGAAATACTAGCAAGGGGTTATATGTGAATGTTTTTCATTAATGTAATTGGCAAATAAATAAAAAGAGTTTTATTTAAAGAGAGTTTGCATTAAATTTGGTGGAAATTTAATGGGAATTTGAGTGGGATTTTTTGAGTGGAGAATTGAAGGGGCATTTTGTGAGTGGAGCTTCCACCCACATGAATGAAGGAGGGGAGGGGGCGCCAGCCCCCATGGCCGGCGGCCACCCCCTTGGGTTCCCCCCTCCTCCTCTAAAAGGAGCCCCCTCCCTCTCTCTCTCACTCACACCTCCTCGTGAAGGATCCCTCTTCCCTCTAGTTTATCCCCCATGGTCTCGGACTAGCAAGATACATGTTACCGGTGGCTTTTCGGCAAGAAAGAGTTGTGCTTCCGCTGCATCGCTGGAGCGCGGAGGCGGAGGTTGCTCGGTGCCTCGGACGTGTGTGCGAGCACGGATGCGGCGCTGATTTGTGGCGCTAGGACTTCCTCTCGATCTTGAGATCGGCAAAAGTTCGTCTACATCAACCACGATTTCAACCTCGTTAAGCTTTGTCGGTCTTCAAGGGTATGTCTCTACGGATGTATATTCGCCAGTTTCTTGTATCTAGTAGATATATTTTGGTACATAGTTGTTCCCATCGTAGGAAATTTTTTGTTTTCTATGCTGCAAACCCGACACCATGTACTTGCTTTGGGTCTGGAAAAGCGTCGTGTCCAAGGCCTCACCGACATACCGATGGGTGCATGTTAATTGATATGGCAACAAGGGTTGATGTGCGTGTGTAAACTTTGGTGCACCCCGCAGGGTTAAATCTTTTCAAAAAGACATGTTTGTGGTTATGGACGACTTGGAGCACAGTTTCTCGATCATAGACAACTATAACTAAAGTTTACTGTTATAACTTGACTTGTATCTGATATGACTAGTAAGTTGGATAATCACCATGGAAAGAATGAATAAAACTGTCAACCATGTGAGTTTCCTCGGGATGACTTCCTCGTTTGGTCTCTAGGAGGGAAATACTAGGTTGGGTATCATTGGTGGTACTATCAGGTTGGTTCCGCATAGGTATTTCTTATCTCTCTCTGGTAGCCGACAATTGTATCGAGCCTCTATAGGTTGTTTACTGCATGTTGGATTGTCGCTTCAGTCCACCATACCTATGTAGGCAAGCGCCACCGAATTCTAAGTCACGGCGTGTACCGGCCTTGGTACTGACTGCTCTCTTTTTTCTTTCCCTTTTGTCGGCGAACCTTTTGTTTTAGTAGGTTTGAAATTGGCGTTGTTAGCATGGTTACCCTTTCGACTTGGTCTAGACAGGGTTATAGACTCCATTGGTTATTCTCCAGTGCTCTTAGCTCAATTTACATCTTATCCGTACTCGGATGTGTACCGGTGATTTGAATCTTTGTACTATATATGTGTATTCTTGACTCATGGAGTCGTGTTGTATATATGTTCTGTGGGTTTCATCATGGACTAATATGTAATGGTATTAATTCGTTTTCCATCTGCACGCAAGTGTCTGATGGGCATCTTTGAATCGTTTCTATGCGGGTTTAGCGGAAATCGCTAAAACTTGCATATGGTCAATTCGAGGGTGTTCTATCCTACTAGACTATATACGATATGTCTTATAAGATTGCTTCTATGTTGAAGCCTTCCGTTTGTCCTCGAACGACATCCTCTGTCAAACTTTTTAGTACCAATAGTTTGTAACACGATAGCCTTACTACTTTCGTGCTCTTAGATGCGCGCGTATCATTCACAAGATTACTCTTCTCGCGCCTAGTGTGTCTAAATTTATCTTTAACGGACGTTTTGCGTACATTTTTTATGCTGAAACACCATTCAGCGTCACCATTAACCAGTTGTACGCATACAGTGTGGCATTTTGCTTACATCCTATCTCTTGCACGTAGATGTATCATGATCATGTCATCAAGCATTATGCCTTCCGTATGCGCCCTCTATTAGGATTGATGTGCTCGTCGTCTCTATTTTTCTTAGAGCTCGGTGCTTTTCACGTTTGGGATTGGTTCCATCTTTTTGCTTGCACGTAGATGTAGCATGATCATATTGATTCCATACCATGGTCCACCGTCCGGCGACACGGGGTGTGTCTTTTCTCTTGTTCTAACATGTAGCGCGATCATATCATCAAGTGTTCTACCTTGCGGCCGCACCCGGCGCAGAGAGGAGTCTAATAACTAAGAATTTAGTCTGACTAGTGTTAATGTTTAGCAAGCAAAGAAAATGGTGAAATTAAATTCCAATGATTTTTTGTTTTGTTTTGATGAAAGTTATATAGACTCCCGATAAGGTCAAGTTTTCATTGTATTGATACTCCGTCAGATTAAACTGTCCCGCATTATTACATATTTACGCAATCCACAAAATATAGTCACACTTAATCGTATAACCTTTCCACAGACCTAACTAGTACACACAAAAATACCTCGATAGTACTATTTGATCATACAACACCCCTACAACAAAGAGTGCACTGAAGGCAATCCCAAAGGGAAACTTGTAACCAATTTGTTTTGATGAAAGATAAGTCGTTGTAGGTGCTTCTACTGAACCGCATTTGTGAATGAGCATAGGCCCGCAGAGCTTTGTATTCCCATCAAAACTAGAAGTCCCAAATGTGCTAAACTGTCCACCAGATGGAATGGGACCTTCTAGATCATTGTGAGAAACATTAAATATTCCAAGAAAGTGCAGATTTTCCAATGCATCTGGAATCACACCTGTGAGATTATTGTTGGATAAGTCTAGCAACATCAAGTTTGTGATGTTGCCAATTGATTTTGGGATCTCTCCAGATAACTCGTTGAAACTAAAATACAACATATCAAGTACTCTCAACTGACCAATCTGTTGGGGAATCACACCTGTGAAGTAGTTGTGGCTTAGATTCAACAGTTTTGGGATAGATGCAACAACAAGGAATTGTTCTGATGGACCATTATAAACAGGTAGCTGAAAAACCAGGTCAAGCTGAGTTGTGTCTCCAGTTGATTTTAGCATTGGCATCTCTGTTAAGTTCATCGGGATTTCTCCTGTAAGATTGTTATCTGACACATCCATAAAGAATAGATGGCTTAGGGAGTTGATCCAGCCGGGTATTGGTCCACTGAGTTGATTGTTATTTAAAAGTAACATATTCAAATTTGTGAGCCTTGATATCCATAGAGGGATTTTTCCTGATAATTGGCAACCACCAATGTCCAAAACATGAAGATTATAAAAGCCATCAATTCTGTCATCCTCTGGCATGATCTCTCCCTTGAAGTTATTGCCAATAAACAAGCTGGAAAGGTTCCTAGAGCTCTTAAGGATGTGTAGTGTATTTGTGATGTTTGTGAAATAGTTATTTGCAAGTGATAGGAAGTCAAGGTACTTCAGGTCGCTTATTCTTGGTGAAAGCTGCCCATCTAATTTGTTGTAAGTCAGGCGTAGCGCAATCAGCTTGCTGCAAGAGTATATACTTTCTGGTACTGTGCCAGTGAAGCTGTTGTAAAAAAGATCTAATTTTTTTAAATTGTACAAGTTTGAGAAGTTGACCTTGGTAAGTTCCCCACTAAAGTGGTTGGTTCTAAGGTCAATTATCATGAGATTTGAGCAGTTGCTTAGGACTGCTGGCAGCTCCCCTGCCATATTGTTGTGTCCCAAATGCAACTCCTCCAATCTCTTTAGATCACCTATAGACTCTGGAATATTGCCGCTGAGCTCATTCTCCCTAAGATCAAGGGTGACCATATTTGTGAGCTTGCTAATGCCATCGAGAGATCCTTCTAACCAATTGCTAGGTAGAGAAAGGTGCTCTAGCGAGGTAACATTGAAAATCTCATCTGGAAGAATCCCACTAAGATTGTTGTAGCCAGCTGTGAGAAATTTTAGCACAGTGCAATTACTGATCCCCCGAGGGATATTTCCACTGAATTGGTTAAAGCTGAGGTCAAGTACAGAAAAAGAAGGCGCACTAACACAAGGTGTAGTAGGTATCTGACCAGTAAAACTGTTGCTGCTGGCATTGAGTGCAACCAGGCTCTTCATCACCTCCCATAGAGTGGATGGGAACTTTCCTGTAAACAAGTTGCTCGAGATGTTCAGTACCTGTAGAGGTCGTGTAGGGGTTGAAGGCGGTATCTCATGCAGGCCTCCTGTCAGGCTGTTGAAACTAACGTCAATGACAGTGAGGCTACTTGATGAAACCAATTCCGACGGCAAGCCACCGGACAGCGAGTTGCGCGACAGGTTCAGGCGCAATAGGCTGGTGAGGTTGCCAAGGCACGGAGATATTGAACCCTCAAGACCTCGAGAAGGCAACAAAACATCAGTGACCTCCCTATTGGGACTGCAGCTAATCCCTTCCCAAGTGCAACAGTCTGTATCATTCCGCCAGGATGCCGTCAGGCCGCCATCCCGCGAAAGCCCAGCAAGGAGTTGGAGAAGGGAGGTCTTCTCCTGCTCTGTGCAGGAGCCTGTGGGAGAAGCCAAGGAAACCAGTATCACAAGAGCCAAACCAATGAAAAATCTATTAGCGTGTGTGTGACTAAGTGGATGCATGGTTTTCTTGGGAAAATAGGTTGGAAAACCATAGGATTATGCTTTGGCCTTATAGGATGGCGAAATTTGTGAGATGAAGGAGGAGCAAGAGAAGAAATAAATAAGGGTCGGAGCTGCTATACAAACACTGGATTCAGCAACCCAGTGATACTTATAAACCTTCATTAGATTTATCTTTGCCATTGTTTATTAGTAGAAGATTGTTGTTGTAACCATCTGGCTTCGTAACAAGGCTGCTATGTTCCCCATCTCGTTTGACTTTGATTTGTCCTGGTGGTAGTGATGAATATAAATTTTGGGTCAAAGATCATATGCTATTGGTAAGTCCGACTTCAAGCACAATTCTTAATTTGAACACTTCCTATCAGCGTTACACTACCCTGTGATGCTGGCATTGAGTAAAATGGGTAGATAAATGACACCTCGTGATGAATCCTTTTTTGTGAGCAGGAAAAGGAACGTTTCAACCAAAATTTCAAACATGACGGATTAGCAAGATGTGATGTGAGGGACATGGGGAGTAGCAACATTATAGCTTGTATAAACATTCCATCTTGATATCAGGGTCGATGCACATACATGATTTGGGAAAGAGCACATGCAGGTACCTAGAGGGGTTGTTACTAAACATTTTATTCATTTTCTTACAATTTAGATTTAGATTATTCTGTTGATAGAATTGGCGCACTTACAGTTAAAGTAGCAATCTGTAGTTAGTGGTCATTCCAATTGGGTGATGGAATAATTTATTGTAGCTATGATTAGTAAATGGCAGTGCAGTTGGTTGATGGCATGATTTTTTGTTAGCTATCGTTGTATGGCCTTGCCTAGCTTCTTACTGCCTCTCAAATGTATTTGTTCTTTTCGGCATCCGGCATACCTTCACTTGTATTGGTAGGGTGCATGCCATGCGAGCTTGCTTGATCGAATGATTTCCCCAAAAGTCCCGCCCTAACTTTCATGTAGTCAGTTCATATGGTTATTATCTATTATCTAGTATCACACGTATAAAAACACATTGCTGAAGCTATGCACACCTACACGCAACAGCTACATCGTTATCGACAAGTACTGTTTCACTTGTTCCGACGATATTACATCTCCATGACCTAGTCACATGTTGCAACATTATAGATGTAATCTTATTAAGTCGGCCTTATGTATCTTACCCGTCACTGGGTGAACAAATCCAGGTCTTGATTCATAGTCCTCATCCTGTTCCTCCGGAGTACCAAACTTACACCTTTATAATCACTATTTTACGGAGTGACATTTGATGCAGTTAAAGCAGCCTCGAAAGACGGTGATTAATATAATCTCATGGTCTAAGGAGAAGGAGACTACGTTTCTGACTATTGCAACGATGAACCTTGTGATTTGATCGTGTCGCAATCTTTGAGTAATGTCCATCACATCATTCTCCAATGATATGATCTCGTTATCAACTGACAACTATCACCCATGATCAGGAAATCTTGATCGTCGGTTGACCAACAAACTAGTATGAATAGATGCTACTAGGAACTTCTGTTTCATATCACACATGTATCAATGTTTCTACTTGATACAGTTGTAGCACAATACGAAACTATTACGAATTTATTAAAATATGACAATAATAACCATTTATTATTTGTCTCTAGGACACATTTCTTTCAAAATCAGAGGCTTACACTTTGGTCTTCCAAGATGGCTAAATTTTGTCCGATGATGGAAGAGCAAGAGAAGAAAGGAATAAGGGTTGGAGCCGCTATACAAACATTGAACCGAATGATACTTATATACATTTATTAGATTTTTCTTTGCCATTGTTTATTAATAGAAGATTATTGTTGTAACCATCTGGCTTCGTAACAAGGCTGCTTTGTTAGCCGTCTCATTTGACTTTGATTTGTCCTGGTCATAGTGGTGAAAAGAATTGGGTCAAGGATCGTCTGCTATTGGTAAGTATGACTTCTAATTAAGCACAATGCTTAATCTGACCACTTATTCCTGCCAGCTTTACACTACCCTTTGATATTGTCATTAAGTGGCATGGGTAGATAAATGAAACCTAGTGATGAATCCCTTTTTTGTGAGAACACTAGAGGAAAAAGGGCCATCCGTTCGCGACCCCTCGGAGCATTAGTCCCGGTTGCGCCACCAACCGGGACTAATGCTGGCACGCGTCCCGATTGGAGCGGGCACGGGGCCAGGGGGCATGGGTCCCGGTTGGTAAGGGGGCATGCGTCCCGGTTGGAGCCACCAACCGGGACTAAAGGTTTGGCACGCACCTTTAGTCCCGGTTGCTGGCTTCAACCGGGACTAAAGGCCCCTTGCCCTCTATAAATGCAACGCCCCAACCCCCTCTGCCTCCACTCTGTTTTTTTGAATGGTGTAAGGTGTGAGGGTGTGTGCTAGTTTTTTTTCATGCATGCATTGAAGGTGTTTGTTGAAATGTTTGAGTGAAAAATCCCGTTGAATTTCTCATAGAACAAAAATATAGAAGGTGTTCGAGACGCACTTGAGCTTTCTCCTCTTTATTTCCCTCGATCGAGGTTAGCAATCTTATCTTTTCTAGGTCATTGATACAATTCATGTGTCGGTGTGAATTGGTTATTTCACTATTTATGATGTCCTGTTTTTTGATAAACTTACTTATATGATGCAGATGAACGGTCGGGAATGGATGTACGGTGACCGGCGGGTAGCCGGGTATATCAAAGGCGTGGATAAATTTATCGATGTGGCTACGGCAAACAAAGAGAATGGATTTATATGTTGTCCATGTGTTCAATGTCGGAACAACAAGGAGTACTCTTCCTCGAAAATCATTCGCGGCCACCTGATTATGAAAGGTTTCATGCCCAACTATAATTGCTGGACCAAGCATGGGGAAAGAGGGGTTATGATGGAAGATGGTGAAGAAGAAGATGATGATAACAACTATCATCATATGTTTCCTGAATACAGTGATACTGCAATGGAAGATAATGGAGAGGAAAAAGGTGAAGAACGGGCATCAGATGAGCGGTGATGAACTTGGTAGGGTCATTTCGATGCAAAGTGAGACTGTGAAATGAAAATGAGAAGTTGAAGTTAGAGGGCATGTTAGAAGATCACAAGAAATTGTTGTACCCAAATTGTGAAGATGGCAGCACAAAGCTCGATGCGACCTTTGGAATTGTTTGCGATGGAAGGCGAGTGTGGTCTAACTCCTCATTTGAAAAGATGCTAAAATAATGAAGCGAAGTTTCCAAAACATAACGAACTTCCGAGAGTACCTCTGAAGCAAAGAAGACTCTGTCCTCTGGGATTAGATGTGCAAAAGATACATACATGCATTAATGATCGCATCCTCTACATGATAAGGAGTATGAGAATTTAGATAAATGCCGGTATGCAGCGTTCTATGTATAAGATCGCAGAGATGACCCTGGTGATGTTGAGGAGAGCCCCTCGGAAGAGGGTTCTGCTAAGGTTATGTGGTATGCTCCTATAATACCAAGGTTGAAACGCATGTTCGAAACAAAGAGCATGCCAGTTGTTGCGATGGCACAAAGAAGACCGTAAGAAAGGCGGGAGTTGAGACACCTGCTGATGGGTCACAGTGGAGAAAAATCGAGAGACTTCCGGACTTTGCGGTGGCCTTACGCACGAACTTATGGTTTGGTCTAAGTACGGATGGCATGAATCCTTTTGGGAGCAGAGCTGCGATCCACAGACTGCCCGTGACTCTATGTATCTACAACCTGCCTCCTTGGTTGTGCATGAAGCGTAAGTTCATTATGATGCCAATGCTCATCCAAGGCCCGAAGCAACTGGGCAACGACATTGATGTGTACCTTAGGCCATTAGTTGAAGAACTCTTACAGTTGTGGGGCAAACCAGGTGTACGTCGTGGGATGAGAACAAACAGAGCCATTTAATCTCAGGGTTGTTATTCGTAACCATCAATGATTGGCCTACTCTTAGTAACCTTCGGACGGACAAACAAAGGATATAAGGCATGCACCCACTGTTTAGATAAGACCGAAGGTACATATTTGCATAAATGCAAGAAGGTTGTGTACCCTAGCGAATCGACGATTTCTTCCAACCAATCATCCGTAAGAAAGAAAGGCAAGCATTTCAAAGGTGAGGCGATCACCGGAAGAAGCCTAAACTCCCACCGGTGATGATGTATTTGGTATGGTCAAGGACATAGAAGTAATCTTTGGAAAGGGTCCGTGGTCAATCGATTCGAACGACGTCGCTACAGGACACGCACCCATGTGGAAGAAGAAATCTATATTTTGGGAGCTGCCATATTGGAAAGTCCTGCGTGTCCGCTCTTCAATCGACGTGATGCACGTGACGAAGAATCTCTGCGTGAACTTGCTAGGATTCCTAGGCGTGTATGGGAAGACAAAAGATACACCTGAAGCACGGAGGACCAACAAATTATGAAAGACCCAAAGAACATGCATACAGATAACAAGACGGATAAAGGCGTCATTTAAGTCGTGCCGGCTATGCTCTTACCAAAGCGAGAGAAGGAAATCTTTTTGAAGTCCTTTACGGTATCAAGGTGCCGTCGGGCTTCTCATCTAATATAAAGGGATAATAAATATGGCGGAGAAAAGTTCCAAAACCTGAAGTCTCATGACATCACGTGATTATGACGATTGCTTCCGATTGCATTGAGGGGCTTCTACGAGAAAATGTTCGAGTACCCATTGTGAAGCTGTGCATTCCTCAATGCAATATCTCGAAGGTAATCAATCCGGATATTTTGCCAAGGTTACGAAGGATGTGGTACAATGTCTTGTTAGTTTTGAATTGGTGTTCCCACCATCCTTCTTCAATATTATGACGCATCTCTGGTTCATCTAGTGGAAGAGATTGCCATTCTCGGTCCGGTATTTACGCACAATATGTTCCCCTTTGAGAGGTTCATGGGAGTCTTAAAGAAATATGTTCATAACCGTGCTAGACCGTAAGGAAGCATCTCAAGGGATATGGAGCAGAGGAGGTCATTGAGTTTTGTGTTGAATTTATTCGACCTTAAGCCGATTGGTGTTTGACTCATGCATGAGGGAAGACTAAGTGGAAAAACGCTGGGAAGAAAGCAATGATATGTAGGGACGGGATTCTTTCACTAAAGCACACTACGATTCTACATAATTCCACCTTGGCAGCTCAGATATGGAGGAACACAAGAATATTACGCTCAAAAACCGGGAAGCTGAATCATGGATTACAGATGAACACATGAAGTCTTTTGGTGGTTGGATGCGGACACATCTCTTGAATGACACCACTGTTGGAGATCAGCTATACTTGTTGGCGCGTCACCATCTTCTCAGTATTGAATTTCCATGGGTACAAATAAATGGGAATACATTCTACACGATCGCCCAAGATAAAAGAGCACCAACCAAAATAGTGGTGTCCGCTTTGATGCAATAGACGAGAATGGACAAAAGGACACATATTATGGTTACATAGAGGAGATATGGGAACTAGACTATGGAGTCTCTTTTAAGGTCCCTTTGTTTCACCGCAAATGGGTCAACCTGAATGGGGAAGGGGTAAAGATAGACCGGTTATGCGGAATGACAGATGGATCTCAACAATCTTGGTTATAGAGATGAACCATTCGTCCTAGCCAATGATGTGTCTCAGGTTTTCTATGTGAAGGACATGTCCTCCGCACGAAAAAAGAAAAATATGCAAACGAATACATCATATGATGAGCCAAAGCGTCACATAGTTCTTTCGGGGAAAAGAAACATCGTGGGAATCGAGGACAAGATGGACATGTCGAAGATTATAATAAGTTTGATGAAATTCCTCCCTTCACGGTGAAACCGACCCAAGCATTCCGTTAAGTAAAGAAGATGCTCCATGGTTACGTCTGAAGCGGTCATAAGGAATGACATATGCCAAGAAGTTCATGCTCATATTATGTAACTCTAGTTCATGTCTTTCGCGGTTTGTGGCTTGACCGAAGGATATCTTTCGCGGTTTGTGGCCTTTAGTCCGGTTTTGTAGTCTCGCTTTTAATATTAATAAATGTCTTGAGTGTTAGTCCCATTTTGTGGCTGGACCGAGTGCCTCTATGACCAGTTTCTCGGAGATGCGGAGGGCCCGGGCTCGTCGGCATCTCCACAAACTGGCCAGATGGTGTCCCTGCTCGAAAACCATCTTGCAGCTTGTAACTTCACTAACTAGATCAATCGCCTCGAGCTAACTAATTTCACATATTAGGAGTGCCTCTATGACCGTTCTCGGAGATGCGGAGGACTGGCTCCATCGGCATCTCCTCGAACCGGCCGCAGATGGTGTCCTGCTCTCGAAAACCATCTTGCAGCTTGTAACTTCACTAACTAGATCAATACGCCTCGGAGCTAACTAATTTCACATATTAGGAGTGCCTCTATGACCGATTTCTCGGAGATGCGGAGGACAGGCTCGTCGGCATCTCCCCTACTGGCCGTAGTGGTGTCCCTGCTCTCTAAAACCATCTTGGAGATGCCTCAAACTGGCTGGAGGACTGGACTCACAAGGATGCATATTTATAGTACAAGCAGCTCGGCATAATGTCGACACTCACGACATAATGTCGACACTCACCCCTATTATTAGTGCTGACTCATCTTTAGTCCCGGTTGGTGTCTCCAACCGGGACTAAAGGTTCATCTTTAGTCCCGGTTGGTGACACCATCCGGGACAAGGTACAAGCCGCACGACATAATGTCGACACTCACCCCTATTATTAGTGTTGTCTGGCCCACTCTGCCGCAATCCCTTCAGTCGCGGTTGGTTTCTCCAACCGAGAATAAATATGAACCCTCTCTTTATATAGGCATTTCCCTCTATTTATTAGGTAACACTTAAGACATTTATTAATATTAAAAACCGGGACAAATCGGGACTAGCTAACACTCAGGCCTAAAGCCGCCCCCTTTAGTCATAATCATGCCTAGTCCTATAGTACGCAGCTTGAGGGTCTTCATCGTCGTCGTCATCATCATCGTCATCGTCACCTGCCACTCCGGGGATCCTCAGCCCATCCATGGCGGGAAATATCTTTAGTCCCGGTTAGTGACTACATCCGGGACTAAAAGCTCTAGTAGAAAGGAAAGGGCGGGAAAACTTGGCGGGAAGAGGTGGGAAATGGCGGAAAATATTTTAGTCCCGGTTTGAATACATCCGGGACTAAATTTGTGCGAACAATGATCATGTTTCAAAAACCCTTTTCCATTTTCCGAGCGCAAAAAACAGGTCGTTTTGTGAAGTAACCACCAAAATGCTGTTTCACAATGCTACCGTCCCATTTTCCTAAAATACTAGACCACCTTACATGGACTACCTCCCAACCGGTACATCTCAAACCTTTTCGTCCATCCTGGGTAAAAGGACAAATGTCTAGAATCGGCGGAAGTGGGTCCGGTTTGTACTACAGTACATGATCTATCGCCTGTGATTTTTGAAAAAATCATTTTAGACTCGCAATATGTGGTTTCTTCAGAGATCTAATGCAAGTTCTAACGATGCCCGCCCCTATCTTCATGCACACCGGTTCGACCATAGTTAGAAATTCAGATAATTCAAAAGCGGGCATAATAAATTCAAAAAATCCGAACAATGAAAATCCTTGGCGTGGTGTCATATTATGTTACATAGTTGAAAGGAAAAATACCGGACTTGGTATATTGATCATGTTTCAAAAACCTTCACAAAATGACCTATCATGTTCGAGGTTTCATGGCTTTCGGTCCAAATGACCGATGTTATGTCTTGAATCACGGCATAGTTTGTGATGTTGTGCCCATATTATGCATGTGTGTGGACATTGGTATGGAGAACAATGTTGCAGAGGAAGTTTTCCTTTTTCGCATGGAAAAGCCCTTTTCCATTTTCCGAGCGTAAAAAGCAGTCGTTTTGAAGTAACCACCAAAATGCCGTTCACAATGCTACCGTCCCATTTTCCTAAAATACTAGACCACCTTACATGGACTATCTCCCAACCGTACATCTCAAACCTTTTCGTCCATCCCGGGTAAAAGGACAAATGTCTGCCGAATCGGTAGGAAGTGGGTCCGGTTTGTACTGGTACATGATCTATCGCCGTGATTTTTGAAAAATCATTTTAGACTCGCAATATGTGGTTTCTTCAGAGATCCAATGCAAGTTCTAACGATGCCGCCCCTATCTTCATGCACACGGTTCGACCATAGTTAGAAATTCAGATAATTCAAAAGCGGGCATAATAAATTCAAAAATCCGAACAATGAAAATCCTTGGCGTGGTGTCATATTATGTTACATAGTTTAAAGGAAAAATACCAGACTTGTTATATTGATCATGTTTGAAAAAACCTTCACAAAATGACCTATCATGTTCGAGGTTTCATGGCTTTCATCCAAATGACCGATGTTATGTCAATCACGGCATAGTTTGTGATGTTGTGCCCATATTATGCATGTGTGTGGACATTGGTATGGAGAACAATGTTGCAGAGGAAGTTTTCCTTTTGTCGCATCTGAAAAGCCCTTTTCCATTTTCCGAGCGCAAAAAACGGGTCGCTGTGAAGTAACCACCAAAATGCCGCTTCACAATGCTACCGTCCCATTTTCCTAAAATACTAGACCACCTTACATGGACTATCTCCCAACCGGTACATCTCAAACCTTTTCGTCCATCCCGTAAAAGGACAAATGTCTCAGAATCGGAGGAAGTGGGTCCGGTTTGTACTATGTACATGATCTATCGCCTGTGATTTTTTGAAAAATCATTTTTAGACTCGCAATATGTGGTTTCTTCAGAGATCCAATGCAAGTTCTAACGATGCCCCCCTATCTTCATGCACACCGGTTCAACCATAGTTAGAAATTCAGATAATTCAAAACGGGCATAATAAATTCAAAAAATCCGAACAATGAAAATCCTTCGTGGTGTCATATTATGTTACATAGTTGAAAGGAAAATACCAGACTTGGTATATTGATCATGTTTCAAAAACCTTCACAAAATGACCTATCATGTTCGAGGTTTCATGGCTTTCATCCAAATGACCGATGTTATGTGTTGAATCATGGCATAGTTTGTGATGTTGTGCCCATATTATGCATGTGTGTGGACATTGGTATGGAGAACAATGTTGCAGAGGAAGTTTTCCTTTTGTCGCATTTAAAAGCCCTTTTCCATTTTCCGAAAAAAAAACGGGTCGTTTTAAAAATTAATATTCAAAAATAGAATATAAGTTAATTCATTTTAAAAGGTTACATTAATTATTTTTTAAAAATAGAATATGTTTTTGAATTATTTATTCAAATCCATACACTTCTTATGTTTAAAGTTTTTCTAAATTCCAAATTGATATTAAAAAATATAAGTTAATTCATTTTTAATTGTAAATGGTTCATATTTTAAATGGTTACATTAATTATTTTTTAAAACAGAAAATGTTTTTGAATTATTTATTTAAATCCAAACACTTTTTATGTTTAATTTTTTTCTAAATTCCAAATTGATATTAAAAAAATATAAGTTAATTCATTTTTAATTGTAAATGGTTCATATTTTAAATGGTTACATTAATTATTTTTTAAAACAGAAAATGGTTTTGAATTATTTATTCAAATCCAAACACTTTTTATGTTTAAAGTGTTTCTAAATTCCAAATTAATTATCATTTAAAAAACAATACAAATTTAAACCCCAAAATAAAAAATAAGGCGGGAACAGAGACAAAATACCTAAAATTTTTTGAAAACAGGGGAATATGTCCCGGTTGGAGCCACCAACCGGGACTAAAGACCTCCTGCGCGCCAACGCTTGGGCTGCTGAAAATATTGGAGTATAGGTCCTTGGTGGCTCCAACTGACGTATGTCTTTTAGTCCCGGTTGGAGCCACCAACCGACTAAAGGCCCTTCGCTTATAACCGGTGCCCTCCTCTTCTTCTTCCCCATCTCATTCATCAACGCTGCGCACAGGAACCCCCCACCCCACAACGCCGACAGTCGCCGCCGACTGTCGCCGAGGAGCTCGCCGGCCGGATCGCTCTCACGCCAAAGGAATCGCCCCGCCGCCTTAATCAAGCTCGCAACCCATCTTCCCGAGCTCGCCGCCATCGATTCACCTCCGTTCGCCACCTTGCTTCCCCGACCGCATCGCGTTTCGTGAGCCACCGGTGCTCTAGCACCTCTTCACACGCCTCCTCTCTCTAGCTCTACCGCGACGACCATCTGCCGCCCGCCTGCCCTTCGCTGCCGCTCGGCGACCAATAATGGGCGGCGACCACCATATGGTTCGCCTCGACGAGTTTTTTTCTTACGCGTGAGCCCCGCCAAGCCCCTGTGGTCGCTCGCGACCACTGCCGCGCCGCCCGCCGTGGTGACGTGGTGCTCACAGGCTACTGCGGGGCCCAGTCGCCTTGGCCCCACCTGCCAGCCTTAGAGGCTAGGTGCCTCTATGGTGCAGGTTAGCGTGGCCCTGTCCAGTGGAGGCCGAGGTGGCCACGCCCTCCGTCACCCATCGTGGCTAGGTGCCCCGGCCTGCGTGGAGGCCGAGGTGGCCACTTTCCGCCGCCCACTGTGGCTAGCAAAGGCGGTAAAAAATGTTTTCTGCTTTGTTTAAATTGAAATGGTTTAATTAAATCCAGAAATTGATATAATATTGTAAATTCAATAATTAATTATTTATAACTCAGAAAAATACAAATAATATATCAAAATATTAAGATCTAACTATTTAACCTATAATCATGCATTATTAAACAAATTTCAAGACAAGTTTAATTAGAAAACAAAATCAACCCTCTCATATACTCCGGAGTTTCACGAGTTAGGTTTTCACCCCTAACCCCTTTAAATTGCCGAGCATGTCTTAGGGTTACTTTTTAATACAAATTAACTTGTCATATCATTATCCTTGTCATACTATGGTGCAAAAGGTTTAAACATTTGATTTAATAATTTGAATTTGAATAGAACTTGTAAATTCAATAACTTTTAATCTGTAATTCAGAAAAATACAAATAATATACCAAAATGTTCAGAAAAATGAGAACTATATATCTATGCCATAATCATGCATTGTTCAACAACTTAAATAACAAGTTTAATTAGAACACCCTAGTAACCCTAACAGGTGATTCCGGAGTTCCTTGAGTTAGGGTTTGCGCCCCTCGGAACCCCGATTAACTTGTCGAGCATGCTTTAGGGTTACATTCCAATGCACATTAACTTGTCGTATCATCATCATTGCTTGAGCATTGCATCGATGCCATGTGTTGATTGTTTCCCTTCCTTTTCGGTGATTTGGTTCTTCTCGGTAGAATACGATATCGAGATCGAGATCGATTCCAATATGGTATTTTGTTAGTATCTAGTGTTACCTATCTGCTGGATAGTTTCCCTTTTGTAGCCTTATACTCATGTTCCCCTCTCATATGCATCCGAGGTTTCTCCGAACTAGGTTTTACACCCCTAACTCCTAATATTGATTTTAGTTGATTTTAGCTAAAGTTACCTATCTACTACACGGTTTCCTTTTGTAGCTAGGTTTAGGGTTTCTCTTCATTTTATTATTGTGTATGTATATATTAGGTTTCTCTTTAACTTTCTCCTTTATCCGCTTTGACTTATTCGCTTTTCCACCTATGCGTAAAATATGGACCCACACGTAGACGAAGAAAAGGAAGAGTTGATCCAAGGTGTGATCCGTGGGGAAGATAATTTAGACGATCAACGTTTACGAACAACTCCGTGAGGGTGATCCTTTTACCGGAGTAGACAACTTGTTTGAGGTTGAAGGTGTTGCCTTCATGAGGGAGAAGGCGATGCCTTGTGTAATCGAGAAGACGCATCGCCCGAAGGTGCATGTAATATAAATCAATTCATTAATTAATCATCTGCTATCTATATAGAAATAGTAACGGCGATCTTTCTTCTTTTAGCCTCCTGATCGAAGGAATCTACCGAAAAGAGCATTGAGGCCCAACCAAAAGTTGGAAGACCATGAGAGGTTCAGATCGAAGATGTCGTCAGAGACGGCAGACCGACAGCCCCGGGTTGTCGCAACCAAATTTGTGGCACAATGCGAGTAATCGTTAGGGACTTAATCCGATCACCATTAGAAATTGGAATAGGCCTGCTAATGCGGATGAAGAGGGAACATGTTTATTTGTCCCTAACCATGCCAAAGATTTACCGTGGAAGAGGCTTATGGTTAATTTCAAACTACGAAGATAGAGCTGGATCCAAATGCGGAGGATCCAGATTGAGGACGCCACAACATGGGAGAGCCATGGAGGCTAAGGTCGTGGAGTGGGCTTTGAAGAAGATGGCCCAAGTTTCACCAACTGGAAGAAAAGATTGCACCTTGACTATGTCGTGAAAAGAAGACTCGATTTCAAGAATATTCAGTTTGAGAAGATAAAACCATTCTGGGATGAGTTTGTGGAATACAAGAAATCGAAAAAGCTAAGAAAATGTCTCAAACGAATAAGTGAATGTCGCTAACAAGAAGTATCACCATACTATGGGGCAAGGTGGCTGTGGTGGCATTCCTAAGTGGGAGAAACTTGAGCAGAACTGCGTGATAAAAATATCACCCCAGATGTATTTATTGGGTAGAACGTGCAAGGAATTGGTTTTACGGGCATGGGGGCACGTTGGACTTAAGGGAGGTGTATATATACCATACGACATAAAGAAGACCCTTGCCAATCGAGAGGATGAGAAAAGCAAGAAAGGCTGTTAAAGATGGGGACTTCATTCCCGATAGAGAGAATGATGAGCTCACACTCGCCTTGGAAATAAGGAACATGATGGACGAACACGAGGCACAATAGGCTCCCAATCATGGAGGACCTGGTTTCAAGAGAGGAAGAAATATCCCGATAGAAGCCGCCGAGGAGTAAGGACAGGCGGCAGTGAAGCGAAAGTCGAAAGAGCGAATGCGTTTAATTGAAGAACGATTAAAGCAACAACAAGATGAAATTAACTCACTTAAAGAGCAAAGTACTACCGGCGCCCATCTCAAGAAAGACACCGCATTCGATGCTACCGCCTATCGAATAATCGAAAAAAGCAGTGGCTTCCACCGAGGTCCCGGTGATGACAATGGCGATGCCGATGATGCACCGACGATGGCTCCTGTGGCTACCCAAAGGATGATATCACGAGATGACACATCTGCGAGCTACATGTCAAAGTTGTGAACATATCAATGAAGGTGGCGGCTATGCCTTACCAATTGGACCCACACCAACTTACCACAACGTCCGGTTCCAAAGGGCTACGTGTTGTCGGCGTGGATGAAATCATGCCCACCTTTGAGGTTTTGGATCTTCACTACCCGCCGGTGAAGGGGATGATCGCGTTGGGTGACGCAAAAACGCCACCATTCTATGGTCAAGGATTGTATCGTTTCAAATCACACGCCAAGGCCATCTTCGCCGCCGCCTCACCCGCTCCACCCGCCCGCCGCCACCAATCTCCGCAGCCATCGCCATGAGCCATCGGCGCCTCGGGATAAAAAGCGAAGCGTCACCGCCATCGCGGCCGTAGCGATCGCCGAAACGTAAACAAGAGCCTCTTCCAAAAGTACCAATGGTTCCTCCCAAGAGAGCTTATGACTGATCAAGAGGAGATCGCGGCGATCGTTGATGCGAAACGGCAAAGCTGCTAAGTCGAGGCGGCCGAAAGAGCTAGTGTTCCCCAGAACCAAAGAAGAAAAATCCAAAGTGTTGAAAATGCTAAAGACTCTTCATCAACCCGAGCCAAAGCTGTCATCAGACTATGAGCGTTCTATTCTCAAGTCACATGCAGCACAAAAGCCTCAAGAGCAAGATCGATGCAAGCGGAAATCTGTTGCCCAGCTCGGAGAACAAGCAAAACAGACTTGCGCCTCTCAAGGTGATTTCTCAAACCAATGTGGGTCGAGCAAATAGGGGTCAAGAGCGGTATGATCCAGAGGTAGTTGCAATACGGAGAAGCTACCGCTCAAGGTATGAGTATTGCCCAGATTATCCCGCTTAGAGTTCTTCCTCAGGAGTGAAGTAGCATACCAATACCAGTACGGAAAACCTCTCGTCAAACCTGAGGAGGTAAACAATCTTCCAACAAAAATGCGAAGATTGCATATCTGGTACATGCATGCCACAAGGGCCGGGGCTAACTGGATAGTGCTGAGGGTTACAAAAAAAGCATCATGGGAAAGAAAACGATGACATGATATCCATTGAAATTGATGAACTATTTCAATTATTCAATCAAGACGCCTTGGACAAATCTCTCATGAGTGCCTATTGTTTGTAAGTACTATTTCTGTAATTAATTTAGTCTCCATCTATAATATTTTGTTTATTGCCTGTATATAATCATACTTTAATATGCAGAATGAAGATTCTCGAATGCAGCAGAGGACAAATCTATGACATTGGCTTCATTGACCCATATTGGGTTCATGAAGCTAATCTCAAAATAAGCCCCCAGGATACGGAGGATAATATAGTACACGCGTTAAGGTTTCAAGAAACCAAAAGGGAAATACTATTTCCTTATAACTTCCAGTGAGTGTTATTGTCTTGTATACACTTTCTATTTCGCTTACTCGATGTTAAGTATATAATTGATTAGTTTTGCATTCGCAGGTACCACTATATTCTGTTAATCATTCAACTTGACAAAGGGCGTGTACTAGTCATGGACTCGAAACATAAACCCCTTGAGACGTGGAAGGACATGCAGATACTTCTCCAGCGGTAATTCTAATCATTACGACACTATATCGGCAACGTTCGTGAATTTTATGATATCAAGTACTTAATAACTTATTTTATTCGTTTTCTACGCCGGGCAGCGTGGAAACGGTTCACCAAGAAGGCTAGGGGTGTTTGGAAAGAGGAGCTTACATTTCAACCACTAGATGTAAGCACCACTAGCTATATCCGCGCATCTCTTTGATTCTAGTTTTGATACAGTTATTATCATGCTTGATTATTATTTTGATTGAACTCTGTTGTCGTAAAGTGCCTGACGCAGGGACCAGGTAACAATCTATGTGGATACTATGTATGCGAGTTCATCCGGCAGACGTGCAATGAGAAGGGCAGGAATTTAGAGCAACTCCACGTACGTAAAAAATTTCTATAGTTTTTAATTACAATCAAATTGTGTTTAGTTTCATATTCATATAGGCTGACTCCTTTTTTAAATCAGATCGAACGTCTACGGGACGGTCTTCTGCCAAAGGATCGCATACGAGCAATACAGGAGGAATTGGCGGGATTCTTGGATGCAGAAGTACTAAACACACAAGGGGAATACTACTCGGCTGTGTATAGACAATAGGAATTGTAAAAATAGCAACTTTCAAGAAATTGGCCGGTAGCATCGAATAGCAACTTTTGTATGTAGTGCATGAACTCGATCTGTGTATTGAATGTAATGTTGTCATGATGATCTTGTGTAATATAAGGTTCCTTCATTGATAAGTGCAAAACACTAAATAAACAATAAAACAACCTAAATGAATTCTCTGCCGCGGCACAAAAAGTGGCGAAAATGCTGCCGCGGCAACAAAATGTGCAAAATGAATTCTCTGCCGCGGCAGAGAAATGGGCCAAATCTCTGCCGCGGCAGACGGTTATTAGTCCCGGTTATTTAACCGGGACTAATGCTCCACCCCTCCTCGCCTCGATGCCGCCACGCAGTTGCCCCATTTGTCCCGGTTGGTGGGGCAACCGGGACTAATGGTTGGAGCTTTAGTCCCGATGCCCCCGTCCCGGTTGGGCAACCGGGACTAATGACCCTTACCAACCGGGACGCATGGGGCGTTTTCTATCAGTGGAAGAAAAAGGAACGTTTCTACTAAAATATCAAACATCACTGATTAGCAAGATGTGATGCGAGGGACATGGGAAATAGCAATATTAATGATTGTATATAATTACATTCCATCTTGATATCAGATATCAGGATCGATGCACATAAATGAATTGGGGAAGAGCACATGCACGTATGTAGAGGGGTTATTACTAAACATTTTATTCATTTTTTAACAATTTATATTTAGATTATGTTGTTGATGAAATTGGTGCACTTACAGTTAAAATAACAATCATCAGTTAGTGGACATTGCAGTTGGTTGATGACATAATTTGTTGTTAGCTATTGTTACCTTGCCTAGCTTCTTACTGCCACTCCGCTCAAACGTACTTGTTCTTCTCGGCTTCTGGCATACATTCATTTGAATTGGTAAGGTGCATGCCATGCGAGCTAAGTTTGATCGGATGATTTCAAAAGTCTTGTCCATCATAAATTTCATGTAGTCTGTGTTACGTCGTTATTATCTATCGTCCAACACATACAGAAAAATAGGTACATCACGTATATAGCTGGTTTGACTTGAGCTGGTCCGAACTTTTTCACTACTTATTTGACGATAGCTACGTTCTCACCTACTAGTAGGAACTAAATCAACAGGATATCGAAATTGGGTGGCATCTAATCTTATTGCAGTTAGTTGATTTTTTTTTATGGTCTGTTGTTTGATCTTTTTTCTCGGAGGTCGAGTGAGAAGTGGACTCATTTTATTTTGATCCATCATAAATATACCCTACCTTTTCCCAAGTTTTGATAATAATCTGTCTCGTTTTGTTTGTTGTAGTCCACAATTAAGGTAGAGGCTTGATCCCATAGGCTCCCTGGCTCTCGAAAGTTGCAAAGTTTGTAAGGGTAAAATTGTCCCCGGGCATTTTAAGAGAAGGGCGCGCGACGGCGCGCAAGGGTAGCCTCCGAAGCCCAAGTCCATGCCCGTATTCCTACGTATTCGCATACGTACTATTGCCTGCCACGATGTCAACCATTGCCACGTCACCATGCCATTAGATTTGACCATTCATTGCCACGTCGTCACGAAATTATTATGTCTCTCGGTTTGATCACAAAAACTAACACGCCGCCATTTCCCCAGACACTGCTCTAACCCTAATTTTTTGGTCATCCTGCCTAGCTCCGGCGGTGACGTGCGCCAGCGAAGGATCCGGATTGGCGACGTGAATCCGGCGGCCAGCCTTCTAATCCTCGAACCACACGAGCCTTCCCGGCTCCGGCCGTCGACCGAGATCTAATCCTCCACCTGCGAATCTGCCCGGCTCCGGTGGCGACATACATGTCCGTCCACGCCGACGATAACCGTTCCAATCCTACATCTCCAGATCAAAGGTCAGCCAGATCTTCTTATCCTCAGGACGCATCAACCAGTCCCGTGTCCCATCTCGCCACCGGCGCCCGGAAGATGTGAGTAGCTGCCTCTCTAACCCACACTCTTTCCATCACCTTTAGCATATCGGCTTAGGTTTCATCTTTGCATCTACGGGTCCTCCACATATACATCACTGATTAGATTAGCATTTCTGTTTTCTTTGCTTGAACAGATGGAGGACTCTATGCCAACTGGGAGTGACAATGAGAGCATCCCTACGCACAACGGTGATTCAAGTTCGGATGATGAAGATATGTTTTTCTTTGATAATGAGGTTACTAAGAACGACCTCTTTGAAGAAAACGAATCCGAGGATGATAAGGTCAAGTGAAGTTTTTTTTTAAATTGCACACCTAGAGCATGCAAATTTATACACATACTTTTTAAATTGTGCAGATGGACATCGATTGTGTAAACAAGGATCGCCATCGGAAAGCATTAGTGATGTATGTCTAGTGCTATATTATTTTTATAAGAATTGAATAGCCATGTTATATGACTTTGTACTATAATGCTGCAGGTTGTACTATTCTCTCATAGTGACCATGATTATTTTGGGGATTCGGACTTTGAAAACTGTGATGAAGAGATGGTGGAAGAATCACAAGAACCTGAAGGATCAAAATCTGAATTCAAGTGTGATGTAAGTTGCTTATTGTTGTATGACAAGGCATATATAGGATCAACCATATGACCACCACTTACATTTCTTTTTGCTTCTAATTGTGTAGGTTATAGACAATTCACAGCATGAGCACAGACAGCATCCAGTGATGCCACAGAAGGATTTTCAGCATGCTCAGGATGAGCGTGACAGGTAGCGGATTGTAAAGGAGATGACCTTCACTAAGGAAGCGGCAGCATTCGCTTACTACAACGCATACGCCAGAGAACGTGGTTTCAGCATAAGGAAACAGAGGGTGAAGCGAAATTCGGAAGGAGTTATTAATTACAGGCGGTTTATCTGTTCCAGGGCAGGGGAACGCGAGGGAAGGTATGTGCACATGGAGAACCGCAAGAAGAGGCCACGAGCTCTGTCTCGATACCACTGTCGAGCCTATCTCAGCGTGTCGTGTAACAAATCCAAGGGGAATTGGAAAGTTCTGCAATTTAAGGACGAGCACAACCATGTGCTAGCTAGACCCGATGAAGTCCCGTTTCTTCGGTCCCATCGGAAGATCAAGTCTTACCAGAAAGCTGAAATCATGTCACTAGTAGCAACTGGGATGCGCAAGTTCGAGATTATGAAAACCTTTATCAGCAAAAGTGGAAGGTGGAGCAAGGTTGGGTTCGTCTCGAAGGATCTTTACAACATGTGTTCCCGAGAGAAGAGGAAGCTCATTGCATTAGGTGACGCTAACACAGTCATCCAAATTATGCAGGACAGGCAGGCCCGTGATCCTGAATTGTTTTTCGATTACCAGCTAGATGATGGAGAAAATTTGAAAAGCATGTTTTGGTGTGACTCTCAGTCACGTCGGGACTATGAGGATTTCGGTGATGTGCTGGTGTTCGACAGTACATACAAAATGAATCGGTATGGAATGTCGTTCATTCCTTTCGTGGGGTTGAACCATCACCGCAGAACTACTGTTTTCGCATGCGCAATCGTCTCCGATGAGAAAACAGAAACATATGTATGGCTGCTTCAAACATTTTTGAAAGCTATGTGTCAAAAGAAGCCAAAAGGGGTTATCACTGATGCAGACAGTTCAATGATGAAAGCCATTGGCATTGTCTTCAAGGATGTGTGGGACAGTGTATGTATGTGGCACGTTGAAAAGAATATGAAAAAACACCTCAATCATGATTCTCTGAATGAATTCAGGTCATTGATATACTACAGCACCTCAGAAGAGGTCTTTGAGATAGATGGAGCGCCTATATTAAGAAATGGAAGACGAAGGGAACCAAAGAGTGGCTGAGTAGAATGTACAAGAAGAAGAGATGGTGGGCCACCGCGTATCTAGCCAATGGCTTTTTTCTCGGAATGAAAAGCAATCAGAGGACACTACAAGGAATCTGGCTATATATGACCCTCCATTTTCGTCACAAAATAGTCATAGTAGTCCATTTATGACGATTCTATGACGATTTTGAGATCGTCGAAAGCTAGGCGTCGCAAATGAACTATAACGACGTTTTTGGTAAAATCGTCATAATCGTCTATGACGATATTTGATCGTCATAACGTCTATAACGATCCAATATCGTCATGGGTCATCTAGCCTGGCCAAGTCAGATCCTACGTGGCCGATCCTACGTGGCAAAATTGTGACGAAATTAAATCGTCTTAAATCAAAATCAGCCCAGCCCATTTCTAGGTTCCATATGGGCTCGGCCCAACTATTCTGGATTGTTTTTCTTTGCATTGGTCTTTTATATGGACATATTCTTACTTTGGGCCTTCTTATTTTGGGCTGGTCACACCAGTAAATAGCCATTATACTGTCCATTTTATTTTGGACTGATCCGTTTAGAAACTGCGGGTCCAAATTGTCAGAACTGATAGACAGTGGGTCCCAGTAATAAGATTATTTTGGACAGGGGGTCACATTAATAACAAATCACACCAGATTAATAGCAAAAATGTACCAATAAGTAGAAAATACACATCACAGCAAAGATGAGTTTATTACAATATTCTGGTCAGAATAGATGGAACACATGAAATTCCACTCATTCAAATTACAACTAGTTTAGAAATCAAATCTTCGATGACCTGGTACCTACAAATCAAGAACTAAAGCTCTGAGCAAGTGTAAAAACTAGCTACAATTTGATCCTCTCGAACTTATGCATGCTTCCAGATCAGCCCGCAGCTCCTGTAAACAATAGGGTATCTGCAACAGTCCCAACAAAATAATTACAAACGGAATCAAAAGGGCAGATAAATGGAATGCAAGAAGTTCACTATTTAACAGAAATAAGTGCAATTTTCATTGTTTAAGCATAACATCTTCACTGACAGGAGAGTGCAACAATTAAATGCGATATTGCAAACACACAGCATTGAGAGAAATAGAAACAGTGTACACCAAATATCAAGTATTTACAGGATAAATGGTAGTACAAGAATGAAGCATATTTTATACATCGACATATTTGAATTACTGCATTCTATGAGAGTGCTTTACCTTTTCATGAGATTTGAGAAATAACTCAGGTTAACCTGCAGAAATAGCATGCACCAGCATTAAAAAAATTCATGGGACTTGAGAAAGAGCTCAGGTTAACCTGCAGAAATAGCAGGCACCAGCATTAAAAATAACTTCGGTAACTGAAAGGACATGGTTGTGCAGGAAACGTAATTCAAAGTAGCACAGATAACATTAAACATCACATGCTAGGAGACTCAGAACATCACAAGGTGGGTTTCAACTATCATAGCAGCAGGAGATGGATATTCAGATCAACCTGTAGCACAATATAATGACTAGCAAGATTTTGCACACAAGAACGAGCATGAAAATAGGATGGCATCTCAAGCATGTATATTAACTCTAGAATGGTAACATTAGTATTGACCGATTGTGGAGCTACTTAAGTCTCATGTATGATATATAAATAAACATGCCAGATGCACCAACAATATTCTGTTCAAGAGCAGCCTAAAAATACAACAAAAGCAATACAACAAGAACATTGCGTGGCAAAAATAAGATATGACAGAATTACTATACATTAGCTCTTATACTACTACACCATTTGAGCTCATGGCAAGGATCAACAAGACTAACAAACTAAATATACCAATATCATGGCATAGAAGCAAGCAAATAGTTTAAGTACCAAAAGCCGCATGAAAGAAAAATAAAATTATTCAATCAAGAGACTATAAGCTGCAAGCACCACATGAACATCGAGCACAGGCTATCGACATCGCTGTTGTCCTTTAGGTCATCACATATACCACCACAAGCCTTGCTCTTCTTACCTAATATAGTACCAAGTTAGAAATAATGATATAGACAAACCCCTGCATACCATAGTAATACACTTGTAAGAAGACAGAGTGATCATGTACTAATTTGGGAAATGCATGGCTTGGATTATATCATATATGAATCATCAAGAAAATATACAAGTACAAAACCTCACTGCACAATCAGATGCTAGACTATCAAAAGAGACAACAAATGTGCCTTTAGTGTATAGTGAACCAATGTCTGGAGCATATCATTTTTTTTTTGAGATAGGAGTAATCTGGACAAAGCAAGATCAATTTGTAGATGACTAGTGTTTATGGAACAACTGTACACTAATGATTCAACTAGTACAGATATATGAAAATAGTTCTTATCACCATTTCATGACATGCATCTAGAAGCACACAACAGATCCTGAGTAGGAACATAAATGAGCAGGTCTTGATCCATTAAAGGGAATATTCTATGTATCATGTAGAATATTCCAGCACAATTATGTCCGCATCATAATTGTAGCATACAATTTCCAGCACGAATGATAAAAGAGTTCTGAAGACGTGTATCTCATATCGTACTGTTTGGTGTAACATTTAGTGCCCTACTTACAGAGACATAAAAATTCAGGAATGGTTCTACCGCCATCTCAGGAAGGCGACATAATAGAAAAAAATGATGGAGGTAAGGCGGAAATAATCTCATGACCTGCTGGAAATATAAAGCATGCATCTATGATAGACTCGAACATATCTTTAATTCTCCATAGCATATAAGGATAAGAGGCTCAGATATCCTCCAATAGATGACATCACATCTCCAACAAGTTCTCTCTATCTAAACGATTGATGCGAGCTAGACTTGATCACCAAGGCAAAGGATTCTACCCCTTCAATCACTCATCGATTGACATTCATGAAAATTTCTACTAGCAGCAAGCCATGCATCAGCAGTATGTACCTCGGAGATTTTGGTGACGCGAGGGAGCACGCCACGGTGGAGGTAGTTGAGCGCTGGTCCGGTCCTTGCCTGGCCACCTGGAGCGTCGTCTGGGTCCTCATCGCGCTCATGGTCAAAGAGGCGGGGACAGATCTTGGGGATCCTCTCCTTTGTGGCGTCGTCGGTATCTGGGGGCGCCATTCCGGCGAGACGGATCTTGAAGATGTGGTCGAGGGCGAGGTGAACGGTGTAGCTATGGCGGGGGAGGCGGTCGACGATGGCGAGGCCCAGGAAGGAGATCCTTCCTATGAAGCAGACGGCGGGCCTCGGCCGCGAGCTCCTCCGCGTCGGCCACGCTCTTGGCCACCGCCGCTGTGCCCCCACCCGAGCTGCGCCACGCTCCTGTCCCGAGGCCTAGCAGCAGCACGCCCCACATCTCCTCCACATCCACCTCCATACTATGCAGTACCCTCATGGCTGGTTTCCCTCCGCCAGTGCGTGCGTTCTCGCTTAGAGGAGATTACAGCAGGGGGAGATCGGCGGCGCACAGACGGGGATAGGGGGGAGGGGGTGGACGATCGTGGGTTGCGGTGAGGAGCACCTATCGAGCGAGAGAGGGAGAGAGGAAGAAGTGGCGGCGGGGTCTGCAGGGAGGAGCGAGGGGATTAGGGTTTGGGGGTCAGTCCCTCTCGACCGTGTTCTGTATGTGCCTGATATCACGAAATTAGCCCTGTTCAATTCTGTGGTGAAGTACATGAAACCCTAGGGCATTTATGTCATTTCGCGTACAGAGACAGGGGGACAAGGAGGCGTCAGATGAAATTTGGAGCGTTAGATGGAGTGCCTGTAAACGGCTGAGATCAGCTTTAGAGGGTAATCCGTGGGTCCTGTGGTTCTCTACTCTGATTGGCTAGCACTATTTTTCTATTTTCCAAGTGCCAAAAAGGGTGTTTTGTGAAACAACCACCAAATAAAAGTTTCAAAATGGTATCAACATATTTTTATAAAATACTAGACCACCTTACATAGATAATATCCCACCCGGGGCATCTCAAACCTTTCCTTACACCCCTGGCAAAAAAGACAAATTCCTGCCGAATCAGCAGGAAGTGGGTCCGATTTGAACTACAGGTACATGATCCGATGCCCATTATTTTTTGAAAAAATGTTTTTTAGATTCACAATATGCTGTTTCTTAAGAGATACAATGCAAGTTTAGAAAGTCTCAGCCCCTAGCTAAGAACCTCCGTGCCCGCCGTTTTGACCATAGTTTGAAACGGGCATAAAAAATTCAAAAACGGTCCGATCAATGCAAATCCTTCGCGTGGTGTCTTACTATATGACATAGTTGCAAGGAAAAATACCAACCTTGGTATATTGCAAGTGTCTCGAAAAAACCTTCTCAGAAATGACCTATCATGTCCGAGGTTTCATGGCTTTTGGACCAAACGACCAATGTTATGGCTAGAATCAGGGCATAGTTTGTGATAATGTGCCTATATTGTGCACACATATGTATCATGGGATGGCAAACAATGTTGCAGGAGGAAGTTTTCCTTTTTGACGCACGGAAAAACCATTTTCCATTTTCCGAGCGTATAAAACGGGGCGTTTTGTGAAGCAACCACCAAATGGTAGTTTTAGAATGGTACCACCACATTTTGTAAAAATATTAGACCACCTTACATAGACAATGTCCCCACCGGGATATCTCAAACCTTTCCGTTGACCCCTGGCAAAAAAGACAAATTCCTGCCGAATCAGTAGGATGTGGGTCCGATTTGAACTACAGGTACATGATCCGATGCCCATTATTTTTTGAAAAAATGTTTTTTAGATTCACAATATGCTGTTTATTCAGAGATACAATGCAAGTTTAGCGAGTCTCAGCCCCTAGCTAAGAACCTCCGTGCCCGCCGTTTTGACCATAGTTTGAAACGGGCATAAAAAATTCAAAAACGGTCCGATCAATGCAAATCCTTCGCGTGGTGTCTTACTATATGACATAGTTGCAAGGAAAAATACCAACCTTGGTATATTGCAAGTGTCTCGAAAAAACCTTCTCAGAAATGACCTATCATGTCCGAGGTTTCATGGCTTTCGGACCAAACGACCAATGTTATGGCTAGAATCAGGGCATAGTTTGTGATAATGTGCCTATATTGTGCACACATATGTATCATGGGATGGCAAACAATGTTGCAGGAGGAAGTTTTCCTTTTTGACGCACGGAAAAACCATTTTCCATTTTCCGAGCGTAAAAAACGGGGCGTTTTGTGAAGCAACCACCAAATGGTAGTTTTAGAATGGTACCACCACATTTTGTAAAAATATTAGACCACCTTACATAGACAATGTCCCCACCGGGATATCTCAAACCTTTCCGTTCACCCCTGGCAAAAAAGACAAATTCCTGCCGAATCAGCAGGATGTGGGTCCGATTTGAACTACAGGTACATGATCTGATGCCCATTATTTTTTGAAAAAATGTTTTTTAGATTCACAATATGCTGTTTATTCAGAGATACAATGCAAGTTTAGCGAGTCTCAGCCCCTAGCTAAGAACCTCCGTGCCCGCCGTTTTGACCATAGTTTGAAACGGGCATAAAAAATTCAAAAACGGTCCGATCAATGCAAATCCTTCGCGTGGTGTCTTACTATATGATATAGTTGCAAGGAAAAATACCAACCTTGGTATATTGCAAGTGTCTCGAAAAAACCTTCTCAGAAATGACCTATCATGTCCGAGGTTTCATGGCTTTCGGACCAAACGACCAATGTTATGGCTAGAATCAGGGCATAGTTTGTGATAATGTGCCTATATTGTGCACACATATGTATCATGGGATGACGAACAATGTTGCAGGAGGAAGTTTTCCTTTTTGACGCACGGAAAAACCATTTTCCATTTTCCGAGCGTAAAAAACGGGGCGTTTTGTGAAGCAACCACCAAATGATAGTTTTAGAATGGTACCACCACATTTTGTAAAAATATTAGACCACCTTACATAGACAATGTCCCAACCGGGATATCTCAAACCTTTCCGTTCACCCCTGGCAAAAAAAAACAAATTCCTGCCGAATCAGTAGGAAGTGGGTCCGATTTGAACTACAGGTACATGATCCGATGCCCATTATTTTTTGAAAAAATGTTTTTTAGATTCACAATATGCTGTTTATTCAGAGATACAATGCAAGTTTAGCGAGTCTCAGCCCCTAGCTAAGAACCTCCGTGCCCGCCGTTTTGACCATAGTTTGAAACGGGCATAAAAAATTCAAAAACGGTCCGATCAATGCAAATCCTTCGCGTGGTGTCTTATTATATGACATAGTTGCAAGGAAAAATACCAACCTTGGTATATTGCAAGTGTCTCGAAAAAACCTTCTCAGAAATGACCTATCATGTCCGAGGTTTGATGGCTTTCGGACCAAACGACCAATGTTATGGCTAGAATCAGGGCATAGTTTGTGATAATGTGCCCATATTGTGCACACATATGTATCATGGGATGGAGAACATTGTTGCAGGAGGAAGTTTTCCTTTTCGACGCACGGAAAATTCATTTTCCATTTTCCGAGCGCAAAAAACGGGGCGTTTTGTGAAGCAACCACCAAATGACAGTTTTATAATGCTACAAACACATTTTTCCAAAATAGTAGACCACCATACATGGACAAATGTCCCAACCTGGGTATATGAAACCTTTCCGTCCACCCCTGGCGAAAAAGACAAATTCCTGCTGAATCGGTAGGAAGTGGGTCCGATTTAAACTACAGGTACATTATCTGATGCCCATGATTTTTTCAAAAAATCATTTTTAGACTCGCAATATGATATTTCTTTAGAGATCCAATGCAATTTTAGTGAGGCTCAGCCCCGAGCTAAGAACCTTCAAAACCCTAGTTTCAAAATCATAGTATTTTGAATTATGATATTGTCCCTACTATGGACTAATATGGTATTAGTAGATCCACAATTTCAAGTAATCATACTATTCATAATTAACATCCTAGTATGATCTAATGAAATTTATAAAAATTTAGAGACAAAAACCAATTATTTTGGAGTTTTTATGAGAAAGATACACAAGAATTATGGAAACACAAAAAGAAAAACGAAAAAAAATAACCGGACCTAATCTATCGCGCCCAAGGTCAAAGCCCACCCAAAATACACGCTCCAACGAGGCCCATTAGGGGAACTGGCCGTGCCCGGGCCATGATCGAGAGTAATAGTCAAAATATTTGAGCGCATCTATTGGACAACAAAGTTGAGTTGGTCTGTTGGTTAGGTTCCTTCCATTTGTTGGGGAGGTCTCTGGTTCGAGCCCCCCTGCAGCCCTTTTTTTGCTTATTATTCCCACGCAAGCGAACGATGGTGATAGTCAAAAGGGCTGAGCGCGTGTATGGGACAACTAAATTGAGTTGGTCTGGTGGTTAGGTGCCTTCCAACTGCGGAGAGGTCTCTGGTTCGAGTCCCCTCGCCCCCTTTTATGCTTATTATTTCTATTTTAGACGTTATGACCAATTTAAATCGTCGTAATCAGCTAAAATAAATGTCGTAGGCTACATCCGCCATATTATGACGATTTTAGCTAGGGAAAATATGACGTTTTAGAGTCAAAACGTATTAATTTTTCAAGGTTTTGACCCCTTCGAACGGCTTATGACTATCTAGTGCATAATCGTCATAGATCTATGACGATTTTATTCACGGTCACTATTAGAAGGTCATAGTTTTCCACGTTTCTTGTAGTGGGAGCGAGAGTTTGAACTCGTGCCTACACCTTCATCTTGACTCTATAATGACATTGGTGGATTTGATCGTGCACTACGAGAACGCCATTAACCGTATCCATCAGGAACATGCGCGACAGGACTGCGAGGACTAACAGACATTACCTTTGCCGGTTACTAAATACAAATATATTGAGTCTGCTACTGCGAAAGTATTCACCGCAGCAAACTTCTATATCTTGCAATCGGAGCTGAAAAGAGTTGATGGACTCAAGATTGCTGAATGTGCGCAAGGTGATTCCAGTGATAATAATTACTCTCTGATATGGGCAGATAAACCTACTAGGAAGTTTGACGTGACCTACACGCCTAACAGTGAGGAAACTATAAAGTGCTCCTGCGGAAGAATGGCTAGGAAGGGGCTACCTTGCAAGCACATCCTCTACATGTTGGATTACCTGCAACTAGAAAAAGTACCAACTTGTTGTGTCCTTCGGTGCTTCTCAAAGAACGCAAGATTTGGATTGTCTGCGAAGCGCGAGAGCGATATGTTCGGATACGGATGGTCAAGTGCAACCGAGAGGACAATTTTTTCTGACTTAAATGTACGATCTCAAGAAGTTCTCGCAGCGTTATGCCATGATGAACAGTCTCGTCATGAATACGAGGAATTCATCGATCGACTAATGCAAAGGACAAAGGGGCTCAGCAATATTCAAACAAGCTACTTCGATGCAGATGCATAGAGCAGCAAGGTAAATGCACCTCAAGTTGGCGATCCACTAAAAGTTAAATCCAAAGGCGCGCCTAAGAAAAACAAACGAGTTGGAGCTGATGGTGCTAATCCACCCATGAGTAAAAATGGCAGATCACTATCATACGATGAACAGAAGAAGAAGAAGAAGAAGAAGAAGAAGAAGAAGAAGGGGAACCACCTGTGCAGCGCATGCAATACTACTGGTCATAACAGACGAAACGCTAAATTATGCAAACTACATCTGCAGTAAGTCATTCCTAGAGTACAACTAAAAAGCATTATCAAAACTTTCTTTGAAATTGTCAATAACTAACTGCGCCTTACTGTTATGCATGCAGGTATGTGGAGGTAGCAGAAAACTAGACGTTGGCCTTAATTCATAAACTTTGCTCATACCAAAGACAGAGTGCACCACACACACAACACAGAGAACTTTGAGTAGGCCAGGACAACCCTGTGAGCACGGCGTTCACGGTGGACTGCTAAGTGCACTCGACTCGACTCCACTGCATACCGCTACACCTGAGGTGGCAGGCCAGGACTCGCCGGCATCAGCTCTCCATCGACACCAGCTCCCGCAGAGCACACGTCGTCGGCAGCGTCATCCTCGTGCACCGATCTAGCCTCTCCGACACCCAAAGCCGAAGCCGCGCCGCCATCACATCTGCCTCGCCGCGAGACGCACCCGATGACCAAAAGCGCGCACCATGGACGGCATCGTGCGGTTGAACACCCGCCTCGCCTCGTCGCCAAAAGGGATATGTGAAGCAGCAGGGCATCGACGTCGCGGACGCCTTTGGGCCTGTTGCACGGCTGGAGTCCGTGCGGCTCCTGCCGGCGCTTGCCGCGCACCGCGGTTGGGTCTGCTGGCCAAGGGCGCTAGGCGATGCGCCTGCACAAGCCACTCTACGGACTCCGTCAGGAACCTACAGGCTAGAGCCTGGAACGCGAAGTTGGACGCCACGCTCGGCGCGCTCGGCTTCAGTTTAGGTGTTAGTCTGACAGGGTTTCAGTTTCGTCAGGTTAGCACTTCGCCGTTTTAGTTGGTTGATTTAGTCACAGTTCTAGCTCCGGTTCTGTTGTTACAAACTGGAGCGAGTCGCACGAATGACGATCCGTTCGTGGGATGGCACGAACAGAAGGATCATGGCCACGTTTTCCCACTGTAAGAAAGAATAAAAGGAGAAAAACTTAGCCAGAAATATGGAATATGCCTCATGCCATGGGTCTAGATCCCAATGCAATGTTTGGATATATGAGGCACAAGTGTGCATCATGCCATGGGCATACCACTTTTATACTTAGAATCAATGTTATGATTTGGCATAGTAGTTGTATAGTTTGATGTAACAACTAGGTGGGATCACGTTGACCAAGTGTTGAGCCATACAACCACAAAGATGATGAAGTTGTTCATAGACAACTCCCATAGGTCAAGTGGGTGCGTATCCGGAATTTGTGTTTCTCGCCGTGAACACATGTTTTGGTTTTGCATCTGGGTTTATCCAAAAACTTTCTTTATATTGGTGATCCTTCGGTGGATTCGTGTGCGCCATACACATCCTTTGCGTTGTACGTACAAAAAGTTCTCCAAAGACAGGGGCAACACTCCCATCGTATGAAGTTGATACTGTGTAAATTGAATTAAAGATCGTGTTGTGCATATCAAATTTGGAAAAACCATAAATATTGTAAGACATTAAAAAGTACAATAAAAAATTTAAAAATACGTAGAGACGCATAAAAAATAGGAAAAACAAGACATTAAAAAGTAATAACCCTATAGGCTCAATTAACTACCCACAAAGAGGCCCAACGCCAGCAGTTAATCACGGAGGGCGTATCAGCACGTCGATCGTCCCACAACCCACGACTCAACCTAGGTAGGCCGCTAATCACCGCTGCCTCCATTACGAGCCGCCCTCGCCGTCCCACATTGCCGACTCCCTTATCCACCCCCTCTCGTGTGTCCTCTAGGGATCGACGCCGCCTCTTGTAGGGGTTCGTAGCATGGAAAACAAAAATTTTCTATCGCATACAAACAAACAAGCCAAGATCTATCTACTAGATTGTAGCAACGAGTCGATGGTATAACTTACCCTCGAAGATTCCAAAGCGTTTAACGAGCAGATTCGTGGGTGATGTAGTCGTACTCTTCCCGATCTCAAGATCGTAGACGATCCTTCCAGCCACGTTCCCAAGCGCTCCCCAATCGGTCACACGTTCGGGACTGATGAAGACCTTCCTCTCCCTTGTTCCAGCAGGCCGGAGGTTGTAGCACTCTCGCGATTCCGCAGACAACGTGGTACCTAAGTAGAGGGAAATCCGCAGGCTTCGCCTTAAGCCGTGCAGTATGGTGGAGCTTATGAGAGAGGCTATTAGTGGTCTAGTAATTAGACACACCAATTAGAAGGCTCTAAACCAATTAGAAGGCTCTAAACCGCTGGCTAAAGCAATTAGAAGCTCTAAACCAAAACGGCTCTAAACCGGAGATCTAGAGTAGAAAGTTATGTGTCTCTAGGAGGAGCCCCTCCTTTTATGGGAGGGTCATGGCGCCAGGAGGGAGGAGTCCCTCCCCAACTCGGCCTTGGCTGGGCCGGCCCGAGGAGTCCAACTCCTCCAAAGTTGGTTCCAACTCCTCTTGCTTGTTTCCCACAGTTTCTTGTTTTGGCTTGACTTTCAAACCGGACATTTGACTTTTCTGTTTTAGGATTCAATTTAATCCTTTATTTGGGACAGCAAGAACACTTAGTACATGATGCAATCATTCAATGAGAAATGACACATTCATGTACCCTTCCCCGAGTGCTTGGACAATCCGGAACCTTCTAGAACATTCCCGATGAAAACACTAATCATTCCCGAACTCAAACGGACTTTCCTTATATGAATCTTATTCTCCGGACCATTCGGATCACCTCGTGATATCCCGGATCCCATCCGAGACTCGAACAACATTCGGTCTCTTTCTCATAATACCATAACTACTCAAACAACGTCAATCCTTATGTGTCTCCCTACGGTTCGTGAATTATGCGGACATGATCGAGACACTTCCGAACAATAACCAATAGAGGAATCTGGAAATTCATATGGCTCCACATATTTCTACGATTACTTTGCGATCGAATGAACCACTTACATACGATACCAATTTCCCTTTGTCTCATGATACTTTACTTATCCGAGGTTATGATCGCTTGTATCTCTGCATACCTAGTTCAACCTCGTTCTTGATAAGTACTCTTTCTCGCTCCCGTGATATGTGATCCCTTGTGACCAAGTCACATGCTTGCAAGATAATTGGATGACATTTCACCGAGAGGGCCCAGTATATCTATCCGTCATGAGGATGGACAAATCCCACTCTTGATCCATGTGTTTCAACCAATACTTTCCGAACACTTAATGCCACCTTTATAGCCACCCGATTCGGTGTGGTGTTTGATGTCATCAAAGCATCCATCCGGTAAAGGTGATATGCATGATCTCATGGTCAAGGAATTAGGTTACTATGTATCGTAAAGCATATAGCAATTGAACTATTGAAATGACTTGATCTTTATGCTACGCTTATCTATAGGAGTATGTCCATCACATCATTCTCCTAATGATATGACCTCTTGTTAATAACATCTCTATGTTCATGATCGGAAACCATGATCATATATTAACCAACAAGCTAGTTTAACAAGAGGCTTTACTAGGACTCTTATTTTAGTTTACAAATCACACAAGTATTAATGTTTCCTGTTAATACAATTATAGCATGGTATGTAAACATTTATCATAAGTGTGAAGATATGATAATAACCACTTTATTATTGCCTCTTGGGCATATCTCCAACAGTCTCCCACTTGCACTAGAGTCAATAATCTAGTTTCAAACCTTTGTGTATATAACACCTATGGCTTTCCGGTGTTGTATGTACACGATTGCTAGTGGTCAACTGATCTCCGGATCTGACACTTCCAGGTCCGTGTGTAATTGCATGTCTTTGCGTCTATTGATGCCAAATATTTAGGTTTTGCCTAAGTCTTTCATCGGGATGAAATTCTTAATATGTGTTAATAAAAGATACATTATTTCCAATCAACAATATGTCTTCCACATAATGTACTAGAAACATGTCTTAGCGCTCCCACTTAATTTCTTGCAAATGCAAGCATCTTCATTGTCTCTAATGAACTTTTAAACTCCTTTAACAGTTTCATCATAGTGAAGATTCCAACTCCGCGATGCTCACTTTAACCATTGAAGTTTGCATATGCTTTTAGCATCCTTTGAATCAACAAAACCCTATGGACCGTGTTATGCACATGTCCTAGGTAACGATTCTATTAGAAGAACTTGTTTTTTTTTATTCAACTACCATATAACAAATTATATGTAGTGGTTGCTACATTAATCCGTCTAGACTAAATATCACTATGACAGATCAAATCTTGTCATAGTCAACCTTTGAACATTGTTGTGAACTCTTTCCCAACATGTCGACTATTTCATAGATGTGAAACATCCATGTCTATTTCTTTATAGATCCAGACACAACTATAAGGTCTTACACCTTTCTCGAGGGTCCTTCAAGTTCAAAACTTGATTTTCTCGTGTATGGAACTATCACGGATTTTATGGCTTCAAGCCATTTTACGGAGTCAGGGCCCATCATCGCTTCTTTTCATGTAGTCGGTTCATTATTCTCAAAAAATGATTCAACCCTCAAATCTTGGTATTTGATTGTTTACCCGACCTACTTGTTTCAATAGGAACTTAGATCTCCGTGATCACAACCTTTGAGGCACGTGAGCCATGAGCATTGTTGTTGCCTCCTAACACTTTTCGCGCTTAACTTCAAGCACATATAGATAAGGTTCTTTCAACCTTATCAAAGTTCTATTGTCCTCCCACTTAACTTTTCACGAAAAATTCCTTCTTAAAGAAACTTGACGTTCTAAGCGACAAACACTTTTGTCTCCTGTTTATGGAGAAATACTTAACAAAGACAGATTCATCCGACTTTGGTTGCAAACATCTTTCTTATGTATAACATACCAATGTTTAAGAAAGGACTACTTGGTTTTATCCCAAACCATAACCTTATATGGTGTCATTTCAACGGATTATGATGAAGCTCTTTTCAAGGAAAACGGTAATCTCTAAAGCTTTTAATCTTTAAAATACAATGGCAATTTTATGAATTACACCTTTGATCTCACCATGTCAAACAAGGTTTAATTACATATCTCGAATGCTCCATACTCTTATGGTGTTTCGAAATGCAAATCCATGGAACGATTCCTTAAATCTTAGGTATTATGCTAAACTCAGAACTCAAATATCTTCCTTTATGATCTTTATCATAAACTGTTTATATTCTTGTTACAATGATTTTGTACTTCATCTTGAAAGTCTTTGAACTTTTCAAATGTTTCATACTTCATCCTTATTAAGTAAATATTCATATATTCACTCAAATTTTCGG
Organism: Avena longiglumis; assembly: GCA_030063025.1. Taxonomy (NCBI): domain Eukaryota; kingdom Viridiplantae; phylum Streptophyta; class Magnoliopsida; order Poales; family Poaceae; genus Avena; species Avena longiglumis. The sequence continues at coordinate 77,163,077 of CP125978.1, forward strand.
AGAAAGCATATGAAGTTGAAATCCATCGCTGACTACACATAATGGACTTGACAACAATATGTACAAATTCCAATAAGCTAGTCTTTCGTTCCCTTTTGGCCTATGAACGAAGTTTTAATTATCTCTAGGAAAGTTTTACAAGCGTCATTTGATCAAAATCAAAAGACTCCAAAATTCCATCCATATGGAGTTTCTTCATGTTTTCTTTCCAATATAATTTAAACGGCGATGTCACTTCCTAAGTGATCTTTCAATCAATTTGTCTTTCGACATTTTTAGCACTAGTTTTATGGATGTGATTCCTCCAACGAGATTTGCGAATCATCCATCTTTTATGGATTACGGCAATTATTTGAACAACCCTTTTGTTCTCATAATACCTGATAAAACAAATCTTTGAAGGCAAGCTTTGATGTTTAACGAGCAACACAATAACCCTTTATTTTGTTCTCGATGAACATCATCACATATTCTTGCTAGTTACTTAGGCCATGTAGTTCATGAATTACATTGTTTTGTATGACGATTCATACCAACAAATTCAGTATCAAATACTTAAGAACCACATTGTTTAATAAGCAAAGAATATAGCCATAACATGTATATCATATATATACTTAAACTGAACAATTCTAGTCTTTTCCTTTCTGCCATATATTTATGAGATTCTCTTCAAGATTTCCTATTCATTTGAAAGAATCTATCAACATCAATAGTGGAGTCATACATATGACATATAGTCCAAAGCGTGTATAGTTAAATACCAATGTCTTTGGACTTGCACTTGAAGTAGATCACCATCATCAAATGTTTGGTGTTCTTTCAAATTCCTTTATTTAGTAATCTTCTTGGTGTAGTAAACATTTTACCTACATCAAATATTCACCTTATTATGGATTTATCCATGATCAAGCTTTTTAGCTTGTAACGGTGAATCAAGTATAATGTTGCTCTCCAAAACTTTTGGAGGATTAGGACAACTAGTGTCTCCAACCTTTTGCAAATTCTCATCAAATATGAGAACATGACTTTTGCCATATTATACTCTATCATGTTGCAACTAAAACTTTGTTTTATATCACAATATCTTCCACACATCATGGTTTCAAACAACTCTTTCAGATCCTAGATAACCTTGATATTAAGAGAATCCTTTGAATATCAAGAATCGTGAGACAAACATGATACTTATATACTAACATTGGAATTGTTACTCTTGTTTTAATACCAATTATTAAACTTCATGGAGTAACTGAACTTCTTGAAAGTTTGCAATAGGACTTTTAAACTTTAGATTAACACTTCAAAACAATACGATACCAGTTAAGAAAGTAACTAACCAGAATTCTATAGCTCTATCATCTCAATTATAACTAAGTGCAAGGTGGTAAAAGGATGCCAATGACTACAACAACTATGCAAATTCACTTTGATTTAGTTTATGATAAATTGAGTTCTAATTAATAATTAAATTAATCTAGGTGAACTCCCTCAAAACAATATCCCTCACATTGTTTTAGTGATCACGAACCAAATCCACCACATCAAAACCGATCATCACGAGAGTTGATACAGCTTCAATGGCGAACAATCGACATGTTCATCATATCTACTATATGACTCATGCTCTACCTTTCGGTAATCCGTGTTCCTGAGGCCATGTCTGTACATGCTAGGCTCGTCAAGATCAAACCTTAGTTTCTGCATGAGAAAATCTGGCTTGCTCACGTTGTATACACTTGCAGAATCTAGCACACCCGATCATCACGTGGTGTTTCGAAACAACAAGCTTTAGCAACGGTGCTAACTAAGGGTGAACACTTTAAGACTTGAAATTCATGTGCATGAGGGATCATCTTATAATGCTACCGTCGTCTACTAAGCAATACAAGATGCATAAAGGATTAACATCACATGCAATTCATAATATGTGATATGATATGGCCTTTCTTCTTGTGCTTCCGATCTCCATCTTCAAGCACGAACATGATCTCCATCATCACCGGCATTGCATCAAGGTCAATGACGCTTCTCCATGGTTGTCGTCCACCGGCTTCAACTATTACAACTACTTTGAATAGACACGCGGGTCTTAACATAAATTAAAGACAACCATATGGCTCCTGCCGGTTGTCGACTTACAATAAGGAACATTGCATACATCAAATACAATCACAATCATGGCCATATCACATCACTGCACACCCCTGCAAAACAAAGTTAGACGCTTCTACTTTCTTTGCATATTTTACGTGGTTTGGGGCTTTCAATAAGTGTCGTTCTAACTTACGAACAAGAACCACAACATTGATACTAGTATTGTTGATCACCCGTTGTAAATTGGATCTTAACTATGCTAGGAGAAACATGCACCCGCAAAGCCACTTATGCAATACAAGTTACATGTCAAGCGTGGAGCAAGTCTCATGAACGATGTCATGTAAGGTTAGCCCGGCGCTTCATCCCAACATACCGCAAGATACAAAGTACACAAGAAGCAATCGACAATAAAGCATCAACGCCCACAATGACCATTGTGTTCTACTCAGGCAACAGATCTACATATAGACACGGCTCACGATACCCTTTGTAGGGGTTCGTAGCATGGAAAACAAAAATTTTCTATCGCATACAAACAAAAAAGCCAAGATCTATCTACTAGATTGTAGCAGTCGATGGTATAACTTACCTCGAAGATTCCAAAGCGTTTAACGAGAGCGATTCTCGTGGGTGATGTAGTCGTACTCTTCCGATCTCAAGATCGTGTAGACGATCCTTCGGCCATCGTTAAAGCGGCGCTCCCGATCGGTCACACGTTCGGTACTCGATGAAGACCTTCCTCTCCTTGTTCAGCGGGCGGAGGTTGTAGCACTCTCCTCGCGATTCGGCAAAGGCGTGGTACCTAAGTAGAGGGAAATCCCGCAGGCCTTAAGCCGGTGCGAGTATGGTGGAGCTTATGAGAGAGGCTATTAGTGGTCTAGTAATTAGACACACCAATTAGAAGGCTCTAAACCAATTAGAAGGCTCTAAACTGGCTAAAGCAATTAGAAGCTCTAAACCAAAACGGCTCTAAACCGAGATCTAGAGTAGAAAGTTATGTGTCTCTAGGAGGAGCCCCTGCCTCCTTTTATGGGAGGGGGTCATGGCACGCCAGGAGGGAGGAGTCCCTCCCAACTCGGCCTGGGCAAGGCTGGAGGAGTCCAACTCCTCCTCCGGGTTGGTTCCAACTCCTCTTGCTTGTTTCCCACGCTTGTTTTGGGTTTGACTTTCAAAGGACATTTGACTTTTCTGTTTTAGGATTCAATTTAATCCTTTATTTGGGACAGCAAGAACACTTAGTACATGATGCAATCATTCAATGAGAAATGACACATTCATGTACCCTTCCCCCCAGTGCTTGGGACAATCCGAACCTTCTAGAACATTCCGATGAAAACACGGAATCATTCCCGAACTCCGAAACGGACTTTCCTTATATGAATCTTATTCTCCGGACCATTCGGATCACCTCGTGATATCCGGATCCCATCCGAGACTCAACAACATTCGGTCTCTTTCTCATAATACCATAACTACTCAAACAACGTCAATCCTTAAGTGTGTCTCCCTACGGTTCGTGAATTATGCGGACATGATCGAGACACTTCTCTAACAATAACCAATAGAGGAATCTGGAAATTCATATGGCTCCACATATTTCTACGATTACTTTGCGATCGAATGAACCACTTACATACGATACCAATTTCCCTTTGTCTCATGATACTTTACTTATCCGAGGTTATGATCGTCGGTATCTCGCATACCTAGTTCAACCTCGTTCGATAAGTACTCTTTTCTCGTTCCGTGATATGTGATCCCTTGTGACCAAGTCACATGCTTGCAAGCTAATTGGATGACATTTCACCGAGAGGGCCCAGAGTATATCTATCCGTCATGAGGATGGACAAATCCACTCTTGATCCATGTGTTTCAACCAATACTTTCCGAACACTTAATGCCACCTTTATAGCCACCCGATTACGGTGTGGTGTTTGATGTCATCAAAGCATCCATCCGTAAAGGTGATATGCATGATCTCATGGTCGAAGGAATTAGGTTACTATGTATCAGAAAGCATATAGCAATTGAACTATTGAAATGACTTGATCTTTATGCTACGCTTATCTATAGGAGTATGTCCATCACATCATTCTCCTAATGATATGACCCTGTTGTTAATAACATCTCTATGTTCATGATCAGGAAACCATGATCATATATTAACCAACAAGCTAGTTTAACAAGAGGCTTTACTAGGGACTCTTATTTTAGTTTACAAATCACACAAGTATTAATGTTTCCTGTTAATACAATTATAGCATGGTATGTAAACATTTATCATAAGTGTGAAGATATGATAATAACCACTTTATTATTGCCTCTTGGGCATATCTCCAACACCTCTCACCACGTCATCCTCGCAGGACTCCCTTTCGCCGTCTCTCATTGGTGCCACCCTTCGCCGACTCTACTCATCTGTCGTCCAGGTACTGATTCCATGTCTCATCGATTGTTTGTCGTGCATACAAGATGCTCACATAGGTTTTTTGGGAACTCGTGTAGATTTACATGGCGAAACATTAACACATTCTCTAAATGATTCGTGCCGCATGGACGATTTAGATGGGGAGATATTTTGTGGTGTCGTGGAGAACGATGCACGCAATGATATGACTTCTACTGCGGGTAATAGTAAGTATGGTTCCCCATTATTTGAGTGACGGAAACAACCGAAACATAAATCAAAAAATACGAAAGTTAATGTTTTATAGATTTCATTACTCCCTCCGATCCATATTAATTGACTTTGATTTGTCAAAATTTGGATGAACCTATATACTAAATAGTGTCTAGATTCATTCAAATTAGACAAATTTGAGTCAATTATAATATGGGCCGGAGGGAGTACTTATTTTTTTATTGAGCAAACAAAATGGTTCAGTGTGGTAACTTGTGTATTTTCATAAATGTTATGCAGCGATATTATTTGAACATCATGATATTGGGGAATGTTACACTATGTTAACACCAGATGAAATAGAAGCTGTTGTCAAATATGTTTCAACTTTGGCGAAGATCCCCAAAGAAGTTGTAAAAAGGGCGTACAAAAACTCAGATGACGCTATCTTGTCTTCGAAAGATCTTAACGATGTTCTTATAAAAGAATGGCTTACTACTGCTGCTTGTAATCTTTGGGGTATCAATCAGATTGTCAAGTGTGGAGAGTTCTTCTTGTTCTTTGTGCATGGCTCGACCGTGTACTCCCTCCCCGGTGACCACAAGCACCCATTCGGCCCCCAACTTAAGCCTACCCATGGCATCTTCCGTGCCGCCACCACGATAGTTTGCGCCCACAGTGGGGCAGAAGAAGGTGCTTGATGGAGTCTTCATCCGGACGGGCAACATCATCGCTAAGACCAGCGAGCGCGTCTACTCCGGCCTCATCCAGAGGTTTGGAGCGCTCAACTTCGTCAGCGACAACACGGGCTGCTTCGGCACCAAGCCGTTCCCTAGCGGCGGTCGCTTCATCAAGTTCGGCGAGCACCAGGTCTACGTCGCGGTGCGCGTGGAGCGCGCATATCCTGAGCACGTCGTCCTAGCGCCGGATCCGCCAACGGCACCAGTCGCTAGGAAACCTCTCCAACTCGTCTCCATGGAGGTAATGATGACTGCCCGAAACCCCGTAGCTCCCCCAGTAGTTCCAGTGGTAAATGAAAACATAGAAGGAGGAAATCATGAGGAAACGCCAAGGGCTGCAAGAACAACAAAGGCGCCGCTGGAGAAACCAGAGAACATAGCTAGGAGCAAAAGAGCTAAGGAGCTACAGGAAGCGATAGACAAGTTAGCAGAGCCAGTGGCGCAAGCAACTGACCCGGCGCGTGTACAAGCCGAGTTGGAAGAAGCCAGGATAAAAGTCCTGGAGAAATCAAAGGAGCTAGCACAATTACAGTAGGATGTGGATATCACTATCCGAGATCTTAACTCGGCAAATTGAGTCAAGGGCGCAAAGACCCGGCTTGATGCAACGAGATTGAGAGGAAGGAACCTCAATGAAGAGCTGGCAGATGCGACATCAAAAATAACACCAGAGAACAGCAATGAGACGGCCATGCGTCCAACGTACAACACGGCAGCAGCTAATCTGCGAGCAGCAGAAGCAGCAATGGCAGAATTACCCCACTTGGAGGGGAAGCAAAGAAAAGGCAGCAAGAACAAGTCAATGAGTTAGTAAAAGCAGCCATCATGATGAATGAGGCATATTACAGAGAAAATCCAGGTATAGTAGGGAGATCACAGCTGGTTCACTCGGCAACTCCTGTTCCAGCAAGATCGGCTGGGCACACGACATCCTCACCCGGAGCTGCAGCCCGGCCGAGAAAAGAAAAAAGTGTGGATTCTGGAAGAAACAAGAAGATAGTCGCCTATGATCCGGCCGTAGTTCAAGGAATCCCGGTGCATGCACAAGGGGCAAAAATAAATAATCCCCGAGAAAATGAAAAGCAGGAAAAAATTGGACAGAGAAATGACAACGGAGGGCAAAATTTTGCGCCTCATATACTCGGCAGGAGGAGGAAATCCAGCTCTGATAACGCACCATCTCAGCCGGAAAGAAGACAGCAGAGCGCGGAAAAGCAGTTCAACAGCCAGCTGACCCGGACGCGAATAAGTATAATGATGGTTACTCGGCAATGGTAAATGACGGGTATCAGCTGCCGGATCATGCATATCAAGCAATGGGAGCAAGATACGGAGGTAGGAACCTTCAGCCGGATGATGCCAGGCTGAAGTTTGACCGCATAAAAATGGCAGAGATAATTGAGTCACAAGGTCTGCAGGGTCCACTATGGTTTGGCCCAAGGATCATGAGGGAGCCACCGGTGCCAAATTTCCAGCTGGCCAGAGGGACAAAAACATATGATGGAAGCACAAACACTACTAGGAAAACGGCTATAGGTAATCAGCACATCCGTGGCTCACATGGTTGAAGTGCCCCACGGCTAAAACAGGCGTGGCTCACCTGTGGGCAGTGCCCTACTAGTAACTAGAACAACCGTGGCGCACATGACCCTAGTGCGCCACAGATATGTGGGCAGGCCTTGTTGGCCACGCCAAACTTCAGGCGCACCATGCACACGTGCGCCACGGTTGTTAGGGTCATCTGTGGCGCACGTGTGCATGGTGCGCTTCTGAGCGCATGCCCACCTGCTCGAGACGGCCACTAACTTCGTGGCGCACTCCATGATCGCCAGGGGCCAGAGCATCTGTGGCGCACTCTTCATAGTGCGCCACGAAGTTTAGACTCCTGGCGCTCTTGCCGTGTGCGCCACCGGATGTGTCGATTTTTAAGACAGCACTTTATGTGCACATGTGTGACCACATCCACCACCCCACACTTCACTTTGCCCTTCTTCTTCCTCCTTAGATCTAGTCGGGATCTTCTCCTTCCCACCTCAATTTCTCCACACATTCACCATTTTTAGCATGTAAAACTTGCTTTGGATGTTACATAAGTAATAGAGGAGGTCTCCGGTCTCTCATCTATCCGTCTCCGGTCAACGCTGCACCTCTCCTTTCCATCTTTCGCGATCGGTCTCTCATCTCGGTAAGTTGTCCATGTAAGGATGTGTTCATGTGTATATGGATGATGCATGTGCTCATATGTATGTAGATGATCGATGCTCATGTCATGATGTGTGTATGTGTGAGAGCTAGGATCGATGGTCATATGTGTGTGTATATGGAGAGTATCGATGATGCTCATGCATGTGTGTATGGAGAGGATAATGATATGTTCATGTGTGTATGGATCGGTCTCTCTCTCTTGTGTTTGTATGTGAACAAGTTGCCATTGTTTTGCCAAAATGTTGATTCATTTCCATTTTGGCAAGACTTTGGCATTTCGCATAAGGTCCTAATTTTAGGATAGGTCATGCCGAAATTTTCTATCGACCATTGCATGCATGCATTCATTATGTGGTTCTAATAGACTTCAAAATTGTACCGTGTACATCGCGAGCAAAATGGTCCGCATAATGAGCGAAGGCATTGTGGCTAGATTTTGAAATGTGCGACGGCCATGATACGAAATAACAAGACAGATATAAGATGTCCGCGTAAGATGCAAACTCAATCTGGTGATCGACCCAGATTCCGAATCTGCAGCGCACTGCTCGCCATGGTTTCATGGATGGATACACTCGTTGGATAAGCGATGGCGTAGATGATGGAGACGGTGATCATCATCACGGCGAACGGGCGAGATGATGAAGAGGCTCTGGAGATGGTGAAGGTACGAGCGGACGGGATGATGATGATCTAGATGGCGGAGGAGCGTATTACGATGGAACAACGTCGGGCTGGGTGCGGGACCCTTATGTGCAAGAGCTGCTTCTCAAGCGGGCATTTAGTAACGCCAGGCTGCCGCTAGAGAAAGCCAAGCTTGCGCAACTTGAGAAAGACGCGGTTACTCCATTGTATGAAGGATGCAGTCCGATGATACCGGTTGAATGTAACTCAAGGCTATGGAGATGAAGGCAAAGCACAAATTGAGCGACGCAAGCTTGACGATATGATGGCATTACGCACGATCGTCTCCGGAGGGAACACATGTCCAACTAGTATCGGGATGCCAAGAAAATCGCTCATCTCTCGATCTACCGCACGTTAGATATCACGTATGCATCAACGATTGCATCATTTATCGGGCGAGGGCGGAGAAAACCACATGTCCGGTGTGCGGCGTGAGTCGATACAAGAAAGGGAAGAAAGCACCTCGAAAAGTGGTATGGTACTTTCCTATCACCCTCGTCTGCGGCGCTATTTCGCGGACCCTAAGGAAGCTCATGCGATGGCATGCGGAAAGGAAGAAGCCAGAGATGATGATGACCCGAAAGGATGAGCTCTTGACGCACCCCGGATGCTAGCGCTGGAAAGCATTGGACCTCGAATTCCCGAATTGGTGGAGATTCGAGGAACATCGGGCTTGGTGCGAGCACCGATGGACTCAATCCGTTCGGTGGCAGCACGCATACGCACTTGGCCTGTGTTTGTATGGATGTACAACCTCCCTCCATGGTTGTGCATGAAGAAGAAGTACATACAAATGAGTATGCTAATTCAAGGGAAACAACCTGGTATGACATCAATCATCTCGGGCTGTTGAAAGAGGAGCTAGCGTTATGGGAATCGAGCCAATACTTACGGCCGTCGCACAAGATTATTTCACTATGAGAGCGTTGGTCACTACGGTGCAAGACTATCCAGGTTAAGGGTATATCTCGGCAGGTTATCCAAGGATTCCACGCATGCGTTAGGTGCATGGATAACACAAGCTATCTCCAACTAGAGAAAGATCCGGTCATCGAAAACCGTGTTCATGGCGCACGGAGGTGGCTCGGCAAGAATGATCCATGGAGAAAAGCGTGGAGACCTGTTCGATGGCAAATCGAGACCGAGGAATCCCGGGCGTAGGAGCAGCGAAGAAGTGGAAGAGTTGCTGAAAACTGGAAAGATTGTCCTAAGCACGGAAAGAAGCGAAAGAGGCGCAACAAGACAAGCCACTGATGAAGGTATGGAAAACAAGGTCTTTTACGGGGTTGCCATCTGGAAGTTTCTCCGCACGCCTCATAGCCTCGACATCATGCATATCACGAAAACGTGTGCGAGTCCGTCGCCACCATAATCAACATGCCGGATAGGACGAAAGATGGTCCAAAGCAAGGCACGACTGATATGCTTGGGTATCCGGAAGGAGCTTCACGGAGGACGCACTACTCGATGATCGTGAAGATGACGATGATCATGAGTCGGAGACGACACAAGGTCGTCGGAAGGGTAAAAGTTCAAGAAGAACGAATATTACCCTCCTTCTTGCTTCACTCTAAGCCGTGATGAGATCAAACAGTTTTCAAGGGCCTTCTAGGAGTCAAATTTCCTTACGGCCACGGGCAAGATAAGCGATACCTAGGCGAGGCGGCAGAGGTTCGATGGCATGAAGTCTCACGACTGCCGTGCTAATGACGCAGTACTTCCGGTCGCACTAAGAGGGATAATGGACGAGCACGTCCGTGAAACGTTATTTGGCCTATGCAAGTTTTTCGGCGTCATCTCTAGGAAGTCGATTGGCTTGAATCAGCTCGGAAGGCTACGAGGAGGAGATCGTGGTGATACTATGTGAGCTTGAGGTCTACTTCCCACCCGCATTCTTCGACATTATGGTGCATCTGCTGGTCCATGTCGTGGAGGACATCGTACAACTCGGGCCGATGTTTCTCCGCGAAGCATGATGGCGTTCGAAAGGATGAACGGACACATCAAAGGATACGTTACGCAATGTGTCCCGTCGATGGAAGCATAGCCAAGGGCTTTTCGGCGAAGAGTGCATCTCTTTCGCACGAATTATCTGAACATCGAGAACCTCGGTCTTCCGTCAGCAGACACCTTGGCAAGCTCGACGGATCTGGTCACCGAGAGGGTCGCCGCATCTTGCATCGGACTTGATTTTCGACGAGACTTTGATCGAGCAAACCTCGTCGCTACAGCATTTAGAACTGGTCGATCCTTGGGTGCGTAGCACAAAAGGTTAATCGAGAAGAAGTACAATGGCGGGGCATACAGAGGACGCAGGAGAAATAATCAAAGAGCACAACTCAGATTTCACGCGTTGGTTTAGGCAGACGCTCCTTGATAATCCCCGCCGCATTCTTCGACACGGAAAAGATCATATTCACCTTGTCGCAGGGACCGATGCAAAACCTGGTGACCTATCGGTATGATATCAACGGCTACACATTCTACGGAGGAAAAGGACAACAAGTGTGATTATCGAACTCGGGCGTAGCGTCGAATTCTACACCGATGACAACGTGAAGGAAAGATTCTACGGAAGAATCGAGGAGATCTGGGAGCTCGACTCATGGAGAAAAGGTGCCGATGTTCCGTGTCGATGGGCAAAGAACGTCGAAGAGAAGACCGGTATTTCACAACCATGGTTATACCGGCAGCCAAATCCAAGGCACGGTGCAAACGTGGCGAAAAATGAACCGTGGTCTTGGCTACCAAAGTGGACCAATGTTTTTCATTACCGACCCGACAAAGCCTAGCCGTGTTGTCGTGAGGAGAGGAAAAAGGAACATCATCGGAATGGATGGAGTCGCCAATGAGCAAGACTTCACCGATCTGCGATCCAAAGATTGAAGATGACGACGACTACGATGCGGCAACATACATCACAAGAAGAAAAAGGACAACCCTACCCAAAAAGGTAGCCGCTCGAAGAAGAAACATTAAAGTGCGGGCTAAATTATTCAACCGCGACAAAGAAGGGAAAAAGATTGTAAAACGCTAGCTCAAAAATATTGTAACGCTAGCTCAAAAATATTGTAAAACGCGTGGTCAAAAAAAGATTGTAATATTTATGGACAAATTATTATGACATATTTGAAGCATATTTAATTTGTACCACTTTTATGACATATATTATCACTTTTGGGCATTTTTGGAATATATAAAAGTATTTTAAAACAAAACAAAACTTTGTAGCATATATCACCACTTTTGGGCATTTTTGGAATATTTAAAAGTATTTTTAAAATAAAATAAAAATGTGGGCACCAGGATTCAACCTGGGTGCTAACAGTTTAGAATAGACCGAAGGCGGAACCCGGTGGGGTAAGGTAGTGCTAGTGTTAGCAAAGGGGTGGCAGCCCACTTATCTAAGTAGTCGTACCCATAGTGGCGCACCACAGGCAAGTGCGCCACGGTTATCCATAGCGCACTTGCCTGTGGTGCGCTCGCCCAAGTGAGTATGACTAGCTAGTCAACAACTCCATCGTCCTTAGCATATCCCATCCCCATCGTCCTCACACCGCATCGACGCCACCGCATCTCGACGACGCCACCGCCGCATCCCAACCACGCCAGGGGGAGGAGGAGGAGGCCACCTCGCCCGTGCGCTCGAGGAGGAGGCCGTGCGCCGAGGAGGAGGATCCGCGCCCGTCGCCGAGGAGGAGGAGGACGCTGCTCGAGGAGGAGGAGGCCACCTTGCCCGTGCGCCGAGGAGGAGGCCGTGGCTCGAGGAGGAGGATCCAGCGCCCGTCGCTCGAGGAGGAGGAGGACGCCCGGCTCGAGGAGGAGGAGGAGGCCGTGGAGGAGACCGTCGTCCTCATCTTAGAGGTGAGCCTCGCCCCTCCCTCTCCTCTCTCGCCTCGCATCCATTCCATCTTAGAGGTAACCGCGCTGCTTTCGAGGTTAGGGTTCGGAGGATTAGGTTAGGGTTCAGACGATTAGAGGTTAGGGTTCAGAGGATTAGGTTAGGGTTCAGAGGATTAGGTTTAGAGGAGTTCTTGTTCAGATGGTCTGTGGCAAGCAGTGCAGTGGGTTTTGCTTAGTTGTTTCGCCCTATTTTTGGATGGCGAGAATGTGAATGGCAAAATGGTCGTTGGTTGTTTTCCTTTGTCGGACAAAATTCAGTGACTTTTAGTGCATTCTCTGAGTCATGTTCATTAAATTACCAAGAGCACATCACTGGCCTTCAAAGTCTATGCAAGCTAGGTGTGTAAATATTCACTCGACCCTCTTACGCCATTTATGTACTTGGTGGTGTTTCTACAAGTGTTTTGAAGCTGGCATATTCCTTGGTTCGATTTCCTCTTGGTCCGACTAGTGAAGATCCATATGGCTTGGCATTATTGTGCAGGTTATTATCTGCAACCTTAGTATATACAACTAGCCAAACCAAGCACTAGCTAGTTCATTTGTGTAGAGCAAAATAAAATGGAGACCAAATGCTCTGGATATTCTTTAGAGCCAAGTACATAGCATAGATTATACAACAGCAATATTGTACCAGTGTCAAGCATAACTGTTGTGGTTTAAGTCAAAATCCGCATCATTAATTGTGGTTTGGTGAAGCCGGAAAATAACATGCATGATCATTCTCATGGAAACCGATGTATGTTTCTTGGTGCTCTGTCCGTGTGAAGAATAAGCAGCTCGTTAGGCCAAGAAACATTAGATTCATATACTTCTAATGAGATGGAAAACTGCGATGTGCGATAATAAATAAAATCCTAGGCTGTGTACAATTGTTTTTCAAGAGACTATTTGTTTGAGATGTAAAGTGAAATCTGATCGACACACCGTAGCATTTCTATTGGTGACCATTTTTGTAATGGCTGGTATCTAGTTTAAAACTATAAAGTATCAACTTGGGTCGTTGATGCACACCGAGACCTAGGTCAAGTTTGAACAAGTGCTATTTTATCGCCTTTTCTTAAAGATACTATGATGTGTAGACCATGTCTCTTGCATGATTATCGAGGATATTTCCCAACAACTATTGTATATACATGTATGTGATCAAGTGTTGGATCAAAAGATTGGAGGTTTACCTTGTGTTGCTGTTGCCTTGTGTTGTTGTTGCCTGCTACCCTAGTGTTTGCAGTTGCTGGTTATTCCTCCTTCACCTTGCCCTGGAACTCCTGGAACTATAGCTAGTACCAGTACCAGTGCTAGTGCTAGTGCTGACTAGTGCTAGTGCTAGTACCAGTACCTAGTGCTAGTGCTAGTACCAGCAAGATGCAGCATCAAGTACCTCTGGTTAAATTCGGACACAAACTTTGCTAGTGCTAGTACCAGTACCAGTACCTACAGAAGTTAAATTCAGACACAAGAATGTGCTAGTGATGACACAAGAATGTCCAGCATTTGCAGAAGTATTTCTTGATTGATGTGATATACAGTAGCTACTTTATTATGTCGTATGCGGTTCTTGTATGAAACGAGTCCCGATTTTTGCGGAATGTTGATTAACTTCCGCTTTGGCGTAAATCGGGCACTCTAGTTTAAGAAAATTAGCAAAGGTCATGCCGGATTTTTCCGCATTTAACCAATTATTTGTTTTTATTAGTGCAAAGATGTGTGATAACGAGGCTGGATGTTCTAAGCGCATCACTGAAGGAGAACTCGCACCTCGAATAAACAATTGACATTCGAGGCGGCCCAGCGTCTAGAAGACGATGAAGAATACCATCCTTCGGAGAGCGAGGATGATGAGATGGAAGACGGAGGAAGAAGCCAAGGAACGGACAATGAAACCACCGATGGCGGCGAGGGCACGAGTGGTAGCAACCCTCCTAAGAAGAAGAAGCTGAAGGACGGCGCCCGAACACGGTCGGCACGGTCAGGAGGAAATTACAAGTGAGCCCATCGGGGTTCCTTTGGAGCCCGCCCTTGTCGTCAAAGGGCGGTGGGCAAGTGGCGGCGATCACCGGACAACCATCTCGATCAACACCGAGAATCTCCGGCATAAAGATAATGGCCACTTGCACACTCCTCTTCGGTAGACGCTGCGGATACAAGTTCCCCGCTAAGTATCAGAACACAAATTATCATGGGAACGAAGTAAACAAATCCGCCCTCACAAAGATGAGCACCGCCCTGGCCAGCTGGAGAACCTGGATAAAGAAGAAGATCTATAAAGAAGGCAAAAGTCTCGAGGAGATCCAGAAGATTGACCCGCAGATCACCGAAGATCAGTTCCGGGAGTTCAAGGAGAGGTGTGAATCCGAAAGAGCCCTGGCCAATAGTAATCAGGGAAAGGTGCTGCAGGCGATGAATATAGGTCATCACCATCTCGGATCTGGTGGATACAGAACCGCGGAGGCCAAATGGAATAAGGAGGACGAAGAGTATAGATCCAAGGGGATAGAAAACCCCTTTGCTAAATTCGAACCGGGGTTCGAAACTTCATCGAGCCCGTTACCATGTGGACCCAAAACCAAACAACTCACCGCGGATCCTGCGGTGAAGGAATTCGAGGAAATTGTGGTAAGTATAATCTAATTACGGTGATCAACACGATTGCAATCTAATCGATGATCTAAATGATTCACTTTACTTCTTCTAGGAGGAGGAAATTGTTGCTAGTCATGGATCCTGTGGTTCCTCATCCCGTGGTCGACGGCGGCCACCCGGTGGGATAACCCTTTTAACAGGGCGATGAACCGGGCCAAGAAAATAGAGCCAGTTACGAAGAAGCCGTCGTCGGCTGGCCGTCTGGCCGGCCTCGGGGGTAAGAATTGGGTGGATCATTTTGGTCCACCGCCGAGGACGCATGTGGCGCCGTCGGAAGGAGCGAGGAAAAGCAGAGGTTCAAGAACTTAAGGCACAAGTGGCGCGGATCCCAGATCGTCCAAGACAACCTGGAAATCACCCTTACGTCCTTCCCTACCTTGGTGGAGTCAATAGCGAATCGAGTGCGGGTGGTCGAGTAGGGCGTGCGATTCAAGCATGGTCGCAGCCACTCGAACAACGCGGCGCCGACGAATCAGGCGAACTACGTGTTCGTGACTCGCCGCTAGCACTGGCGCCAAGTGTTGGTGACTCCCGCCATCACCAAGGCGCCGAGTACATGTTGGTGCCCCCCATCGCCATCGTCGGCACCGGAGCTCAAGCACCCGTCGGTAGGGAGAATACACCGGCCAGCACCGCGCCATCAAGCAGCCCTTCCGCCTCTTGCACGTCGCCATATGCGCGTCGACATTAGCCGATCTCGACGCCATCACGGTAAACAAATTGCTTTAATTACCGCCTTTCATGCCATCTATATATTACTCTTGTGGCATCTCGCTCGACGGCCGTACATGTTTTCCGCAGACGGATGTTCCTTGCACTCTCTTATGCTACGTGAACAACGAGTGAGGATGTTGCCAAGGGTACCATCGTTCAACCCTTGCAGCACGTTCCACTCAAAGCCGATGCGGATAGCGTGCACGGGGTTAAAATTAGTCGGTGCTAAGGCGGCGACACAGAACCTCCCATTCAACCCCGAGCGGATGAAGAAGAGTCGTCATCCTCGAAGTTGCTTCGCTTGTTCATGCTATGGCCAAAGAGCATGATCCGTTTGGGGTGGGGGCCATCACGCCACAGAACAAGACACGTGCGGCGACAAGCGGTGGCAAGGCCCCCTTACCGCCCCCGCCGTCACCTCCACGCGGTGGGTCGGATGATCATGTTGATGATATGCACATCGCGCAGGATCCGGCCGAGGACTTCGAAGACTGGAATGATCACTTCTTCAGACTCGGTTTGGCGAAGAAGACCTAGCTGGTGGCCCCACAGAGAAAGCCACTATCACCAAGCGTCTGCTTGGTTCTCGAGACGCCTCCAGCTTTGCGCTTCTGAGCCAGCTGATACAACCAACCGCCCTTTATTCTAAGCCTGACACACTACATAGGGCGGCCGGTGCTCGATATGTGCCTGCCCGCTCTCCAAAAGGAAAAAGGCAGGAAAAGAAAATCTAGCAATCGAGCCGGTGGCGTCAACAGCGAATCCTATCAGGTTTCAGGACGGGCCACCAAGACCCGAGGGTATTATGTGGAGGATTCATGTGGCGGGTGAGCCCATGCTACCTAAGAATTTGCAGAGGTTCGCCAGTTCGGAACTAAAGAGTGTGCATGACGGCGTCTTGACGATAGAGACGCCTTCTATCGGAGAAAGATCCCTGCACCGGTATTCGTGGTTAAGGTGCCACCAGGCTTGGCCGACATCGCCTCATGGATCTGTTCTTCCTGCGGTTCGAGGACATCTTCAATATGTTCCACCTATACCCTGCACTATACCATGGTCCGTCTCTTTCTCTCACCGCCACGCAGATCATTAGAGAGAACACACCGGCATCGCTATAGTGGACCCCTACTACATGCGTGGCTGCTTGGGTTCCCCGACGAATATCGTGGCCTCGTACCTAAAAAGAATCCTCGTGGCGAACAAGACAAAGGAATACATTCTCGTGCCTTACTTTCCCGAGTAAGTCGTTATTCATCGCCACCGTCGATTGGCTTTATTAGATCATCATCATTCTTTTTCAACACATTCCATTTGAATTTTTTGCGAGATGAACACTGCACGCTCATCTCCTTATCGCCAAGCATTCCCACGCCACGATTTCGACTCGTGGAGTCTAGAAAAGAAGAAAAACTACGACAAGATCAAGGAAGTTCGGATGATGCTCTCCGGCTTTGCCTCGACGGAAGGCACCAAACCGTGCGTAAGAAGGTCAAGTTCGGCAGCACGCCCGCAACCACGTGTGTACAGTTCCCTGCGTGAAGCAGCCGGAAAACGAAGAAGGAAGCCTACTACACTCCATCACATGAGGCGTTCCTACTTGACCAGCGTAATTCTCTGCCGGATCATCTCAAAGCAAGGGCGAAGCAAAGGCCAAGATCAATGATTCGGATATTAGACAAGAGATGTATCGCATCCAAGCAGCTTGGGCAATCATCTTCGTGATGTCATGACTGGGGAATCTTCTGGAGGAAATATCCCGAATAACCGTGACATAGAAGATCGCCTAGAGATGCAGGTGACTATAGGAAGTTCATGACGAGGCGTATGCCCTCCGTTCCCTAAGCCGAGCGTAAGGCTTGATGTTGGCCTAGTTGTAGTTGCAAACTATAGATGACCTTTGTGTGTGTACATGGACGACAAGTGTACTTATCTTATTAGGTTTATGTATCACCGCTTACTTATTTTGCTTATTATTATTATATATCAATCAATGCTTGGTTTTTTTGCTTACTCTTTGGTTTTTTTGCTTACTCTTTGGTTTTTTTGCTTACTCTTTGGTTCTCGGACGACAAGTGTGAGTTATTTTTGTCTTTTTCGAGAATATGCCGATGATTGAAATGTCGTGGCACAATATATATGAATGTGCTATGACGGGATTGTCGACCTTGTGATATGCACAAGTCCAGAATTGTGCATCCTACTTGGCTGATAGTCCCGTCATAAGCAATTCCTGTGTCCAACGACCTAGCTAGTTATATATGAGGCATGCTTTTCGAGTTATTTTTGTCTTTTTCGAGAATATGCCGATGATTGAAATGTCGTGGCACAATATATATGTGAATGTGCTATGATGGGATTGTGAGCCTTGTGATATGCACAAGTCCAGGAATTGTGCATCCTACTTGGCTCACAGTCCCGTCATAAGCAATTCCTGTGTCCAACGACCTAGCTAGCTAGTTATATATGAGGCATGCTTTTCGAGTTATTTTTGTCTTTTTCGAGAATATGCCGATGATTGAAATGTCGTGGCACAATATATATGTGAATGTGCTATGACGGGATTGTTAGCCTTGTGATATGCACAAGTCCAGGAATTGTGCATCCTACTTGGCTCACAGTCCCGTCATAAGCAATTCCTGTGTCCAACGACCTAGCTAGCTAGTTATATATGAGGCATGCTTTTCGAGTTATTTTGTCTTTTCGAGAATATGCCGATGATTGAAATGTCGTGGCACAATATATATGTGAATGTGCTATGACGGGATTGTTAGCCTTGTGATATGCACAAGTCCAGGAATTGTGCATCCTACTTGGCTAGCAGTCCCGTCATAAGCAATTCCTGTGTCCAACGACCTAGCTAGTTATATATGAGGCATGCTTTTCGTGTTATTTTTGTCTTTTTCGAGAATATGCCGATGATTGAAATGTCGTGGCACAATTTATATGTGAATTTGCTATGACGGGATTGTTAGCCTTGTGATATGCACAAGTCCAGGAATTGTGCATCCTACTTGGCTAGCAGTCCCGTCATAAGCAATTCCTGTGTCCAACGACCTAGCTAGTTATATATGAGGCATGCTTTTTGAGTTTTCTCTTTTTGATTTAAGAGTACTTTCTATAAGTGTATCTTCATATGCGACTTTAATTATACATGTTTTTTCAATCACCGGTTAGTTATTATTGTCAACTTGTAGATGACGTGGTACGTCGTGTACAAGGGACGGGTTCCCGAGTCTCGATGATTGGGAAGATCGCCGGAGACAGTGCACCGTTTCAGCAATAGCTACAAAGGGTACAACACTATGGCGGAGGCGAAGATAGATACACGCTATCTAGCGGGAGTTAGGAAAAGGAACCGGATGAAGACCTACACCTTCGTCATGGTGATCATGCTTATCTTCTTTGGGTATTTATCCGCGTTTGTGTCTAGCTAGCTAGTTTAGATGTCTAGGCGAGCCGAGCTCTAACTTGTTCGATCGACACATGTATTCGCATGTCACCAACTACTACTTTGTAACATGATCAAAACAATGTAACTTGGACTATGTATTCATGTATGAGACTTATCTATATGTATTTGTTTCAATCTTGTTTTTCATATCGGCATTTATATATATAATTGTATATCTTGTATATGTGTGTATATCTCATTGTAATATTGTATATAATCTGTATTGCATATAATCATGGAAATTAAAAAAAAACAAAAATACATCCGTGGCGCACATGTTTTACCTTCCAGGCGACTACTCCTAAAGCGCACCATGGATGTTTAGTGGCGCATCGGGTAGTGCGCCACGAAGATAAAAGGGTAGCGCACCATGCCAAACTTATGGCGCACTGGCCAGTGCGCTCGCCTATCTCTACACAACCGTGGCGCACTAGGCCGCCACGGCCGAGAGATAGCGCAGGCCGTGGCGCATCTGGTGCGCCACGGATGGGCCTTTCAGGTGCGCCACAAACGACCATTTTCCTAGTAGTGAAAGCCAGAGGATTGGCTCATAGATTATGGAACCGCTATGAAGATCGCGCAGGGAAACTTGAGATGGGCAGTGCGTTACGTACCGCAGATACTGGAGGGACCAACTCGGGTATGGTTGAATAATTTACCACCCGGAAGCATCAACAGTTGCATTGATTTTCACGACGCCTTCGTGAGCAATTTCACGAGCACTTAAAAAAGGCCGAATCGCGCACAACAACTAGCAATGTGCAAGCAAAGACCGAATGAGATAGACAGGGAATTCCTCACAAGGTGGTGTACAATGCGTAACTCTTGTGAAGGGGTAATCAAGTCACAAGCAATCGCATGGTTTGCACAAGGATGTAGACATGGGAGTGTGTTGTGGCAAAGGTTACAAAGAGATATGCCGGCAAGCCTAGCAGAGACGATAAGAATCGCCGACTCGTACGTGTTAGGAGATCCGACTCAGCCGCTGCTCATGTCGGCAGACGGGATGACTGAGACTCAGATTTATTACGCTTCCGGGTCGCAAAGGCGCCAGGAGAGATCCGAATATAGAAGCAAGAGAAGATACGAGAGGCCGGATTACAGGTATGGTTTCGCTCAGGTTGCAGCAGTGAGTCAGGATCATCTGGATGCTAGAAGCAGTCAGCGTCAAAGGACAAATGGTCAACAACAATGGGTGCCAAAGAATGACGGAAAAAGGCCATACGATCAGAGGAAACAGTATCAAGACCGACAAAAATACACCTATGAGATGATGCTGGATCAGCCGTGTAAGTTTCACACGCCAAGTCCGAGTAAGCCGGCAAATCACTCAACAAGGCAATGCACTTGGTTTCAGAAAGGAGACAGAGTGGACTCGCCGAATAAGCAGCTTCCACCACCTCCCCCTCCTCCACTTACAGGAGGAAATGCTCAAGCAGTAGGAGCAGATAACAGATATGAAAACAGGCAGCCGAGGTATCAGAATCAAGAAAGAAGAGAAGCTGTGCACCAAGTGCACAATCCAAGAGGTGACGATGCCCATGTCGGCCATGGAACCAGAAATGAGTACAGAGAACATCACCAGAGCTATGTTGTCTTTGTCACAGAGCCAAATGACAAGAAGAGCCAGCAGAGACGAATGATGGAAGTGAATGCCAGGATGCCGGCAATTCCCAAGTACATGCATTGGTCTCAGCAAGAGATAACTTGGAGTATAAAGGATCATCCCAAAATCATGCCAACCCTCGGAGGATACGCACTGGTTTTGGATCCAATGTTCATGGGCCTAGATATCAACGTGAAATTTTCAAAGGTTTTAATCGATGATGGCAGTAGCATCAACATCATGTACAAGGATACTATGCTCAAGTTAGGCATCACCATGAACATGCTGGAGCCGACTAAGACCACTTTCCACGGGATTGTGCCGGGATTGTCCTGTGAGCCAATTGGCAAGATCTGGGTCGACGTCTTATTCGGCAATAGAGAAAATTGTCGCACTGAAGCCATAGAGTTCGAGGTAGTAGATTTGGTCAGCTCATATCATGCCTTACTCGGCAGACCGGCTATGGAAAAGTTCATGGCCACAACTCACATCGCTTACTTGAAGATGAAGCTTCCAGGCCCATGTGGGGTGATCACAGTTGAAGTAGATTACAAAAGATCTATTGCTTGTGCCTCAACCGGGTCTTCACTGGCCGAGTCACTCGTCATAGCACAAGAGAAAAGTCAGATGTTGGAGGTGGCAACATTGGCCAAAGCAGCACAAATGTCCATGCCGGCACTCACCAACCCGCATGGCAATGTGTCATTTCAAGCTACCAATGAAACCAAGAAGGTGCAGGTGGATGAAACTTTCCCAGAGCGCACATTAACCATTGGGGCTGGCCTTACAGATAAATAGGAAAGCAAGCTCACCAGCTTCCTCCATGCGAATAGGGACATCTTTGCATGGTCCACTCAAGATCTGCAAGTAGTTCCGAGGGAGCTGGCTGAGCACTCTCTTCATGTAAGACCAGATGCAAGGCCGGTGAAGCAACCCCTCCGCCGCTTCGCCGAAGATAGGAGGAAAGTAATAGCGGCCGAGATTGCAAGACTTCTAGCCGCTGGATTCATCATGGAAGTTCTGCACCGAGAAGAAGAAAGATGACCCGAACGTGGCAGTGGTATGGCGCATGTGTATTGATTACACAAACCTCAATAAGGCGTGTCCAAAAGATCCATTTCCTCTGCCTCGGATCGATCAAGTCATAAATTCTACTGCTGGGTGTGAGTTGTTGTCATTTGTGGATGCATATTCAGGATTCCATCAGATTCCACTCAATCCAAATGATCAAATAAAGACAGCTTTTATCACCCCGTACGGGGCTTATTGCTATCGCACCATGCCATTCGGATTGAGAAATGCAGGCGCAACATATCAAAGATGCATGCAAAAAAGCTTGCAAGATCAATTGGACAAAAATGTTAAAGTATACGTCGATGACGTGGTAATAAAAACCAAACAAAGTCATACTCTAATTGAGGACTTGCGTCAAACATTTGCAAACTTGAGAAGATTCCGGATGAAACTTAACCCGGAAAAATGTACATTTGGTGTCCCGGCTGGAAAATTACTCGGATTCCTTGTATCCAGCCGAGGAATTGAAGCTAACCCGACAAAGATCAGGGCCATCAAAAGAATGGAATTGCCAAAAACCCTCAATGATGTCCAGAAGTTTACTGGATGCCTGGCTTCATTAAGCAGGTTTGTTAGTCGGCTAGGCGAAAAAGCCCTACCACTATATCAGCTGATGAAGAAATCAGACAAATTCACATGGACACAGCAAGCTGATAGCGCTTTCCATGAATTAAAGAAAATGTTGGCAACAGCACCGATATTAGCATCACCACTATCCAAAGAGACAATGCTGCTCTATATCGCCACAACCAACAGAGTTGTAAGTGCAGTAATAGTGGTTGAACGTGAAGAAGGGGCAAATCAGTCCAAAGACCAGTATATTACTTGAGCGAAGTGCTCTCTGTCTCGAAACAGAATTACCCACATTATCAGAAGATGACATATGGGGTATATATGGCAGCAAAAAAGCTGAAACATTATTTTCAAGAACACCCAATCCGGGTAATATGCGAGGCACCTATCTCGGATATATTGGGCAGCAAAGATGCCAGCGGCCGAGTAGCGAAATGGGCCATTGAACTGGCACCATACACTCTACAATATGATAGGCGGGATGCAATAAAATCTCAAGCCATTGCAGATTTCTTTGTAGAATGGATGGATATGCAGTACGAGCCACCCCTGCCAGATCCAAATTACTGGAAAATGCATTTTGATGGGTCCAAGACGAAAATGGGTCTGGGCGCCGGGATAGTGCTCACATCTCCCAAGAGGGATCAACTGAGGTATGTCTTGCAGATTCATTTTGCTGCTTCTAACAACGTTGCAGAGTATGAAGCACTTGTCCATGGCATTAAAGTAGTCAAGGAAATTGGTATCAAAAGGATCATGTGTTTTGGCGATTCGGATTTGGTGATTCAGCAAGTGTCTGGACATTGGGACGCACTGGATGCAAACATGGCATTATATCGCTTCCACGTGCAGCAAATTTCGGGATATTTTGACGGTTGTGAATTTCATCACATTCCCAGAGCAGAAAATGAGGTAGCAGATGTGTTATCCAAACTAGGATCATCTAGACAAGCAATACCACCAGGGGTAACATTGGAGCATCTCAGGAAGCCATCGATCAAGCCGTCGCCAGAGTACGAATCAATCAGGGTCATCCCAGCGAGTCAGGAATCAGAGGCAATGTCAATGGATATCGACTCAGGGGTAGGTTTGAGTCACTCGGGGACTGATCCGTTCACCTCAGGGGTAGCCGAATCACACTCGGGGACTACTCAGGTTATGTCGGCAGAGTATATGTCGGTGGAACCAATGGACATTGATGTTGAAGCAGACCCAGAACCACTAATACCAACATGGGCACAACCAATATTCAATTATTTGAAAGATGGAACCTTGCCGAGTGATGAAACACTGGTAAGGAAAACGGCACGAAGAGCAAAAGCATACACCATAATCAACAAGGAACTATACAAACGAAGTGTGACAAGTGTGCTGCAGCGTTGTATCAGTTCAGAGAAAGGCCAGGAGATTTTATTGGATATCCATCAAGGAGAATGCGGGCACCATGCATCATCAAGAGCATTGGTAGACAAGGCATTCTGACATGGATTCTACTGACCAAGCGCATTGGCACAAGCACAAGAGTTAGTCGGAAAATGCAGTGGTTGTCAACACTATGCGTCCAAGTCACAATTGCCAGCGTTAGAATTGAAGACTATACCAATCACGTGGCCTTTTGAAGTGTGGTGCCTGGATATGGTAGGACCATTCAAACCAGCAAGGGGAGGCATGACTCATATCTTGGTCATGATTGATAAGTTCACTAGGTGGATAGAGGTGAAACCAATCAAAAAACTGGACGGCAAAATAGCTGTTACATTCCTAAGGGATATAATCCTCAGATACGGTTACCCGCACAGTGTGATCACGGATAATGGAACAAACTTTGCCGAAGGAGATTTTGCTCGCTTCTGTGGGGAACACTGAATAAGACTCGACGTAGCATCAGTTGCCCATCCAGAATCAAATGGACAAGTTGAACGGGCTAATGGCTTAGTTCTGTCCGGGATAAAACCCCACTTAATGGAACCACTCTAGAGATCACCTGATTGTTGGCTAGAGGAACTACCCTCAGTACTTTGGAGCTTAAGAACGACTCCGAATCGATCAACTGGTTATACACCATTTTTCCTTGTATATGGGGCTGAAGCAGTTTTGCCTGCCGACATAGAATATGACTCGTCAAGGATAAGGCAATACTCGGAAGCTGAAGTAAAAGAGGCCGGAGAAGATGGATTAGATTTACTCGAAGAAGCAAGGGAACTGGCGTTTTCCAGATCTGCTATATATCACCAAAATCTCCGACGCTACCATAGCCGGAAAGTGCAACCTCGTATTTTTCGAGAAGGAGAAATGGTGCTACGGCTGGTGCAGCGCACAGCTGGAATGCATAAATTATCACCTCCATGGGAAGGTCCATTCATTGTAAGCAAAGCATTGCACAATGATTCCTACTATCTCATAGACGCTCGTGAAGCGCAAAAGAACAAGGCGGACAGGTCAGGAGATGAAACCAAAAGGCCATGGTATGTGGCACTGCTTCGTCCCTTCTATACCTAGGAGAAGAAGTGCATGTATCACTCGAACTATAATATGTCGGACGTGTTGGCCGGCTATGTGATAATAATAAAATGGTATGATTCAAAAAACTGACTCGGGGACTATCCCTTAGTCTTTTCATTTCAATTATTTTACGTCGGCTGGCATGATACCCAAAACTTATTTCGAAACCAGTAGTGTTTACTCGGCAGAAATCAACTCTTCGACTATGATGTTGTCCGAAAACACGGCTTCATGGCAAGCAAGAGAAAACGATCTAAGACGGGTAAACACGAACGCCGGATAAGTACAAGGGAGAAACGCGAGTCGGCTTTAGTTTTTGCCTAACTCTCTGCCGGTCGTGTTATACTATGTGTCGAGTAATCTCGGCCAAGTTATCCAAGTTTCATATCCGCTAACTAAATCCTTCGTACTTTGAGATCCTAATGTCGAACGCCGAAAAATGGTAGACAAGGGCCAAAGGTAAGGAAAGGTGACACGGTAAAGTGAAACTCGGGGACTTGTCCTTGAATGATTCGCACTAAGAGCATAACGCAAACATATAAATCCTATCTCAAGGCACATAATCAAACTTCAAGTGCAATGTACATTACATCTGTACCCGGCATACCGGGGATCTAATAAAAGTTCGAGTATTTGTTGGCCTAAGGAGCAGGAGAACTCGGAGGAGCATTCTCGGAACCAGGAGTGCTTGGAGCATCGGCCAGGTGAGGGGCATCTGCGGCCGGGTCATCTGGATCATCTGACTCGGTCGCCTCGCTGTCGCCATCTTCTTCAGCAGGAACTTCGACGAGCGGATCGCCAAGGTCGAGGAAGCTGGGCCCTTCACACCAAGCGTGCACCATGGTGTACTCGATCATAGCATAAGCTTGCTCCTGGCGTTTCTTGATCAGCTCAAGGTCGTTCAACCATTTGCCATCTCCCCTTATGCGAGCAAGAACATCAAGGTTGATGTCCTCGTACCATGAAAGCATGAAGGAGAGAGCCTTGTCCGCTGCAGCCCGGCCGGCCGACTCGCGCCATGGGTCCAGCCGGTCTTCAGTAAGGAGCAGCCTGTCGGCGAGTGGCTCGATGAGTTCGGGTGGGTCTTCATCCGGCCAGAGCATGCGAAACGCATGGATAGCCGCTTTGAGCAAGTCCACACTGCAGGATCTGAGGGTCTTGACCCGTTTAGACACCACTGCGAGCAGCTCCTCCATGGACACCTCGCCGTCAGCAGGAGCACCAGCCTCATCTCTCACTTTCTTCATGGCTCGGATGGCAAACATGTTGGCCTCAGGAAAGTTCTCTGCAAGCAAAAAGAGAAAGTTAGCAAATAGCAAGGGAAGATGGAAGAAATCCAGCAGGACTTGGACAATGCGTAAAGAGTAAGGACTCACTACCGAGAAAGAAGTTGATGGCAACGAGCTTGCTATGCCAAGTCTTGGTCTTGGCTTGAAGGGTGTCGAGGTTCATATTTGTCGACTCGACCAATGACTCGGCCTCGTCGAGCAGCCTCTTAGTCTTCTCGGCGCTAGCAGCCTGCTGCTCGTTCTTCTCGGCAAGATCCTCCTTCAACCCTTTCACCTCGGCCAAGTGCTTCTCCTCCGTCTCGGCCATCAGTTTCTTCAGCCGAGTCACCTCGTCGCGCTCCTTTTGGAGTTTGGCTTGGTGCTTCTCTGCTTATTGAGGACAAAAATTTGTCAGTACCAACAAAAAAAATTCAACTATTGGCTGATTTGCGAGTTAAGATCGTTGATGGTATCCTGAGCGGTGGCTATGGAACAAGAGCAGGAGGAAAAATGAAAAGATGAACCAAGGAGAATTACACCAAAAATAAAAAAGGGAAAAGCAAGGATATTACCTTGGCCGAAGGTGTCAGTCGGTAGCTTCTCATACGCAAGTTCAAGCTTGCGATGCATATACCTTCAAAATTGTACCATCATCATCCTCATCATCGTCAGACCAGTCTTGTAAGGGATTGCGTGATTGACTCTTACCCGAAGCAGAAGCGGCTGCAGTGTGCGGGATGGGCATGAAGCACTCCAGGTCATACTCGAACTCATTCGAGTCAGAGCGATCCCCATGATAACCAGCAGGAGGGACAGTACTGTCATCAACCTGGTGAAGGATATTCTGTGAAAGACAAACAGAATGAGAAACAAGAACTAAACTAAGAGGGGAAAAAGATCTAAAGCCAACTCGGCGAGAAAGAGATTTGGAAAACTTACCCAGGGAACAGGCCTGGCCCGGCTAAACGGTGGGCACCTCCAAGCCCAATCATCCGCCAAGTTCAATTTGAAGATTGAGCTTACCCGCGGGCAATGGAGTCGTGGGTGAGCTCCTTGGTGGTGTGCCGAGTGGGATCGTGAGAGCCACTCATGAAGCACATCTTGTGGCTCCTTGCTTGGATGGGGCTAACCCGGCGAGAAACAAAGGTGCACATGAGGTCGAAGTCGGCGAGATGGAAGTTCTCATCCGGCTACAGCAACCTTTCCAGGATTGCGTTAGCCTTGTTTACCGCAGCGTCTTGGTCGCGCGGGTCAAGTTGCCAGTGCTTCTTGTGGGGAACCTCATCCGAGAAAGGGGGGGAGCCGGATGTTATCGGTGGACCCGCTGTTTTTGACATAGAAAAAGGTTCTATGCCACTTTTAGCAGGAGTCAATGCCGGTAACCCGAGGAAAGATAGAATCTCTCCTGGGGGTGATGCTAGCAGCACCACACCGGGTCGGCCTCTTCTCGGATCGAGGAGCACCAGGCTAGGGAACAACCTGAACTTTAAAGCCAAAATACTTGGCCCACAAAGGAAGTGTGGGCCAAATTCCAAGATAGGCCTCGAAGGAAGAGATGAAACAAGAGAGAGAGCCAATCACATTGGCAGGAAGATGGTGGTTTGCAGATGAAAGGTAGAAAGAAACGAGGAAAAGAAAGTGCTCACAGGAAGAGCAAAACCACGTTCAAAGTGGGAAAGGAAAACTACCCGCTCGTCATCTTGAGGTTTGGGGGAGATCTCACCGGAAGGGAGGCGGCAGTGCACTTGCAGCGGAATGCGTCTGGTGGAGCGGAGCCACTCCACTTCCTTGAAGGAGACCTCCGAGCCTTCCCAGCCGCCACGCCCGCCAGCGAGAATCTCCTGCTCCTCAGCGCCATCGGCACCGTCGTGAGCATCCATGAGGTCGTCAGAGTCTGTCTCCTCCTCGGTAAGGAGAGGCTTGGAACAGCGAGGACCCGTGCTGGAATCAAAGAAGGACGAGGGCAATCGCAGCACAGGAGCAAGAGGGAGAAGGAACCGCAAGGAGGGCAGTTCGATCTTGCAGGCGCGAGGAGGAAGAAAGGCTAAGGGCGTGTTTGGTAGCCCCGTTCCACCCAGAATCTCCCATCTCATACTGAATTCGCGTGTTTGTTAGGTCGGGTCGATGGTCTGAGCACTGCCCACCTCATGCAAAAAAGGCCTTTGGGCACTGCCCAGTTGAGAAGCCGAAAACGAGGTTCGCGGTTGGGCATGGCTGAGCTCGTCCCGAAAATCGCCCCCCGTCGAGCGAGACCAACAGGGGTCAACCGCTCCCCACCTCATTCCCCCCCTCCCCAGCCCCGCAACCCGCTCTCTCTCCCCTACCCAGAGCCGTCGTCACCTCCTCCCCCATTTCCCTGCCTCCTGGGCGCGGCCCTCCGCCCCTCTCGACGTGGCATCCTTCGGGACCGCTGACCGCAGGCCGCCCGATCTGCTCACCCTCACGCGAGGTCCTCCGCCCTGTCGCGTGGCCAAGCTCGGCCTCACCGCGCCGCCACCCAACGACCCAAGCTCCGCCTCCGCCGCGCGAGGTCCTGGCGAGCGCCGCCGCGCGAGGTTCTGGTGAGCTCCGCCGCCCCGTCGCGTGGCCAAGCACCCGTCACGGCAGAGCACACAGCAAGAAGATGAACTTAGGAGGACCCGGTTGCTTTTATATTTTTCTGTCTAAGGGTCCGATTGCTTTTTTATTTTCTGTCCAAGGATCTGTGTGTAAATGTTTTGACAATAGCAAAGTATCAACTCACACGGGCCACCAAACAACATCTCGGTCCAGATTATTTTAGCAAACCCGGGCCACCAAACACAGGAGAAAATCTGAGATGAGCTTGTCTAAGGGCAGCATGTATGGGTGGAGATAGTGATTCTGAGTTGACACAACCTACCAAACACACCCTAAGGAAACTGAATGGGCATGGGGGAAGTGGAAACCCCCAACCCCTACTTAAGGGCAGTAAAAAACCCCGACGTGGGATCTAAGTGTGCCATGCGGCCAGCGTGTGGCCATGTACCACGCTGGGTGAGCCAGTCAGCGATCGCCACATAGCCAAAGATACACGAAAAATCCAGTGCCACGTCACGGCTGGAAGGACAAGAGGCGCAGACCGATGGGACTGCCACAGTGACGGGAATAATCACAGCCGCCACCGTGCCGCGTAACTTGGAACAAAAATTGAGGCAAGTAATCATGATTACTAGCTATCAGTGACTCAAGTGCGCCGAAAATGACCCGGAATTGGCCAAAGTAACTCGGCTCGAGGCAAGAATGAGCTAAGAAGTCAACGAATTGACCTGAAATTGTCAGACTAACCCGGCAAAGTGCGAAATTGCAATGGATAAAGACAAAAACTAAGTTCCATTCACACAAAAGGAACCTAGAGACGCCTAACAGCTTGAACTACTAGACCTCACCAGCTTCGGGGACTAATGTCGGGGGGATAACCCCCGGTAGGGTCACGAGAGGGGAAACATGGCGCAGCTGGTTTGGCTCCGAGTAAAGAAAGAACCAGGCCGGGTAAGAACGGCCGGGTAAGATAAGCATGAAAGCCGAGATAAAAACTATCTCGGCCCGTATAGAACAAAGTTGTAACCCTTGCAGGTACCAACGAGCCGAGTTAAGCGAGGAAGGGACGAGTCAAGAAGGACATGTGGCACCTTTACGAGTAAGGTTCGGGAAAGACCATGGTAAAGCGTGGTCAAAAGAGAAGGGCGACGCCGGGTGACACAAAAGGAGCCGGGTGACGCCCAAAGCAAGCACTGACGTACAAAGTAATAACGTGACGCCAAAAAGAACCCGAAGCAGCGTACCAGAAGACCGTTAGCTGTCAAGCTTTATGGACCGGGCCTATGGGCTTAGGGCAAGCCCATAACCCGACCCATATTGTAAGGACCAAGATCCAAACAGTAAACCCTAGAACCCAAAGGGGTATTAGCTAGCTAGCACTGCCTATATAAGGGAGGGCATAGCAGTAGTAGAGGAGGGTTGGACCAAGTAGAGAACAGGTGCTACGTACTCAAGCCAATATAGCTCAAGGAGCACTTGTAATCTTTGGGGTATCAATCAGATTGTCAACTGTGGAGAGTTCTTCTTGTTCTTCGTGCATGGCTCGACCGTGTACTCCCTCCCCGGTGACCACAAGCACCCATTCGGCCCCCAACTTAAGCCTACCCATGACATCTGTTGTGCCACCACCACGACAAACCTATTGTTGTTATTTTACAACAAAGAAGTATGAACATGCAATCATTGTATGATTATTATTTTCAGATACTTGATGCCTACATTCTAGAGCTGGCTCCCCGTCTTGACTATGATCGGCACATATGTGGACCATTGAGGTCAAGCTATCTTATCAAATAAGCCATTAAATTGTAAGCAGCGAAAAAAACTTGAAAACTTTTGACGTAGAAGAAGTGCCAAGACCAGGAGCTGTAGGAAGGGTTTTGAATGAATATTTTGCGTGTGACAAGGTAAAGAGTGTTTTTTATAAAGTTGATGTTGTTGTTAACTATTTGGAATCCTACATAGTACATGCTAGTGATCTTATTTTGTAGGCATATTTCCCTCTGAATATACGCGGAGAACATTATGTGACAGTTGTAATGCATAATGTCAAGCAGGAGTTCCAAGTCCTTGATCCTAAGTATAGTTTAATCTATTCGCATGCAGTTGTGGATGACTTGGTATTATCTACTTTTCTCATCAAAACCTTGTTATCTTTTGGTGTTTTAGTAACTCTAAATCTTTTGCAGAAAGGACAAATTGCACTAGACATATATTGGACAAACAAAACTACAGGCAAACAATTTCCTGACGTCGAGAGTTGGCCTATTAAAAAATATGAAATTGGAAAGCAAGATGATGGGTAAGTACTTGTGAATCATATCACTTTCTCACTACTGATGTCGTAAATGAATTTTGTTTCATCGTATGGCAGCAACTCATGCGGATTATGGGTTTTGCAATTTCTAGAGCACTGGGACGGAGATCGTATGACTAAGAACATTGATCAGGTCTGTACACTATTCCTTTGTATAGTCGCAAAAATCAATATGATTATAATTCAATTTATAAACTCTTCTATATGGTACTGCAAACAACAATTGAAGAATCAAGAGGACCTACCATTGCAACAATTCTTGTGTCTAGAAGAAACAAGCTAGAGGCTGTGAAAAGGAAAGTCAGATCAGTGATTAATAATAGTGTACCTTGAGAATTTAGTAGCCCCTCTACGGACTCCATCTAGCACCTAGAGGCTAGAGCCTAGAACGCGAAGTTGGACGCCACGCTCGACGCGCTCGACGCGCTCGACTTCAGTTTAGGTGTTAGTCTGTCAGAGTTTCAGTTTCGTCAGGTTAGCACTTAGCCATTTTAGTTGGTTGATTGAGCCACGTTTTCCCACTGTAAGAAAGAATAAAATGAGAGACAGTTAGCCAGAAATATGGAATATGCATCATGCCATGGGTCTAGAGCCCAATGCAATGTTTGGATATATGAGGCACAAGTCTGCATCATGCCATGGGCATACCACTTTTATACTTAGAATCAATGTCATGATTTGGCATAGTAGTTGTGCACAGTGCGCCGACACCAACGTCGGCGAGCAGAGAGCGGGCGCAAGCTCCGAGTAATGTGCACGGACCGCGTCGACGAGTTCACGTGTCGGCCACGTTCGCTGTGCACAGTGCACCGACAATGGCGTCAAGCGCCACCTCACGGCGCCGTAATCACCCTAGCAGAACGGGGTGATCGTGCGGCGCAACCAGACGGTCGTAGCGGCGGCTAGAAGCATGCTGAAGCCGAAGGGCATGCCAAATTACTTCTGGGGCGAGACCGCGGCCGACACGTCTTTGAACCTGGCGGGCGTTCGAGCGCGTCACCGGCATGACACCATATGAGGCTTGGTATCTGCGGAGCTTCGATTACGCCGCACACATACGTGAAGAGTGCGCGTACTCACCTGAAGAAGCTGGACGACCGGAGCACGCCAATGGTCTTCATCGGCTAAGATAGCAGCACCAAGGGATACCGTGTCTACGATCCCGTCTTTGTCGAGGAAGCGAGCTTGGACTGGAGCATGCACGAGGACAACCCTGTGAGCACGGCGTTCATGGTGGACTGCTACGTGCACTCGACTTGACTCCACTGCTACTGCTACACCTGAGGTGGCAGGCCAGGATTCGCCGGCATCAGCTCTCCATCGACACCAGCTCCCGCAGAGCACACGTCGCCGGCAGCATCATCCTCGCGCACCGAGCTAGCCTCTCCGACACCCGAAGCTGAAGCCGCGCCGCCATCACATCTGCCTCGCCGCGAGGCGCACCCGATGACCAAAAGCGCACACCATGCACGACATCGTGCAGCCGAACACCCTCCTCGCCTCGTCGCCAAAAGGGATATGTGAAGCAGCAGGGCATCGACGTCGCGGATGCCTTTGGGCCTGTTGCACGGCTGGATTCCGTGCGGCTCCTGATGGCGCTCGCCGCGCACCGCGGTGGGTCTGCTGGCCAGGGGCGCTAGGCGATGCTCCTGCACAAGCCACTCTACGGACTCCGTCAGGCACCTACAGGCTAGAGCCTGGAACGCGAAGTTGGACGCCACGCTCGACGCGCTCGGCTTCAGTTTAGGTGTTAGTCTGACAGAGTTTCAGTTTTGTCAGGTTAGCACTTCGCCGTTTTAGTTGGTTGATTTAGTCACTTAGTAGTCCTACACTTACTTAGTGCATCCACATCCATAATACTTACATCCACTCAGCAGTTCCTCAGAGCAGAGCAATTCCTTAGAGCAGTTCGTCCCCTCCGATTGAGAGCAGTTCCTTAGAGGGACCATGGACATGTCAGCTTCACCACATGGTGGATTGACTTCACATTTGTTGCTTATGTTGGATGGGCGTATCTACTTGTGATGAAAGTAGAGCATATGCACGAGCACCTTGGTCTCATCTTTGTTTAGGATGTTGTTTCTACTGTAATGTGTTACTGGATGTAAGTCGAACATGTTGATCATCATGTATGTTTAGGATATGTGTATCTTGAATGTTGAATGTATTGCATCTTGGATCATCTTACTGTGATGTACTCACAAGTATACCAGAATTTTCAAAAATGTCGGAATCTGTTATAGAAGGAAGTCAAGCGACAACACAGAAGAAGAGGAAACTTGATGACATAGTTCAAGATGTGGTGGCATGAGTCATCACTTGATATCATGATCCTACCGAGTTGATAGATCATATTTTGCGTACGGAATAGATCAAATAAAACATGGAAAATTAACTAAAAATACGAAATATATTACAAACGTCGAAACAACCCTAAACTACTCAGAATGCCAGTCGAAATCCGACGAGCCCAGAGTCGTCGACGACACCGGAGTGGATGTCCACTCGAAGGAGGAGGAGAGGACGATCATCGACGGGTCGGCGCCATTTTTCTTCTCCTTCGCCTTCCTCACGGCCTTCTCCTCCCTCTCCTTCTTCCTCGCTTCCGACTTCGCCCTCCGCTCCTCGCGATCCGCCTTCTTCGTCGCCTTCGCCGTCGCCTTATTCTCGTAGAATGACTCCATCATGGCGACGTCCTCCGGGAACTGCCGCGCCCACTCGAGGCGGAAGCACTCATTGAGCTCTGCCTTGACGAGCCGCTGCTCTAGATCGCGCTGGAACTGTTGCTGCTCGCGCGTGACGGCCGGAGGCGGCGACGCGAGCGATTCCGCCTGTTCCCGCGTCCGCATGTCATGGAAGTTCATCGTCCGGCGGAGCGCGGCGGTGCCAGCGGCTGCGTCGTGAGCGCGCCGTCAGCTGTATCAAACGTGTCGAGCCCGATGCGCTCGGCGCCGCTGCGGATCTCGGCGTAGAACGTGCTGCTCGGGCGCGCGCGGACGCCTCGGTAGCCGGAGGTCGAGCAGCGGCAGGGCGGCATCTCGTCGGGAGGTGGAGCGAGGTGGGAGGTGGAGCGAGGCGGGGGCGGCGAAACTTTCAGACAGTTGGGTGCGCGCGCGGCAGTCGACGCGGCAAGTTTAGCGCGCAGGATGGCGCAAAAGCGCGGGAGCGGCAAAAAGTTTTCGCGCGTCCGCTGGAGGTTCGCGCGGGCTCCCACGTGCGCCAAATCGGCGGTTGCTGTGTGCACACGGTCGTTTCGTTTTTTAGACGCTTCCCTTGGCATTCCTAGGCCTTCTTCAATAAATAATCGGTGGTCTGTCTCTGGAACCGCTACCTCTGCCATTCGACGGGACCGAGACCACACGAACACCATTATCCATGGCCGGCAACAAGATGCAAGATTCGCCGTGGGCTGATCTCCCTGAGGGAGTCGTGCAGAAGATAGGTGACATCTTCCTGTCGACAGACGACTTCGACTACTACGCCGCCTTCCGGGCAGTCTGCAGCTCCTGGCGCGGCTTCACGGTGGAGCGCTTTATACCAGCCAACTAGATTGTTCTAGAGCACCAGTTTTCGCCGGAGTATGGGGTAGACGACGCCGCCATCTCGTTGCTGAATGTGAGAACCGGCCGCTTCCTTGAGAAGAAGATTAGTTGGGTTATTCGCAGGTTCTTTCTTGATATTCATCTGTATATGTGCAATCCTTTTTTTGCGTTCACCTCTTATACGATATGTTTTTCAAGTTTTGTTCCTCCATCTACTTTTTTCACCTTGATTGAATCTTTGTCTGTTTACCTTGACTGAATCTCTGCTTCTCATCTCTCTCTGTTTACCTCTTTGTGTCTCTGGAAGGTACTTTTACGTCGGTAACACAACCGGCGGCCATGGAGATGTCCAGATGCAGCGCTCGCACGAACCCTGAAGATGCATGCCACCGTCGAAGGCAATGTTCCGGGCTGCCGGTACCTGGAGAATCGTTTTTACCTCATCGATACTGACGGGGAGCTGTTGTTCGTTGTGAGTGGACCTGTCTATGGCGGCAGGCCCGTTGTTTACCGGGTTGATACACAGAACCATATCCTTCAGCCGGTTAGAGGCATCGGCAGCTGTGCTCTCTTCGTTGCTGATAATCGGTGCATCTGAGTCAACAGCTCCAGGGTACCCACGGTGCAGGCCGGCAGCATCTACTATCCGGACCTATCCCAGATTAGATCTTACAACTTTGAGGCTCTTGCGTGGGAAGAGGAGCCAAGGGTTGACCATGGGCATGGAGTAGAAGGATTATGGATGAATGACCGTCCTTTCTAACTCGATCGATTGCTGGCGGAGTATTGCAGAATCGTCGAGCATTCTAAACTGCAGATGGTGCCACCTTATGGTGAATATGGTACCACCTACTACGATTACTACGACGGCTACCCGTCAGATTAGATTGATGGATCATTTTGGACTGGTCTTGTATTCTCTATCATCTGTGAATTATATGCAAGTGTAAGTTGTATGGTCTGCCTGTAATACAATGGATGGTCTATGTTTCAAAAAGATCATGTGTTGTACCTATTTCAATTTTGTTGTTTTCTATGTACATGTAGTAATTCTGATACGTACTCGCTTTTTAAAAATCCATGCCAACAGTGCGTGCGATCTTGACCTATCTTAGTTGTCTAGTAAATTCTTGATCATCTTGTTGCTATATATATGATCCTATGATCTTGATAGATCTAACTACAATTTTGTTATGCCAAACCAAGACACACAAGCAAGGTTTTTCATGTAAAACATATTGGAAAAGATGTTTAGCAAACAAACAATAAGCTTGTATATATGAGATGGTAAGTAATTAAATTCATCCAGACTTATTCAAAATGCCAAATATTATTGTAGTACAGAAGGGAATGAAAAAATAGCGATACATCGGGAAGGCGCACCCCCTCACCTCCGACGCAGAGCACGTCTGACACCACCCGCGGGACTGTGTCATCATGACGCGTGCAGGGACGCGTGCACCGTTCTATCAGCGCCGAAGTGAATTGTCAGTCGACTTAATGGAGCATCC
This sequence comes from Avena longiglumis, assembly GCA_030063025.1. Taxonomy (NCBI): domain Eukaryota; kingdom Viridiplantae; phylum Streptophyta; class Magnoliopsida; order Poales; family Poaceae; genus Avena; species Avena longiglumis. Next base: position 77,199,092 of record CP125978.1, read on the forward strand.
AATCGGTCGCATCGTTGCAGTTCTCTGTCTGCCACGTGTGAACAAAACTTCTTTGAGAAGGCAGGTCGCATAGTAGGGGAGAGTACAGTGGGGTAATAAGACTGGTCTGCCTAGCCTTTTTGACTATCTACCTCCACTATTCCAAAAGGAAGACAACTAACATCAGTAAGTGTCATCGTTGATTTGTTCAGAGAAGCACGTGCCACTAATGAATGCAGGGTATATAATCAGGTCTAATCGTTTCTCACTCGGCGATGTGGGACTAAACTCCAACCCGCATCAGTCCTTCATGCTACGGTTTTCCGTTGGGCCCTAAAGAGCCCATTACTTTGTGATGCCCGGGATTAAGATAGGCCGCCCCAAACTACTTCACGCCCAGACACAGCCGTGACTCAGGTGCGGGAGTAGGAGTTTGGCTGGCTTGGTGCCTGCACGCCAAGTCTTACTTTTTTCTTCAATCCTATATTCCTTTTTATTTTCTATTTAAATATTTGAACAAAATAGCTATTTTACAATTTTTAATTTTATAAAATAAATTACATATTCTTGACATGCATCATTGGTATAGCATGTGCAAAAATTTTAGGATCATTTGATGAACATCGAAAAGTTGAGAAATTTACGAACAGCCCTTTTGGTCTCACCTAGGACTCTTTTTCTAGCAATGTGTTTTTTTCGACTTTTGTGAAAGAATCTGGATTTTTTTACACATGCTAACATACACAAACTAAGACACATGTACAAGGTTTCACACAAATTTGAATGTTTTGGAATTTTTGGTGGCCCGGTCAAAGTTAGGCCTTTGTGATGTGATACATGCTCCATGCTGAAACATGACATCCTCTACCTAGAAGAAATTTTAAATGTGTCCAAGCTTTTACACAATTTTGATATTTTTTTTGGATTTTAGGTGGCCCGGTCAAATTTTGAAACACGATCACCCACTTATTGTATGAGTCATCGCTTGGACAACATGGTCCTACCCTCTTGATAGATCTAACACCATCATGAACTTAGTGGTTGTGTGAGTCACTACACCTGACCAACATGATCCCACTCACATGATAGATCTAGTTGTAAGAGTGCTATGCCAAGACATGACACACACTTGTGGCAAATGTGGGGCTATGCCACCATTGCATGGGATCTAGACCTCTCTGGGCTGGATAGAAACACGTTCACCAACTTGTTGTTGTATGAGTCATCGCTTGGACAACATTGTCCTACCCTCTTGATAGATCTAACTATAATTTTGCTATGCCAAGCCATGACACACACAACTGTGGAAGATGTGGGCCCATGCCAACATTGCATGGGATCTACACCTCTCCGAGTTGGCCAGAGACACCATCATCAACTTAGTGGTTGTGTGAGTCACTACACCTGACCAACATGATCCCACCCACTTGACAGATCTAGCTATATATAAGAGTGTTATGCCAAGCCATGACACAAACTTGTGGCTGATGTGGGGCCATGCCAACATTGCATGGGGTCTAGACCTCTATGGGCTGGATAGAAACACCTTCACCAACTTGTTGTTGTATGAGTCATCACTTGGACAACATGATCCTTCCCTCTCTTGATAGATCTAACTATACTTTTGCTATGCCAAGCCATGACACACACAACTGTGGTAGATGTTGGGCCATGCCAACATTGCATGGGATCTAGACCTCTCTGGGTTGGCTAAAAATACCATCATCAACTTAGTAGTTGTGTGAGTCACTACACCTGACCAACATGATCCCGCCCACTTGATAGATATAGCTATATATAAGAGTGTTATGCCAAACCATGACACAAACTTGTGGCTGATGTGGGGCCATGCCAACAGTGCATGGGGTCTAGACCTCTATGGGCTGGATAGAAACACCTTCACCAACTTGTTGTATGAGTCATCACACCTGACCAACATGAACCTACCTACTTGATAGATCTAACTATACTTTTGGTAACATTGCATGGGATCTATACCTCTCTAGGTTGGCTAGAAACACCATCATCAACTTAGTGGCTGTGTGAATCACTACACCTGGCCAACATGATCCCACCCACTTGATAGATCTAGTTGTAAGAGTGTATGCCAAGCCATGACACACTTGTGGTAGATTTGGGGCCATGCTAACATTGCATGGGGTCTAGACCTCTCTGGGCTGGCTTGAAACACCATCATCAACTTAGTGGTTGTTTGAGTCACTACACTTGACCAACATGATCCCTTCCACTTGATAGATCTATCTATAAGAGTGCTATGTCAAGCCACGAAAAAATTGATGATGGTGTTTCTAATCAACTCATATGTGTCTAGAGCCTAATGCAATGTTGGGATAACATGATCCCAACCACTTGATAGATTAACACTACTATGCCAATAGATGATGAATTTTGAATTGTTTCTAAAAATTAGTTGAATTTTGAATCTAAAACAAAAAAACTACTACGGAGATGCTCAGCAAACAAACAACAAGCTTGTTAAGGGAATGAAAAATAATGCTACTACACATTTCAAGCTCAACGGCCTACATACGACTAGAAGACCATTGTTGGACCAGGATGCAGGCCCATGTGTAGTCCAAAAGGAAGACAACTGATAGCAGTACGTGTCATCGTTGATTTGTTGAGAGAAGTTGGTGTCGCGTATGAATGCAGGGTATATAAGCAGGTCTAATCGTTTCTCGCTCGGATATGTGGGACTAAACTCCAACCCGCGTCAGTCCTTCACGCTACGGTTTTCCGTTGGGCCCGAAAGTGCCCATTACTTTTTGATGCTCGGGATTAAGATGGGCCGCCCCAAACTACTTTACGCCCGGACGCAGCCGTGACGCGGGCGCGGGAGTAGGAGTTGGGAAGGCTTGTTGCCTGCACGCCAAGTCTTACTTTTTTCTTCGATCCTATATTCATTTTTATTTTCTATTTAAATATTTGAACAAAATAGCTATTTTACAATTTTGAATTTTATAAAATAAATTACATATTCTTGACAGGAACCGTTGGTATAGCATGTGCAAAATTTTTGGGATCATTTGATGAACATCAAAAAATTGAGAAATTTACGAATAACCCTTTTGGTCTCACCTAGGCCTCTTTTCCTAGCAATGTGTTTTTTTCGACTTTCGTGAGACAACCTGGATTTTTTTACACATTCTAACATACACAAACTAAGAGACATGTACAAGGTTTCACACAAATTTGAATGTTTTTGAATTTTTGGTGGCCCGGTCAAATTTAGGACAAAAATCAAGGTGTCTGGTAAGGATGCCTAGGGGTTAGGCCTTTGTGATGTGATACATGCTCCATGCCGAAACATGGCATCCTCTACCTAGAAGCAATTTTAAATGTGTCCAAGCTTTCACACAATTTTGATTTTTTTTGAATTTTAGGTGGCCCGGTCAAATTTTGAATTTTTGCATGGGCCTGAGACCTCTCTGGGGTGGCTAGAAACAGCTTCACCAACTTGTGGTTGTGTGACTCACCTCTCTGGGCCCATGCCAACATTGCCTGGGATCTACACCTCTTCGAGTAGGTTAGAAACACCATCATGAACTTAGTGGTTGCGTGAGTCACTACACCTGACCAACATGATCCCACTCACTTGATAGATCTAGTTGTAAGAGTGCTATGCCAAGACATGAGACACACTTGTTGAAAATGTGGGGCTATGCCAACATTGCATTGGATCTAGACATCTCTGGGCTGGATAGAAACACGTTCACCAACTTGTTGTTGTATGAGTCATCTCTTGGACAACATTGTCCTACCCTCTTGATAGATCTAACTATAATTTTGCTATGCCAAGCCATGACACGCACAACTGTGGTATATGTGGGCCCATGCCAACATTGCATGGGATCTACACCTCTCCGAGTTGGCTAAAAACACCATCATCAACTTATTGGCTGTGTGAGTCACTACACCTGACCAACATGATCCCACCCACTTGATAGATCTAGATGTAAGATTGCTATGCCAAGACATGAGACACACTTGTGGCAAATGTGGGGCCATGCCAACATTGCATGGGATCTAGACCTCTCTGGGATGGATCGAAACACGTTCACCAACTTGTTGTTGTATGAGTCATCACTTGGACAACATGATCCTTCCCTCTTGATAGATCTAACTATACTTTTGCTATGCCAAGCCATGAGACACACAACTGTGGTAGATGTTGGGCCACCATGCCAACATTGCATGGGATCTAAACCTCTCTGGGTTGGCTAAAAACACCATCATCAACTTAGTAGTTGTGTGAGTCACTGCACCTGACCAACATATGATCCCACCCACTTCATAGATCTAGCTATATATAAGAGTGTTATGCCAAGCCATGACACAAACTTGTGGCTGATGTGGGGCCATGCCAACATTGCATGGGGTCTGGACCTCTATGGGCTGGATAGAAACACCTTCACCAACTTGTTGTATGAGTCATCACACCTGACCAACATGACCCTACCTACTTGATAGATCTAACTATACTTTTGCTAACATTGCATGGGATCTATACCTCTCTAGGTTGGCTAGAAACACCATCATCAACTTAGTGGCTGTGAGAATCACTACACCTGGCCAACATGATCCCACCCACCTGATAGATCTAGTTGTAAGAGTGCTATGCCAAGCCATGACACACTTGTTGGCCATGCTAGATATGGGACCATGCTAACATTGCATTAGGCTCTAGATCCCACACACTTGTGGTAGATGTGGTGCCATGTTAACATTGCATGGGGTCTAGACCTCTCTGGGCTGGCTAGAAACACCATCATCAACTTAGTGGTTGTTTGAGTCACTACACCTTGCTAACATGATCCCTCCCACTTGATAGATCTAGCTATAAGAGTGCTATGTCAAGCCACGACAAACTTGATGATGGTGTTTCTAATCAACTCATATGGGTCTAGAGCCTAATGCAATGTTGGGATAACATAATCCCACCCACTTGATATATTAACACTACTATGCCAAGAGATGATGAATTTTGAATTGTTTCTAAAAGTTAGTTGAATTTTGAATCTAAAACAAAAAGCTACTATGGAGATGTTTAGCAAACAAACAACAAGCTTGTAAAGGGAATGAAAAATAATGCTACTACCACTACTAGGAAAACGCCTATTCGTGGCGCACCTGAAAAGGCCTTCCGTGGCGCACTAGCAGTGCGCCACGGGCCTCACGCTACGGCTATCTCGTAGCCGTGGCGCACTGCATGGTGCGCCACAGTTGTATCGAGATAGGCGTGGCGCACTACCAGGTGCACCACGGCTAGGGGTACAGGGTGCTCCACGGATGTGTTTTTCAAAAAACAAAAAAAAAGCAAAAAACACCCTCGTTTTGAATTGCAAAAGCAATCGGGTCCGTGTGCCGCTGTCGTGTCGCCTCGCCTCGCTGGAGCATGGTCGTGGCCACGACCTACCACTGCAGGGAGGTGCGGGAGGCCGTGCCCGTGGTAGTCCTTGCCGACATCGAGGCAGTAGATGGTTGGAGAAGGGGAGGTATGACAAGAGGGAGGAAGAGAAGAAGAGAGGGAGGAAGGGAGGTAGGTGAGGAGAAGGAGGCCGCCGTCGCCTGTCGTTGCTGCGAGGAGAAGGAGGCCGTCGTTGCCTGTCGTCGCTGCGAGGAGGAGGAGGCCGCTGTCACCAGTCGTCACTGTGAGGAGGAGGAGGAGGCCGTCGTCGCTTTGAGGAGGAGGAGAAGGCCGTCGTCGTGCCACCGTCACTTGATGGAGAGGAAGAGGCCGAAGCAAGGACGCCGGAGCAAGGTGGCCAGAGATAGGTGAAGGGGAAAAATGGGAAGGAGGAGAAGGAGAAGGAAGAAGGAGAAGGAAAAGGGGGAGGGAAAGTTGAGGGGTAGGTGGGCGGGGTGGTGATTCAAATTTGAATCCCGCCCAAGCTTATCCGTGGCGCACTAGGTGGTGGTGCGCTACGGGTAAGTTGCCCTCTATTTTTTTCTGTAGGAAAAAAGGTCTTTTGACAGTAAATTTCTACTCTTTTTGAATTTTGAAAATCTAAAAAATCGCTAAACGACCAGAGGCAGATGCGAAATCTCGTTCTCGTCATTTTGGTATATTATACGATTTTTTTCGATATCGTATGCAAAAGTTACGGCCTTTTTACCGTGGCATGACTTTTTTTTGCAGAAAAAGTGGAAACTCATGTTTGTTATTTTTCCTATAAACTATACCACATTACCTACCTAAACATGCCCGTAGCGCACTAGGTCAAGGTGCCCTACGGATAAGTGACATCCGTAGCGCACATTGACCTAGTGCGCTACGGGTATGTGTGATGTGGCCACATGTGCCCTGGCCCACACATAGCCGTGGCGCACCACCCCCATGTGCGCCACACTTATGAAAGTTAGCCGTAGGGCACCTGTGGGCAGTGCTCCACGCTTATTTTACCCGTGGGGAACCACTAGCAAGTGCGCCACAGAAGTGTGGATTACCTATAGCCGTTTTCCTAGTAGTGTACACATTTCGAGCTCAATGGCCTGCATACGACTAGAAGACCATTGTTGGACCAGGATGCAAGCCCATGTGTAGTCCAAAAGGAAGACAACTGACAGCAGTACGTGTCATCGTTGATTTGTTGAGAGAAGCTTGTGCCACGTATGAATGCAGGGTATATAAGTAGGTCTAATGGTTTCTCGCTCGGCTATGAGGCGGCTTGCATGCCTAATATATGAGGTTCAAAAAAAACTCCAACCCGCGTCAGTCCTTCCCGCTACGGTTTTCCGTTGGGCCCGAAAGAGCCCATTACTTTTTGATGCCCGGGATTAAGATGTTCCGCCCCAAACTACTTCACGCCCGAACACAGCCGTGATGCGGGCACGGGAGTAGGAGTTGGGCTGGCTTGTTTCCTGCACGTCAAGTCTTACTTTTTTCTTCGATCCTATATTCCTTTTTATTTTCTATTTAAATATTTGAACAAAATAGATATTTTACAATTTTGAATTTTATAAAATAAATTACATATTCTTGACAGGCACCGTTGGTATAGCATGTGCAAAAATTTTGGGATCATTTGATGAACATCGAAAAATTGAGAAATTTACTAACAGCCCTTTTGGTCTCACCTAGGCCTCTTTTCCTAGCAATGTGTTTTTTCGACTTTCGTGAAACAACCTAGATTTTTTACACACGCTAACATACACAAACAAAGACACATGTACAATGTTTCACATAAATTTGAATTTTTTGAAATTTTGGTGGCCCGGTCAAATTTAGGCCAAAAATCAAGGTGTCTAGTAAGGATGCCTAGGGGTTAGGCCTTTGTGATGTGATACATGCTCCATGCTGAAACATGGCATCCTCTACCTAGAAGAAATTTTAAATGTTTCCAAGCTTTCGCACAATTTTGATTTTTTTTTGAATTTTAGGTGGCCCGGTCAAATTTTGAATTTTTGCATGGGCTTGAGACCTCTCTAGGGCGGCTAGAAACACCTTCACCAACTTGTGGTTGTGTGACTCAGCAGTTGGCCAACATGATCCCACCCACTTGATCATTTTGGCCAGGTGATGAGTCACACAACCACAAGTGGATTAGGGAGATTCTAGCCAACCTAAAGAGGTCTAGATCCCATGCAATGTTGGCATCGGCCCACATTTGGAGGGCACAAGTTTCTTGGTGGAGTATGTATTTGAGCATTTGCCCTCCATGCAGGGCACAAGTTTCTTCTTGGTGGCCAACATGATCCTACCTACTTGCTAGCTCTAGCTATAATTTTGAGTCTGCCAAGCCATGACACACACTAGCCTGTGGCAAATGTGGGGCCATGCCAACATTGCATGGTGTCTAGACCTCTCTGGGCTGGCTACACTAGTAGAAAACATGCCATCTGTTCGCGCCCCCTCGGAGCATTAGTCCTGGTTGCGCCACCAACCGGGACTAATGCTGGCACGCGTCCCGATTGGAGCGGGCATGGGGCCAGGGGGCATGCGTCCCGGTTGATAAGGGGGAATACGTCCCGGTTGGAGCAACCAACCGGGACTAAAGGTTTGGCCACAGCCACGTGGTGTGGCACGCACCTTTAGTCCCGGTTGGTGGCTCCAACTGGGACGCATTCTCCTGCCCTCTATAAATGCAATGCCCCAGCCCCCTCTGCCTCCACTCTGTTTTTTCGAATGGTGGAAGGTGTGAGGGGTGTGCTAGTTTTTTCTCTTCTATGCATGCATTGAAGGTGTTTGATGAAATGTTTGAGTGAAAAATCTCGTTGAATTTCTCATAGAACAAAAATATAGAAGGTGTCCGAGACGCACTTGAGCTTTCTCCTCTTTATTTCCCTCGATCGAGGTTAGCAATCTTATCTTTTCTAGGTCATTGATACAATTCATGTGTCGGTGTGAATTGGTTATTTCACTATTTATGATGTCTTGTTTTTTGATAAACTTACTTATATGATGCAGATGAACGGTCGGGAATGGATGTACGGTGGCGTGGCGGGTATATCAAAGGCGTGGATAAATTTATCGATGTGGCTACGGAAACAAAGAGAATGGATTTATCGTTGTCCATGTGTTCAATGTCGAACAACAAGGAGTACTCTTCCTCGAAAATCATTCGGCCACCTGATTATGAAAGGTTTTATGCCCAACTATAATTGCTGGACCAAGCACGGGAAAGAGGGGTTATGATGGAAGATGGTGAAGAAGAAGATGATGATAACAACTATCATCATATGTTTCCTGAATACGTTGATCGCAATGGAAGACAATGGAGAGGAAAGAGGTGAAGAACGGGCATCGGATGAGCCGCTAATGAACTTGGTAGGGTCATTTCGATGCAAAGCGAAACAGAAAATGAGAAGTTGAAGTTAGAGGGCATGTTAGAAGATCACAAGAAATTGTTATACCCAAATTGTGAAGATGGCGGCACAAAGCTCGGTACCACCTTTGGAATTGTTGCGATGGAAGGCAGTGTGGTCTAACGACTCCTCATTTGAAAAGATGCTGAAAATAATGAAGCAAGTTTCCAAAACATAACGAACTTCCGAGAGTACCTCTGAAGCAAAGAAGACTCTCTCCTCTGGGATTAGATGTGCAAAAGATACATGCATGCATTAATGATGCATCCTCTACATGATAAGGAGTATGAGAATTTAGATAAATGCCGGTATGCAATGCGTTGCGGTATAAGATCGCACGAGATGACCTGGTGATGTTGAGGAGAGCCCCTCGGAAGAGGGTTCTGCTAAGGTTATGTGGTATGCTCCTATAATACCAAGGTTGAAACGCATGTTTAGAAACAAAGAGCATGCCAGTTGTTGCGATGGCACAAAGAAGACCGTAAGAAATAAGGGAAGTTGAGACACCTGCGATGGGTCACAGTGGAGAAAATCGAGAGACTTCCGGACTTTGTAGGTGACGCAAGGAACTTATGGTTTGGTCTAAGTACGGATGGCATGAATCCTTTTGGGGAGCAGAGCTGCAGTCACAACACCTGGCCCGTGACTCTATGTATCTACAACCTGCCTCCTTGGTTGTGCATGAAGCGTAAGTTCATTATGATTCCAGTGCTCATCCAAGGCCCGAAGCAACCGGGCAACGACATTGATGTGTACCTTAGGCCATTAGTTGAAGAACTCTTACAGTTGTGGGGCAAACCAGGTGTACGTGCATGGGATGAGAACAAACAGGAGCCATTTGATCTACGAGGGTTGTTATTTGTAACCATCAATGATTGGCCTGCTCTTAGTAACCTTTTAGAACAGACAAACAAGGGATATAAGGCATGCACCCACTGTTTAGATAAGACCGAAGGTACATATTTTCATAAATGCAAGAAGGTTGTGTACCTGGCGAATCGATGATTTCTTCCGACCAATCATCCCGTAAGAAAGAAAGGCAAGCATTTCAAAGGTGAGGCAGATCACCGGAAGAAGCCTGAACTCCCTGTTGGTGATGATGTATTTGGTATGGTCAAGGACATAGAAGTAATCTTTGGAAAGGGTCTCGGCGGTCAATCAGTTCCGAACGACGTCACTACAGGACACGCACCCATGTGGAAGAAGAAATCTATATTTTGGGAGCTGCCATATTGGAAAGTCCTGCGTGTCCGCTCTTCAATCGACGTGATGCACGTGACGAAGAATCTCTGCGTGAACCTGCTAGGATTCCTAGGCGTGTATGGGAAGACAAAAGATACACCTGAAGCACGGGAGGACCAACAAATTATGAAAGACCCAAAGAACATGCATACACATAACAAGACGGATAAAGGGCGTCACTTAAGTCGTGCCAGCTATGCTCTTACCAAAGAGAAGGAAATCTTTTTGAAGTCCTTTACGGTATCAAGGTGCCGTCGGGCTTCTCATCTAATATAAAGGGATAATAAATATGGCGAGAAAAAGTTCCAAACCACGAAGTCTCATGGTATCACGTGATTATGACGCAATTGCTTCCGATTGCATTGAGGGGGATTCTACCGGAAAATGTTCGAGTACCCATTGTGAAGCTGTGTTCATTCCTCAATGCAATATCTCAGAAGGTAATCAATCCAGATATTCTGCCAAGGTTACAGAAGGATGTGGTACAATGTCTTGTTAGTTTTTAATTGGTGTTCCCACCATCCTTCTTCAATATTATGACGCATCTCCTGGTTCATCTAGTGGAAGAGATTTCCATTCTCGGTCCGGTATTTCTGCACAATATGTTCCCCTTTGAGAGGTTCATGGGAGTCTTAAAGAAATATGTTCATAACCGTGCTAGACCAGAAGGAAGCATCTCCAAGGGATATGGAACAGAGGAGGTCATTGAGTTTTGTGTTGACTTTATTCCTGACCTTAAGCCGATTGGTGTTTCGACTCAGACATGAGGGAAGACTAAGTGGAAAAAGGCACTGGAAAGAAAGCAATGATATGTAGGGACGGGATTCTTTCACTAAAGCACACTACAGTTCTACATAATTCCACCTTGGCTCCAGATATCGAGGAACACAAGAATATTATGCGCTCCAAAAACCCGGGAAGCTGAATCATGGATTACAGATGAACACATGAAGTCTTTTGGTGGTTGGATGCGGACACATCTCTTGAATGACACCACTGTTGGAGATCAGCTATACTTGTTGGCCGCGTCACCATCTTCTACTGTATTGAATTTCCAAGGGTACGAAATAAATGGGAATACATTCTACACGATTGCCCAAGATAAAAAGAGCTCCAACCAAAATAGTGGTGTCCGCTTTGATGCAATAGACGAGAATGGACAAAAGGACACATATTATGGTTACATAGAGGAGATATGGGAACTAGACTATGGTGTCTCTTTTAAGGTCCCTTTGTTTCGCTGCAAATGGGTCAACCTGAATGGGGAAGGGGTAAAGATAGACCAGTTGTACGGAATGACAACAGTGGATCTCAATAATCTTGGTTATAGAGATGAACCATTCGTCCTAGCCAATGATGTATCTCAGGTTTTCTATGTGAAGGACATGTCCTCCAGACCAAAAAAAAGAAAAAATATGCAAACGAATACATCATATGATGAGCCAAAGCGTCACATAGTTCTTTCAGGGAAAAGAAACATCGTAGGAATCGAGGACAAGATGACATGTCAAGATTATAATAAGTTTGATGAAATTCCGCCCTTCACAAAGGAAATGGCCACCCAAGCATTCCGTTAAGTAAAGAAGATGCTCCATGGTTACGTGCAAGCGATCATAAGGAAGGACATATGCCAAGAAGTTCATGCTCATATTATGTAACTCTAGTTCATGTCTTTCGCGGTTTGTGGCTTGACCGAAGGATATGTTTCACGGTTTGTGGCCTTTAGTCCCGGTTTTGTAGTCTCAGTTTTTAATATTAATAAATGTCTTGAGTGTTAGTCCCGTTTGTGGCTGGACCGGACTATGAAGAAGTTGTCCCGATTCAGACTTACCATTAAGATCTTATCTCCAAACGCTAGCAACACATATTAGGAGTGCCTATGACCGATCTCTTGGAGATGCCGAGGACCAGGATCCGGCATCTCCTGGCTAAAAATAGTGGTGTCCCTGCTATCGAAAACCATCTTGCAGCTTGTAACTTCTCTAACTAGATCAATACGCCTCGGAGCTAACTAATTTCACATATTAGGGAGTGCCTCTATGACCAGTTTCTCGGAGATGCCGGAGGACTGGGCTCCGTCGCCATCTCCCTGAAACTGGCCGCAGTGGTGTCCCTACTCTCGAAAACCATCTTGGAGATGCCTCAAACTGGCTGGAGGACTGGAATCGCAAGGATGTCTATTTATAGTACAAGCAGCTCAGCATAGTGTCGACACTTACGAAATAATGTCGACACTCACCCCTATCATTAGTGCTGACTCGTGTTTTGTCCTGGTTGGTGTCTCCAACCGGGACTACAGGTTGATCTTTAGTCCCGGTTGGTGACACCATCCGGGACAAGGTACACGCCGCACGACATAATGTCGACATAATGTTGTGCCCTTATTATGCATGTGTCCCACGACATAATGTCCCGGTTGGTGACACCAACCTTTTTGTCGCAAGGAAAAGCCCTTTTCCATTTTCCGAGCGCACAAAACGGGTCGTTTTGTGAACTAACCACCAAAATGCCGTTTCAGAATGCTACCGCCCCATTTTCCTAAAATACTAGACCACCTTACATGGACTATCTCCCAACAGGGACATCTCGAACCTTTTCATCCATCCCGGGTAAAAAGGACAAATGTCTGCCGAATCGGTAGGAAGTGGTTTCGGTTTGTACTACAGGTACGTGATCTATCGCCCGTGATTTTTTGAAACAATAATTTTTAGACTCGCAATATGTGGTTTCTTTAGAGATCCAATGAAAGTTCTAACGATGCCCGTCCCCTATCTTCATGCACACCGGTTCGACCATAGTTAGAAATTCAGATAATTCAAAACGGGCATACTAAATTCAAAAAAATCCGAACAATGAAAATCCTTCGCGTGGTGTCATATTATGTTACATAGTTGAAAGGAAAAATACCAGACTTGGTATATTGATCATGTTTCGAAAAAACCTTCACAAAATGACCTATCATGTTCGAGGTTTCATGGCTTTCAGACCAAATGACCGATGTTATGTGCTGAATCACGGCATAGTTTGTGATGTTGTGCTCATATCATGCATGTGTGTGGACATCTCAAACCTTTTCGTCCATCCCGGGTAAAAAGGACAAATGTCTGCCGAATCGGTAGGAAGTGGGTTCGGTTTGTACTACAGGTACATGATCTATCGCCCGTGATTTTTTGAAAAAATCATTTTTAGACTCGCAGTATGTGGGTTGTTTAGACATCCAATGCAAGTTCTAACGATGCCCATCCCCTATCTTCATGCACACCAGTTCGACCATAGTTAGAAATTCAGATAATTCAAAACGGGCATAATAAATTCAAAAAAAATCCGAACAATGAACATCCTTCGCGTGTTGTCATATTATGTTACATAGTTGAAAGGAAAAATACCAGACTTGTTATATTGATCATTTTTCGAAAAAACCTTCACAAAATGACCTATCATGTTCGAGGTTTCATGGCTTTCGGTCCAAATGACCGATGTTATGTGCTGAATCACGGCATAGTTTGTGATGTTGTGCCCATATTATGCATGTGTGTGGACATTGGTATGGAGAACAATGTTGCAGGAGTAAGTTTTCCTTTTTGTCGCACGGAAAAGCCCTTTTCCATTTTCCGAGCGCAAAAAACGGGTCGTTTTGTGAAGTAACCACCAAAATGCCGTTTCAGAATGCTACCGTCCCATTTTCCTAAAATACTAGACCACCTTACATGGACTATCTCCCAACAGGGACATCTCAAACCTTTTCTTCCATCCCAGGTAAAAAGGACAAATGTCTGCCGAATCGGTAGGAAGTGGTTTCGGTTTGTACTACAGGTACATGATCTATCGCCCGTGATTTTTTGTAAAAATCATTTTTAGACTCGCAATATGTGGTTTCTTTAGAGATCCAATGCAAGTTCTAACGATGCTCGTCCCCTATCTTCATGCACACCGGTTCGACCATAGTTAGAAATTCGATAATTCAAAACGGGCATAATAAATTCAAAAAATCCGAACAATGAAAATCCTTCGCGTGTTGTCATATTATGTTACATAGTTGAAAGGAAATGGATACAAGACTTGTTATATTGATCATGTTTCGAAAAAACCTTCACAAAATGACCTATCATGTTCGAGGTTTCATGGCTTTCGGTCCAAATGACCGATGTTATGTGCTGAATCACGGCATAGTTTGTGATGTTGTGCCCATATTATGCATGTGTGTGGAAATTGGTATGGAGAACAATGTTGCAGGAGGAAGTTTTCCTTTTTGTCGCACGGAAAAGCCCTTTTCCATTTTCCGAGCGCAAAAAACGGGTCGTTTTGTGAAGTAACCACCAAAATGCCGTTTCAGAATGCTACCGTCCCATTTTCCTAAAATACTAGACCACCTTACATGGACTATCTCCCAACAGGGACATCTCAAACCTTTTCGTCCATCCCGGGTAAAAAGGACAAATGTCTGCCGAATCAGTAGGGAGTGATTTCGGTTTGTACTACAGGTACATGATCTATCGCCCGTGATTTTTTGAAAAAATCATTTTTAGACTCGCAATATGTGGTTTCTTTAGAGATCCAATGCAAGTTCTAACGATGCTCGTCCCCTATCTTCATGCACACCGGTTCGACCATAGTTAGAAATTCAGATAATTCAAAACGGGCATAATAAACTCAAAAAAAATCCGAACAATGAACATCCTTCGCGTGTTGTCATATTATGTTACATAGTTGAAAGGAAAAATACCAGACTTGTTATATTGATCATGTTTCGAAAAAACCTTCACAAAATGACCTATCATGTTCGAGGTTTCATGGCTTTCGGTCCAAATGACCGATGTTATGTGCTGAATCACGGCATAGTTTGTGATGTTGTGCCCATATTATGCATGTGTGTGGACATTGGTATGGAGAACAATGTTGCAGGAGGAAGTTTTCCTTTTATGTCGTCGAAAAGCCCTTTTCCATTTTTTGCGAAAAAAACGGGTCGTTTTGTGAAGTAACCACCAAAATGCCGCTTCGAGAATGCTACCCCCATTTTCCTAAAATACTAGACCACCTTACATGGACTATCTCCCAGGGGACATCTCAAACCTTTTCTCCATCCGGGTAAAAGGACAAATGTCTGCCGAATCGGTAGGAAGTGGGTTCGGTTTGTACTACAGGTACATGATCTATCGCCCGTGATTTTTTAAAAAAATCATTTTTAGACTCGCAATATGTGGTTTCTTTAGAGATCCAATGCAAGTTCTAACGATGCCCGTCCCCTATCTTCATGCACACCGGTTCGACCATAGTCAGAAATTCAGATAATTCAAAACGGGCATAATAAATTCAAAAAAATCGGAACAATGAAAATCCTTCGCGTGTTGTCATATTATGTTACATAGTTGAAAGGAAAAATACCAGACTTGGTATATTGATCATGTTTCGAAAAAACCTTCACAAAATGACCTATCATGTTCGAGGTTTCATGGCTTTCGGTCCAAATGACCGATGTTATGTGCTGAATCACGGCATAGTTTGTGATGTTGTGCCCATATTATGCATGTGTGTGGACATTGGTATGGAGAACAATGTTGCAGGAGGAAGTTTTCCTTTTTGTCGCACGGAAAAGCCCTTTTCCATTTTTTGAGCGCAAAAAACGGGTCGTTTTGTGAAGTAACCACCAGAATGCCGTTTCAGAATGCTACCGTCCCATTTTCCTAAAATACTAGACCACCTTACATGGACTATCTCCCAACAGGGACATCTCAAACCTTTTTGTCCATCCCGGGTAAAAAGGACAAATGTCTGCCGAATCGGTAGGAAGTGGTTTCGGTTTGTACTATAGGTACATGATCTATCGCCCGTGATTTTTTGAAAAAATCATTTTTAGACTCGCAATATGTGGTTTCTTTAGAGATCCAATGCAAGTTCTAACGATGCACGTCCCCTATCTTCATGCACACCAGTTCGACCATAGTTAGAAATTCAGATAATTCAAAACGGGCATAATAAATTCAAAAAAATCCGAACAATGAAAATCCTTCGCGTGTTGTCATATTATGTTACATAGTTGAAAGGAAAAATACCAGACTTGGTATATTGATCATGTTTCGAAAAAACCTTCACAAAATGACCTATCATGTTCGAGGTTTCATGGCTTTCGGTCCAAATGACCGATGTTATGTGCTGAATCACGGCATAGTTTGTGATGTTGTGCCCATATTATGCATGTGTGTGGACATTGGTATGGAGAACAATGTTGCAGGAGTAAGTTTTCCTTTTTGTCGCACGGAAAAGCCCTTTTCCATTTTCCGAGCGCAAAAAACGGGTCGTTTTGTGAAGTAACCACCAAAATGCCGTTTCAGAATGCTACCGTCCCATTTTCCTAAAATACTAGACCAACTTACATGGACTATCTCCCAACAGGGACATCTCAAACCTTTTCTTCCATCCCAGGTAAAAAGGACAAATGTCTGCCGAATCGGTAGGAAGTGGGTTCGGTTTGTACTACAGGTACATGATCTATCGCCCGTGATTTTTTGAAAAAATCATTTTTAGACTCGAAATATGTGGTTTCTTTAGAGATCCAATGCAAGTTCTAACGATGCTCGTCCCCTATCTTCATGCACTCCGGTTCGACCATAGTTAGAAATTCAGATAATTCAAAACGGGCATAATAAATTCAAAGAAATCCGAACAATGAAAATCCTTCGCGTGGTGTCATATTATGTTACATAGTTGAAAGGAAAAATACCAGACTTGGTATATTGATCATGTTTCGAAAAAACCTTCACAAAATGACCTATCATGTTCGAGGTTTCATGGCTTTCGGTCCAAATGACCGATGTTATGTGCTGAATCATGGCATAGTTTGTGATGTTGTGCCCATATTATGCATGTGTGTGGACATTGGTATGGAGAACAATGTTGCAGGAGGAAGTTTTCCTTTTTGTCACACGGAAAATCCCTTTTCCATTTTCCGAGCGCATAAAACGGGTCGTTTTGTGAAGTAACCACCAAAATGCCGTTTCAGAATGCTACCGTCCCATTTTCCTAAAATACTAGACCACCTTACATGGACTATCTCCCAACAGGGACATCTCAAACCTTTTCTTCCATCCCAGGTAAAAAGGACAAATGTCTGCCGAATCGGTAGGAAGTGGGTGTAGGGGTTCGTAGCATGGAAAACAAAAATTTTCTATCGCATACAAACAAACAAGCAAAGATCTATCTATTAGATTATAGCAATGAGTCGATGGAATAACTTACCCTCGAATATTCCAAAGGGGTTAACGAGAGCAGATTCTCGTGGGTGATGTAGTCGTACTCCTTCCGATCTCAAGATCGTGTAGACGATCCTTCCGGCATGCGTTCGGCAGCGCTCCTAATCGGTCACACGTTACATTTCGATGAAGACCTTCCTCTCCCTTGTTCCAAAGAGCAGTGGAGGTTGTGTAGCACTCTCCTCGCGATTCCTAAGAAAGATAATCTGATGGTAGGGAAGTAGAGGGAGGCTCGCAGGTGGCTTCCCTTAGCGGTGTATGGTGGAGTATGAGAGAGCTATTAGTGGTCTAGGTTTTAGACACACCAATTAGAAGGCTCTAATCCGAAGGCTAGGGCAATTAGAAGCTCTAAACCAAAACGGCTCTAAACCGGAGGCTTTGGCTAGGGTTTAGATTAGAGGATAGGAACTTGTGTGTCTAGAGGAGGAGGCCCTGCCCCTCCTCTTATAGGTGGGAGGGCGGCCAAGGGGAGGGAGGCCCTCCCCAAGTCGGCCTTGGTTGGCACGCCGGCTTGGAGAGGAGGGACTCCTCCCCCAAGTCGGTTCCAACCTCCTCTTGCTTGTTTCCCACAGTTTCCTGTTTTAGCCGTTTGACTTTCAAACTGGCCATTTGACTTTTCTGTTTTAGGATTCAATTTAATCCTTTATTTGGAACAGCAAGAACACTTAGTACATGATGCAATCATTCCAATATGTAATGACATTCATGTACCCTCCTCCCCGAGTGCCGACATTCCGAACCTTCTAGAACATCCCGATGAAAACACCGAATCATTTTCAACTCAAACGGGACTTTCCTTATATGAATCTTATTCTCAGACCATTCCGGATCACCTCGTGATATCCCGGATCCCATCCGAGACTCAACAACATTCGGTCTCTTTCTCATAATACCATAACTACTCAAACAACGTCAATCCTTAAGTGTGTCTCCCTACGGTTCGTGAATTATGCGGACATGATCGAGACACTTCTCCGAACAATAACCAATAGAGGAATCTGGAAATTCATATGGTTCCCACATATTTCTATGATTACTTTGCGATCGAATGAACCACTTACATACGATACCAATTTCCCTTTGTCTCACGATAGTTTACTTATCCGAGGTTATGATCGTCGGTATCTCTGCATACCTAGTTCAACCTCGTTACCGATAAGTACTCTTTTCTCGTTCCCGTGATATGTGATCCCTTGTGAGCCAGTCATATGCTTGCAAGCTAATTGGATGACATTCCACCAAGAGGGCCCCAGAGTATATCTATCCATCATATGGATGGACAAATCTCAATCTTGATCCATGTGTCTCAACCAATACTTTCCGAACACTCAATGCCACCTTTATAGCCACCCAGTTACGGTGTGGTGTTTGATGTCATCAAAGCATCCATCCGGTAAAGGTGATATGCATGATCTCATGGTCGAAGGAATTAGGTTACTATGTATCAGAAATCATATAGCAATTGAACTAATGAAATGACTTGATCTTTATGCTACGCTTATCTATAGGAGTATGTCCATCACATCATTCTCCTAATGATATGATCCTTTTGTTAATAACATCTCTATGTTCATGATCAGGAAACCATGATCATATATTAACCAACAAGCTAGTTTAACAAGAGGCTCTACTAGGGACTCTTATTTTAGTTTACAAATCACACAAGTATTAATGTTTCCGGTTAATACAATTATAGCATGGTATGTAAACATTTATCATAAGTGTGAAGATATGATAATAACCACTTTATTATTGCCTCTTGGGCATATCTCCAACAGTCTCCCACTTGCACTAGAGTCAATAATCTAGTTTCAAACCTTTGTGTATTCAACACCTATGGCTTTCCAAAGGTTGTATGTACACGATTGCTAGTGGTCAACTGATCTCCGGATCCGACACTTCCGTGTCCGTGTGTAATTGCATGTCTTTGTCCCTCGCATCACTCATTCTCTAATGAGATGGCTTTGTATAAATTTGGTCTTTCGGTGTGACCTTTAGCTCTTTGGGGTTAAAACATGTTGATAATATTGTCGCACAATATATCTTCATAGTATTATCCCACTGTGAACTACACCTAGTTTGATAACAAACTACTTGACACAAATACCCTCTTTTGCTGCTAAAATAGCAGTCATATACTTAGCCTTTTGTTGTAGTATCTGTCACAATGTCTTAACTTTGGAACTCATCCAAATCCATTATGGAACTCACTTTCCATTATATTGTGCCACCCTTAGTTTAGATTGAGATAAACTTAATTTGTACTTTGTGACAAAACTAGTATCAATGTAGTACTTTTACAATGAACTAACCATATATTTGTCACTTCTACAAATAATATACTCTTAGTTCTTCCAAAAGATCATAAGAATATCCTTACTATTATCCAATGATCATCTTACGAATCATTCTGGTATATGCTCACAACATTTAGAGCATAGGACATATCTGGATTTGTACATATCACAGTATGATTGATATAAATACTCTTTGTGATTTCATACATCAAGTATCAATCTATACTTGATTATTTGTTTCACTTTACCAAATGTCAATGCACTTGAATATATCATCAACATTGAACTCATTCAATCCTTTCTGTGCGACAAGAACCTCTCTTGTAGTTTCTATATTGAACTCATTCAATATCTTGTCTATGTACTTCTGGCACAACCATATTAGCGTCTATTGATGCCAAATATTTGGATTTTGCCTAAGTCTTTCATCGGGATGAAATTCTTAATATGTGTTAATAAAAGATACATTATTTCCAATCAACAATATGTCTTCCACATAATGTATTAGAAACATGTCTTAGCTCCCACTTAATTTCTTGCAAATGCAAGCATCTTCATTGTCTCTAATGAACTTTAAACTCCTTTAACAGTTTCATCACAGGAAGATTCCAACTCCGCGATGCTCACTTTAACCATTGAAGTTTGCATATGCTTTTAGCATCCTTTGAATTAACAAAACCCTATGGACTGTGTTATGCACATGTCCTAGGTAACGATTCTATTAGAAGAACTTGTTTTGTTTATTCAACTACCATATAACAAATTATATGTTGTGGTTGCTACATTAATCCGTCTAGACTAAATATCACTATGAAAGATCAAATCTTGTCATAGTCAACCTTTGAACATTTTGTGAACTCTTTCCCAACATGTCGACTATTTCATAGATGTAAAACATCCATTTCTATTTCTTTATAGATCCAGACACAACTGTAAGGTCTTACACCTTTCTCGAGGGTCCTTCAAGTTCAAAACTTGATTTCTCATATATGGAACTATCACGGATTTTATGGCTTCAAGCCATTTGACGGAGTCAGGGCTCATCATTGCTTCTTTGCATGTAGTCGGATCATTATTGTCAAATAATGATTTAACTCTCAAATCTTGGTATTCGATAGTTCATCTGACCTACTTGTTTCAATAGGAACTTTAGATCTTTGTGACCACAACCTGTGAAGTACGCGAGCCATGAGCATTGTTGCTGCTTCCGGAACACTTTTCGGCGCTGCGCAACTTTGCACATATAGCTAAGGTTCTTTTAACCTTATCAAAGTTCTATTGTCCTCCCACTTAACTTTTCACGAAAAATTCCTTCTCAAAGAAACTTGACGTTCTAAGCGACAAACACTTTTGTCTCCGGTGTTATGGAGGAATACTTAACAAAGACAGGTTCATCCGACTTTGGTTGCAAACATCTTTCTTATGCATAGCATACCAATGTTTAAGAAAGGACAACTTGGGTTTTATCCCAAACCATAACATATGGTGTCATTTCACGGATTATGATGGAGCTCTTTTCAGTGGAAAAACGGTAATCTCTAAAGCTTTTAATCTTTTAAATATAATGGCAGTTTTATGAATTATACCTTTGATCTTACCATGTCAAACAAGGTTTAATTACATATCTCGAATGCTCCATACTCTTATGGTGTTTCGGGAAATGCAAATCCACGGAACGATTCCTTAAATCTTAGGTATTATGCTAAACTTGTAACTCAAATATCTTCCTTTATGATCTTATCATAAACTATTTATATTCTTGTTATAATGATTTTGTACTTCATCTTGAAAGTCTTTGAACTTTTCAAATATTTCATACTTCATCCTTTTTTAAGTAAATATTCATATATTCACTCAAATTTTCGGAGAAAGCATATGAAGTTGAAATCCATCGCTCTTGACTACACATAATGGTTTTTGTACAACAATATGTACAAGTTCCAATAAGCTAGTCATTCGTTCCCTTTTGGCCTATGAACGAAGTTTTAATTATCTCTAGGAAAGTTTCACAAGCGTCATTTGATCAAAATCAAAAGACTCCAAAATTCCATCCACATGGAGTTTCTTCATGTTTTCTTTCCAATATAATTTAAATGGCGATGCCACTTCCTAAGTGATCTTTCAATCAATTTTAGCACAAGTTTTATGGATGTGATTTCTCCAACGAGATTTGTGAATCATCCATCTTTTATAGATTACGGCAATTATTTGAACAACCCTTTTGTTCTCATAATACCTGATAAAACAAATCTTGAAGGCAAGCTTTGATGTTTAACGAGCAACACAATAACCCTTTATTTGTTCTCGATGAACATCATCACATATTCTTTTGCTAATTACTTAGGCCATTGTAGTTCATGAATTCTGTTGTTTCGTATGACGATTCATACCAACAAATTCAGTATTAAATACTTAAGAACCACATTGTTTAATAAGCAAAGAATATAGCCATAACATGTATATCATCTATATACTTAAACTGAACAATTCTAGTCTTTTCTTTTCTGCCATATATTTATGAGATTCTCTTTCAGTATTTCCTTTTCTGTTTGAAAGAATCTATCAACATCAATAGTGGAGTCATACATATGACACATAATCCAAAGCGTGTATAGTTAAATACCAATGTCTTTGAACTTGTACTTTGAAGTAGATCACCATCATCAAATGTTTGGTGTTCTTTCAAAATTCCTTTCTTTAGTAATCTCTTGGTGTAGTAAACATTTTACCTACATCAAATATTCACCCTTATCATGGAATCGTCCATGATCAAGCTACTTTTAGCTTATAACGATGAATTATGAGTATAATGTTGCTATCCAAAACCTTTTGGAGGATTAGGACAACAAGTGTCTCCAACCTTTTGCAAATTCTCATCAAAATATGAGAACATGAACTTTTGCCATATTATACTCTATCATGTTGTAACCAAAACTTTGTTTCAGATATCACAATATCTTCCACACATCATGGTTTTTGAAATAACTCTTTCAGATCCTAGATAACCTCGATATTAAGAGAATCCTTTGAATATCAAGAATCATGGAGACAAACATGATACTTATATACTAACACTTGGAATTGTTACTCTTGATTTAATACTAATTATTAAACTTCATGGAGTAACCGGAACTTACTGAAAGTTTGCAATAGGACTTTTAAACTTTAGATTAACACTTCAAAACAATACGATACCAGTTCGTAAAGTAACTGACCAGAATTCTATAGTTCTATCATCTCAATTATAACTAAGCGCAAGGTGGTAAACGGATGCCAATGACTACAACAACTATGCAAATTCACTTTGATTTAGTTTATGATAAATTGAGTTCTAATTAATAATTAAATTAATCTAGGTGAACTCCCACTCAAAACAATATCCCTCACATTGTTTTAGTGATCACACGAACCAAATCCACCACATCAAAACCGATCATCACGAGAGTTGATATAGCTTCAATGGCGAACAATCGTCATGTTCATCATATCTACTATATGACTCATGCTCTACCTTTCGGTAATCCGTGTTCCTGAGGCCATGTCTGTACATGCTAGGCTCGTCAAGGTCAAACCTTAGTTTCCGCATGAGCAAATCTGGCTTGCTCACGTTGTATACACTTGCAGAATCTAACACACCCGTTCATCACGTGGTGCTTCGAAACAACAAGCTTTAGCAAAGGTGCTAACTAAGGGTTAACACTTTATGACTTGAAATTCATGTGCATGAGGGATCATCTTATAGTGCTATCGTCGTCTACTAAGCAATACAAGATGCATAAAGGATAAACATCACATGCAATTCATAATATGTGATATGATATGGCCTTTCTTCTTTGTGCTTCCGATCTCTATCTTCAAGCACGAACATGATCTCCATCATCACCGGCATTGCATCAAGGTCAATGACGTTTCTCCATGGTTGTCGTCCACCGGCTTCAACTATTACAACTACTTTGAATAGACACGCGGGTCTTAACATAAATTAAAGACAACCATATGGCTCCTGCCGGTTGCCATCTTACAATAAGGAACATTGCATACATCAAATATAATCACAATCATGGCCATATCACATCATCAGACACCTGCAAAATAAAGTTAGACGCCTCTACTTTCTTTGCATATTTTACGTGGTTTAGGGCTTTCAATAAGTGTCGTTCTAACTTACGAACAAGAACCACAACATTGATACTAGCATTGTTGATCACCCGTTGTAAATTGGATCTTAACTATGCTAGGAGAAACAGCACCATAAAGCCACTTATGCAATACAAGTTGCATGTCAAGCGTGGAGCAAGTCTCATGAACGATGTCATGTAAGGTTAGACCGGGCCGCTTCATCCCAACATACCGCAAGATGCAAAGTACACAAAAAGCAATCGACACTAAACGCATCAACGCCCACAATGACCATTGTGTTCTACTCGGCAACAGATCTACATATAGACACGGCTCGATACCCTTTGTAGGGGTTCGTAGCATGGAAAACAAAAAATTCTATCGCATACAAACAAACAAGCCAAGATCTATCTATTAGATTGTAGCAACGAGTCGATGGAATAACTTACCCTCGAAGATTCCAAAGCGTTAATAACGGCAGATTCTCGTGGGTGATGTAGTCGTACTCTTTCCGATCTCAAGATCGTGTAGACGATCCTTCCGCGCGTTCGGCAGCGCTCCCAATCGGTCACGTTCGGTACTCGACGAAGACCTTCCTCTCCCTTGTTCCAAAGAAAATGGAGGTTGTAGCACTCTCCTCGCGATTCCGGCAAGACAACGGCGTGGTACCGAAGTAGAGGGAGATCTCATGCAGGCTTAAGCCGGAGCGAGTATGGTGGAGTATGAGAGAGCTATTAGTGGTCTAGGTTTTAGACACACCAATTAGAAGGCTCTAATCCGAAGGCTAGGGCAATTAGAAGCTCTAAACCAAAACGGCTCTAAACCGGAGGCTTTGGCTAGGGTTTAGATTAGAGGATAGGAACTTGTGTGCCTAGAGGAGGAGGCCCTGCCCCTCCTCTTATAGGTGGGAGGGCGGCCAAGGGGAGGGAGTCCCTCCCCAAGTCGGCCTTGGGTGGCGCGCCGGCTTGGAGAGGAGGGACTCCTCCCCCAAGTCGGTTCCAACCTCCTCTTGCTTGTTTCCCACAGTTTTCTGTTTTAGCCGTTTGACTTTCAAACTGGCCATTTGACTTTTCTGTTTTAGGATTCAATTTAATCCTTTATTTGGAACAGCAAGAACACTTAGTACATGATGCAATCATTCCAATATGTAATGACACATTCATGTACCCCGGTGCGGACATTCCGAACCTTCTAGAACATCCCGATGAAAACACCGAATCATTTCCGAACTCAAACGGACTTTCCTTATATGAATCTTATTGTCGGACCATTCAATCACCTCGTGATATCCCGGATCCCATCCGAGACTCCTAACAACATTCGTCTCTTTCTCATAATACCATAACTACTCAAACAACGTCAATCCTTAAGTGTGTCTCCCTACGGTTCGTGAATTATGCGGACATGATCGAGACACTTCTCCGAACAATAACCAATAGAGGAATCTGGAAATTCATATGGTTCCCACATATTTCTACGATTACTTTGCGATCGAATGAACCACTTACATACGATACCAATTTCCCTTTGTCTCACGATAGTTTACTTATCCGAGGTTATGATCGTCGGTATCTCTTCATACCTAGTTCAACCTCGTTACCGATAAGTACTCTTTTCTCGTTCCCGTGATATGTGATCCCTTGTGAGCCAGTCATATGCTTGCAAGATAATTGGATGAAATTCCACCGTGAGGGCCCCAGAGTATATCTATCCGTCATATGGATGGACAAATCCCAATCTTGATCCATGTGTCTCAACCAATACTTTCCGAACACTCAATGCCACCTTTATAGCCACCCAGTTACGGTGTGGTGTTTGATGTCATCAAAGAATCCATCCGGTAAAGGTGATATGCATGATCTCATGGTCGAAGGAATTAGGTTACTATGTATCAGAAAGCATATAGCAATTGAACTAATGAAATGACTTGATTTTTATGCTACGCTTATCTATAGGAGTATGTCCATCACATCATTCTCCTAATGATATGATCCTATTGTTAATAACATCTCTATGTTCATGATCAGGAAACCATGATCATATATTAACCAACAAGCTAGTTTAACAAGAGGCTTTACTAGGGACTCTTATTTTAGTTTACAAATCACACAAGTATTAATGTTTCCGGTTAATACAATTATAGCATGGTATGTAAACATTTATCATAAGTGTGAAGATATGATAATAACCACTTTATTATTGCCTCTTGGGCATATCTCCAACAGTGGGTTCGGTTTGTACTACAGGTACATGATCTATCGCCCGTGATTTTTTGAAAAAATCATTTTTAGACTCGAAATATGTGGTTTCTTTAGAGATCCAATGCAAGTTCTAACGATGCTTGTCCCCTATCTTCATGCACACCAGTTCGACCATAGTTAGAAATTCAGATAATTCAAAATGGGCATAATAAATTCAAAAAATATCCGAACAATGAAAATCCTTCACGTGGTGTCATATTATGTTACATAGTTGAAAGGAAAAATACCAGACTTGGTATATTGATCATGTTTCGAAAAACCTTAACAAAATGACCTATCATGTTCAAGGTTTCATGACTTTCGGTCCAAATGACCGATGTTATGTGCTGAATCACGGCATAGTTTGTGATGTTGTGCCCATATTATGCATGTGTGTGGACATTGGTATGGAGAACAATGTTGGAGGAGGAAGTTTTCCTTTTTGTCGCACGGAAAAGCCCTTTTCCATTTTCCGAGCGCAAAAAACGGGTCGTTTTGTGAAGTAACCACCAAAATGCCGTTTCAGAATGCTACCGTCCCATTTTCCTAAAATACTAGACCACCTTACATGGACTATCTCCCAACAGGGACATCTCAAACCTTTTCGTCCATCCCGGGTAAAAAGGACAAATGTCTACCGAATCGGTAGGAAGTGGGTTCGGTTTGTACTACAGGTACATGATCAATCGCCCGTGATTTTTTGAAAAAATCATTTTTAGACTCGCAATATGTGGTTTCTTTAGAGATCCAATGCAATTTCTAACGATGCTCGTCCCCTATCTTCATGCACACCGGTTCGACCATAGTTAGAAATTCAGATAATTCAAAACGGGCATAATAAATTCAAAAAATATCCGAACAATGAAAATCCTTCGCGTGGTGTCATATTATGTTACATAGTTGAAAGGAAAAATACCAGACTTGGTATATTGATCATGTTTCGAAAAAACCTTCACAAAATGACCTATCATGTTCGAGGTTTCATGGCTTTCGGTCCAAATAACCGATGTTCTGTGCTGAATCACAGCATAGTTTGTGATGTTGTGCCCATATTATGCATGTGTGTGGAAATTGGTATGGAGAACAATGTTGCAGGAGGAAGTTTTCCTTTTTGTCGCACGGAAAAGCCCTTTTCGATTTTCTGAGCGCAAAAAACGGATCGTTTTGTGACGTAACCACCAAAATGCCGTTTCAGAATGCTACCGTCCCATTTTCCTAAAATACTAGACCACCTTACATGGACTATCTCCCAACAGGGACATCTCAAACCTTTTCATCCATCCAGGGTAAAAAGGACAAATGTCTGCTGAATCGGTAGGAAGTAGTTTCTGTTTGTACTACAGGTACATGATCTATCGCCCGTGATTTTTTGAAAAAATCATTTTTAGACTCGAAATATGTGGTTTCTTTAGAGATCCAATCCAAGTTCTAACGATGCCCGTCCCCTATCTTCATGCACACCGGTTCGACCATAGTTAGAAATTCAGATAATTCAAAACGGGCATAATAAATTCAAAAAAATCCGAACAATGAAAATCCTTCGCGTGGTGTCATATTATGTTACATAGTTGAAAGGAAAAATACCAGACTTGGTATATTGATCAAGTTTCGAAAAAACCTTCACAAAATGACCTATCATGTTCGAGGTTTCATGGCTTTCGGTCCAAATGACCGATGTTATGTGCTGAATCACGGCATAGTTTGTGATGTTGTGCCCATATTATGCATGTGTGTGGAAATTGGTATGGAGAACATTGTTGTAGGAGGAAGTTTTCCTTTTTGTCGCATGGAAAAGCCCTTTTCCATTTTCCGAGCGCAAAAAACGGGTCGTTTTGTGAAGTAACCACCAAAATGCCGTTTCAGAATGCTACCATCCCATTTTCCTAAAATACTATACCACCTTACATGGATTATCTCCCAACAGGGAAATCTCGAACCTTTTCGTCCATCCCAGGTAAAAAGGACAAATGTCTGCCGAATCGGTAGGAAGTGCTTTCGGTTTGAACTACAGGTACATGATCAATCGCCCGTGATTTTTTGAAAAAATCATTTTTAGACTCGCAATATGTGGTTTCTTTAGAGATCCAATGCAAGTTCTAACGATGCCCGTCCCCTATCTTCATGCACACCGGTTCGACCATAGTTAGAAATTCAGATAATTCAAAACGGGCATAATAAATTCAAAAAAAATCCGAACAATGAAAATCCTTCGCGTGTTGTCATATTATGTTACATAGTTGAAAGGAAAAATACCAGACTTGGTATATTGATCATGTTTCGAAAAAACCTTCACAAAATGACCTATCATGTTCGAGGTTTCATGGCTTTCGGTCCAAATAACCGATGTTATGTGCTGAATCACGGCATAGTTTGTGATGTTGTGCCCATATTATGCATGTGTGTGGACATTGGTATGGAGAACAATGTTGTAGGAGGAAGTTTTCCTTTTTGTCGCACGGAAAAGCCCTTTTCCATTTTCCGAAGCAAAAAGCGTCGTTTTGTGAAGTAACCACCAAAATGCCGTTTCGAATGCTACCGTCCCATTTTCCTAAAATACTAGACCACCTTACATGGACTATCTCCCAACAGGACATCTCAAACCTTTTCGTCCATCCCGGTAAAAGGACAAATGTCTACCGAATCGGTAGGAAGTGGGTTCGGTTTGTACTACAGGTACATGATCAATCGCCCGTGATTTTTTGAAAAAATCATTTTTAGACTCGCAATATGTGGTTTCTTTAGAGATCCAATGCAATTTCTAACGATGCTCGTCCCCTATCTTCATGCACACCGGTTCGACCATAGTTAGAAATTCAGATAATTCAAAACGGGCATAATAAATTCAAAAAATATCCGAACAATGAAAATCCTTCGCGTGGTGTCATATTATGTTACATAGTTGAAAGGAAAAATACCAGACTTGGTATATTGATCATGTTTCGAAAAAACCTTCACAAAATGACCTATCATGTTCGAGGTTTCATGGCTTTCGGTCCAAATGACCGATGTTATGTGCTGAATCACGGCATAGTTTGTGATGTTCTGCCCATATTATGCATGTGCGTGGAAATTGATATGGAGAACAATGTTGCAGGAGGAAGTTTTCCTTTTTGTCGCACGGAAAGCCCTTTTCCATTTTCCGAGCGCAAAAAACGGGTCGTTTTGTGAAGTAACCACCAAAATGCCGTTTCAGAATGGTACCGTCCCATTTTCCTAAAATACTAGACCACCTTACATGGACTATCTCCCAACAGGGACATCTCAAACCTTTTCTTCCATCCTGTAAAAGGACAAATGTCTCCGAATCGGTAGGAAGTGGGTTGGTTTGTACTACGGTACATGATCTATCGCCGTGATTTTTTGAAAAATAATTTTAGACTACAATATGTGGTTTCTTTAGAGATACAATGCAAGTTCTAACGATGCCCGTCCCCTATCTTCATGCACACCGGTTCGACCATAGTAAGAAATTCAGATAATTCAAAACGGGCATAATAAATTCAAAAAAATCGGAACAATGAAAATCCTTCGCGTGTTGTCATATTATGTTACATAGTTGAAAGGAAAAATACCAGACTTGGTATATTGATCATGTTTCGAAAAAACCTCCACAAAATGACCTATCATGTTCGAGGTTTCATGGCTTTCGGTCCAAATGACCGATGTTCTGTGCTGAATCATGGCATAGTTTGTGATGTTGTGCCCATATTATGCATGTGAGTGGAAATTGGTATGGAGAACAATGTTGCAGGAGGAAGTTTTCCTTTTTCTCGCATGGAAAAGCCCTTTTCCATTTTCCGAGCGCAAACAACGGGTCGTTTTGTGAAGTAACCACCAAAATGCCGTTTCAGAATGCTACCGTCCCATTTTCCTAAAATACTAGACCACCTTACATGGACTATCTCCCAACAGGGACATCTCAAACCATTTCGTCCATCCCGGGTAAAAAGGACAAATGTCTACCGAATCGGTAGGAAGTGGGTTAGCTTTGTACTACAGGTACATGATCAATCGCCCGTGATTTTTTGAAAAAATCATTTTTAGACTCGCAATATGTGGTTTCTTTAGAGATCCAATGCAATTTCTAACGATGCCCGTCCCCTATCTTCATGCACACTGGTTCTACCATAGTTAGAAATTTAGATAATTCAAAACAGGCATAATAAATTCAAAAAAAATCCGAACAATGAAAATCCTTCGCGTGGTGTCATATTATGTTACATAGTTGAAAGGAAAAATACTAGACTTGGTATATTGATCATGTTTCGAAAAAACCTTCACAAAATGACCTATCATGTTCGAGGTTTCATGGCTTTCGGTCCAAATGACCGATGTTATGTGCTGAATCACGGCATAGTTTGTGATGTTGTGCCCATATTATGCATGTGTGTGGACATTGGTATGGAGAACAATGTTGCAGGATGAAGTTTTCCTTTTTCGCATACGGAAAAGCCCTTTTCCATTTTCCGAGCGCAAAAAGCGGGTTTTGTGAAGTAACCACCAAAATGCCGCTTCGTAATGCTACCGTCCCATTTTCCTAAAATACTAGACCACCTTACATGGACTATCTCCCAACAGGACATCTCAAACCTTTTCGTCCATCCCGGGTAAAAAGGACAAATGTCTACCTAATCGGTAGGAAGTGGGTTCGGTTTGTACTACAGGTACATGATCAATCGCCCGTGATTTTTTGAAAAAATCATTTTTAGACTCGAAATATGTGGTTTCTTTAGAGATCCAATGCAATTTCTAACGATGCTCGTCCCCTATCTTCATGCACACCGGTTCGACCATAGTTAGAAATTCAGATAATTCAAAACGGGCATAATAAATTCAAAAATAAACCGAACAATGAAAATCCTTCGCGTGGTGTCATATTATATTACATAGTTGAAAGGAAAATACGGACTTGGTATATTGATCATGTTTCGAAAAAACCTTCACAAAATGACCTATCATGTTCGAGGTTTCATGGCTTTCGGTCCAAATGACCGATGTTATGTGCTGAATCACGGCATAGTTTGTGACGTTGTGACCATATTATGCATGTGTGTGGTCATTGGTATGGAGAAAAATGTTGCAGGAGGAAGTTTTCCTTTTTGCATCGGAAAAGCCCTTTTCCATTTTCCGACGAAAAAGCGGTAGTTTTGTGAAGTAACCACCAAAATGCCGTTTCAGAATGCTACCGCACCATTTTACTAAAATACTAGACCACCTTACATGGACTATCTCCCACAGGACATCTCAAACCTTTTCGTCCATCCGGTAAAAAGACAAATGTCTGCCGATCGGTAGGAAGTGGGTTCGATTTGTACTACATGTACATGATCAATCGCCGTGATTTTTGAAAAATCATTTTTAGACTCGCAATATGTGGGTTCTTTAGAGATCCAATGCAAGTTCTAACGATGCTCGTCCCCTATCTTCATGCACACCGGTTCGACCATAGTTAGAAATTCAGATAATTCAAAACGGGCATAATAAATTCAAAAAATTCCGAATAATGAAAATCCTTCGCGTGGTGTCATATTATGTTACATAGTTGAAAGGAAAAATACCATACTTGGTATATTGATCATGTTTCGAAAAAACCTTCACAAAATGACCTATCATGTTCGAGGTTTCATGGCTTTCGGTCCAAATGAACAATGTTATGTGCTGAATCACGGCATAGTTTGTGATGTTGTGCCCATATTATGCATGTGTGTGGAAATTGGTATGGAGAACAATGTTGCAGGAGGAAGTTTTCCTTTTTGTCGCACGGAAAAGCCCTTTTCCATTTTCCGAGCGCAAAAAACGTGTCGTTTTGTGAAGTAACCACCAAAATGCCGTTTCAGAATGCTACCGTCCCATTTTCCTAAAATACTAGACCACCTTACATGGACTATCTCCCAACAGGGACATCTCAAACCTTTTCATCCATCCCGGGTAAAAAGGACAAATGTCTGCCGAATCGGTAGGAAGTGGTTTCGGTTTGTACTACAGGTACATGATCTATCGCCCGTGATTTTTTGAAAAAATCATTTTTAGACTCGCAATATGTGGTTTCTTTAGAGATCCAATCCAAGTTCTAACGATGCCCGTCCCCTATCTTCATGCACACCGGTTCGACCATAGTCAGAAATTCAGATAATTCAAAATGGGCATAATAAATTCAAAACAAATCCGAACAATGAAAATCCTTCGCGTGGTGTCATATTATGTTACATAGTTGAAAGGAAAAATACCAGACTTGGTATATTGATCATGTTTCGAAAAAACCTTCACAAAATGACCTATCATGTTCGAGGTTTCATGGCTTTCGGTCCAAATGACCGATGTTATGTGCTGAATCACGGCATAGTTTGTGATCTTGTGACCATATTATGCATGTGTGTGGAAATTGGTATGGAGAACAATGTTGCAGGAGGAAGTTTTCCTTTTTGTCGCACGGAAAGCCCTTTTCCATTTTCCGAGCGCAAAAAACGGGTCGTTTTGTGAAGTAACCACCAAAATGCCGTTTCAGAATGCTAACGTCCCATTTTCCTAAAATACTAGACCACCTTACATGGACTATCTCCCAACAGGGACATCTCAAACCTTTTCTTCCATCCCAGGTAAAAAGGACAAATGTCTGCCGAATCGGTAGGAAGTGGGTTCGGTTTGTACTACAGGTACATGATCTATCGCCCGTGATTTTTTGAAAAAATCATTTTAGACTCAAATATGTGGTTTCTTTAGAGATCCAATGCAAGTTCTAACGATGCCCGTCCCCTATCTTCATGCACACCGGTTCGACCATAGTCAGAAATTCAGATAATTCAAAACGGGCATAATAAATTCAAAAAAATCGTAACAATGAAAATCCTTCGCGTGTTGTCATATTATGTTACATAGTTGAAAGGAAAAATACCAAACTTGGTATATTGATCATGTTTCGAAAAAACCTTCACAAAATGACCTATCATGTTCGAGGTTTCATGGCTTTCGGTCCAAATGACCGATTGTAACTACCTCGGTGAACTACGCTCCTAGATACAAGCCTGGATGAGTGATAGTGGTTGAAATAGTACGGTGGGGCCCCAAAAGCCACTCACTGGTAGTCCTTTCAGACGTCCCAACCACTACCCTCTCAACGGGACCTGTACGGGCGGCGTGTCGGCGAAGGGATCAACTACGACACAAGTGGGTATGTGCAAGCCACCATACAAGAGTACATCGAGCCACACCATCTAGAAAGAAAGGAATATACCAACGCCATACGGCAAGATTCAAATGACCTGGATAAATCTATATTTTAGGATAACTCATACAACACACATCGAGTATCATGCGGCGGCAAACAAGATCCGAGTACGGATAAGAAGCAAATCGGCATAAGATGCCGAGAAAATAAGCACATCCCAACTACAGGTCTCATGGATCCCGTTCCGGAATCTCTACACACCGAGCGATCGTTGCCCACATCTTGACTTCTTCCACCCAAGATCCGTCACGAGAAGGTACATTCATCAATCAAGAATTTATCGTGTGAGACCCTAAGGGTGCAAGAAGTCTTAATGCCTCTAAAGGGGACACAACACAGGGTGACGAATTGCAGCGAAAGATAAACCCTAGCAATTCTACAGATAAACGCTAACCATCCGCCTAACCAATGATAGACGGATGTCCGTGAATTTAAGTACAACAGTTATAATGGTAATCTCATCCGATCCATCCTCCTCCCTGCTTACCAACAAGGAAGCGGACGAACAACCCCCCATCCGTTGGCAATTTTATTAACCATTCCATGAGTATTGCACTATTTACTAATCAAGTTACTTTGATCAGATTAAAAGCGGTACTTTAGTTATGCTTGTCTATGATCAAGAAACTGCTCAAGTCGTCCATATCCGCGGACACGGCTTTGAAAGTTTTACCGGCGGGTGCACCAATAGCAACACACGCTCGATCAACCTCGGAAAAACCAAAACAAAACCCAACGAGGCTTTCACGACTGAACAATCACAGGATTCAGAAATATTTCAGGGGGCCACCCCTTAAGTAGATCCCGCAATGGAGATAGCTGACTCCGAGACGGGCTCAAGGTTTGCGTCAGTGGCTGTAAACGACTGGGAACCCGAAAGTGTGGCTGGGCTTGTCGATACCGCGAAAACACTCCGCCTTCCTAAGATGCAAGGTGCTCCTCGCACAAAATGAAATACAGAAAGTAGCATGGCATAAGTACAGGATAGCAATTAAAACCTCAAACTAGTTTGTGGCCCCAAGAAATAGACGGAATCAAGCTCTGGCCCAGGGGGGTCCCATATACCTCCCGGATGTGGATAGCGCGATAAATCAAGGAACAGGAATCAAGTACTCGGGGTCTTACGGGACACAAGTGAGCAGGAAAAACCAAATAGCAGATGTTGCTCACCGGTGCCACTTTCTTTAGTTATCCCAGAACTACTCAGGTTAAGTTGTTTAAGTACCTCATTATCCATCAGACTCTCACAAACCCTACACATGCTGTTCTACGACTCGCATGGCTCAAACAACTCCTATAGTAGGGGCTCATGGGATGGAGGAAACAAGCTTGGTGGGGTTTAAAAGTAAAGGCAATGCATACTTGGGATTCATTTTAATGAAATCGCGACTCCATGATGCAAGAATAAGATAGAGGCAATAGGTACTGTATGTATGCAAGCATGTGGAAGTGCTTGCCTGGTATCTCAGTTGAAGCAAGGGACGGATCTGGGTAGTGCTCCTGGCTCTCTTGATATGACCCCTGCTCAATGTCTATCCGAGAAAAACCAAACAAACAAGGCCAACATGAATATAGAGCACAAACATATGAATAAGATGCGTCAAGCAAACAATCATGCCATGATGAATGATGCACAAGTTGCATGGCAATAAGCAGCATGGCATGGGTGAGGTGTGGAGGACAAGAAAATAACATTTAATTGGGTTTTAGAATCACATTTGTTGCCATAACAATTGTTGTTCCCTATATTTTTATATGATGCATGCTGCAATTGAAGTCATGGTTAGCATAAACTGAAAGGTCTCGTCGAGCTGATCATTTTAGACATATCATTTGCTTAATTTGGAATTATAAAACTAAAGTTATTAATTATTGAAAATCCAGTGGCATTGGTGGTAATTTAACTAAACTTGGAATTTTAATTGTGCAAAAGTCAAATTGGATGGTATATTTGAAATCCTCTCATTTTTCTGATATCCAAACATATATTACTTGTCCAATTTGGATTTACAAATAAAAAGTTATTTGAATCTGATTTGAAAATTTGCATTTGAAATATTTTAAACTAAATTTGAATTCTACCAGATTCTGGACGTTTAATACTCATCCTATTCCAGCTCTAGTCACTGACAGGTGGGGCCATGGTTCTGCGGCCCACGCGCCAGCGACTGAGGGACACAGGGGACCGCGCGTGGAATAAACAAAACATAAGGACCCTTTTTAGAAAACGCCACCGACGCCCGGGCTGGGCCGACATGGGTTGATGCGTAAAAAGGCGGGGGTTTTACGCAAAAGACGCCGCGACATCGCTTCTTCCTCTGAATGCATCGGTCGACAGATCGGTGCATGCTGGCCTTGTGGCTCGATCACGGGGCGTTGAGCGCGGGCGAGCTACTGGTCGGGCTTGGTGTTAGGGAAACGGACGGGCCTATCTAGGTCTGCCGCTGACGCGAAGGCGCAGGCAGCGCCAGCGAACCCGACCGGCGTTCGACGAAGGCACGGGCGCTTAGGGCGAGATCGCCGAAGGGTTGTCTAGGAGGGTCGTGGGCTCACGGGAGGTTGTTGGTGGCGTTGGATCGGTCGGCGAAAGCGAGGATCAACGCCGAGGCGCACGGAAGGCGAGGCTAGGTTCCGGCTCGGCGGCGCTGATACGGCTCGCGTCCTTCTCCTCCGCTTCTGCGTGTCTGGGTCGATGCGGGACCTTGGTCTTCCCTCCTCGATGGCGCACTTGACGGCCGGATCGGTGGACGCGGTGGAGGCCGAGGGTGCGTACGATGGTGTGAGCGCGATGGGGCGAGAGGGAGAGGGCAGGCGCCGCTGGGTGGATCTGGGAAGGCTAGGAGGGAGGAGAGGATAAGAACGAGGGCGAGGTGGGGCTTGCGTGGATGGCGTGGGAGGGGAGGTGGCTTCGGCGCCACCTTTCCTGCTCACGTGCTCAGCAAGGGGGGGCCAGGGGTGGCGTGGTAGAACTGGGAAGGGGAGAGGGAGACTGGCAGGTGGCCCTGGGAGGAGGCTCGTGGGCAGGTAGGGTTAAAAGAGGGAGAGGAAAGAATAGAGAGGAGAGGGGTGATTCGGCCTAGGGCTAGGGTTTGCCCTTGGGCGTGTGGGTGGAGCTAGGGTAGGAGGTGGGACCTGCATGGAAGAGAGAGGAGGGAGAGATGGAGTACTTAGGCTTAGCATAGACTAAGTGGGATTGTTGATTTAGCTAGTTTGAGGATTGGGGTGGCTTAGGGTTTTTGGGTGAGTGAGGGAAGATAGCTTGAGGTGGTACTTTATGTGTTGCTTAGGGAAAGAGGGGATTAGGGCCTTAGCTAAGCTAGGTTGGATGGATGGCAAGGTAGGTTCTAGGGTTTAGCTAAGAGAATTAAGAAAAGATGGTGGTACTAAACTTGGACATGCAAGCTTCATACAACCCACAAAACCAAGAAAAAGAAGAAGAGAGGGAAGGGAGATGTTTAAGATGATGGATGGTTCCTTTGGCCCATGCATGATCCAACAATGACCAAGCAAGGTCCAAGAAAGAAGGGGGTGGTTAAAGATGTGCATGCCACATAGCACATGTGTGTGCATGGGGCATGGGGGAGGGGTTAAGCTAAAGGGGGATAGAGATAGATGATTTGTTGTAGCAACTACAAGCCCAAAACAAGATTTAAGCAAGGGAAAAGATCCACTTTGAATTTCAAGCAAAAACCAAAACTAGAGAAGGTGGCACTTGCATGGCCCATGCAACATAATTATTGCCCAATGGTTATATTGTGAAAACAACATTATTTCATGTGGCTTTAATCCTTGCATTCCCAAAAAGTGGGAAAAGGCCAAGCAAAAGATGATGGGTGGATCCAACCAACAACATGAGCTAGAGATACTCAAAACTAAAATGCCAAGCTCATATTATTTGGATGGTGGAATTAAAAGGTGGTGAAAGATAAGGTGGTGGAGTCAAAAAGAGAGATGCCCCCAACTCAACTTGGGCATATAACAATGTATCAAGAGCCAAATACAATATCAAGAGGCAAATACAATTAATCATGCACATGAGATAAGAACCAAACAAAAAAGGGTTTTATATGATGCTCAAATGCAAGGTGGTATGATGACATGAGCATGATATGATGATGATGCAACAATTATATGTTGGAAGTGGCTCTTTTTATTATTATGACATGTAGCATTACAGGGGTTAGACAACTGGGATGCTACAACTCTCCCCCACTAAACAGGAATCTCGCCCCGAGATTCTAGGAAGAAGAAGAAGACACAAAGAGAGAAGGATGGTCGGCACGGAGTTCATCTTCACGCTCCCATGTTGCTTCATCAACAGAATGGTGTGACCACTGCACCTTGCAAAACTTGATGGACTTGTTGCGCGTCCTTCGTTCTGCGGTCTCAAGGATTTTGGTGGGGTGTTCCTGATAAGACAGATCTTCTTGGAGGTCGATTAGCTCATGATCCACGGTCTTGCCGGGGTCTTTGAAGCACTTCTTGAGCTGAGAGATGTGGAAAACATCATGGACTTTGAGTTTTTCCGGAAGCTCTAGTGCATAAGCAACTTCTCCTCTTCTACCACGTATCTTGAAAGGACCGATGTATCTAGGAGCCAACTTTCCTTTGATACCGAAGCGGTGTGTTCCTCTCATGGGAGTGACACGAAGGTAGACGAGATCACCAGGTGCATATACCATATCTGTGTGCTTCCTGTCATAGTTGCTCTTCTGACGACTTTGAGCAATCTTCAGGTTCTCCAGAATGATATGCACTTTCTCCTCGGCCTGAGTTACAATGTCAGGGCCAAACCAGATTCTTTCTCACACCGACCAACCAATCGGAGTTCTGCACTTGCGACCATAGAGAGCCTCGAATGGTGCCATCTTCAGACTCTTCTGGAAGCTGTTGTTGTAGGAGAATTCAGCATAAGGAAGACACTCCTCCCACTTCATGGCAAAAGAGATGACGCAAGCTCTAAGCATGTCCTCCAGAATCGATTGATTCTCCACTTGTCCTTAAGACCGAGGGTGGTAGCAGTCTTTGAAGTTCAACTTTGTTCCCAAAGCTTTTTGGAAACTCCGAACTTTGAGGTGAAGATGCTCCCAGTGCGAACTGATTTCAAGTGGGACCCCATACAAAGAGACAATCCTGTTGATATAGAGCTCACCCAATTCGTAAATTGTTTCTTTGATGGGAAGAAATGAGCCACTTTAGAAAGCACATCGATGACAACAAAAATTGCATTGTTGCCCTTCTGCGACCTTGGAAAGCCGTTGATGAAGTCCATCTCCACTTTCTCCCATTTCCATTCCGGAGGTTTCAATGGTCAGAGAAGACCAAATGGTTTACGATGGACAGCCTTGACTCATGCGCACATCACATTCGAGACATACTTGGCGCAATACCGTTTCAACCCGTGCCACCAGATTGTGTTTTCAAGTCCATGTACATCTTTGTGCTGCCGGGATGGATAGAAAGAACCGAATCATGTGCCTCCTTGAGAACTTGGTCTCTCGCACCGGGTAGTTTGGAACAAACATCCGGTGTTCAAAGAAGAGCGTTCCTTGATCATCAACATGGAAGGACTCAGTGCCGAAGGTCAAGCTTAGCGATGAGCTTTTGGTGTGCGGATCACCAAGTCGACGAGAGCGAATCTGTTCTTCCAAGAGGAGTAGCCGAAGGTTCAGAGATGCCCTTGTTCCACAATTTCGAGGTTGAGTGGCTGAATTCCTCGCACAAGAGAGGCTGCTGCTCTTCCACCATGAGGTTGTTGACATAAGCTTTACGACTAAGCGCATCTGCCATGACATTTGCTTTGCCTGGAGTGTAGTTGATGGTCACATCGAAGTCATTGATTGCTTCAATCCATCTCCTCTACCGAAGGTTGAGATCCGTTTGAGTGAAGATATACTTCAAACTCTTGTGGTCCGAGAAGATCTCACAACGGTTGCCAAGCAAGTAGTGCCTCCATAGCTTCAAGGCAAAGACAACTGCTGCTAGCTCGAGGTCATGTGTGGGATAGTTGATCTCATGTGTCTTCAACTGACGAGAGGAATAAGCAACCACCTGTCTCTCTTGCATAAGGACCGCACCCAATCCTTGCAAAGAGGCGTCCATGAATATCCGAAAGGCTTAGATGTATCCGGAGGAACCAAGACTGGTGGAAGTGAGCTTCTCTTTGAGTGCCTCAAAACTTTCTTGACAAGGTGAGTCCACAGTACTTCTTGCCTTTCTTGAGGAGGTCGGTAAGAGGCTTTGCTATCTTCGAGAAGTTCTGCACAAAGCGACGACAATAGCTAGCCAAGCCGAGAAAACTCCGCACTTCCTTGACATTAGCAGGAGGAAGCCATTCAACTATTGTCTTCACGGTTTCCGGGTTGACTGCAATGCCCTTGGCAGAGATAACATGACCCAAGTATGTTACTTCAGGCAGCCAAAACTCACACTTAGAGAACTTTGCATACAAGCGGTTCTCACGAAGCTTGTTCAGGACACACCGCAGGTGCTCTTCATGCTCCTCCTTGGACTTGGAATAGACCAGAATGTCATCCAGATATACCACAACAAACTTGTCCAGGTACTCCATGAAAACGGAGTTCATCAGCCTCGAGAAGGTAGCAGGTGCGTTGGTGAGACCGAAAGACATGACCGTGTACTCATACAGGCCATAGCGAGTGGTGAAAGCTGTTTTGGGCACATCCTCTTTGCGAATTTTGATTTGGTGATAACCACTTCTCAAGTCCAGCTTAGAGAACACCACAGCTCCTGCCAGCTGATCAAATAGATCATTTATCCGAGGAAGAGGATATTTGTTCTTGATGGTTTTAGCATTTAGAGCCCGGTAGTCAACACATAGCCTATCGGTTCTGTCACGCTTCTTCACAAAGATTGTTGGGCTACCCCAAGAAGAAGTGTTGTGTTGAATGAAACCCAATTTCTCTTGTTCATCAAGTTGTTGTTTGAGTTCAGCCAGCTCAGAAGGACCCATTTTATATGGCCTCTTGGAGATAGGAGCCGTTCCAGGTTCAAGCTCAATCACGAATTCAACCTCGCGATCCGGAGGCATACCTGGCAACTCTTCAGAAAGACATCCGGAACTCACAGACCCGGTACACCTGAATAGCTTCCATAGCATCATTATTGAGAGCAGCCAAGGAATAGAGCCGACAAACAGTGTCGACTTGGAGAAAAGACTATGTGGCCTTGAATCTTCGGAGACACCGAGGCGTTCAAAGACAATCAATCACAGCTGCATTTGCTGTCAACCAATCCATGCCAGATGACATCAATGTCGAGTTGCCTGAAGAATTAAAGAAGCCAAGAATGAGGAACCACCAATCTCGATGGTTGCCATGATCGATCTTAGCGCCATCTTCTCTCCGTGAGAAAGGACCATTAACTTCTTTTGGAGAGGAACCAGACTAACTCATTCTCATTTGCAAACTTGTGAGACACAAAAGAATGCGATGCACCGTAATCAAAGAGAACTCGTGCAACTGAGTTAATCGAAAGCATACCCATTACAACTCAGTGCGAGCTCGGCTTGAGAGGCGTTAGCGCGATTGGCACGCACGCATGAGCCGGGCTTAGTGTTGATGTTGAGAGCCCGAGGCGGTGGTGCACGAACCGAAGGAGAGCTTGTTGCAGATCTTGGCGGGATTGAGGAGCTTTGTTCTTCATTGGGCGTTCAGTGGGATGACCATGATCTCCACATGTGTAACAAGCACCGTGTGGACGTGGAGCGAGTAGCAGGGGACTCCGCCAGCGCTCGAGTAAGTTGTTGTAGCCCCAGGAGCCGCAGGGTGAAGTTTGGTGGCCTTGACGTGAAACTCGCAGGTCTTGGTGGAGCCGGAGCGACGGTGGGGTGTTAGGAACGACACGCCGCTTAGAAGGAGCTGCCATAATCGCAGAGCTTGATGCATCCTGTTATGTTTCTTGGACTCTTCAAACATTTGCCGCTTGCCTCCTCTTGTAGTGCCATATGCTGCAGTTCAGAAGGTTGCGGTCTTGCATGCGTGATTGCATACTTGATCGACGCATTGAGCCCTTGCCTCGAATCAAGCCGCTTTTCTTGTCATCGACACTCATCACCACCATAGCGAGACAGGTTCATGAAGTTCCTGATATATGTGTTGACGTTATCATTTCCGCTTCAGTTGAGGAAGGCCCTTCATCCTTTCCATCACAATCTCGAGAGAAACCGCCTTGAAAGCTGCAGTGAACCTCTCCCAAGTTGGTCGGAACCCAAAGGCTTGCCTTCAAGTAGTTTTCCCACCAAAGAGCTGCATCTCCTTTGAGAAGGTGGGTAGCACACTTGACCCACTCTTGTTCTCGGAACATCGCAGCCTCGAGCAACCTTGAGATCTCATGCAGCCAATCATCCGCCAAGAGGTCGGTCGACACATCAAACCGACGAGGGTTGAACTTGAGGAAGCTCTTGATGTCACCACGCTTGGGAGGTGGAGGAAGTGGAGCAAACTCATTTCTTCGACGCCTCCTCAAAGCGCTGGTTCTCTTGCATTGCCGCCAAAGCATTAGCTATGCTTGACAAATGAGCCCAGCCCGAGGGATGTCCTCTTTAGTCCCAGGTGGGGAGCCATCCTGTCATTGATATAAAACTCAAGTCAGTACTATAATGGAAGATGATAATAATCCAAAATAGTACCAAGATGGAATTAACCAAGATTAAAGGATACAATTTACTGAGATGATATTAAAATATCAACAAAGTTCATAGCACCTAAAAGATATTAAGCATATCGCACACGACTGAAAAGGAGTGTGGTACACAAACATATCAAAGAAAAAAAAATTCCACAAATTTCGGCATTAGAATACCAATAGATGCGCAAAATTACTTAACGAATCAAGATTAGTGACTCTACCGATTCAATATACAAAAGCCAATGATACAAGTAGTGGTATGGTCGCGACTCCATCCCGCACTCAAATCATTACTCAAGACATGAACAAGTGGAACACATATCCTAACCCTTCTTCTCACGATTAAACCTAAAGATTGGTAGCTACGAAACGAACACCCCAAACAAGATAGCGCCGGATACAAAGAGAAAGATAGATTGCCGGTTTACAAAATCCTGCCGGTATGGAATGTACCAACAGCTTGATAACCAAAGGCGTATAAGATAACAACTTGGATGCAACAGATAGACAAGGGATTACACACACACACACACACAACCTATGGTACTACGGAAACCCGTAACACGTGAATCCTAGTTTGAACTTTGAGAAGAGGATTGAAAACGCTGCACTTCCTTACCGTAAAAGGGTGGTGGGAGGGTAAGAAGAAAAGTGGAAGCAGTCCTACTCGCTTTTGTTTTTCCCTAATATACATAACTACCAAAATATTTGCTAGATCGACAACGACCGCTTATTGAAACCTCAAGGTCGGGATGGCTCGATACCAATTGTAACTACCTCGGTGATCTACGCCCTAGATACAAGCCTGGATGAGTGATAGTGGTTGAAATAGTACGGTGGGGCCCCAAAAGCCACTCACCGGTAGTCCTTTCAGACGTCCCAACCACTACCCTCTCAACGGACCTCAGACGGGCGGAGTCGGCAGCGAAGGGATCAACTACGACACAAGTGGGTATGTACGCAAGCCACCATACAAGAGTACATCGAGCCACACCATCTAGAAAGAAAGGAAATATACCAACGCCATACCAAGATTCAAATGACCTGGATAAATCTATATTTTAGGATAACTCCTCATACAACACACATCGAGTATCATGCGGAAGCAAACAAGATCCGAGTACGGATAAGAAGCAAATCAGCATAAGATGCCGGAGAAAATAAGCACATCCCAACTACAGTCTCATGGATCCCTGCTCCTAATCTCTACACCGAACGATCGTTGCTCACATCTTCGCTTCTTCCACCCAAAGATCCGTCCCGAGAAGGTACCTGCTCATCCGAATCAAGAATTTATCGTGGTGAGACCCTAAGGGTGCTCAGAAGTCTTAATGCCTCTAAAGGGGACACAACCTGGGTGACGAATTGCAGCAAAGATAAACCCTAGCAATTCTACAGAACGCTAACCATCCGCCTAACCAATGATAGATGGATGTCCGTGAATTTAAGTACAACAATAATGGTAATCTCATCCGATCCATCCTCCTCCCTGCTTACCAACAAGGAAGCGGACGAACAACCCCCCATCCGTTGGCAATTTTATTAACCATTCCATGAGTATTGCACTATTTACTAATCAAGTTACTTTGGTCAGATTAAAAGCGATACTTTAGTTATGCTTGTCTATGATCAAGAAACGGTGCTCCAAGTCGTCCATATCCGCGACACGGCTTTCGAAAAGTTTTACCCGCCGGGTGCACCAATAGCAACACACGCCGATCAACCTCGAAAACCAAAACAAAACCCAACGAGGCTT
The DNA here is from genome assembly GCA_030063025.1 of Avena longiglumis. NCBI lineage: Eukaryota > Viridiplantae > Streptophyta > Magnoliopsida > Poales > Poaceae > Avena > Avena longiglumis. The sequence continues at coordinate 77,242,672 of CP125978.1, forward strand.
TCACGACTGAACAATCACAGGATTCAGAAATATTTCAGGGGGCCACCCCTTAAGTAGATCCCGCAATGGAGATAGCTGACTCCGAGACGGGCTCAAGGTTTGCATCAGTGGCTGTAAACGACTGGGAACCCGAAAGTGTGGCTGGGCTTGTCGATACCGAAAACACTCCGCCTTCCTAAAAAGACAAAGGTACTCCTCGCACAAATGAAATACGAAAGTAGCATGGCATAAGTACAGATAGTAATTAAAACCTCAAACTAGTTTGTGGCCCCAAGAAATAGACTAATCAAGCTCGCCTGGGGGTCCCATATACCTCCCGGATGTGGATAGCGCGATAAATCAAGGAACAGGAATCAAGTACTCGGGGTCTTACGGACACAAGTGAGCAGGAAAAACCAAATAGCAGATGTTGCTCACCGGTGCCACTTTCTTTAGTTATCCCAGAACTACTCAGGTTAAGTTGTTTAAGTACCTCATTATCCATCAGACTCTCACAAACCCTACACATGCTGTTCTACGACTCGCATGGCTCAAACAACTCCTATAGTAGGGGCTCATGGGATGGAGGAAACAAGCTTGGTGGGGTTTAAAAGTAAAGGCAATGCATACTTGGGATTCATTTTAATGCAATCGCGACTCCATGATGCAAGAATAAGATAGATGCAATAGGTACTGTATGTATGCAAGCATGTGGAAGTGCTTGCCTGGTATCTCAGTTGAAGCAAGGGACGGATCTGGGTAGTGCTCCTGGTTCTCTTGATACCCCCCGCCAAAGGTTCTATCCGAGAAAAACCAAACAAACAAGGCCAACATGAATATAGAGCACAAACATATGAATAAGATGCGTCAAGCAAACAATCATGCCATGATGAATGATGCACAAGTTGCATGGCAATAAGCAGCATGGCATGGGTGAGGTGTGGAGGACAAGAAAATAACATTTAATTGGGTTTTAGAATCACATTTGTTGCCATAACAATTGTTGTTCCCTATATTTTTATATGATGCATGCTGCAATTGAAGTCATGGTTAGCATAAACTGAAAGGTCTCGTCGAGATGATCATTTTAGACATATCATTTGCTTAATTTGGAATTATAAAACTAAAGTTATTAATTATTGAAAATCCAGTGGCATTGGTGGTAATTTAACTAAACTTGGAATTTTAATTGTGCAAAAGTCAAATTGGATGGTATATTTGAAATCCTCTCATTTTTCTGATATCCAAACATATATTACTTGTCCAATTTGGATTTACAAATAAAAAGTTATTTGAATCTGATTTGAAAATTTGCATTTGAAATATTTTAAACTAAATTTGAATTCTACCAGATTCTGGACGTTTAATACTCATCCTATTCCAGCTCTAGTCACTGACAGGTGGGGCCATGGTTCTCATGGCCCACGCCACCGACCTGAGGATTGGAGGACCGCGATGGAATAAACAAAACACAAAACATACACCCTTTTTAGAAAACGCCAAGGCCGATTGGGCAGGGAACCGCCCGATGCGTAAAAAGAGGCGGGGTTTTACGCAAAGACGCCGCGACACCGCTTCTTCCTCTGAATGCGTCGACAGATCGGTGCCAGCAGCTGGCGCCGATCTCGATCCGGCGTTATGGCGCTGCGCTGAGGCGAGCCACCGCTACTGGAGTCGGGCTTGGTGTTAGGGAATCGGACGGGGCCTATCTAGGCTGCTACGCGGGACGCGAGCGTGCAGGCGCCAGCGAACCTGACGCTCCGACGGCGTTCGACGGAAGGCACGGCGGCGCTAGGGCGAGATCGGCCAGAGGGGGTTGTCTAGGAGGGTCGTGGGCTCACCGGAGGTTGTTGGTGGCGGATCGGGTCGGCGAAAGCGAGGATCAACGCCGAGGCGCACGGACGGCGAGGCTAGGGTTCCGCTCGGGCGGCGCTGACGGGCGGCTCGGTCCTTCTCCGCTTGCGTGTACGGGTCGATGAGGATGGCCTTGGTCTTCAGCCTCTCGATGGCGCACTTGACGGCTGGATCGGCTGGACGCGGTGGAGGCCGAGGGTGCAGACGATGGTGTAGACGGTGGCGATGGGGCAGAGAGGGGAGAGGGCAGGGCGCCGCTGGGGTGGATCTGGGGAAGGCTAGGAGGGGGAGGGAGAGGATAAGAACGAGGGCGAGGTGGGGCTTGCGTGGATGGCGTGGGAGGGGAGGTGGCTTCGGCGCCACCTTTCCTGCTCACGTGCTCAGCAAGGGGGGGCCAGGGGTGGCGTGGTAGAACTGGGAAGGGGAGAGGGAGACTGGCAGGTGGCCCTGGGAGGAGGCTCGTGGGCAGGTAGGGTTAAAGAGGGGAGAGAGGAAAGAATAGAGAGGGAGAGGGGGTGATTCGGCCTAGGGCTAGGGTTTGCCCTTGGGCGTGTGGGGTGGAGCTAGGGTAGGGAGGTGGGACCTGCATGGAAGAGAGAGGGGAGAGATGGAGTACTTAGGCTTAGCATAGACTAAGTGGGATTGTTGATTTAGCTAGTTTGAGGATTGGGGTGGCTTAGGGTTTTGGGTGAGTGAGGGAAGATAGCTTGAGGTGGTACTTTATGTGTTGCTTAGGGAAAGGAGGGGATTAGGGCCTTAGCTAAGCTAGGTTGGATGGATGGCAAGGTAGGTTCTAGGGTTTAGCTAAGAGAATTAAGAAAAAGATGGTGGTACTGAACTTGGACATGCAAGCTTCATATACAACCCACAAAACCAAGAAAAAGAAGAAGAGAGGGAAGGGGAGATGTTTAAGATGATGGGATGGTTCCTTTGGCCCATGCATGATCCAACAATGACCAAGCAAGGTCCAAGAAAGAAGGGGGTGGTTAAAGATGTGCATGCCACATAGCACATGTGTGTGCATGGGGCATGGGGGAGGGGTTAAGCTAAAGGGGGATAGAGATAGATGATTTGTTGTAGCAACTACAAGCCCAAAACAAGATTTAAGCAAGGGAAAAGATCCACTTTGAATTTCAAGCAAAAACCAAAACTAGAGAAGGTGGCACTTGCATGGCCCATGCAACATAATTATTGCCCAATGGTTATATTGTGAAAACAACATTATTTCATGTGGCTTTAATCCTTGCATTCCCAAAAAGTGGGCAAAGGCCAAGCAAAAGATGATGGGTGGATCCAACCAACAACATGAGCTAGAGATACTCAAAACTAAAATGCCAAGCTCATATTATTTGGATGGTGGAATTAAAAGGTGGTGAAAGATAAGGTGGTGGAGTCAAAAAGAGAGATGCCCCCAACTCAACTTGGGCATATAACAATGTATCAAGAGCCAAATACAATATCAAGAGGCAAATACAATTAATCATGCACATGAGATAAGAACCAAACAAAAAGGGTTTTATATGATGCTCAAATGCAAGGTGGTATGATGACATGAGCATGATATGATGATGATGCAACAATTATATGTTGAAGTGGCTCTTTTATTATTATGACATGTAGCATTTGTGGGTTAGACAACTGGATGCTACACCGATGTTATGTCAATCACGACATAGTTTGTGATGTTGTGCCCATATTATGCATGTGTGGAAATTGGTATGGAGAACAATGTTGCAGGAGGAAGTTTTCCTTTTGTCGCATGGAAAAGCCCTTTTCCATTTTCCGAGCGCAAAAACGGGTCGCTTTTGTGAAGTAACCACCAAAATGCCGCTTTGAATTCTACCGCCCCATTTTCCTAAAATACTAGACCACCTTACATGGACTATCTCCCAATGGGACATCTCAAACCATTTCGCCCATCCCGGTAAAAGGACAAATGTCTACCGAATCGGTAGGAAGTGGGTTCGGTTTGTACTACGTGTACATGATCAATCGCCTGTGATTTTTGAAAAATCATTTTAGACTCGCAATATGTGGTTTCTTTAGAGATCCAATGCATTTCTAACGATGCCCGTCCCCTATCTTCATGCACACCGTTCGACCATAGTTAGAAATTCAGATAATTCAAAACGGGCATAATAAATTCAAAAAAAATCCGAACAATGAAAATCCTTCATGGTGTCATATTATGTTACATAGTTGAAAGGAAAAATACCAGACTTGGTATATTGATCATGTTTCAAAAACCTTCACAAAATGACCTATCATGTTCGAGGTTTCATGGCTTTCGTCCAAATGGCCGATGTTATGTGTGAATCACGGCATAGTTTGTGATGTTGTGCCCATATTATGCATGTGTGGACATTGGTATGGAGAACAATGTTGCAGATGAAGTTTTCCTTTTGTCGCATAAAAGCCCTTTTCCATTTTCTCCGAAAAAAAATGGGTCGTTTTGTGAAGTAACCACCAAAATGCCGTTTCAGAATGCTACCGTCCCATTTTCCTAAAATACTAGACCACCTTACATGGACTATCTCCCAACAGGGACATCTCAAACCTTTTCGTCCATCCCGGGTAAAAAGGACAAATGTCTACCGAATCGGTAGGAAGTGGGTTCGGTTTGTACTACAGGTACATGATCAATAGCCCGTGATTTTTTGAAAAAATCATTTTTAGACTCGAAATATGTGGTTTCTTTAGAGATCCAATGCAATTTCTAACGATGCTCGTCCCCTATCTTCATGCACACCGGTTCGACCATAGTTAGAAATTCAGATAATTCAAAACGGGCATAATAAATTCAAAAAAAAACCGAACAATGAAAATCCTTCGCGTGGTGTCATATTATATTACATAGTTGAAAGGAAAAATACCAGACTTGGTATATTGATCATGTTTCGAAAAAACCTTCACAAAATGACCTATCATGTTCGAGGTTTCATGGCTTTCGGTCCAAATGACCGATGTTATGTGCTGAATCACGGCATAGTTTGTGATGTTGTGCCCATATTATGCATGTGTGTGGACATTGGTATGGAGAACAATGTTGCAGGAGGAAGTTTTCCTTTTTGTCGCACGGAAAAGCCCTTTTCCATTTTCCGACCGGAAAAAACGGGTAGATTTGTGAAGTAACCACCAAAATGCCGTTTCATAATGCTACCGTACCATTTTACTAAAATACTAGACCACCTTACATGGACTATCTCCCACCAGGGACATCTCAAACCTTTTCGTCCATCCCGGGTAAAAAAGACAAATGTCTGCCGAATCGGTAGGAAGTGGGTCTTTGTACTACATGTACATGATCAATCGCCCGTGATTTTTTGAAAAAATCATTTTTAGACTCGCAATATGTGGTTTCTTTAGAGATCCAATGCAAGTTCTAACGATGCTCGTCCCCTAATTCATGCACACCGGTTCGACCATAGTTAGAAATTCAGATAATTCAAAACGGGCATAATAAATTCAAAAAATTCCGAACAATGAAAATCCTTCGCGTGGTGTCATATTATGTTACATAGTTGAAAGGAAAAATACCAGACTTGGTATATTGATCATGTTTCGAAAAAACCTTCACAAAATGACCTATCATGTTCGAGGTTTCATGGCTTTCGGTCCAAATGAACGATGTTATGTGCTGAATCACGGCATAGTTTGTGATGTTGTGCCCATATTATGCATGTGTGTGGAAATTGGTATGGAGAACAATGTTGCAGGAGGAAGTTTTCCTTTTTGTCGCACGGAAAAGCCCTTTTCCATTTTCCGAGCGCAAAAAACGGGTCGTTTTGTGAAGTAACCACCAATGCCGTTTCAGAATGCTACCGTCCCATTTTCCTAAAATACTAGACCACCTTACATGGACTATCTCCCAACAGGGACATCTCAAACCTTTTCATCCATCCCGGGTAAAAAGGACAAATGTCTGCCGAATCGGTAGGAAGTGGTTTCGGTTTGTACTACAGGTACATGATCTATCGCCCGTGATTTTTTGAAAAAATCATTTTTAGACTCGCAATATGTGGTTTCTTTAGAGATCCAATCCAAGTTCTAACGATGCCCGTCCCCTATCTTCATGCACACCGGTTCGACCATAGTCAGAAATTCAGATAATTCAAAACGGGCATAATAAATTCAAAACAAATCCGAACAATGAAAATCCTTCGCGTGGTGTCATATTATGTTACATAGTTGAAAGGAAAAATACCAGACTTGGTATATTGATCATTTTTCGAAAAAACCTTCACAAAATGACCTATCATGTTCGAGGTTTCATGGCTTTCGGTCCAAATGACCGATGTTATGTGCTGAATCACGGCATAGTTTGTGATCTTGTGCCCATATTATGCATGTGTGTGGAAATTGGTATGGAGAACAATGTTGCAGGAGGAAGTTTTCCTTTTTGTCGCACGGAAAGCCCTTTTCTATTTTCCGAGCGCAAAAAACGGGTCGTTTTGTGAAGTAACCACCAAAATGCCGTTTCAGAATGCTACCGTCCCATTTTCCTAAAATACTAGACCACCTTACATGGACTATCTCCCAACAGGGACATCTCAAACCTTTTCTTCCATCCCAGGTAAAAAGGACAAATGTCTGCCGAATCGGTAGGAAGTGGGTTCGGTTTGTACTACAGGTACATGATCTATCGCCCGTGATTTTTTGAAAAAATCATTTTTAGACTCGCAATATGTGGTTTCTTTAGAGATCCAATGCAAGTTCTAACGATGCCCGTCCCCTATCTTCATGCACACCGGTTCGACCATAGTCAGAAATTCAGATAATTCAAAACGGGCATAATAAATTCAAAAAAATCGGAACAATGAAAATCCTTCGCGTGTTGTCATATTATGTTACATAGTTGAAAGGAAAAATACCAGACTTGGTATATTGATCATGTTTCGAAAAAACCTTCACAAAATGACCTATCATGTTCGAGGTTTCATGGCTTTCGGTCCAAATGACCGATGTTATGTGCTGAATCACGGCAAAGTTTGTGATGTTGTGCCCATATTATGTGTGTGGAAATTGGTATGGAGAACAATGTTGCACGAGGAAGTTTTCCTTTTTGTCGCACGGAAAAGCCCTTTTCCATTTTCCGAGCGCAAAAAACGGGTCGTTTTGTGAAGTAACCACCAAAATGCCGTTTCAGAATTCTACCGTCCCATTTTCCTAAAATACTAGACCACCTTACATGGACTATCTCCCAACAGGGACATCTCAAACCATTTCGTCCATCCCGGGTAAAAAGGACAAATGTCTACCGAATCGGTAGGAAGTGGGTTCGGTTTGTACTACAGGTACATGATCAATCGCCCGTGATTTTTTGAAAAAATCATTTTTAGACTCGCAATATGTGGTTTCTTTAGAGATCCAATGCAATTTCTAACGATGCCCGTCCCCTATCTTCATGCACACCGGTTCGACCATAGTTAGAAATTCAGATAATTCAAAACGGGCATAATAAATTCAAAAAAAATCCGAACAATGAAAATCCTTCGCGTGGTGTCATATTATGTTACATAGTTGAAAGGAAAAATACCAGACTTGGTATATTGATCATGTTTCGCAAAAACCTTCACAAAATGACCTATCATGTTCGAGGTTTCATGGCTTTCGGTCCAAATGGCCGATGTTATGTGCTGAATCACGGCATAGTTTGTGATGTTGTGCCCATATTATGCATGTGTGTGGACATTGGTATGGAGAACAATGTTGCAGGAGGAAGTTTTCCTTTTGTCGCACGAAAAGCCCTTTTCCATTTTCCGAAAAAACGGGTCGTTTTGTGAAGTAACCACCAAAATGCCGTTTCGTAATGCTACCGTCCCATTTTCCTAAAATACTAGACCACCTTACATGGACTATCTCCCAACAGGACATCTCAAACCTTTTCGTCCATCCCGTAAAAGGACAAATGTCTCCGAATCGGTAGGAAGTGGGTTCGTTTGTACTACGGTACATGATCAATAGCCCGTGATTTTTGAAAAATCATTTTTAGACTCGAAATATGTGGTTTCTTTAGAGATCCAATGCAATTTCTAACGATGCTCGTCCCCTATCTTCATGCACACCGGTTCGACCATAGTTAGAAATTCAGATAATTCAAAACGGGCATAATAAATTCAAAAATAAACCGAACAATGAAAATCCTTCGCGTGGTGTCATATTATATTACATAGTTGAAAGGAAAAATACCAGACTTGGTATATTGATCATGTTTCGAAAAAACCTTCACAAAATGACCTATCATGTTCGAGGTTTCATGGCTTTCGGTCCAAATGACCGATGTTATGTGCTGAATCACGGCATAGTTTGTGATGTTGTGCCCATATTATGCATGTGTGTGGTCATTGGTATGGAGAAAAATGTTGCAGGAGGAAGTTTTCCTTTTTGTCGCACGGAAAAGCCGTTTTCCATTTTCCGACCGGAAAAAACGGGTAGTTTTGTGAAGTAACCACCAAAATGCCGTTTCAGAATGCTACCGTACCATTTTACTAAAATACTAGACCACCTTACATGGACTATCTCCCACCAGGGACATCTCAAACCTTTTCGTCCATCCCGGGTAAAAAAGACAAATGTCTGCCGAATCGGTAGGAAGTGGGTTCGGTTTGTACTACATGTACATGATCAATCGCCCGTGATTTTTTGAAAAAATCATTTTTAGACTCGCAATATGTGGGTTCTTTAGAGATCCAATGCAAGTTCTAACGATGCTCGTCCCCTATCTTCATGCACACCGGTTCGACCATAGTTAGAAATTCAGATAATTCAAAACGGGCATAATAAATTCAAAAATTCAACAATGAAAATCCTTCGTGGTGTCATATTATGTTACATAGTTGAAAGGAAAATACCAGACTTGGTATATTGATCATGTTTCAAAAACCTTCACAAAATGACCTATCATGTTCGAGGTTTCATGGCTTTCGTCCAAATGAACGATGTTATGTCTGAATCACGGCATAGTTTGTGATGTTGTGCCCATATTATGCATGTGTGTGGAAATTGGTATGGAGAACAATGTTGCAGGAGGAAGTTTTCCTTTTGTCGCATAAAAGCCCTTTTCCATTTTCCGAGCGCAAAAACGGGTCGTTTTGTGAAGTAACCACCAATGCCGCTTTCGAATGCTACCGTCCCATTTTCCTAAAATACTAGACCACCTTACATGGACTATCTCCCAACAGGACATCTCAAACCTTTTCATCCATCCCGTAAAAGGACAAATGTCTCAGAATCGGTAGGAAGTGGTTCGGTTTGTACTACAGTACATGATCTATCGCCTGTGATTTTTGAAAAATCATTTTAGACTCGCAATATGTGGTTTCTTTAGAGATCCAATCCAAGTTCTAACGATGCGCCCCTATCTTCATGCACACCGTTCGACCATAGTCGTAAATTCAGATAATTCAAAACGGGCATAATAAATTCAAAAAAATCCGAACAATGAAAATCCTTCGTGGTGTCATATTATGTTACATAGTTGAAAGGAAAATACCAGACTTGGTATATTGATCATTTTTCAAAAACCTTCACAAAATGACCTATCATGTTCGAGGTTTCATGGCTTTCGTCCAAATGACCGATGTTATGCTGAATCACGGCATAGTTTGTGATCTTGTGCCCATATTATGCATGTGTGTGGAAATTGGTATGGAGAACAATGTTGCAGGAGGAAGTTTTCCTTTTGTCGCATGGAAAGCCTTTTCTATTTTCTCCGAATAAAAAACGGGTCGCTTGTGAAGTAACCACCAAAATGCCGCTTCGTAATGCTACCGTCCCATTTTCCTAAAATACTAGACCACCTTACATGGACTATCTCCCAACAGGACATCTCAAACCTTTTCTTCCATCCCGTAAAAGGACAAATGTCTACCGAATCGGTAGGAAGTGGGTTGGTTTGTACTACGTGTACATGATCTATCGCGTGATTTTTTAAAAAATCATTTTAGACTCGCAATATGTGGTTTCTTTAGAGATCCAATGCAAGTTCTAACGATGCGCCCCTATCTTCATGCACACCGGTTCGACCATAGTTAGAAATTCGATAATTCAAAACGGCATAATAAATTCAAAAAATCGGAACAATGAAAATCCTTCGTGTTGTCATATTATGTTACATAGTTGAAAGGAAAATACCAGACTTGGTATATTGATCATGTTTCAAAAACCTTCACAAAATGACCTATCATGTTCGAGGTTTCATGGCTTTCATCCAAATGACCGATGTTATGTGTGAATCACGGCATAGTTTGTGATGTTGTGCCCATATTATGCATGTGTGGAAATTGGTATGGAGAACAATGTTGCAGAGGAAGTTTTCCTTTTGTCGCATGGAAAAGCCCTTTTCCATTTTCCGAGCAAAAACGGGTCGTTTTGTGAAGTAACCACCAAAATGCCGTTTCAGAATGCTACCGTCCCATTTTCCTAAAATACTAGACCACCTTACATGGACTATCTCCCAACAGGGACATCTCAAACCTTTTCGTCCATCCCGGGTAAAAAGGACAAATGTCTACCGAATCGGTAGGAAGTGGGTTCGGTTTGTACTACAGGTACATGATCAATAGCCCGTGATTTTTTGAAAAAATCATTTTTAGACTCGAAATATGTGGTTTCTTTAGAGATCCAATGCAATTTCTAACGATGCTCGTCCCCTATCTTCATGCACACCGGTTCGACCATAGTTAGAAATTCAGATAATTCAAAACGGGCATAATAAATTCAAAAAAAACCGAACAATGAAAATCCTTCGCGTGGTGTCATATTATATTACATAGTTGAAAGGAAAAATACCAGACTTGGTATATTGATCATGTTTCGAAAAAACCTTCACAAAATGACCTATCATGTTCGAGGTTTCATGGCTTTCGGTCCAAATGACCGATGTTATGTGCTGAATCACGGCATAGTTTGTGATGTTGTGCCCATATTATGCATGTGTGTGGACATTGGTATGGAGAACAATGTTGCAGGAGGAAGTTTTCCTTTTTGTCGCACGGAAAAGCCCTTTTCCATTTTCCGACCGGAAAAAACGGGTAGTTTTGTGAAGTAACCACCAAAATGCCGTTTCAGAATGCTACCGTACCATTTTACTAAAATACTAGACCACCTTACATGGACTATCTCCCACCAGGGACATCTCAAACCTTTTCGTCCATCCCGGGTAAAAAAGACAAATGTCTGCCGAATCGGTAGGAAGTGGGTTCGGTTTGTACTACATGTACATGATCAATCGCCCGTGATTTTTTGAAAAAATCATTTTTAGACTCGCAATATGTGGTTTCTTTAGAGATCCAATGCAAGTTCTAACGATGCTCGTCCCCTAATTCATGCACACCGGTTCGACCATAGTTAGAAATTCAGATAATTCAAAACGGGCATAATAAATTCAAAAAATTCCGAACAATGAAAATCCTTCGCGTGGTGTCATATTATGTTACATAGTTGAAAGGAAAAATACCAGACTTGGTATATTGATCATGTTTCGAAAAAACCTTCACAAAATGACCTATCATGTTCGAGGTTTCATGGCTTTCGGTCCAAATGAACGATGTTATGTGCTGAATCACGGCATAGTTTGTGATGTTGTGCCCATATTATGCATGTGTGTGGAAATTGGTATGGAGAACAATGTTGCAGGAGGAAGTTTTCCTTTTTGTCGCACGGAAAAGCCCTTTTCCATTTTTCGAGCGCAAAAAACGGGTCGCTTTGTGAAGTAACCACCAATGCCGCTTCGAATGCTACCGTCCCATTTTCCTAAAATACTAGACCACCTTACATGGACTATCTCCCAGGGACATCTCAAACCTTTTCATCCATCCCGGTAAAAGGACAAATGTCTCGAATCGGAGGAAGTGGTTTCGGTTTGTACTACACGTACATGATCTATCGCCTGATTTTTGAAAAATCATTTTTAGACTCGCAATATGTGGTTTCTTTAGAGATCCAATCAAGTTCTAACGATGCTCCCCTATCTTCATGCACACGGTTCGACCATAGTCGAAATTCGATAATTCAAAACGGGCATAATAAATTCAAAAACATCGAACAATGAAAATCCTTGGCGGTGTCATATTATGTTACATAGTTGAAAGGAAAAATACCAGACTTGGTATATTGATCATTTTTCGAAAAAACCTTCACAAAATGACCTATCATGTTCGAGGTTTCATGGCTTTCGGTCCAAATGACCGATGTTATGTGCTGAATCACGGCATAGTTTGTGATCTTGTGCCCATATTATGCATGTGTGTGGAAATTGGTATGGAGAACAATGTTGCAGGAGGAAGTTTTCCTTTTTGTCGCACGGAAAGCCCTTTTCTATTTTCCGAGCGCAAAAAACGGGTCGTTTTGTGAAGTAACCACCAAAATGCCGTTTCAGAATGCTACCGTCCCATTTTCCTAAAATACTAGACCACCTTACATGGACTATCTCCCAACAGGGACATCTCAAACCTTTTCTTCCATCCCAGGTAAAAAGGACAAATGTCTGCCGAATCGGTAGGAAGTGGGTTCGGTTTGTACTACAGGTACATGATCTATCGCCCGTGATTTTTTAAAAAAATCATTTTTAGACTCGCAATATGTGGTTTCTTTAGAGATCCAATGCAAGTTCTAACGATGCCCGTCCCCTATCTTCATGCACACCGGTTCGACCATAGTCAGAAATTCAGATAATTCAAAACGGGCATAATAAATTCAAAAAAATCGGAACAATGAAAATCCTTCGCGTGTTGTCATATTATGTTACATAGTTGAAAGGAAAAATACCAGACTTGGTATATTGATCATGTTTCGAAAAAACCTTCACAAAATGACCTATCATGTTCGAGGTTTCATGGCTTTCGGTCCAAATGACCGATGTTATGTGCTGAATCACGGCATAGTTTGTGATGTTGTGCCCATATTATGCATGTGTGTGGAAATTGGTATGGAGAACAATGTTGCAGGAGGAAGTTTTCCTTTTTGTCGCATGGAAAAGCCCTTTTCCATTTTCCGAGCGCAAAAAACGGGTCGTTTTGTGAAGTAACCACCAAAATGCCGTTTCAGAATGCTACCGTACCATTTTCCTAAAATACTAGACCACCTTACATGGACTATCTCCCAACAGGGACATCTCAAACCATTTCGTCCATCCCGGGTAAAAAGGACAAATGTCTACCGAATCGGTAGGAAGTGGGTTCGGTTTGTACTACAGGTACATGATCAATCGCCCGTGATTTTTTGAAAAAATCATTTTTAGACTCGCAATATGTGGTTTCTTTAGAGATCCAATGCAATTTCTAACGATGCGCCCCTATCTTCATGCACACCGGTTCGACCATAGTTAGAAATTCGATAATTCAAACGGGCATAATAAATTCAAAAAAATCCGAACAATGAAAATCCTTCGTGGTGTCATATTATGTTACATAGTTGAAAGGAAAAATACCAGACTTGGTATATTGATCATGTTTCAAAAACCTTCACAAAATGACCTATCATGTTCGAGGTTTCATGGCTTTCGGTCCAAATGACCGATGTTATGTGCTGAATCACGGCATAGTTTGTGATGTTGTGCCCATATTATGCATGTGTGGACATTGGTATGGAGAACAATGTTGCAGGATGAAGTTTTCCTTTTGTCGCATCGGAAAAGCCCTTTTCCATTTTCCGAGCAAAAACGGTCGCTTTGTGAAGTAACCACCAAAATGCCGTTTCGTAATGCTACCGTCCCATTTTCCTAAAATACTAGACCACCTTACATGGACTATCTCCCAACAGGACATCTCAAACCTTTTCGTCCATCCCGTAAAAGGACAAATGTCTACCGAATCGGTAGGAAGTGGGTTCGGTTTGTACTACAGGTACATGATCAATCGCCCGTGATTTTTTGAAAAAATCATTTTTAGACTCGAAATATGTGGTTTCTTTAGAGATCCAATGCAATTTCTAACGATGCTCGCCCCTATCTTCATGCACACCGGTTCGACCATAGTTAGAAATTCAGATAATTCAAAACGGGCATAATAAATTCAAAAATAAACCGAACAATGAAAATCCTTCGTGGTGTCATATTATATTACATAGTTGAAAGGAAAATACCAGACTTGGTATATTGATCATGTTTCAAAAACCTTCACAAAATGACCTATCATGTTCGAGGTTTCATGGCTTTCGGTCCAAATGACCGATGTTATGTCAATCACGGCATAGTTTGTGATGTTGTGCCCATATTATGCATGTGTGTGGACATTGGTATGGAGAACAATGTTGCAGGAGGAAGTTTTCCTTTTTGTCGCACGGAAAAGCCCTTTTCCATTTTCCGACCGGAAAAAACGGGTAGTTTTGTGAAGTAACCACCAAAATGCCGCTTCGTAATGCTACCGTACCATTTTCCTAAAATACTAGACCACCTTACATGGACTATCTCCCAAGGGACATCTCAAACCTTTTCGTCCATCCCGGTAAAAGGACAAATGTCTCGAATCGGTAGGAAGTGGGTCGGTTTGTACTACATGTACATGATCAATCGCCGTGATTTTTGAAAAATCATTTTAGACTCGCAATATGTGGTTTCTTTAGAGATCCAATGCAAGTTCTAACGATGCTCGCCCCTATCTTCATGCACACCGTTCGACCATAGTTAGAAATTCAGATAATTCAAAACGGGCATAATAAATTCAAAAAAAAACCGAAAAATGAAAATCCTTCGCGTGGTGTCATATTATATTACATAGTTGAAAGGAAAAATACCAGACTTGGTATATTGATCATGTTTCGAAAAAACCTTCACAAAATGACCTATCATGTTCGAGGTTTCATGGCTTTCGGTCCAAATGACCGATGTTATGTGCTGAATCACGGCATAGTTTGTGATGTTGTGCCCATATTATGCATGTGTGTGGTCATTGGTATGGAGAACAATGTTGCAGGAGGAAGTTTCCTTTTTGTCGCACGGAAAAGCCCTTTTCCATTTTCCGACCGGAAAAAACGGGTAGTTTTGTGAAGTAACCACCAAAATGCCGTTTCAGAATGCTACCGTACCATTTTACTAAAATACTAGACCACATTACATGGACTATCTCCCACCAGGGACATCTCAAACCTTTTCGTCCATCCCGGGTAAAAAAGACAAATGTCTGCCGAATCGGTAGGAAGTGGGTTCGATTTGTACTACATGTACATGATCAATCGCCCGTGATTTTTTGAAAAAATCATTTTTAGACTCGCAATATGTGGGTTCTTTAGAGATCCAATGCAAGTTCTAACGATGCTCGTCCCCTATCTTCATGCACACCGGTTCGACCATAGTTAGAAATTCAGATAATTCAAAACGGGCATAATAAATTCAAAAAAATCCGAACAATGAAAATCCTTCGCGTGGTGTCATATTATGTTACATAGTTGAAAGGAAAAATACCAGACTTGGTATATTGATCATGTTTCGAAAAAACCTTCACAAAATGACCTATCATGTTCGAGGTTTCATGGCTTTCGGTCCAAATGACCGATGTTATGTGCTGAATCACGGCATAGTTTGTGATGCTGTGCCCATATTATGCATGTGTGTGGAAATTAGTATGGAGAACAATGTTGCAGGAGGAAGTTTTCCTTTTTGTCGCACGGAAAAGCCCTTTTCCATTTTCCGACCGAAAAACGGGTGTTTTGTGAAGTAACCACCAAAATGCCGCTTCGTAATGTTAACGTCCATTTTACTAAAATACTAGACCACCTTACATGGACTATCTCCCACCAGGGACATCTCAATCCTTTTCTTCCTTCCCGGGTAAAAAAGACAAATGTCTGCCAAATCGGTAGGAAGTGGGTTCGATTTGTACTACATATACATGATCAATCGCCCGTGATTTTTTGAAAAAATCATTTTTAGACTCGCAATATGTGGGTTCTTTAGAGATCCAATGCAAGTTCTAACGATGCTCGTCCCCTATCTTCATGCACACCGGTTCGACCATAGTTAGAAATTCAGATAATTCAAAACGGGCATAATAAATTCAAAAAAATCCGAACAACGAAAATCCTTCGCGTGTTGTCATATTATGTTACATAGTTGAAAGGAAAAATACCAGACTTGGTATATTGATCATGTTTCGAAAAAACCTTCACAAAATGACCTATCATGTTCGAGGTTTCATGGCTTTCGGTCCAAATGGCCGATGTTATGTGCTGAATCACGGCATAGTTTGTGATGTTGTGCCCATATTATGCATGTGTGTGGACATTGGTATGGAGAACAATGTTGCAGGAGGAAGTTTTCCTTTTTGTCGCACGGAAAAGCCCTTTTCCATTTTCCAGGCGCAAAAACGGGTCGTTTTGTGAAGTAACCACCAAAATGCCGTTTCAGAATGCTACCGTCCCATTTTCCTAAAATACTAGACCAACTTACATGGACTATCTCCCAACAGGGACATCTCAAACCTTTTCTTCCATCCCAGGTAAAAAGGACAAATGTCTGCCGAATCGGTAGGAAGTGGGTTCGGTTTGTACTACACGTACATGATCAATCGCCCGTGATTTTTTGAAAAAATCATTTTTAGACTCGCAATATGTGGTTTCTTTAGAGATACAATGCAAGTTCTAATGATTCTCGTCCCCTATCTTCATGCACACCGGTTCGACCATAGTTAGAAATTCAGATAATTCAAAACGGGCATAATAAATTCAAAAAAAATCCGAACAATGAAAATCCTTCGCATGGTGTCATATTATGTTACATAGTTGAAAGGAAAAATACCAGACTTGGTATATTGATCATGTTTCGAAAAAACCTTCACAAAATGACCTATCATGTTCGAGGTTTCATGGCTTTCGGTCCAAATGGCCGATGTTATGTGCTGAATCACGGCATAGTTTGTGATGTTGTGCCCATATTATGCATGTGTGTGGACATTGGTATGGAGAACAATGTTGCAGGATGAAGTTTTCCTTTTTGTCGCACGGAAAAGCCCTTTTCCATTTTCCGAGCGCAAAAAACGGGTCGTTTTGTGAAGTAACCACCAAAATGCCGTTTCAGAATGCTACCGTCCCATTTTCCTAAAATACTAGACCACCTTACATGGACTATCTCCCAACAGGGACATCTCAAACCTTTTCGTCCATCCCGGGTAAAAAGGACAAATGTCTACCGAATCGGTAGGAAGTGGGTTCGGTTTGTACTACAGGTACATGATCAATCGCCCGTGATTTTTTGAAAAAATCATTTTTAGACTCGAAATATGTGGTTTCTTTAGAGATCCAATGCAATTTCTAACGATGCTCGTCCCCTATCTTCATGCACACCGGTTCGACCATAGTTAGAAATTCAGATAATTCAAAACGGGCATAATAAATTCAAAAAAAAATCGAACAATGAAAATCCTTCGCGTGGTGTCATATGATATTACATAGTTGAAAGGAAAAATACAGACTTGGTATATTGATCATGTTTCAAAAACCTTCACAAAATGACCTATCATGTTCGAGGTTTCATGGCTTTCGGTCCAAATGACCGATGTTATGTGCTGAATCACGGCATAGTTTGTGATGTTGTGCCCATATTATGCATGTGTGTGGACATTGGTATGGAGAACAATGTTGCAGGAGGAAGTTTTCCTTTTTCGCATGCGGAAAAGCCCTTTTCCATTTTCCGAGCGCAAAAAACGGGTCGTTTTGTGAAGTAACCACCAAAATGCCGTTTCAGAATGCTACCGTCCCATTTTCCTAAAATACTAGACCACCTTACATGGACTATCTCCCAACAGGGACATCTCAAACCTTTTCTTCCATCCCAGGTAAAAAGGACAAATGTCTGCCGAATCGGTAGGAAGTGGGTTCGGTTTGTACTACAGGTACATGATCTATCACCCTTGATTTTTTGAAAAAATCATTTTTAGACTCGAAATATGTGGTTTCTTTAGAGATACAATGCAAGTTCTAATGATGCTCGTCCCCTATCTTCATGCACACCGGTTCGACCATAGTTAGAAATTCAGATAATTCAAAACGGGCATAATAAATTCAAAAAATATCCAAACAATGAAAATCCTTCGCGTGGTGTCATATTATGTTACATAGTTGAAAGGAAAAATACCAGACTTGGTATATTGATCATGTTTCGAAAAAACCTTCACAAAATGACCTATCATGTTCGAGGTTTCATGGCTTTCGGTCCAAATGACCGATGTTTTGTGCTGAATCACGGCATTTTTTGTGATGTTGTGCCCATATTATGCATGTGTGTGGAAATTAGTATGGAGAACAATGTTGCAGGAGGAAGTTTTCCTTTTTGTCGCACGGAAAAGCCCTTTTCCATTTTCCGAGCGCCAAAAACGGTTCGTTTTGTGAAGTGACCACCAAAATGCCGTTTCAGAATGCTACCGTCCCATTTTCCTAAAATACTAGACCACCTTACATGGACTATCTCCCAACAGGGACATCTCAAACCTTTTCGTCCATCCCGAGTGAAAAGGACAAATGTCTACCGAATCGGCTGGAAGTGGGTTCGGTTTGTACTACAGGTACATGATCTATCGCCCGTGATTTTTTGAAAAAATCATTTTTAGACTCGCAATATGTGGTTTCTTTAAAGATCCAATGCAAGTTCTAACGATGCTCGTCCCGTATCTTCATGCACACCGGTTCGACCATAGTTAGAAATTCAGATAATTCAAAACGGGCATAATAAATTCAAAAAAAACCCGAACAATGAAAATCCTTCGCGTGGTGTCATATTATGTTACATAGTTGAAAGGAAAAATACCAGACTTGGTATATTGATCATGTTTCGAAAAAACCTTCACAAAATGACCTATCATGTTCGAGGTTTCATGGCTTTCGGTCCAAATGACCGATGTTATGTGCTGAATCACGACATAGTTTGTGATGTTGTTCCCATATTATGCATGTGTGTGGACATTGGTATGGAGAACAATGTTGCAGGAGGAAGTTTTCCTTTTTATCGCACGGAAAAGCCCTTTTCCATTTTCCGAGCGCAAAAAACGGGTCGTTTTGTGAAGTAACCACCAAAATGCCGTTTCAGAATGCTACCGTCCCATTTTCCTAAAATACTAGACCACCTTACATGTACTATCTCCCAACAGGGACATCTCAAACCTTTTCGTACATCCCGGGTAAAAAGGACAAATGTCTGCCGAATCGGTAGGAAGTGGGTCCGGTTTGTACATACGAAATAATGTCGACACTCACCCCTATCATTAGTGCTGACTGTTTTGTCTGGTTGGTGTCTCCAACCGGGACTAAAGGTTCATCTTTAGTCGGTTGGTGACCATCCGGGACAAGGTACACGCACGACATAATGTCGACACGCCATTTTTCCCCGCCATTTTCTTCCATGATTCTTCCCAGTTCTTCCCTTGGTTCTTCACTATATATATGTAGGGTTGGCCTCCATTGTCATTGCACATCTCTAGACTCATATCTCGCAACCTCATCACTCTTTCCCATGGCTTCCACCGTAGCACTAACTCCTCCCGAGGCAGAGGCGCTGCGCCTCGAACTTCTGCCCGCCGACTTGTGTCCCCGTCGGCTGGATGCTGAGCGCCGGTGGCGTGCCGGTTCCTCCTGTCCCTCTAGGTGTGGCGCGTCGGATGTCCATCACGAACCACTACTAGTTCGAGCTCACGCCGGAGCAGCGGAGGAATCCTAGATGGCATCCCGACTATTTCCCGACTTGGGAAGCCTTCTTCATGGATCGGCGTGAGAGGGCACTCGGCACTGCCCACTTTCGGAGCAGGGCCCACCTCCTCCGAACTTCAACGAGGCCGGCCGTCGGCTGTGGTGGCGCGGCCGGACTCTCCAGAGCGTCATGGCCTACGACACGGCCGCCGACTCTAGCCCCCGCCTGCGCTACCCTCAAGTCCAGCCCACTCGTACTCAACCTTCAAGGTTCAACTACGGCGACCCCGACGACGATAGCGACGACGGTCAGCGACCAATGACCCCGAGTGGCGAGTATGGTGTGTAGGCAGGAGCATGACTGAATTATTCCAACATTACAAAACAAGTTCGGCCGATTGTGGCTTAATCTGGCCATGTATCTTAATTTTCAGTTCTTCTATGTAACTTTGTGTTAGTTGCGTTATGTACTTTAATTCCATTTATATCCTAATCAAATTTTCTTTCCACCCATTATTTTCTGTCCTTTTTTTCTGCCCATTAAAAACAGAAAATGGTTTTGAATTACTTATTGAAATCCAAACATTTTTTATGTTTAAAGTTTTTCTAAATTCCAAATTGATATTAAAAAAATATAAGTTAATTCATTTTAAATTGTAAATGGTTCATATTTTAAATGGTTACATTAATTATTTTTTAAAACAGAAAATGGTTTTGAATTATTTATTCAAATCCAAACACTTCTTATGTTTAAAGATTTTCTAAATTCCAAATTAATATTCAAAAATGTAAGTTAATTCATTTTAAATGGTTACATTAATTATTTTTTAAAAATAGAAAATGGTTTTGGATTATTTATTCAAATCCATACACATTTTATGTTTAAAGTTTTTCTAAATTCCAAATTAATATTAAAAAAATATAAGTTAATTTATCTTTAATTGTAAATGGTTCATATTTTAAATGGTTACATTAATTATTTTTTAAAACAGAAAATGGTTTTGAATTATTTATTCAAATCCAAACACTTTTTATGTTTAAAGTTTTTCTAAATTCCAAATTAATATTCAAAAATATAAGTTAATTCACTTTAAATGGTCACAATAATTATTTTTTAAAAATAGAAAATGGTTTTGGATTATTTATTCAAATCCATACACTTTTTATGTTTAAAGTTTTTCTAAATTCCAACTTGATATTAAAAAAATATAAGTTAATTCATTTTTAATTGTAAATGGTTCATATTTTAAATGGTTACATTAATTATTTTTTTAAAACAGAAAATGGTTTTGAATTATTTATTCAAATCCAAACACTTTTTATGTTTAAAGTTTTTCTAAATTCCAAATTAATTATAATTTAAAAAACAATACAAATTTAAACCCCAAAATAAAAAATAAGGCGGGAACAGAGAGAAAATACCTGAAAAAATTTCAAAATAGGGGAATATGTCCCGGTTGGAGCCACCAACCGACTAAAGACCTCAAGGCCAACCCTTGGTCTGCTGAAAATATTGGAGTATACGTCCCGGTTGGTGGCTCCAACCGGGATGTATGCACCTTTAGTCCCGGTTGGAGCCACCAACCGGGACTAAAGGCCCTTCGTTTATAACTAACGCGCCTCCTCTTTTTTTTCCCCATCTCACTTCTGCTTCACCGACGCCGCAGAACCGCCCGACGGCAGAAGCCGCCTGAAGCCGCCACCCGCTGCCTGGCCTCCACCACTGCCGCCTCCGCCCACGCCGCCCGCTACTTTTCCTCGCGTGACTCAATCGCCTGGATTGGAAGCTCCGTCCGCCGTCTGTCTCCGTCGATTCCGGCGTCTCCCGAGCTCGCCCGGCCTCGCCACCACCTCTGTCGTGTTCCTGGTGAGCTGCTGATCCTCACGGTGTTCTTCTTTCTCTCCCTCTCCTCCTGTACTACTCTCCCCGCGTGTGCCCGACGACGCCGCCGCTCGAGCTCGACGGAGGCGACGCTCCGGTGACCAACAAGGAGCGGCGCCGCCACTCTCTTTCTCCCTGCATCGCGCTCTCTCTAACGCGCCCATCCGCGCGTCCAGGCGTGCCCGCTATCGCCGTCGCTGCCGCTGCCTGGGAGCTCACCGCCAGCGTGACGTCGTGCTGACGTCACTCGTGCTCGCGTGGCAGCTGATGTGGCCTAGGGCCCATCAGTCAGCCTCAGTGGGTAGGCTCCTCTGTGGTATAAAAATGATCTGTACGCGTGGAGGCTGAGTTGGCACTGGGGCCCTTCTGTCAGTCTCACTGGCTAGGGGGCGCCCCGGTGTAAAAACTATTTGCCTTTTTTTTAATTCCAGAAAATGATTTAATATTGTAAAATCAATAACTTATTGTTATAAGTCAGAAAAATACAAATAATATATCAAAATTTTCAGAAAAATGAAACCTATCTATTTAACCTATAATCATGCATTGTTCAACAACTTAAATGACAAGTATAATTAGAAGAACAAATGCACCCCTCTCATATGTTCCGGAGTTTCCCCGAGTTAGGGTTTTCACCCCTCGGAACCCCGATTAAATCGTCGAGCATGTCTTAGGGTTACATTCCAATGCAAATTAACTTGTCATATCATCATACTTGCTTGAGCATTGCATCGATGCCATGTGTTGATTGTTTCCCTTTCTTTTTGGTGTTTCGATTATTAGGTTTATTATTAGTTAGGTATTATTAGGTTTATTAATTAGTTTGGTATTATTGGTCTTCGGCCCCACTGGTCAGTCACTGTGGGTAGCCCCAGACCCGATTCACATTGTCAAGCAACTTAAAAGCCCTATCTTAGATAAGGAATCATTAATACCCCTTAGGTGCATGTGGGTTCGACGATGTGCCTATCTACTACACGGTTTCCTTTTTGTAGCTAGGTTTAGGGTTTAGGGTTTCTCTTCATTTTTATTATTGTGTATGTATATATTAGGGTTTCTCTGAATTAGGGTTTATATCTCTCAACACCCTACCTAAATTTCTCCTTTAGCTGCTTTGACTTATTCGTTTTTCCACCTATGTAGAAAATATGGACCCACACGTCAGAGACGAAGAAAAGGAAGAGTTGATCCAAGGTGTGATCCGTGGGGAAGAAAATTTAGACGTATCAACGTTTCTGAACAACTCCGGTGAGGGTGATCCTCTTTTTACCGGAATAGACGACTTGTTTGAGGTTAAAGGTGTTGCCTTCCGCGAGGTAGAAGGCGATGCCTTGTGTAATCGAGTAGACGACCGCTCCGGCGAGGTGCATGTAATATAATCAATTCATTAATTAATCATCTGCTATCTATATAGAAATAGTAACGACGATATTTCTTCTTTTAGCCCTCCGGATTGAAGGAATATACTATCGAAAAGAGCAGACGAGGCCCAACCAAAAAGTTGCAAGACCATGAGAGGTTCAGGATCGAAGATGTCGCTGAAGACGGCAAGCCGACGGCTCCCGAAGTTGTTGCAAACAAATTTGTGGCACAATGCGGAGTAATCTTTAGGGACTTAATCCCGATCACCATTAGAAATTGGAATAGGCCTGCTAATGCAGATGAAGAGGGAATATGTTTATTTGTCCCTAACCACGCCAAAGATTTACTGTGGAAGAGGATCATGGTTAATTTCAAACTACCGAAGATAGAGCTGGATCCAAATGCGGAGGATCCAGTTGAGGACGCCTTACAACATGGGAGAGCCATGGAGGCTAAGGTCAGGGAGTGGGCTTTGAAGAAGATGGCCCAGTGCTTCACCAACTGGCAGAAAAGATTGCACCTTGACTATGTCGTGAAAGAGAAGACTCCCGATTTCAAGAATATTCAGTTTGAGAAGATAAAACCCTTCTGGGCTGACTTTGTGGAATACAAGACATCAGAAAAATCTAAGAAAATGTCTGTAACGAATAAGCTGAATGCTGCTAACAATAAGTATCACCATACTATGGGGCAAGGTGGCTACAAGGCTGGCATTCCTAAGTGGGAGAAACTTGAGAATGAACTGCGTGATAAAAAGATCACCCCAGAGACAGACGATTGGGTAGAACGTGCCCGGAATTGGTTTTACGGGCATGGGGGCACGTTGGACTCGGAAGGGAGGTGTATATATAACATACGACATAAAGAATACCCCTTGCCAATCGAGAGGATTAGAAAAGCAGTAAAGGCTGTTAAAGATGGGGACTTCATTAACGATAGAGAGAATGATGAGCTCACACTCGCCCTTGGAAATAAGGAACATGATGGACGAACACGAGGCACAAGAGGCTCCCAACCATGGAGGACTGGGTTTCCAGAAGAGAGGAAGAAATATCCTGATAGAAGCCGTCAGAGGAGAAAGGACAGGGAGGAAGTTGAAGCAGATAGTCAGAAAGAGCGAATGCGTTTAATTGAAGAACGATTAAAGCAACAACAAGATGAAATTAACGCACTTAAAGAGCAAAGTACTACCGGCCCATCTCAGCAGCACACTGCATTCGATGCTACCGGCCTATCGAATAATCGAAAAAGCAGTGTGGCTTCCACCGAGGTCCCGGGTGATGACAATGGGGATGACGATGATGCACCGACGATGGCTCCTGTTGGCTACCCAGTGTATGATATCACAGAGATGACACACTGCGATCTACATGTCAAAGTTGTGAACATATCAAAGAAGGTGGCGGTCGGCTATGCCTTACCAATTGGACCCACACCAACTTACCACTATCGTCCGGTTCCAGAGGGCTACGCTATTGTCGGCGTGGATGAAATCATGCCCACCTTTGAGGTTTTGGATCTTCACTACCCTGTAGGTGAAGGGGATGTGACTGTACTGGGAGACGCAAAAAACGTCACCATTCTATGGCCGAAGGAATGTATCGTGCTTCGAAATCACACGCCAAGGCCATCTTCGCCGCCGCCTCACCCGTCTCCAGCGAGGTCGTCGCCGCCGCGGTAGCCATCTTTGTCGCCTAACCCGGCTCCATCGCCTCACCAATCTCCGGTGCAGCCATCGCCGCGGGAGCCATCGCCGGCGCCTCAGGATAAAAAGCGTAAGCGTCATCGCTCATCGTCGTAGCGATCGCCAAACATAAACAAGAGCCTCTTCCAAAAGTACCAAAGGTTCCTCCCAAGAGAGCTTATGATTGTCTTGAAGAGGAGATCATGGCGATCGTTGATGCGAAACGATAAGCGTTTTCGAGCTGAGGCGGTGAAAGAGCCAGAGTTCCCAAAGACCAAAGAAGAAAAAGCCAAAGTGTTGAAAATGCTAAAGACTCTTCATCAATCCGAGCCAAAGCTGTCATCGGACTAAGAGCGTTCTATTGTCAAGTCACATGCAGCACAAAAGCCTCAAGAGCAAGATCGATGCAAGCGAAATCTGTTGCCCAGCTCGAGAACAAGCAAAACAGACTTGCGCCCCTCTCAAGGTGATTTCCCAAACCAATGTGGGTCGAGCAAATATGGGGCGAGCAAGCGGTATGATCCAGAGGTAGTTGCAATCTGAGAAGTCTGCCATTGCTCAAGGTATGAGTATTGCCCAATACTTATCCCAGTTAGAGTTCTTCCCGTGAGTGAAGTAGCATACAAATACCAAGATGCAGCAAACCTCTCGTCAAACCTGAGGAGGTAAACAATCTTCCAACAAAATGCGAAGATTGCATAACTGTACATGCATGCCACAAGGGCGGGCTAATCGGATAGTGCCGAGGGTTACCAAAAAGCATCATGGGAAAGAAAAGGATGACATGATATCCATTGAATTTGATGAACTATTTCAATTATTCAATCAAGACGCCTTGGACAAATCGATCATCGCTGCCTATTGTCTATAAGTACTAAGTACGTAATTAATTTAGTCTCCAAATATTGTTTATTTTGTTTATTGCATGTATATAATCATACCTAATATGCGTAATGAATATTCTCGAATGCAGCAGAGGAAAAATCTATGACATTGGCTTCATTGACCCATATTGGGTTCATGAAGCTAATCTCAAAATAAGCCCCAGGATACGGAGGATAATATAGTACACGCTTAAGGTTTCAAGAAACCAAAAGGAAATACTATTTCCTTACAACTTCGGTGAGTGTTATTGTCTTGTATACACTTTCTATTTATTTCGCTTATTCGATGTTAAGTATATAATTGATTAGTTATGCATTTGCAGCTTCAACTATATTACATTAATCATTCAACTTGACAAAGGCGTGTACTAGTCATGGTCTCAAACATAAACCCCTTGAGACGTGGAAGGACATGCATACTTCTCCAGGTAATTCTAATCATTACGACACTATATCGGCAACGTTCGTGAATTTTATGATATCAAGTACTTAATAACTTCTTTTATTCGCTTTCTCGCGCAGCGCTTGGAAACGGTTCACCAACAAGGCTAGGGGTGTTTGGAAAGAGGAGCTTACATTTCAACCACTAAATGTAAGCACCACTAGCTATATCCGCGCATCTCTTTAATTCTAGTTTTGATACAGTTATTATCATGCTTGATTATTATTTTGATTGAACTCTGTTCTCGTAAAGTGCCTGACACAGGGACCAGGTAACAATCTATGTGGATACTATGTTTGCGAGTTCATCCGGCAGACGTGCGATGAGAAGGGCAGAAATTTAGAGCAACTCCACGTACGTAAACAGTTTCTATAGTTTTTAATTACAATCAAATTGTGTTTAGTTTCATTCATATAGGCTAACTCCTTTTTTAAATCAGATCGAACGTCTACGGGACGGTCTTCTGCCAAAGGATCGCGTACGAGCAATTCAGGAGGAATTGACGGGATTCTTGGATGCAGAAGTCCTAGACCCAAAAGTAGAATACTATTCGGCTGTGTATAGACAATAGGGATTGTAAAAATAGCAACTTTGAAGGAATTGGCCGGTAGCATCGAATAGCAACTTTTGTATGTAGTGCATGAACTCGATCCGTGTATTCAATGTAATATTTTCATGATATTCATGATGTAATATAAGGTTCCTTCATTGATAAGTGCAAATCACTAAATAAACAATAAAACAACCTAAATGAATTCTCTGCCGCGGCACAAAAAGTGGCGAAAATGCTGCCGCCAACAACAAAGTGTGCCAAATGAATTCTCTGCCGTGAAGAAATGGGCCAAATCTACTGCAGAAGGTTATTAGTCCCGGTTCGTGTTACGAACCGAGACTAATGCTCCACCCCCCTCGCCCTCTGCCGCTGCCACGTGTGCACCCTTTTGTTCCGGTTGGTGGGGCAACTAGGACTAAAGGTTAGGGCTTTAGTCCCGATTGCCCCGTCCCGGTTGGGCAACCGGCACTAAAGTCCCGTACCAACCGGGACCTATAGCCCCGTTTCCACCAGTGCTAGAACCACCGTCATCAACTTAGTGGTTGTGTGAGTCACTACACCTGGCCAACGTGATCCCACACTTGATAGATCTATCTATAAGAGTGATATGCCAAGGCATGACACACACTAGCTTGTGGAAAATGTGGGGCCATGGAAACATTGCATGCATGCATGGGGTCTAGACACCTCTCTGGGCTAGATAGAAACACCTTCACCAACTTGTTGTTGTATGTGCCATCACACCTGGCCAACATGATCCTACCTACTTGCTAGATCTAGCTATAATTTTGAGTTTGCGAAGCCATGACACACACTAGCTTGTGGCAAATTAATATGGTGAAATTTTATGATGTGAAACTAGGTCGATTTTGTAACATGGCATACAACCACAAGTTGGTTAAAGTGTTTCTAGCCAGCTAAGAGAGGTCTATATCTCATGCAATGTTGGCATGGGTCCACATCTACCACAAGTGTGTGTCATGGCTTGGCATGACACTCTTATGCTTAGATGTATCAACTGGGTGGGATCATGTTAGATCTTGGTGGGACAAGGTGCAATCAATAACATTTTTGTTAGAGCTTGGTGGGATCTTGCATAGCACACTTCAGTTTGTATCCGTTTTAGCTTCATGCAAGTTTTATGGTTCTCCTATACTCCGTATGTTTCAAAATATAAGATGTTTTAGATTTGTGAAGCAAATGTATCTAGACTTGTTTTAGTTTGTAGATTCACTCCAAACTTGAATGAACCTACACACTAAAATAAGTATAGATACATTTCCTTCACAAAGCTAAAACATATTATATTTTGAAACGGAGGGAGTAGATGTTAACAGTGCCAACCGAATTGTGCCCTCGGTACGAATATTTGGGTCCTTTATACTTCCTTCGTTTCACAATATAAACCTTTTTAGCAAGCTGTTTTAGTTTGCTAAAAAGACTTACATTTTGGAACGGAGGTAGTAGTACCTTTTTTGTAGTCGAGTGCGGGGTTCACCAGCAGTATATACATCAGCAGCAGGTGCTGCAGAAGATCCTGGCGCTAAAGATTGTACAGGTGCAGAATATTCCTGGGAACCAGCGCTCAACGACGTGCCGATTGGATCTCCTGGCGAGGCGTCACTCCCGAAGCCGTCAGAAGAACCACGGCGAAGAGCTAGGCGGGAGATCCGCGCGTACACGCGTTGGTGGGGACAACGGGGAAGACGTGTCGGGCTCCCCATGGCCGCCATACTTACGCGCAGAAAGCGACGCAAAGGAGGGCCTAGACCTTGGGGACGTGGCATGAGGGGACTGGAGCGGATCGATACGCCCAGGTGACGGCGCGTCAGAGTCTCGGGGGCGGATCCGAGGTAGATTTTGCCCCCGTATCATGCTCAGAGTACATGTTTTCTTGGCTTGTAGCGCTGTTCCCTTCAGCCTCATTATCTGATGTGTTGTCATCAGTATTTTCGGCAGAATTTTGCGTGACTAGTTCGGTACAGCTTGTGGGCAAGGTGTTAGCTGTGGCCTGCATAGGATCAATGACAGGAACAATCGGCACATATATATTGGTCATTAGTATGAACAATCATAGTTGTTTCTACCGAGGAGGGATTGTCTGAAGGAAGCAAAAGAATTTCATCATGGAGACGACGACCCGCAATTTTGATGAAGTGTAGCAAAGGGAAAAACATTTTCATCAAAAACTACATCACATGCAATGTCTAGTCCGTTACTATTTTGGCGAGCGTTGTATTTTAAGCATACGCACTACAACTAGGCCTATGAACATTGCTCATCAAATCCACAAATTGGCGAACATAAACAACCAAACTTTACATTAATTACAATCATAAATTAAGCAAAACGACAAAATTAAACCACAGTTATGAAACATTCTTCTGACAAAAACACAGCGCCATGCGCGAACTGTTTAGCAATCAAACAACCCAGATTTGCGTAAAATTTTTAATGGTATACCAACATTCGCCAGTGAATCGGTAGTACGAATTTTTGTTTCTTGAGTTTCCAAGAATCTACTAGCATCTCCGCGATCTCAAGAACTCTGCTTTTTACCATGTAGAGTTTGTTTGTCTTCGACAGAATAATTTCTGCAACAGTACGTCTCCTAGAATCATTTATCCTTTCCTATAAAAAAATATTAGCAGGGTTAATAAGGTCACATGCTGGTGTATATAAATTTTCAAATGCCAAATAGAAATTTTGAATACCTGCGAGATTACATCTGTAAATTTATCTCTATCAAAGTGCTCCATACAGTATAGAACGAACATTCCACACGAGTTTCTGATCACAACGAATCTAAATTTGAATAACAGTACTAACACATCAAAAGGAATGGCATTAGTTCAACCAGAAAATCACGCATCATTTTGCCGTGGAGTTTCGCAGCTTACGATCTCCCAATTGGAAACATCGTGAAACTTATAATCCGTATATTTGTTAGCCACTTCTGTCTTTCGAAATTTGCCCTCTCTATGAAACAGAGAGGTTTAGTGTAATGCTTGGAGTAACCATATCGTCGCTAAGTGTATAGGGATAAAACATACCAGAGCTTCGACATTTTTCTGGACCCTTTTAAATTCAAACAGCGATTCGAGCACTTGAAATTTCTTCTTTGGACTATTCAAGACAACACAACACCAGTGACAATCGTTTATATTCAACGCGAAATATGCCTACCAAAAAGAGACAAGTGTTATCAAATTACATAATCTGGTTTATACCCTGCATTTTCTTGTACAAACAGTACTTACTTTATCAGCACGAAAGTATTCTTCCATGCATCTTGCAGAGCATCCTGATATATCATACACCTTTTCTGATTTTTTTGTGCAAGGCTTCTTTCTTATGCTGGGATCTAGTTTTTCTTCTTGGTGGAGTACGTATTAGACTGTTTGCCCTCCATGCAGGGCACAAATTTCGGTCATCCCCAAGTCGAAGAGACAATTCTTCCATGTAAGCACCTATAACCTATAGAAAAATTTAATAACGTGTGACAAACGATCCTTCTTATTTGCATAAAATAACAAAATTGTGGTACTTGGACTTACATTGCTACGCAGCCATAATTTATCAAGGATCACACTAATGTGGTTGACAGTTACCTCAGTGTCGCCCTTGTTATCATAGACACTTTTATTGCAAAAATCTTTATTATTTTTTGTTGTTTCAACATACAACACTGCAGCATCTATTTGTTGTAGTGTCAAACCGTCCAGGACTTCCATGTCTTCGAAAAGAACTGCATACACAGAAACAAA
This sequence comes from Avena longiglumis, assembly GCA_030063025.1. Taxonomy (NCBI): domain Eukaryota; kingdom Viridiplantae; phylum Streptophyta; class Magnoliopsida; order Poales; family Poaceae; genus Avena; species Avena longiglumis. Next base: position 77,272,689 of record CP125978.1, read on the forward strand.
TGTTTAATACGTGCATGTAACTGTTTTAATTTAATACATGCACAACCATGCAATTCAATGATGTTGCACTACCTTTTCTAACATCGTTTTTTTGGTTTTTTACCCTTTTTGTCCGTCGACCTGAGCTTGCGCTTCTCGCCAACGGCTTATGTCTTCTCACCATTAATAGCTTTCTGGCAAATGGTATGTAGGCTATTAAACGAGTCAAATGATCTATTCGACAGAGTGTCTCCTACCTCACCCGTTTTTCCTCCTTGTCCCTTTTTCAATGCAGCTGTGAATGCTTCTAATGGAATTGGCTCTGGGTCTGGTCGCATCAGTGAAGGACCCCTACCATCAATTAGTATTGGTGATGCTTGCGTACTGCCGAGTTTCGATGGTACGGTGTGGCAAGCATCAGTAGCATTCCTTTCCTTCTTGTCTGTGGGTAACATGAATATGTCACCTTCAACCTCTTTCCCCTTACTATTTGAATCCTTCTTTAAATTAGAGTCCTGTGCAATGTCAAAGGAGTTACTTTCTGAGGTGTCTCGACGTTCCATGAAATCTTTTGGCGTATATTTGGTGTTAGTAGAGGTGATTCCTTCACCATTCTCTACCTCCTCTTTATTGTCATCATTAGACATTTTTTCTTTAGAGGGTCTGTATGCGACTCCTGCCGAGTTCATCATAACATGAAGTTTCTGCAAGATTGAAAATAAATGAATCATCATGTCATGTTTAAAAAAAAGAATTTGTTTAACTTAGAGCAGATGACACATATGGTGTATCACCTTAGCACAAGCTTCTGAGAAGACCTCCATCTTTCTATCAAAGGTTTCTTCAATTGTTCTATCAATATGCTCTGTTAGTTTGTTCGTCATCTGTTCCAACATGACTTCTCTCATTCCTTTAGCCCTGCTGGATGTAGAACCTCCTTCCTTCTTCCTGTAGGGCCCTCTACTACGTTTCTTACCAGATGCAATTTCGATTGTATCGAGAACCTCTGCTCGATGCTTTTGAGTTATGTCATCGTCAATCTTCAAGATATGTGTATATAAACCAATTAATATTGACAACCTAGAACCGTTCGCAGAACAAAAAATAAGCCACGATATCACTTGTATTTAGGTACCTTTCCCAAAGCACGGCCCTTTAATTCTAAGGCGTCTCTCGCCGAAGCCACATCTTCCGTCGAGTTCCTCATCAATAGCCCTCTTGACGTATACTCGGCGCCATCTGGGAGTATCTTCTCATAGTACAGATACTTCAAATATCACAACGAAATTAGATTAAAAAAAAGAAAAATGTATTGTAGATAATTATATACTCCCTTCGATTCAAATTATTTAACTCAGATTTGTCTAGATTTTGATGTATCTAGACATGTTTTAGTGCTAGATATATCCGAATCTAGACAAAACCAAGTCAATTAGTTTGAATCGGAGGAAGTATGTAAGTTGAGAATGGAATTTACCCTGTAACAAGATGGTGCTGCCTATCGGCCATTGCTTCGCTTCATATGCGTTGCCTACTTGTTTTAGGCTAGCAATGAGGTATGTTCGTACATACTCATTGAAATTCAGCTTTTTAATGCGACACACATCTTCTACCAGTGCATAGTATCGTTTTGGGACGATCTTCTGGTTCTGTGGGGCAAGGACTGTCCCAATCAGAACCAGAACCACCTTGCGGATAAAGTCGTCATCCGCAACTTTATCCTTGATGACGTCGGCGATTAGGTCATCAATTACAAGATTAGCTGTCTTTTTGCTTACAAAGCTATCAGGTATATGGTTCTTTGTGTCATCAGCTTCCTCATAAATAATGTCCGATATATTCAACCCATGATTTTTTAAACCATAGATGCACTCAACTTCCACTCCCGTAAGAGATATTTCACCATCATTCTTGCGTACATTAATTTTTTTTGTCTTTGGATCAAATTTTTGTGTCATAAATTTGATCAGCAGACATCTTGACTTCACTGGGGGAATCTCAAGCATGCAATTCAAGTCGGTTTTCCCCAATTTTCGCACGTTGTGCCGGTGTCATACTTTTCACGAAATGACACCACTTCTCAACAGCACAACACATTTCACCGATTTCGTCCATTCTGATGAAAAATAACTATATTTATTTAGGTTTTTTGTTGGCATCCGAAGAAATAATACTATTCATAACACACATAGACTATAAGATGGATAGCACTAAGAGTACGTTATACTACACCATGTCACGTAAATCAATCTCTGGACGCGCCTAACTACCGATAAATCGAGAGCGGGATTTTAAAAATGTTTACACACACTACTGGAAAAACCATCTTCAGTTCGATCAGAACAAGCCCAGCAGTCCCGGCCCGTCACGAACCGCTACTAGTGCTACGACTAGTCCCGGTCTGAGAGGCCTCCAATGGCTAGAAATGGACATAAGCATTAGTCACTGGTGGAAACGGGGCTATAGGTCCCGGTTGGTACGGGGCTTTAGTCCCGGTTGTCCAACCGGGACGGGGCAATCGGGACTAAAGCCCTAAACTTTAGTCCCGGTTGCCCCACCAACCGGGACAAAAGGGTGCACACGTGGCAGCGGCAGAGGGCGAGGGGGGTGCGGCATTAGACGAACCGGGACTAATAACCTTCTGCCGCGGCAGATATTTGGCTCATTTCTCTGCCGCGGCAGAGAATTCATTTTGGCACACTTTGTTGCCGCGACAGCATTTTCGACACTTTTTGTGCCGCGGCAGAGAATTCATTTGGGTTGTTTTATTGTTTATTTAGTGATTTGCACTTATCAATGAAGGAACCTTATATTACATCATGAATATCATGACAATATTACATTGAATACACGGATCGAGTTCATGCACTACATACAAAAGTTGCTATTCGATGCTACCGGCCAATTCCTTCAAAGTTGCTATTTTTACAATCCCTATTGTCTATACACAGCCGAATAGTATTCCCCTTTTGGGTCTAGGACTTCTGCATCCAAGAATCCCGCCAATTCCTCCTGAATTGCTCGTACGCTATCCTTTGGCAGAAGACCGTCCCGTAGACGTTCGATATGATTTAAAGAAGGAGTCAGCCTATATGAATGAAACTAAACACAATTTGATTGTAATTAAAAACTATAGAAATTGTTTACGTACGTGTAGTTGCTCTAAATTTCTGCCCTTCTCATCGCACGTCTGCCGGATGAACTCGCAAACATAGTATCCACATAGATTGTTACCTGGTCCCTGCGTCAGGCACTTTACGAGAACAGAGTTCAATCAAAATAATAATCAAGCATGATAATAACTGTATCAAAACTAGAATCAAAGAGATGCGCAGATATAGCTAGTGGTGCTTACATTTAGTGGTTGAAATGTAAGCTCCTCTTTCCAAACACCCCTAGCCTTGTTGGTGAATCGTTTCCAAGCGCTGCCCGGCGTAGAAAACGAATAAAATAAGTTATTAAGTACTTGATATCATAAAACGTTGCCGATATAGTGTCGTAATGATTAGAATTACCGCTGGAGAAGTATCTGCACGTCCTTCCACGTCTCAAGGGGTTTATGTTTCGAGTCCATGACTAGTACACACCCTTTGTCAAGTTGAATGATTAACAGAATATAGTGGAAGCTGTAAATGCATAACTAATCAATTATATACTTAACATCGAGAAAGCGAAATAGAAAGTGTATACAAGACAATAACACTCATTCGAAGTTGTAAGGAAATAGTATTTCCCTTTTGGTTTCTTGAAACCTTAACGCGTGTACTATATTATCCTCCGTATCCTGGGGGCTTATTTTGAGATTAGCTTCATGAACCCAATATGGGTCAATGAAGCCAATGTCATAGATTTGTCCTCTGCTGCATTCGAGAATCTTAATTCTGCATATTACAGTATGATTATATACATGCAATAAACAAAATAATATAGCTAGAGACTAAATTAATTACAAAATTAGTACTTACAAACAATAGGCACTGATGATCGATTTGTCCAAGGCGTCTTGATTGAATAATTGAAATAGTTCATCAAATTCAATGGATATCATGTCATCCTTTTCTTTCCCATGATGCTTTTTGGTAACCCTCAGCACTATCCAGTTAGCCCCGGCCCTTGTGGCATGCATGTACCAGTTATTCAATCTTCGCATTTTTGTTGGAAGATTGTTTACCTCCTCAGGTTTGACGAGAGGTTTGCCGTACTGGTATTTGTATGCTACTTCACTCACGGGAAGAACTCTAAGCGGATAAGTATCTGGCAATACTCATACCTTGAGCAGCGGCTTCTCCAGACATGCAACTACCTCTTGATCATCGCTCTTCTTCGGTCCCATATTTGCTCGACCCCACATTGGTTTGGGAAATCACCTTGAGAGGGGCGCAAGTCTTTTTTGCTTGTTCTCCGAGCCGGGCAACATATTTCTCGCTTGCATCAGTACTGCTCTTCGAGGCTTTTTGTGCTGCATGTGACTTGAGAATAGAACGCTCATAGTCTGATGACAGCTTTGGCTCGGGTTGATGAAGAGTCTTTAGCATTTTCAACACTTTGGCTTTTTATTCTTTGGTGCTGGGGAACTCTGGCACATCGTTGAACCCACATACCCCTAAGGGGAATGCAATTTCATGGGAAGATTTACGCGCGACCGAGACAGACCGAGCTTTCCTACGTCGAACACAATGGTTTTGACCGTGCTACCCCTTCGCCCATGTCTCGCCCACGCGTGAGCGAACAGGGGAACTCCCATCGGCGCCGCCTCCTCCCCCCTCTCCTCACCTTCCCCGAGCAAATAGAGCTTCTGCCTTTCTCTTGCCACAATACACATGCGCCCCTACACGCCTCCATGTCTGCAGAACCGGCCACCGACATCCCCTTTTCCCGAGCCTTACAAACCCGACATGAGGGAGTATAAATCTATCATTGAGTAAATGTGATACTCCTATAGCAAACGAGGATAGTCCGATGATAAGGATGCGATTAGGGATGGCAATGGGGCCCCAAAACCCACAAACCCGATGGATACCCGCCTTAAATGGGGAGGGTTTGGTAAAAAGTTAGACCCTCCAAGTTTAATGGGGCGGGTATGGGGGTGGCAAACCCATACCCGCAGACCCGCTCTAAGGGCATGTATTACGCCAGGCGTTTAGGTAGCCGCTTAAGCGATGAAAATTAATACGTACGAAAAAGAAAACGTACCCAAACCCCCCATCCTCCAACGGAAACCGCTAACCAAGGCGCTAAATATGATTTTTTTTCCGCATCCGTAGTGTTTGCTGTTCATTAAAACCGTTTGCTGCAAGAGATAGAGACGTAGCGTCTGGCATTTCTTTTTTCATCGACGCTACACTTTTTCATGGAATCTGCTGGGAATATGGCCAAACTGTCCGGAATCTAATACTAGCGTTCCTCGTTAGAGACCGCATTGTACATGCCCTAAGACTTAATCCTATCCCTAATAATCATATGATGACTAACCACACGTCCACGCGGGCCATGCACGCAGACAACACACATCACTCGAAGCCGCCGCCCACCACCCGATCGAAGCCCACCAGCGTTAGCCGCCCACCACGAAGCCCACTGCATGCGGCCGCCGCCACCAAAGAGCAGAGGAGGGGAGGACAGAGGTGGAGGCGTACTGACGCGGTGGTGGGGTAAGGGAAGAGACGCAGGCGGCGGTCGTCAGAGCGAAGGCGGTGGCGGCAGGCGGATGCGTTGACGACGGAGGCGTAAGGCAGCCTGGTGGCGTCGTCGATGAAACAGAGAAGCAGAGAAGAGAAGCAGAGAAGAAGAAGAGAAGTTATAAAGGGGAGGGAGTATACGTCCCGGTTGGTGGCTCCAACCGGGACTAAAAGGGCATACGTCCCGGTTGGAGCCACCAACCGGGACGTATACTCCAATTTTCAGCAGCTGAAGGGGCGCGCGCAGGGGGGTCTTTAGTCCCGGTTGGTGGCTCCAACCGGGACGTATTCCCCTATTTTCAAATTTTTTCAGGTATTTTCTCTCTGTTCCCGCTTTATTTTTTATTTTGGGGTTTAAATTTGTAATGTTTTTAAATGATAATTACTTTGGAATTTAGAAAAACTTTAAACATAAAAGTGTTTGAATTTTAATAACTAATTCGAAACAATTTTCAGTTTTGAAAAATAATTAATGTAACCATTTAAACTATGAACCATTTAAAATTAATAATGAAATAACTTATATTTTTTAGATATTAATTTGGAATTTAGAAAGACTTTAAACATAAAAAGTGTATGGATTTGAATAAATAATCCAAAACCATTTTCTATTTTTAAAAAATAATTAATGTAACCATTTAAAATTAAAAATGAATTAACTTATATTTTTTAAATATTAATTTGGAATTTAGAAAAACTTTAAACATAAAAAGTGTATGGATTTGAATAAATAATCCAAAACCATTTTCTATTTTTAAAAAATAATTAATGTAACCATTTAAAATTAAAAATGAATTAACTTATATTTTTTAAATATTAATTTGGAATTTAGAAAAACTTTAAACATAAAAAGTGTTTGGATTTGAATAAATAATTCAAAACAATTTTCTGTTTTAAAAAATAATTAATGTAACCATTTAAAATATGAACCATTTACAATTAAAAATGAATTAACTTATAAGTAATTCAAAACCATTTTCTGTTTTTAATGGGAGGAGATAGTCCATGTAAGGTGGTCTAGTATTTTAGGAAAATGGGACGGTAGCATTCTGAAACGGCATTTTGGTGGTTACTTCACAAAACGACCCGTTTTTTGCGCTCGGAAAATGGAAAAGGGCTTTTCCGTGCGACAAAAAGGAAAACTTCCTCCTGCAACATTGTTCTCCATACCGATGTCCACACACATGCATAATATGGGCACAACATCACAAACTATGCCGTGATTCAGCACATAACATCGGTCATTTGGACCGAAAGCCATGAAACCTCGAACATGATAGGTCGTTTTGTGAAGGTTTTTTCGAAACATGGTCAATATACCAAGCCTGGTATTTTTCCTTTCAACTATGTAACATAATATGACACCACGCGAAGGATTTACATTGTTCGGATTTTTTTTGAATTTATTATGCCCGTTTTGAATTATCTGAATTTCTAACTATGGTCGAACCGGTGTGCATGAAGATAGGGGACGAGCATCGTTAGAACTTGCATTGGATCTCTAAAGAAACCACATATTTCGAGTCTAAAAATGATTTTTTTTCAAAAAATCAAGGGCGATAGATCATGTACCTGTAGTACAAACCGAACCCACTTCCTACCGATTCGGCAGAAATTTGTCCTTTTTACCTGGGATGGAAGAAAAGGTTTGAGATGTCCCTATTGGGATATAGTCCATGTAAGGTGGTCTAGTATTTTAGGAAAATGGGACGGTAGCATTCTGAAACGGCATTTTGGTGGTTACTTCACAAAACGACCCGTTTTTTGCGCTCGGAAAATGGAAAAGGGCTTTTCCGTGCGACAAAAAGGAAAACTTCCTCATGCAACATTGTTCTCCATACCAATGTCCACACACATGCATAATATGGGCACAACATCACAAACTATGTCGTGATTCAGCACATAACATCGGTCATTTGGACCGAAAGCCATGAAACCTCGAACATGATAGGTCATTTTGTGAAGTTTTTTTCGAAACATGGTCAATATACCAAGCCTGGTATTTTTCCTTTCAACTATGTAACATAATATGACACCACGCGAAGGATTTTCATTGTTCGGATTTTTTTTGAATTTATTATGCCCGTTTTGAATTATCTGAATTTCTAACTATGGTCGAACCGGTGTGCATGAAGATAGGGGACGAGCATCGTTAGAACTTGCATTGGATCTCTAAATAAACCACATAATGCGAGTCTAAAAATGATTTTTTTCAAAAAATCACAGGCGATAGATCATGTACCTGTAGTACAAACCGGACCCACTTCCTACCGATTCGGCAGACATTTGTCCTTTTTACCCGGGATGGACGAAAAGGTTTGAGATGTACCGGTTGGGAGATAGTCCATGTAAGGTGGTCTAGTATTTTAGGAAAATGGGACGGTAGCATTCTAAAACGGCATTTTGGTGGTTACTTCACAAAACGACCCGTTTTTTGCGCTCGGAAAATGGAAAAGGGATTTTCCGTGTGACAAAAAGGAAAACTTCCTCCTGCAACATTGTTCTCCATACCAATGTCCACACACATCCATAATATGGGCACAACATCATAAACTATGCCGTGATTCAGCACATAACTTCCTGCCGATTCGGCAAACATTTGTCCTTTTTAACCGGGATGGACGATTTCGGCAGGCTGGGCCAGGCAGCACTAATGATAGGGGTGAGTGTCGACATTATGTTGTGCGGCGTGTACCTTGTCCCGAATGGTGTCACCAACCGGGACTATGGATCAACCTGTAGTCCTGGTTGGAGACACCAACCGGGACAAAACACGAGTCAGCACTAATGATAGGGGTGAGTGTCGACATTATTTCGTAAGTGTCGACACTATGCCGAGCTGCTTGTACTATAAATAGGAATCCTTGCGAGTCCAGTCCTCCAGCCAGTTTTTGAGAGCAGGGACACCACTGCGGCCAGTTTCAGGGAGATGCCGACGGAGCCTAGTCCTCCGGCATCTCCGAGAAACTGGTCATAGAGGCACTCCCTAATATGTGAAATTAGTTAGCTCCGAGGCGTATTGATCTAGTTAGAGAAGTTACAAGCTGCAAGATGGTTTTCGAGAGCAGGGATACCACTGAGGCCAGTTTCAGGGAGATGCCGACGGAGCCCAGTCCTCCGGCATCTCCGAGAAACTGGTCATAGAGGCACTCCCTAATATGTGAAATTAGTTAGCTCCGAGGCGTATTGATCTAGTTAGAGAAGTTACAAGATGCAAGATGGTTTTCGAGAGCAGGGACACCACTACGACCACTTTCAGGGAGATGCCGCCGGATCCCAGTCCTCCGGCATCTCCAAGAAACTAGTCATAGAGGCACTCCCGGTCCAGCCACAAAACGGGACTAACACTCAAGACATTTATTAATATTAAAAACTGAGACTACAAAACCGAGACTAAAGGCCACAAACCGCGAAAGATATCCTTCGGTCAAGCCACAAACCGCGAAAGACATGAACTAGAGTTACATAATATGCGCATGAACTTCTTGGCATATGTCATTCCTTATGATTGCTTCAGACGTAACCATGGAGCATCTTCTTTACTTAACGGAATGCTTGGGTCAGTTTTCACTCTGAAGGGAGGAATTTCATCAAACTTATTATAATATTCTGACATGTCTGTCTTGTCCTCGATTCCCACGATGTTTCTTTTCCCTGAATGAACTATGTGACGCTTTGGCTCATCATATGATGTATTCGTTTGCATATTTTTTCTTTTTTTCGGTCTGGAGGACATGTCCTTCACATAGAAAACCTGAGACACATCATTGGCTAGGACGAATGGTTCATCTCTATAACCAAGATTGTTGAGATCCACTGTTGTCATTCCGTACAACTGGTCTATCTTTACCCCTTCCCCATTCAGGTTGACCCATTTACAGCGAAACAAAGGGACCTTAAAAGAGACTCCATAGTCTAGTTCCCATATCTCCTCTATGTAACCATAATATGTGTCCTTTTGTCCATTCTCGTCTATTGCATCAAAGCGGACACCACTATTTTGGTTGGTGCTCTTTTTATCTTGGGCGATCGTGTAGAATGTATTCCCATTTATTTCGTACCCTTGGAAATTCAATTAAGTAGAAGATGGTGACGCGGCCAACAAGTATAGCTGATCTCCAACAGTGGTGTCATTCAAGAGATGTGTCCGCATCCAACCACCGAAAGACTTCATGTTCATCTGTAATCCATGATTCAGGCTTCCCCGGGTTTTTGGAGCATACAATATTCTTGTGTTCCTCGATATACGGAGCTGCCAAGGTGGAATTATGTAGAACTATGTAGTGTGCTTTAGTGAAAGAATCCCTCCCCTATATCATTGCTTTCTTTCCCAGTGCCTTTTCCACTTAGTCTTCCCTCATGCCATGAGTCGAAACACCAATCGGCTTAAGGTCAGGAATAAAGTCAACACAAAACTCAATGACCTCCTCTGTTCCATATCCCTTGGAGATGCTTCCTTCTGTTCTAGCACGGTTATGAACATATTTCTTTAAGACTCCCATGAACCTCTCAAAGGGGCACATATTGTGCAGAAATACCGGACCGAGAAATGGCAATCTCTTCCACTAGATGAACCAGGAGATGCGTCATAATATTGAAGAAGGATGGTGGTAACACCAATTCAAAACTAACAAGACATTGTACCACATCCTTCTGTAACCTTGGCAGAATATCTAGATTGATTACCTTCTGAGATATTGCATTGAGGAATGAACACAGCTTCACAATGGGTACTCGAACATTTTCCGGTAGAAGCCCCCTCAATGCAATCAGAATCAACTGCGTCATAATCACGTGACAGTCATGAGACTTCAGGTTTTGGAACTTTTTCTCTGCCATATTTATTATCCCCTTTATATTAGATGAGAAGCCCGACGGCACCTTGATACTGTAAAGGACTTCAAAAAAGATTTCCTTCTCTACTTTGGTAAGAGCATAGCTGGCACGACTTAAGTGACACCCTTTATTCGTCTTGTTATGTGTATGCATGTTCTTTTGGTCTTTCATAATTTGTTGGTCCTCCCGTGCTTCAGGTGTATCTTTTGTCTTCCCATACACGCCTAGGAATCCTAGCAGGTTCACGCAGAGATTCTTCGTCATGTGCATCACGTCGATTGAAGAGCGGACACGCATGACTTTCCAATACGGCAGCTCCCAAAATATAGATTTCTTCTTCCACATGGGTGCGTGTCCTGTAGCGACGTCGTTCGGAACTGATTGACCGCCGGTACCCTTTCCAAAGATTACTTCTATGTCCTTGACCATACCAAATACATCATCACCAAAGGGGAGTTCAGCTTCTTCCGGTGATCTACCTCACCTTTGAAATGCTTGCCTTTCTTTCTTACGGGATGATTGGTCGGAAGAAATCGTCGATTCGCCAGGTACACAACCTTCTTGCATTTATGCAAATATGTACCTTCGGTCTTATCTAAACAGTGGGTGCATGCCTTATATCCCTTGTTTATACATCACGAAAGGTTACTAAGAGCAGCCAATCATTGATGGTTACAAATAACAACCCTCGTAGATCAAATGGCTCTGTTTGTTCTCATCCCACGACGCACACCTGGTTTGCCCCACAACCGTAAGAGTTCTTCAACTAATGGCCTAAGGTACACATCAATGTCGTTGCCGGTTGCTTGGGCCTTGGATGAGCACCGGCATCATAATGAACTTACGCTTCATGCAAAACTAAGGAGTCAGTTGTAGATACATAGAGTCACGGCCAGTCTTGGATCGCAACTCTGCTCTCCAAAAGGATTCATGCCATCCGTACTTAGACCAAACCATAAGTTCCTTGCGTCACCGCAAAGTCCGGGAAGTCTCTCTCGATTTTTCTCCACTGTGACCCATCGCCAGGTGTCTCAACTTCCCGTATTTTACGGTCTTCTTTGTGCCATCGCAACAACTGGCATGCTCTTTGTTTCTAAACATGCGTTTCAACCTTGGTATTATAGGAGCATACCACATAACCTTAGCAGAATCCTCTTCCAGGGGCTCTCCTCAACATCACCAGGTCATCTCGTCGATCTTATACCGCAACGCATTGCATACCGGCATTTATCTAAATTCTCATACTCCTTACATGTAGAGGATGCAGTCATTAATGCATGCATGTATCTTTTGCACATCTAATCCCAGAGGACAGAGAGTCTTCTTTGCTTCGTAGGTACTCTCGGGAAGTTCGTTATGTTTTGGAAACTTCGGCTTCATTATTTTCAGCATCTTTTCAAATGAGGAGTCAGTTAGACCACACTCTGCCTTCCATCGCAACAATTCCAGTGTGGTACCGAGCTTTGTGCTGCCTTCTTCACATTGGGTACAACAATTTCTAGTGATCTTCGAACATGCCCTCTAACTTCAACTTCTCATTTTCTGTTTCACAGTCTCGCTTTGCATCAGAAATGACCCTACCAAGTTCATCAGCCGGCTCATCTGATGCCCGTTCTTCACCTCTTTCCTCTCCATTTTCTTCCATTGCAGTACCAGTGTATTCAGGAAACATATGACGATAGTTGTTATCATCATCTTCTTCTTCACCATCTTCCATCATAACCCCTCTTTCCCCGTGCTTGGTCTAGCAATTATAGTTGGGCATGAAACCTTTCATAATCAGGTGGCAGCGAATGATTTTCGAGGAAGAGTACTCCTTGTTGTTCCTACATTGAACACATGGACAACGTATAAATCCATTCTCTTTGTTTGCCGTAGCCACATCGATAAATTTATCCACGCCTTTGATATACCCGGCTACGCGCCGGTCACCGTACATCCATTCCCGACCATTCATCGGCATCATATAAGAAAGTTTATCAAAAAACAGGACATCATAAATAGTGAAATAACCAATTCACACCGACACATGAATTGTATCAATGACCTAGAAAAGATAAGATTGCTAACCTCGATCGAGGGAAATAAAGAGGAGAAAGCTCAAGTCCGTCTCGGACACCTTCTATATTTTTGTTCTATGAGAAATTCAATGGGATTATTCACTAAAACATTTCATCAAACACCTTCAATGCATGCATAAAAGAGAAAAAACTAGCACACCCCTCACACCTTCCACCATTCGAAAAAACAGAGTGGAGGCAGAGGGCGTCATGCCAGAGAGAGGGAGAATGTCCGTGTTGGAGCCGAACCGGGACTAAAGGTGCGTGCCACACCACGTGGCTGTGGCCAAACCTTTAGTCCCGGTTGGTGGCTCCAACCGGGACGTATTCCCCCTTACCAACCGGGACGCATGCCCCCTGGCCCCGTGCCCGCTCCAACCGGGACGCGTGCCAGCATTAGTCCCGGTTGGGCAACCGGGACTAATGCTCTGAGGGGTCGTGAATGGATGGCCCTTTTTCCACTAGTGAGTCCCGGGCCGGACCAGAGCATTAGTCCCGGTCCGTAATACGACCCGGGACTAATAAGCTGGAGCGTGGTAACAGCTCTTTTGGGGGACTATTAATCCCGGGTCGTATCACAGCCCGGGACTAATTGTCCATCACTATATATACAGCTCCCTGGCCAGCTTCCCTAAAGCATATGGTGGCCATTTTTCTCAAAGAAAGCAAGAGAGTTCATGCCATTTTTTTCTCAAGATTTGTCAAGATTTAGTTTGCAACACCTAAATCCAAAGCTTTAAAAGGTTAGAACTTCATTCTTTCATCTCTTATTGCTACTTTAGCTCTATATAATGCTCTAGAAGTATAGATATATGGATCAAATGCATGCATGATCTAGAAGTAGCTAGAAGGATTTTGATATATATGTGTAACAAATTTTGATTAGGCACATAGTTACTGAAAATTGAAATGTGTAATTTTAGAGTTTCAGAGCTTAGAATGAAATGAGGTTTTCACTGATGGAACAATAATTAAAAACTCCACATTTATCATGTTGATTGTTTTCTCCAATTCACAAATTGGTGCATGTAAATTTTTCAAAATTCAAAATTAATGCTCTAGAAGCTCTCAATATAACTTGTAATAATTTTATCATGTTGTATAATTGTTTTTGATATACTTTTACTATAATGCAGATGGTCTGAGAATGGATGTACGGTACTGAACGACGCTCTAGCGAGTTCATTAATGGCGTGCATGAATTCATCTGTGTTGCTGATGCAAACAAGCACAATGGTTTTGTATTCTGTCCATGTAACGGATGTAGGAATCAGAAGGATTACTCTAACTCAAAAACCCTTCACAGCCACCTATTGAAGTCCGGATTCATGCCCAGTTATAATTGTTGGACCAAGCACGGAGACAGAGGGGTTATAATGGAAGACAATGAAGAAGAGGAGGAGGATGACAACTATCATGGTTTCCCTGAGTACGGAGATACTTCCATGGGGGATGCTGAAGGGGAGGATGAAGAAGAGACACATGATGAACCCGCTGATGATCTTGGTCGGACCATTGCCGATGCACGAAGAGATTGTGAAACTGAAAAGGATAGGGAGAAGTTCAATCACATGCTAGAGGATCACAAAAAGTTGTTGTACCCAAATTGCGAAATGGTGCAAATCGTCGAAAAAGCTGACACACTGGAATTGCTGCGATGGAAGGCTAAGTGTGCTATACCTGACTCCTCATTTGAAAAGTTGCTGAAAATGATGAAGAATATGCTTCCAAAAGATAATGTATTGCCCGCCAGTACATACGAAGCAAAGAAGGTTGTTTGCCCTCTAGGTTTAGAGGTTCAGAAGATACATGCATGCCCTAATGACTGCATCCTCTACCGCGGTGAGGAGTATGAGAATTTAGATGCATGCCCGGTATGCACTTCACTTCGGTATAAGATTAGACGAGATGACCCTGGTGACGTTGAGGGCGAGCCCCCCCGGAAGAGGGTTCCTGCAAAGGTGATGTGGTATGCTCCTATAATACCATGGTTGAAACGCTTATTCAGAAACAAAGAGCACGCCAAGTTGTTGTGATGGCATAAAGAGGAACGTAAGTTAGACGGGATGTTGAGACACCCCGCTGATGGGTCGCAATGGAGAAAAATCGATTTAAATTACCTAGACTTTGCAGATGACGCAAGGAGTTTAAGGTTTGGTCTAAGTACAGATGGCATGAATCCCTTTGGGGAACAGAGCTCCAGTCACAGCACCTGGCCCGTGACTCTATGCATCTATAACCTACCTCCTTGGTTGTGCATGAAGCGGAAGTTCATTATGATGCCAGTGTTGATCCAAGGCCCGAAGCAACCCGGCAACGACATTCATGTGTACCTAAGGCCATTAGTGGATGAACTTTTATAGTTGTGGCATGAACCCGGTAGACGCGTGTGGGATGAGCACAAGCAGGAAGAATTTAACCTCCGAGCATTGCTTTTCGTAACAATCAATGATTGGCCTGCTCTTAGTAACCTTTCAGGACAGTCAAACAAGGGATACAATGCATGCACACACTGTTTATATGAGACTACAAGTATATATTTCGAACATTTTAAGAAGAATGTATACAATGAGCATCATCGATTTCTTTTGCCCAAGCATCCCTTAAGAAAGAAAGGCAAGCATTTCAACGGTCTGGCATGTCACCAGACGAAGCCTAAGGAGCGTACTGGTGCTGATATATTTGATATGGTCAAAGATTTGGATCAACTGGTAACCTTTGGAAAGGGTCCTAGAGGAAAATCTGTTCCGAAAGACGCTGAAGGACACACACCCATGTGGAAGAAGAAATCTATATTTTGGGAGCTACCATATTGGAAATTCTTAGAGGTCCGCACTGCAATCGATGTGATGCATGTGACGAAGAATCTTTGCGTGAACCTGCTAGGCTTCTTGGGCGTGTATGGTAAGACAAAAGATACACCGGAAGAACGAAAGGACCATCAACGTATGAAAGACCCAGATGGCCTGCATCCAGAATGCTGTCATGGTCATGCCAGCTACGCTCTTACCAAATAAGAGAAGGAAATATTTTTTGAATGCCTAAGCAGTATTAAGGTCCCGTCTGGCTTCTCGTCAAATATAAAGGGGATAATAAATATGGCTAAAAAAAGTTCCAAAACGTAAAGTATCATGACTGCCACGTGATTATGACGCAAATGCTTTCGATTGCATTAAGGGGGCTTCTACTAGATAATGTTTGAGTACCCATTGTGAAGCTATGTGCATTTCTCGATGCAATCTCTCAGAAGATAATCAATCCTGAAGATCTACCACGGTTATAGAATGATGTGGTCCAATGTCTTGTCAGTTTTGAGTTGGTGTTCCCACCATCCTTCTTCAATATTATGACGCACCTGCTGGTTCACCTAGTCGAAGAGATTTCCATTCTCGGTCCTGTATTTCTACACAATATGTTTCCCTTTGAGAGGTTCATGGGAATCTTAAATAAATATGTTCGTAACCGTGCTAGGCCAGAAGGAAGCATCTCCAAGGGCTATGGAACAGAGGAGGTCATTGAATTTTGTGTTTACTTTGTTCCTGACCTTAAGCCGATTGGTCTTCCTCAATCGCGGTATGAGGGGAGACTGAGTGGAAAGGGTACTCTAGGAAGGAAATCAATAATATGTAGAGACGGACATTCTTACACCGAAGCACATTACACCGTTCTACAGAATTCTATCTTGGCAACCCCATATATCGAGGAACACAAGAAAATCTTACGCTCCAACAACCCTGGAAAGTATGACTCTTGGATTAGAGATGAACACATGAAGAGTTTCGGCGGTTGATTGCAACATCTCATAAAAAACAATACTCTTGAAGATCAGCTATACTTGTTGTCTAGGTCACCATCTTCGACTATATCGACTTTCCAAGGGTACGAGATAAATGGGTATACATTTTACACGATATTCCAAGATAAAAAGAGCACCAACCAAAACAGTGGTGTCCGCTTTGATTCAACAGACAACAATGGGTCAAAGACCACATATTATGGTTACATAGAGGAGATATGGGAACTTGACAATGGACCTACTTTTAAGGTCCCCTTGTTTCGGTGCAAATGGGTCAAGCTGACGGGAGGAGGTGTTGAGGTAGAAAAGAAATACGGAATGACATCGTTGGATCTCAACAATCTTGGGTACTTAGACGAACCATTCGTCCTAGCCAATGATGTGGCTCAGGTTTTCTATGTGAAGGACATGTCTACCAAACCTAGAAAACTAAAAAATAAGAAAAATAATACATCAGACGATGAGCCAAAGCGCCACATAGTTCTTTCAGGAAAAAGAAACATCGTGGGAGTGGAGGACAAGATGCATATGTCAAGATTGTGATAAGTTCCATGAAATTCGCCTTCATGGTGAAGGATGACCCAAGCATCATGTTAATGAATGAAGATGCTCCATGGATACGACGGATCGAAAGGAACACACGAAGAAATGATATGTAATAATTGTAACATTTTATGAGTGAAGATGTTCCATGCATGTGTCCATTTTATAGTGTTGTGCGCAAACAATCTTGAGTGTGTTAGTCCTGCTTTTGTGGCTGGACCGGGACTAAAGGAGGGCCTTTAGTACCGATTCATACTTACCATTAAGATCTGATCTCCAAACGCGTGATGTCACATATTAGGAGTGCCTCTATGACTAGTTTCTCGGAGATGCCGAGGATCTGGCTCGTCGGCATCTCCTCAAACTAGCCGTAGTGGTGTCCTGCTCTCGAAAACCATCTTGCAGCTTGTAACTTCTCTAACTAGATCAATACGCCTGGAGCTAACTAATTTCACATATTAGAGTGCCTCTATGACCGATTCTCGGAGATGCCGAGGATCTGGGCTCGTCGGCATCTCCCTAAAACTGGCCGTAGTGGTGTCCCTGCTCTCTAAAACCATCTTGGAAATGCCTCAAACTGGCTGGAGGACTGGACTCACAAGGATGCCTATTTATAGTACAAGCAGCTCGGCATAATGTCGACACTCACGACATAATGTCGACACTCACCCCTATTATTAGTGCTGACTCATCTTTAGTCCCGGTTGGTGTCTCCAAACGGGACTAAAGGTTCATCTTTAGTCCCGGTTGGTGACACCATACGGGACAAGGTACAAGTCGCACGACATAATGTCGACACTCACCCCTATTATTAGTGTTGCCTGGCCCAGTCTGCCGCAATCCCTTCAGTCGCGATTGGTTTCTCCAACCAGTACTAAAGATGAAACCTCTCTTTATATAGGCATTTCCCTCTATTTATTAGGTAACACTCAAGACATTTATTAATATTAAAAACCGGGACAAACCGGGACTAGCTAACACTCAAGACTAAAGCCGCCTCCTTTAGTCATAATCATGCCTAGTCCTATAGTACGCAGCTTCAGGGTCTTCATCGTGATCGTCATCATCATCGTCATCGTCACCTGCCACTCCGGGGATCCTCAGCCCATCCATGGCATATACCAGGGGCCATTCCAACTTTGGATTCACGGCGGGCGGGAGAGGGGTCTCCTGGAAGTCGATGCCCCTATCGCCGGGACGGTGTGGGGCCTGTGGCGGGTGGACTCGTGGGCACCGTAGGCGAGGATGGTCTCCCCCGACGATATAGCGCATCACTCTGATGATAGTACGGTTCGCCCACCACAGACGACGGCCGTCTTCGTTGTGGTTCACCGGTGGCGGGCCATCACCCTCGTACCTGGCGAGCTCCCTTTCCCGCCTATTAGCGAAGAAGGCATTCCAGGTGTCGTAGTTGTCGGGATCCCACTGGGGATCCATCCGCTGCTCCGGCGTGAGCTCATGGTAGAAGTGGTTTGTGATGGCCGCCTGGCGTGTGGAACCTTGAGGGACAAGAGGACAGAACCCTCCAAATCGGCAAAGATCCAAATGGCCGGTAGCCGGTGACAAGGGTAGTTGAGGCGCACGCCTCGGTCTCCTCGAGGTCGAATGGCCCAGAGGGCATTGTCCATTGTTCTAAGAGAGGAAGGTGTGGATGTGGATAGCCATGGCACGATCACCCTAAATATAGAGGGAAAGGCGGAAAACTTGGCGTGAAGCTTTGGGAAATGGCGGAAATATCTTTAGTCCCTTAGTGAATACATCCGGACTAAAAGCTCTTGTAGAAAGGAAAGGGCGGAAAACTTGGCGGGAAGAGGTGGAATGGCGGAAAATATCTTTAGTCCCGGTTTGTGACTACATCCGGGACTAAATGGATATTATATTAAGATTCATTTTATTTTTCTGATAATAATAGACATATTATTTGTGTTATTTGGATTATTACAATAAAAGATATGATTTTCCAAAGTTTTTATATTTGATTTGAATTAAAAAAGAAAATTTACAAATGAAATAATTTATAAATGATGCAAACAGATAAATGGATATTATATTAAGATTCATTATATTTTTCTGATCATAATAGACATATTATTTGTGTTATTTGGATTATTACAATAAAAGATATGATTTTCCAAAGTTTTTATATTTGATTTGAATTAAAAAATGAAAATTTACAAACGAACTAATTTATAAATGATGCAAACAGATAAATGGATATTATATTAAGATTCATTATATTTTTCTGATAATAATAGACGTATTATTTGTGTTATTTGGATTATTACAATAAAATATATGATTTTCCAAAGTTTTTATATTTGATTTGAATTAAAAAAGAAAATTTACAAAATAAATAATTTGTAAATGATGCAAACAGATAAATGGATATTATATTAAAATTCTTTATATTTTTCTGATAATAATAGACATATTATTTGTGTTATTTGGATTATTACAATAAAAGATATGATTTTCCAAAGTTTTTTATTTGATTTGAATTAAAAAAAGAAAATTTACAAATGGAATAATCTATAAATGATGCAAACAGATAAATGGATATTATATTAAAATTCTTTATATTTTTTGATAATAATAGACATATTATTTGTTTTATTTGGATTATTACAATAAAAGATATGATTTTTCAAAGTTTTTATATTAGTTTTGAATTAAAAAAGAAAATTTACAAATGAAATAATTTATAAATGATGCAAACAGATAAATGGATATTATATTAAATTTCTTTATATTTTTCTGATAATAATAGACATATTATTTGTTTTATTTGGATTATTACAATAAAAGATATGATTTTTCAAAGTTTTTATATTAGTTTTGAATTAAAAAAGAAAATTAAAAAAAAACAAATAGTCGCGGGTCGTGGCTGGACCCGGGACTAAAGGGTGAGTGCGCGCGCGAAAACGAAGCGGCCGAAAAAGACCTTTAGTCCCGGGTCGTGGCTTAGCCCGCGACTAAAGGAGGGTCTTTAGTCGCGGGTTAAGCCCCGGCCCGGGCTTAGCCCGGGACTAAAGGGTCTGTCCCTTTTATATTCTGGCGCCAGCATCGAACACTTCGCATTTCTCATCGACGATGAAGCACAGACGAAGACGACGAAGCACATACGACAGGGGAGGTGCCGTCCGATTCCGCCGCCGCTCCGCCGTGCCGCCGCCGCTCCGTCGTGCAGGTGTGATGCGAGGGCGGCGAGCGAGGACGGCGAGGGCGCGCGTCCCGCACTAGAGGACGGGGAAGGTCGGCCGGCTGGGCTGCTGGGCCTGTAGGGGAGAGAGGGAGAGATGGGCCGGCCTGGTTGGGGTCGGGCAACTGTTTTTTTTTTCAATTTTTTTTATTTTTCTGTTTTTCCTTTTCTCTTTGTTTTTTTAAATACAAATCTGTTTTATATTATTTTTTTAATTATTGTTTTAATTATAATTAGCTAGGATTAGGATTATATTGTTAGCTAGGGTTATTTTTTAATTATTGTTTTAATTATAATTAGCTAGGGTTATTGTTTTAATTATAATTAGCTAGGGTTATTTTTTTAATTATTGTTTTAATTATAATTAGCTAGGATTAGTATTATATTGTTAGCTAGGGTTATTTCAATTATAATTAGCTAGGGTTATTTTTTAATTATTGTTTTAATTATAATTAGCTAGGGTTATTTTTTTAATTATTGTTTTAATTAGAATTAGCTAGGGTTTAGCTAGGGTTATTTTTTTAATTATTGTTTTAATTATAATTAGCCAGGATTAGGATTATATTGTTAGTTAGGGTTATTTTAATTATAATTAGCTAGGGTTATTTTTTTTGTTTTAGTTATTAGCTATGATTATATTGTTTTACCACAATTAGTATTATTGTTTTAGTGATTTTTTGTTTTATTTATTAATATTAGAATTAGGATTAGGATTAGGGTTATTTTTTTGTTTTAGTTATTATGATTATTGTTTTAGCACAAATAATATTAGGATTATATTGTTTTAGTTATTAGGATTATTTTTTTCTAACATGTTTAACTCTCTTTTTGTTATAGATAATTAAGTCATGGATCCATCCGAAGATCCTGGTCGCATCGGTGAAGGTTTTCTTCAGGGCATGATAAGAGGTGAAATTCCTCTTATTACTACCGGCGCCGAAGATATTTTGCTCGAGGAAGAGATATCCTCATATCTGAATCCATCCGGTGATGGACTAGAGGAAAACCAAGGGGAAGACCAGATGGACGAAGGGCAAACAAATAACAACAATAATGATGGCCCCTCGACAGGATCCGACGAGGTACATATATATATATGTATAACGTCTCCTGTTAACTCTATTCATTAACTGATCTAGATATATATTAATCACTATCTCTTCTTCTTTTAGCCCACCGGATTGAAGCAATCGACAACTCGAATGAAACGAGGGCCGAACAAAAAGTTGGATGGTAATCAGAGGTTCACCATCGACGAAATAGATGATGATGGTGAACCGATTGGTCCAGAGAAGCACCGGGGGATGTTTATAAATCAATGCGGGGTTCTTGTTAGGGACAACTTGCCGATCACCATCCAAGAATGGAATAAGTCAAAGAAAGCCGGTGAAGAATCCAACAGCTATGTCACCGATGATGCCAAAGATGACCTTTGGCAGAAGCTCATAGCGCATTTCATACTACCTCCAGAGTATGAGGAATTTGAGGTAGATGGTATTACCCCAAGGCCGGGTGGGCTTGAAAATAGAGCGAAAGTCAAGGAGTGGGCACTAAGCAAGATGGCTGAACTGTACCGAAACCACAAGAAAAGTTTATACGCGAAATATGTCGCGAAAAAGAAAACTCCAGACTTCAAAGGAGTAAACGAGAAGTTGTGAGAACAGTGGCCCGATTTTGTACAGTACAAGCAATCTGATAAAGCAAAGGCAAAGTCGGCAAACAACGCGTTAAATGCTGCCAACAAGAAATACCATCATAAAATGGGGACAGGTGGCTACAAGAGTGCCATCCCTAAGTGGGAAACTATGGAGAAGGATATGAGGTCTAGAGGCGTCACTCCTGGTACATATGGATGGCCCGAGAGGTCAAAGCACTGGTGGTACGGGCACGGGGGATCCTTGGACCCAGAAACAGGGAAGACATTATTTCATGATAAAATTCTAAAACCCTCCCAAGACCTTATTCAAGCAATGAACGATACTCAATTGGGATTGTTCCGTCCCGAGAGAGAGAACGACGAGCTGACACGCGCCCTAGGGAATCCTAAAATGGGAGGACGAACACGAGGCAAAGGCGTCGGTGTCTCGTGGAAGAAAGTGTTTCCTCTGTACGATGCCAGTTACAGAAGCCGTCAGAGAAAGAAGGACCGGGAGGCAGACCGGATCTCCAGGGTAGAGCAGGACCTAGCTGATCTGAAGAACCTCATGCATGAAATTAGCCAAAGGCCGCCGTCGTCAACTCACCCGCGGTCTGATGATCCTGCATTGGATCTTAGCCAACAGAGAAGCAGCGTGGCTTCCACAGAGGTCCGTGCTGATGATCAAGCACTGCTGGATGATGCACCGGCTCCTCACTACCCCGTGGATGATGTCAGAGAGATGGCACAATGTGAGCTACATCAGCCAATGAACAACCTGTCCTTCAAGGTGGCGATTGGCACTGCTTTACCTTGTCTACCTGGATCACTCCACCATTCACTTCCGATTCCACCAGGCTATGCTCGTGTCACGGTGGATGACATAGTGGAGGATTTTGCGGACCTAGAGATTGAAATCGCTACGCCTGAAGGCCTTACGAAACTAGGAGATGTCAAGCGCAACATCATTCTATGGAATAAGAAGTACATCAAGTTTCCAGGCTCGGCTCCAAGGCCACCGACTCCAAGGAATCCAAATCCACCCCGCATCGAATATCTTCAACCTCCAAGTCCACCCCAACCCGATTATTGCCAACCTCCAAGTCCACCCCAACCCGATTATCGCCAACCTCCAAGTCCACCCCGCCCCGCTGACGATCGCCGCAACAGGAGTACATCAACTCGATCTCTGCCTCCGCCTCCGTGCAATACTACTACCTCATCGAAGAAACAGAAGTTCGACGGTCCCCCGCGCCCCATATCGAAGAAAGGTCAAACGCCGAAGATAGTCGATATCCCTCCGGCTCTTCCAAAGAGACCTTATGACAAGACCGACAAGGAAACTAACGTGGATGTGGCTGCCCAAGTTAAGGCGCATTTTGCACCCAAAAAGCCTGAGCCAAAGCCGGTATATAACGAAAAAATAAAAAAGTGGGCTAAGTCCTTTCTTGAGCAACCATCGCAGATATCGATGAATCTAGAATCAGACTATGACCGGGAGATTATTAAGCAAGCACAGAAGAAAAAAATCACAAAGTGCAAAAAGCGGGAAGCAAGTTGCCCAGCTCGGAGCACAGAAGAATCAATCGGTCGCCCCGCTCAAAGTCATTTCAGACCTCGACAAGGCCTTCAGAGCTGAAATGGATATGGACATGCAAATAATGGACCCTAGAGCCCGTAATAATGCTGCACTTATGGGAATCACTGTATCGGAGACCAAAGCACTTGCTAACGAAGCAAATATGTCTCTTGGTCAATATTTAGGCTATGAAGATACGCCAGTGGGTCAGATAGTACGGCAGTATGTCCAAGGGAAGCCTCTAGTCAGTAATGAGGAGCTCGCGTGTCTATCCACACATATGCGAAATCTTCATGAATGGTACATGTCACAAGCAGAAAAAAGCATCATAAAGATTGGTTTCCGGTGGACGTTAGAAAGGAGCATCACTTCAAACCATACTCAATACAGGTTCAAATGAACGAACTATTTCAGTTATACAACCAGCGCGCCCTCGACAAATATATCATTGGTTGCTACTGTCTATAAGTTATTTATTTCTATAATTAAGTTTGTAGCTTTAGCTCGTTCATTGCATTTAATATATTATCCTAACTATATATCCTTTTGTATGATGATATTATATTTCGCAGAATGAATATGCTTGAATGCAAAAGAGCTAGAACATACGACGTTGGGTTCATTGACCCATATATCATTAATGAATATACGTTAAAGAATCACCCCAAAGACGTGGAGGAAGACCTGTCCAGGTTCTTAACCGAGCATAATTTTGTTAAGGAAATACTATTTCCTTACAACTTCAAGTGAGTGTTTATATATTGTACACATTTTATTTTTGCTTACTGGATGAGCTATGCATGTATGCTTATGTAAATGTCCGCAGATTCCACTGGATCTTGCTAAACATTCAAGTTGACAACTCCCTAGTTGAAGTCCATGACTCATTAAGTTGGGACCAAGAGAAGTGGAGCGACATGAAAGCAATGCTCCATAAGTAATTTCAATCATTATCGCATTATATCGTCCTCTTTCATTCATTTCCTGATATCAAGTAACTAATAACTCCTTTGTTCATTTTCTTTGCCGAGCAGGTGTTGGACACGGTTCAGACAGAAAATACCAGGTCCATTCAAAGAGGAGCTAACTTATAAAATGGCGAAGAGTTTATAGCATCCATCGGGAACTCATTTATGCGGATACTACGTCTACGAGTACATCCGAGAGTTGACCAGTGAGCGGAAAGTTGACTCACATTATATTTATGATTTGCGGGAGACACTAGAGCCAGACCAGCGCATAAGAGCAATTCAAGAGGACCTGGCAGGATTTATGATGAAGGAAGTCCTTGATGTACATGGAGAGCATTATGCGGATGACGTGGAACTCGATTTGCCTTAGTCATCTCCATGTAGCTCATATGATATATATATTCAACAATGACCATGTAATTTCAAAACATTTCTTCCTTTTGATATGATTGATTATATGTATGCTTGCAAGGGATCGATCTTATATAAATGCATTGACGTGTAGTGTGTATGTAGTAGCGTATAATATGTCTACTGAAATATATGTTTGTTATAGTGAAACACAAAACTAAAAAGGAACAAAATGGCAAAAAAAGGAAATACACAATCTTCGCCATGCGAAACCTTTAGTCCCGGTGGTGTTACAGCCGGGACTAGAGGGTTTCCGCCCCGCTGAAACAGCCACGTGGCTATTATCGATCATGGGTCGTTGAGCCGGGACTAGAGGGGGCTCTAGTCCGTTTTAGCCCCTGCCCAAACCGGGACTAGAGCCCGTTGCGGCCCGGGACTGGAGGCCCTTTTTCCACCAGTGACATATATACAATTACAAATAAAGAGTTTACACACATAGTTTTTCTGTAGTGCATGTGTTTATAAACCTTTTATTGCAAACATATATGAACAATATTATACATAACCAGCTAAATTGAATAACAACAGGAGAATCAAACATGTTGTTTTTTTATCAAAAGGGACTTCTATACATCATTCGTTTTTAAACACCAAACCAGCTAAATTGCATATCAACACCGTATGTAGGCCTAAGATGCGATGTCTAACACACGGAACGAATTAACACAAGAAAATTACAGCAGAATTAATAGGCAACATCATGCCAAACGATTTCCCACACTCAAAGAGAGCCCAACAAGTGGAATTCTTAGCGAAGATCCACTAACAATTCTTCAACATAATGGCGACTACCCTTGGACGGAAAATCTAACGACTAAACAAACAGATCCATATGGATCGAGCTCTAATCGAAGTTCTCCTGAACTTAGAACTAGTAATACTGTATGATAAATCCACAGTGCGTACAAAAATACCTGCGACGGTAGTGCGTGTGCTGCGATTATTCAGCTCCTCAAAAAGAAACGGTGTGTCCTCGATGTAGCTCTCACGTAGGGCGGGAAGAAAAGAATTCAAATCTCGACATTGGCAGCGATGGGCGGAGTCGAGGCGATCGAATAAGAAAATACCTCTGATAAGATGTGCCTCTTTGTGCGCACGTACAACGTGGGGTGTGGGGCCTGTGGGGTTTAGGGTTTAGGTCCATGGATTAAAATAACGTCTGAGTATGATGCATGGGCTTTGGCCAGCCCGTATGCCGGTCGGCCTGTCTCGGGCCAATTGTGCCCGGTCAAATGTGTCCAACGTTTCACACAATTTTGATGGTTCTTTTGAATTTTAGGTGGCCTGGTCAAATTTTGAATTTTTGCATGGGCTTTAGACCTCTCTGGGGGGCTAGAAACACCTTCACCAACTTGTGGTTGTGTGGCCAACATGATCCTACCTAATTGATAGATCTAACTATAATTTTGCTATGCCAAGCCATGACACACACAACTGTGGTAGATGTGGGCCCATGCCAACATTGCATGGGATCTAAACCTCTCTCGGTTGGCTAGAAACACCATCATCAACTTAGTGGCTGTGAGAGTCACTGCACCTGACCAACATGATCCCACCCGCTTGATAGATCTAGCTATAAGAGTGTTATGCCAAGCCGTGACACACACTCGTGGTAGATGTGGGGCCATGCTAACATTGCATGGGGTCTAGATCTCTCTGGATCCAACATATCTGTCGAATTGAAAACTTCTGTGGATTAAGTGATGAGCAACTCAGATTTGGTTTCAAAAATTGTTACAAAGTCTGAAGTTGCAACTTCTATGGAATTGATCCGTTGCAGCATTTTCAATAATGCCTGGTTATCAGCTAGTAGGTCTCTAATTGTGCAACGCTGGTTTAGTTCGACAAAAACACCAGCACATCTAGGTTTTTTGGTGCAGATCAGGAAACCGGGAACAAGAACAGGTGTATTTAGGTTAATTTATGCACGGGGAAATCAGACAGAGGTTTCATCTAATGCTTTATGCCCATTATTAAACAGTGAACTGTGGGAAGGTGCGGATATTTTGAGTTCAGCAGATGGTGTTGTCCTTGGTCTTAAAGCTGGAAGCATGTGTGGGGATTCAGATGTTTACTACATGTTTTGCCCCTATGCAAGAAAAAATAGTTTTAGTTCTTTGGAGATGGAGCATATAGTGCAAATTCCAAGAAATGTGGGTCAGCACACTGATAACACATTTGGGCAGTTTGGGTTGATACTTGGAAGGGGGTGGTCAGGGTTGCCTTTCTTCGAGAAAGATGCAGCTACGCTCTTTAATTCTGACTACAACGGGGTAAGATTTAACAGTACTGATTCGGTGTTTGTTCACGTGTGTATTCATAAAGATGGGGGGTGGTCAAGAACAGTAAGTTCGCCAATACAATCACCTGTGGTTCCTGTCTTTCACCGTAATCCGTATGGTGTTTTATCTGGAGGCAAGCTCTACATGATGTATGTAGTCGGGTATATAGTTTGTTTGGACATTTTAACATCACAGACTTGCATAATAGAATTCTCAGATGAAACGGGATTCAATGTTAACTCTTGGAATGATTACACGGTAGCTCCTAAATGTGGAGGAGGGGTGGTGTTCATTAAGTTTTCCAATGGAGATCTTGAAAGATGGGTTCTACATCATGAGGGCAACCACACTGTGTGGTCTTTGGAGTCTAAGGTTGATTTTGTTCAAAAAATTAGATCTAGGATATCGGATGACTGCTGGGAAGAAGTTTTCAATAATGAGGGTAAGTCAGGGTTTGCAAATTATTACAACAAAATTAAGATGAGGAAGGCATCAAGCAATGGACGATTTGTATTGTTATCAACTGGGTGTTATCCTAGATTGTTTGAAGTCGACATGGATATGAAAACTGTGACTGAAATTCAGATGTCAAGCAATGAAAGTCAGGTGGGTAGGATATACTCATTGTCGGAGGAATGGCCTCCAAAAGTTTATTTCAAGGGTGGCTTTTAGTATTTTTATTGTGTTATGTCATGTTATTTGTATGCAACATTGTAGTCAATGTACAAGATATTATGTAACGGCTGCGGTTATATCCGTGTTTGAAGTGTGGCTTATGTGGTTAAAAGTACAACTGCTCTTATGTGGTCCCAATGTGATGTAAAACTGCACAAGCATGCAACTAGAAGGTTTCAAATTGTAGTTTTGGTACTTGCTTCACAAATAAAAGCCTGTTTTTGAGTTTGTTGGTTAAATTTTTGAAAATTTGAAACCAAAATGGCTAGATACAATGGTAGCATCATTAGGCACATGGTGATAAACCCTCGTGCCAAATTTGAGTCCATTTGAATAGATGTAGATAAAAACATGGTACACAAGTGGCTCTTTCGAGTAGTCGGACATGATCGTTGACCTAACTACCCCACATTTGGATAGATCTAGATATAATTTTGCTATGCCAAGCCATGACACACACAACTCTGGTAAATGTGGGGCCATGCCAACATTGCATAGGATCTAGACATCTCTGGGTTGGCTAGAAACACCATCATCAACTTAGTGGTTGTGTGAGTCACTGCACCTTACCATCATGATCCCACCCACTTGATAGATTAGCTATAATCCGGAGGCGGCGCCATCAACTTCGTGTGCTCGGCAGCGGCGGACTGTGTGAGCTCAGGGGCAGCCCATCGGTGGTGCGTAATCTCGAAACCCTAGCTCATTCCCTGCGCTTGGATTTGGATCTGACCCAATCGCTTTCCCTCTGATTTCTGATTTCTGAGCTAGATTGCCGTGGGCGGGTTGGCTGAATCGGGGGCATCGAGATGGAGAGGCAAGAGAGCACTTCCAATAGGTCAATCTTACTATTTTTTCATTTGATTTGATCGTATTTGGATAATCACCAATTCCTCTAGCTCACTCTGCCCGGCTCTAATCAAACAAAACATGGGTGATTATGAGCGGCAGAGAAAGTTCCAATTCAATTTCAAGTTCTTCCCATCTAAAGCGAAACTAGGTGATGGTATTGTACGTAACATCGAGAGAGGTACATCTATGGATTGGGAGGTTGAGTTTGCAGATATTGATCCCCAGCAACTGCAGCAAATGGAAGAATTGGCCGTGAATAATTTGGTGGAGAAAATCGGGCAAAGTGTTCCTTGGGGTCCACAGCAGGAAGTTGCATTGTTACGGTTTGAAAATTGGAAGGGAGAATATTTGAGAATTGAGGATGGAGAAGATTTAGTAGATGAAATTGATCGACAAGATGGCTGGACAAACAAAGAGGTTACTTTTCATGCTGAGCTCATCGATCTGGAAGCAGATTCCAAGGTTGGATATGTGGCTTCAAATTTTGCTTCGCAAATGTCAGATGATGATTGGGACTCACATAGGAAGATGGTGCCCATACGAACTGAAGTGACAGTATTATCAGACAAAAATGATGTTGATGCAGGACAGGGTGTTAATGCAGGGGCTAGTATGTATGTTGATTGGAATTCAGTGGAGTTAGATGAAACTACTGATTTAGTCATAGCACCAATGATCGACATGAAATGGCCAAAATATTTGGCATTCCAGTAGATGACAGAGATAAGGAAAAGACTGATGAAACTAATTTGGCTGATGATGATGGTGGTAACAGAACATTTTCTGAAGATGTAGATAGAGAGCTGATGGAGAATGCTGCAGATGATGTAAATGATGCACATTATGATGAGTGTTACATCTATGACAAGGAAAACCCTGTTATTGCAGTAGGGAAACTGTTTCCAAGAATGGGTGAGTTTAGGATGTGTTTCAAAACTTATGCAATCAAGAAAGAGTTTGATGCCAAGACTCAGTGGACTGATAAAAAGAAGTTCTATGCTAGATCTAGAGGTTTTGATGGGGGCGCCAATCCTTGCAAATGGTACATTTTTGCTAGACGCCAACCAGATGGAAGCACCATTAGAGTTAATAAAATCCCTTTTGAACACACTTGCATTCCTAGTTCACAGAGAGTATCAACAATGACATCACAAATTTGGGTTGCTGAAAAGATCACTCCTATTTTAGCCAAGACACCAAACACTACTACAAAGAGGCTAAAAAGACTTGGAAAGGGACTACCCAATTAAGGTGAATTATAGCACTGTGTGGAAGGCAAAACAAAGGGAAATGAATGAATTGTATGGTGATTGGGCAAATACTTTTAGGATGTTGTATAACTTCAAAGCAGAGGTTGAGAAAAGGTCACCTGGCAGTGTTGTGGAGATAGATACGGAGGTCAGTGATGATGGCAAGGTGTTCTTCTCTAAGTTTTTTATGGCTTTAAAGCCTTGCATGGATGGCTTCAAAGCAGGATGTCGTCCATATTTAAGCATAGACTCTTCATTTTTAACTGGAAAGTGGAATGGTCAGCTAGCAACATGCAATGCTCTGGATGGACATAATTGGATGTTCCCCGTTGCCATTGGGTTGTTTCAATCAGATACTAAGGCCTCATGGAAATGGTTTATGATGCAGTTGAAAAGATGCTTAGGGCCAGTCTCACCTTTGGCAATTCATACAGATGCATGCAAAGGCCTAGAAATGCAGTAAAGACTGTGTTTCCCCATTCTGAGCAAAGAGAGTGCTTTGGACATATGTGGATGAATTTGATCAAAAAGTTCAGAGGATAAGAATTTGGGCGCATGTGGCCTGCAGCCAGATCTTACACTACCTAGACACATTCATATCATCTTGGTAAGATAATGGCAGCATGTACTGAGAATGAATTTGGTACATGGCTGCAAACCTATCACTCTCTCTTATGGTATCGGTCAGGATTTAGTACTGCCATCAAATGTGATCATATCAACAACAACTTGGCAGAGAGGTTTAACAACAAGGTGAAGGATTTAAAGGACTTGTCTGTACATGACATGGTTGACCAAATTAGGATCATGATCATGCGCTTGTGGGAATTGCGAAGAAGAATTGGTGATGTCCTGCAAGGGGACAAGCTTCCAGCAGTGGTACGACAGGTTGTCAATAGGAGTAGAAATCTTGCACATTTGAAAGTTGAGAAATATTCTTTGTGGGGTGCTGAAGTTAGAGACACCAAAACTGGAAGGAGACATGTTGTTGACACTGAAGTGCATGAATGCACTTGCCTGGAGTGGAAACACACTAGAAAGCCATGTGAGCATGCCCTACTCTTCTTGGCCTCCAAACCAAAGTTAAATATGCACCTATATTTGCATGAATATTATTCAGTAGAAAAATTTAAAGCTGCATATGCAACTCCAATTCTAGCACTTATAGACTAGTCTCAATGGCCTGAAGTAGAATTTGAATTTTCTATGTGTCCTCCAATGACCAAAAGAAAAGCTGGCCGGCCTAAGGAAAGTATATTCAAGGCATGGTTTTAGAAAGGTGGGAATAGTAAGAAAGGGAAAAAGGATGATAAGCCAAAAAGACCTAAAAAAAGGTAACAAAAATAGATGCAAGCTTTGCCAGGAACTTGGGCACTGAACTGGGTCTTCCAAATGCCGTTACACTCCTGAAAAGCCAAAGAAGTATGCAATATTTGTTTTGTTACTGTTACTGTTGTTTCTTCACTTTGTTTTTGTTGCAAAATGACATGTTATGTTTTTCAGGAGAAAATGTCCAGTTCAGCCTCTTGTTGTTGAAAAATGCTGGCCAACCAAAAACACAAGACTTGGTGGATTCAGAAAAGAGAGAAATGTGTAGATCATGTTTACTGATGTTCAAACAAGGCAAAATGAGGCTATTGTGTTGCCACCTGTTGTGTATCTTGCAATCTAAGAAGATCATGTCCTTGATCACTTGTGCTACAATATATTGAGTTGCCACCTGTTCTGGATAATTTGCAAACCGAAGAGGCAAGAAAAGAGTCTATTGAGGTGCCACCTGAACATGTTCTGGAGGTTGTGCTGAACGACATCGCTGATTTGGCTGTTGAATTGCCACCAAAACTAGTTCAGGAGGTTTTGCTGCAAAATTTGTGGGGGCCAACTGGTCCTGGTAAGAAAACTAGGATCATCAACAAATTATGTCATGTTGAACCAAGCAGTGAAAAAAATAACAAGAGATCGAGCGGCAAGAGGCAAGGAAAATAGAGTGGGAACCATTAAAACATTATGTTTGTTGTACTTTGATGTGAAAATCTATATTTCATTGATGGAATCTTGATTGTTGTATTGGTTTGTGTACTTTGATGTGATGTGAATATGAATTTGAACCGGAATTCAAATTTGAATTTGAATTAACCTTCTAATTTGGACGAACATTCAATATTTTCTAGAGATTATTGGTTTGTTCTATGATGTTTTAATGCTTTATGTACTATTATGCATGTTAGTTCATCAATCATAGTCCTTTTGTGAAGTACATCTCATTGCTACCGAAAATGTGCTAGAAATGTCCTCCAAAGCAAGGGGAAACGACCCCATTGCTAAGCATCTTATTTTTCGACCTTGCCAAATCATCCAAATAAATGTCCTTAGCATCTATTCTACCTATATAGTATTAGTACGAAATCTCACTATTTTTTGAATTTTTGTATTTTTTCGTTTTTTTGGGAATTAGTTATGCACGGTCAAAGTTGTCAAAACCCCGTTGACTGAGCTCAAAACCCCTCAAAACCCCATTCGTTGACCAGGCTAACCCTGACGACCACCCTGGAGCGTCGATCTAACCCTAGCGCGCTACCCGGTCCGTTCGATCTGTTCTTCTAGAAGGATTCTGTGTGACGACAGCTAACCCTAACAACCAACCTCGACCGTTCATTTGGCGTTGTGCGCTAAACTCCCGCTGTGCGATATGGTCTTCTAGGAGGAATCATGAGAGATTTGCGAGAGCCTAGTTTCTTCGACATGATTGGCTGGCGTTTTTCTTCCAGCGAGTCACGTCTGGTTCCGCTGGGCCATCCATGCATCGTCCAACGGGTCTATTTATGCCTTTGCTCGTGGCAGCCACGCCTATGTGCCCGCCGCCCGTCGCTGCCCTCTTTTCCAGCACCTTTGCCATGCATGTGCCATGCAGCGTGCCCGTTGTAGCCTGGCTATTGAACCCATCAGCGTCGCAGCCTGGCTATTGCGTGTAGCGTCGCATCCTGGCTATTGCGCGCAGTGTCGCAGCATGCAGGGCACGCGCCGATGCAGCTTTACCGTCCTGCCGCTTGAATAACCCGTCGATGCACACCGATGCACGCGCCGCTTGGATAACCCGTCCCGCCGCTTTGAATGCTCTACGACGGCTTTGACTGCTTGACGGAGACCAAACGCCACCGCACACCTCTCTCACCCTCCTCTCTCTTCAGCCGCCAGCCCACCACCGCATCTTCTTAAGCCGTCACCCGCTAGCCGCAACCATGCAATTCAACGGCCCCACCTTCCGTCGCCCACCCACCACGCCCGAGCGGCAGTGCGATGGTGTCATCGTCGAGAATGAACTACGTGTGTGGGTGATCTCAAGGTGGAGGGGGCCGACGGAACTAGCGCATTTCTTCCTCTCTGCCGGCTACCGCCACCTCCCTAGGGGCTCGCCACGCATGTTTAGGCTGGAGAGGTACTACGACGGCAACACCGACTGGGAGATCGGCCTGTACGTGCACTTCACCAACCCATTAGACGCGTTCGCGCTCCTCGGGCAGGTTTTCTGGTGTGGATGCAAATTCATCGCATTCACAACCTACAACATCTTCACCGACTTCCGTGCCATCTTCCCCTCCCCGGGCAACATGCACACCCTCCCCTACCGCATGTCGGAGGACGGCGACGAGTGAGGGGCGAGCCCCTACCCCGTAAGGAGGAGCCAAGGAGGGAAGATGCGACTCCCGGGAAGATGCCTCATTGTTTTTCTGTTTTTCTAGTTGTAAGTTAGTTTTTATTATATAAGTTGTGTGTGTTTGTATCGTGTGCCCATCGGTGGATGGGTTTATGTAATGCTACTATAATATTATTTTTATCTATGTGGTTATTGTTCATGCAAACTAACTTAGCTAGTTGATGCAATGATTGAGACAACGTATTTTATTTAACACAAGAATAACAATTTTAAAAAAGAGTGCTTGCCCGTGAATAACTACTCTACTAGGAAAATGAGGTTATTTAAGCTCAAATTTATATGACAATGTATTTTTGTCCATTGACTTAATTATGCTTCTTGTTTCTTCAAATGGAGGTAATATTGTACACAAAACAAAAATTAGTTGGCATATATATTTTTTAACCATAAAAGGTGCAAGTTCCTTTCGTATAAAACATCAAAAAACATAAACTTTATCCAAATTTGAGAGGGATTCATTTCCTTCTTTTGTTTGAGCAACATGATCCTACCGACTTGATAGATCTAAGTATAACTAGGTGGGATCATGTTTGAGCAAGTATTGGCTCATACTTCTACAAGTTGGTCAGTTGTTTCTAGACAACTTAGATTGGTTAACTTTAGATCTTATGCAATGTTGTTGTGGGTCCATAATTGCCACAAGCATCATGGCTAGGTCAAATTTACGAGCATGATGGCTATAAACACCATCATCAACTTAGTTCCACTATTTCTTGATTTTTTTTTAATTTTTGGTGCTTCTTTCAAACTAAGGCAAAAACCACGACAGGTGAGACTCTAAATCAGTAATCAAAACTTGAGTTCTATGAGTAAAGCTGAAAGATAGTACTTACACATAATTATGAAAGCCGCCACACAGAATTCTGAAAGCTACCACACTGAATTGTGAAAGTACTAAAAACAAATACATTGCAATTTTTTACTTCGAAAAGATCTGAACACGCTAGCGATTGAGAAAATAACCTAGCCTATTCAGCCCTATATATTTCATCGGTGTCTGCTCCCGTGTCCTGCAGGAGAAATTCATTGAACTCCCCCCGTCTGCAATGTGCTGCCAGTATCTTGTCGAGACGGTAAGGCCTCGGTGAACGTTCCAGATCATGTTGACCAAAGCCATCTACAAGTCTTGGTACCCCATCCAAGTCCTTAAGATCATGATTGCACGCTCTGATATAAGAAAGATCCGCGTAGTAGATGCAACCGGCTAGGACTGTACTAGGGTGCACTCTAGTGTCGACGGAGATCGACCAGTTAAAATGGACAAAGAAGGAACGGCTGCCAATGTCACCTACAACCTCGAGACAGCGTTTCTCCGTGTCCACCCGGTAGAGCACCGGTTGACCTTCGGCGAAAACCCCACCCAACACAAGAAGCAGATCACCTTCTGACTCCACGAGGTAGAACTTGTAGACTCCGCGTATCTCTTCAAAAACTGGACCTGAAATTATTCTGGCCATCTTGACTGTGCTCGCGCGCTTCTCCACCTGGATGTTGGTCGACACGATGTCTCCACCATCCTGTACTGCATACACTTCACCACGGAATGGGGTAATGCATCGCACGTGCACATCGGACGACGGATAAATTCCTTCTCCAAATACTCCATTGAAATCCCCTGTCGGAGTGGCCTCATCGGCCAAGCAATAGAATTCTCATAATGTGTGAAAACAAACACCATCATGGGGGACTTCGTGACGGCTACAGATGCCACAAGATTTGATGGTATCTACGCCTGAAACTTAGTGTTGAACTTACGGGTGAGTGGGTTCAGAAGGCGAATCTTGTGCGGATCTTCCCTCTGAGCAATAGCGATGACGCCACGATAAACACCGATGAAGTAGAACCTTTTGATGAAGAGAACAGTTAGCGCTAAGATATATGTACAATGGAAAATACTCTCTTTGTTCACTAATATAAGACAGAGCTTCTAGATATTTGAAAATGTACTAGATATATATATCCTAAATGAGTGAACCTATACAATTAAACTTTGCTTAAGAATGTTCAAGAACATGCATGTTTAAGAACCTACACAATTAAACATGCATGTTTAAGAATAACTTTGTATCATAATAACAAATGAATGTTAGATCGGATGAATTGTGACCCTGCGCTGAACTTCCATTAGATTCGTCGTGAAGCAACGACCTATGGCGATGTTGAGGAACGTGAAGTCGCCGACGTCTGGAAGTGTGTGATATACCAGGATCCAGTTGTTCAGATGGAACTCGGGTTCTTTTAACGCGCGGCACCAATCGATGCAGACTCTCCGACAAGCAGCGTAGGCATCGACGTACTCCTCGTTCTCCAGGAAGGATTCGCCGATCTTGGAAAGTGGTACGTCGGCCGGGAGATCGGACCAGTTCACCTTCAGTCGGCTGCTCGCCATGCCTTCCTATCGAGGAATAAATAAGACCAGGAGATGACAAGGAGAAGAACAAGGATAGGAGGAGTCGAAGAGGGAAACACTACGCTGGAAGAAGGAGGCAAGGAGATGGCAGGAACTGCCACTATGCGGTCGCGGAACTAGCGATTTTCTTTTCTTGTAATGTATAAGGACATCGACTAACCGCGCTGACAGGTGCAGGGCCGGCCCTTGGGGGGACCGGAGGGGCAGCCGCCCCGGGCCCAAAATTTTGGGGGGCCCTCCCCAGATATGTGCTACATATATAGGCTATAATAGATCTTAGAAAAGATAAAAAAAATAGCAATTTTGAGTTTTCTATTAGGCTAGATTGAGCTCTCTATTTTTCTGGACATACACATACGTTTCAAATTTGGAGTCCATCACGGCATCACGTACCTAACCTGCGATTAGATCAGCTATCCTTTTTGATTTTTGAAGGTAATATGTAAACATTGTCATTTTTATATGAATATTGCAAATGGGTATACTTGAAGTATTTATTATTCATCGTTTCATTCTTGTATATAAAAAAATAGGAAGGAGGCCCAAAATTTTAGTTTCGCTCCGGGGCCCTGAAATCTCAGGACCGGCCCACAGGTGGGGTCAGTTCATCACGTAGATTCACTCCAATGCTATAGGCTTCTTTGGGTTGTCTAGAGACTCCTTCATCAACTTGTGGTTGTGTGACTCAACACTTGGCCAACGTGATCCTAACGAGTTGATATCTAAGAGTAAGTACAATAAATTTTAGTCAGCTGACTATAAGAGTTAAACTAGTATTGTTTTGCTTAGTTGGATGAGAGAGAAGAGGTGAAAGAAGAGAGATGGGCCCTTATGCAATATCCAGCTCTTGCACGTGCTTTTAGGCACTTTGTGAGTATGTGAGTGGGCCATATATGTATAAAGTAGTAGATCTTTGAAGATAACTATTGTACTACTTGACTATAAGCTGACTATAAATAACCTTATAGACAGCAAGCCGGTTGTATTATTAGAATAAGAGTGCTATGACACACACTTGTAGCATATGAGTCAACACTTGGCTAACATGGTCCTACCTGCTTTATAGATCTAAGTATAAGACTGCTACGCCTAGACATGATGAGACACTTTGCGCCAAATGTGGGCGCGCATGCCAACATTTCATGGGCTGGCCAGAAACTACTTCATCAACTTGTTGTTGTAAATGAGTCAACACTTGGCTAACATAATCCTACCTAGTTAATTTTTTTTGAGAAATACCTACCTAGTTAATAGATCTTAGTATAACACTATATGCCAAGAAATTATGATGACCTCTCTTGGTTGGCTAGAAACACCATAATCAATTTGTGGTTTTGTGACTCGACACTTGGCCAACATGACCCCACCCAGTTGATACATCTAAGTATATATAAGAGTGATATTGCCAAGCCATGTATGAAAATCAAGAACCAGCGTACAAAATGTTTTTATCTACTCCCTCTATCTCAAAATAGATGTCTCAAATATGTCAAAAATTGAATGAATCTAGACACTATTTAGTATATAGATTCATCCAAATTTTGAAAAACCTAAGACATCTATTTTGTGACAGAGGGAGTATTTTGTTACATGAACATGTGCATAAAGAGAAGCAAACAGAGAATACTTGGGAAAATTCGTGATGCTTTTTATTCAGGGTGTGCAAAGCATGAGGAAGCTAACTGATACACTTATTACAATGTCTACTGCTTAATGATCAGCAGATAGACCAACCCAAGAGCAACTGGACAAAAATAAAATACATCATTCATCATGTTCGCCTGCTTGTTTAGATCGATAATCTGCCTTAACTGCTTGTTGAGTTTCTTCAGTTCTCCCTTAACTTCTGCACCACCCGTCGTAGCAACGATTTCAGAGCCCAAGCTCTCGACCTTATGAGGGTAATTGAGCTCAATCGATGCGCACCCTTCCGATCAACTGCGCCCTCTAGTTTAATCCTCTCAATGTACTCATCCATCCACTCAAAATGCCTACAATTCTTCAGATCCTGAAATCGGATGGGTAGATGAACCCTGATTCAAATCCCAAATCCGGGGAAGAACCAAAATTGGCAAACAAAATCAACAAATTGACTTGAAGAACTCAGATCTAATCTTCCCCTCCTCTAGCTTGCTCTCGCATTTCACAAATTCACGCCCACAGTTGCCATTTTCCTCGTTCTTAGTGACCAATCATTTCAGTGGCGCGATGCGTGGGCATTCAGGGCACCTCGTCATCTGCACTGCCCCATACCGCGACCATGAGGAGCCGGAGGTTGTACTGGAGTTCGGCATCTATCGCTGGCGTTGCGGGATTGAAGAAAGGCACCAAAAGAAGAAAGAGAATGAAATGGAAGGCAATCGCGGCTTGGGTTCCTGTTCCCCCATTTTCTAAAGGTAATGATGAGGTGAATATGTGGTGGGTCCCGTGATGTTTAGGGCCGGTGGCTGCATCAGGACGGGATGTCAGATGAGCGCGGCATACGCATCAAACACTGTACATGCTAACAAAGTTTGGTTTGCACTTACACTACAAAATATAAGATGTTTCAGGTTTCTGAAGAAAATGAATCTAGATTCACCACAAAGTTGAGTGAACCTACATCCTAAAACAAGTCTAGATACATTTTCTTCACAAAGGTAAAAACTCTTATATTTTGAAACTGTATAATGTAATTTCCATTCATTTATATGTCTGGTCCGTTACTATTTTGACGAGTGTTGTATTTTAAGCATACGCACTACAACTAGGCCTATAAACATTGCTCATCAAATCCACAAATTGGCGAACATAAACAACTAACCCAAACTTTACATTACAATTGTAAATTAAGAAAAACGACAACACCACGGTCATGAAACATTCTTCTGACAAAACACAGCGCCATGCGCGAACTGTTTAGCACTCAAACAACCCAACTTTGCGTAAATTGTTTAATGGTATACCAACATTCGCTAGGGAATCGGTAGTACGAATTTTTGTTTCTTGAGTTTTCAAAAATCTGCCAGCAGCTCCGCGATCTCAAGAACTATGCTTTTTATGTTTTCGAGTTTGTTTGTCTTCGACAGAATAATTTCTGCAATAGTACGTCTCCTAGACTCATTTATCCTTTCCTGTAGCACAATATTAGCAGGGTTAATAAGGTCACATGCTAGTGTATATAAATATGAAAATGACAAATAGAAATTTTGAATACCTACGAGACTACATCTGTGAATTTATCTCCGTCAAAGTGCTCCATATAGCGTAGCACGAACATTCCACACGAGTTTCTGATCATAATGAATCTAAATTTGAATAACATTACTAACACATCAAAAGAAATGACATTAGTTCAACCAGAAACTCACGCATCATTTTGCCGTGGTGTTTCGCAGCTTACAATCTCCCAATTGGAAACATCATCAAACTTACAATCCGTAAATTTTCTTAGCCACTTCTATGTCTTTAGAAATTTTCTCTCTCTATGAAACAAAGAGGTTTAGTGTAATGCTTGGAGTAACCATATCGTCGCTAAATGTATAGAGAGAAAACATACCAGAGCTTCGATATTTTTCTGGACCCTTTTAAATTCAAACAGCGAGTCGAGCACTTGAAATATCTTCTTTGGTCTATTCAGGACGACACAGCACCAGTGGCAATCGTTTATATTCAACGCAAAATATGCCTACCAAAAAGAGACAAGTGTTATCACATTACATAATCTGGTTTATACCCTGCATTTTCTTGTACAAACAGTACTTACCTTATCAGCACGAAAGTATTCTTCCATGCATCTTTCAAAGCATCCTGATATATCATAAGCCATTTCTGAATTTTTTTCCAAGGCCTCTTTTTTATGCTGGGATCTAGTTTTTCTTCTTGGTGGAGTACGTATTAGATCATTTGCCCTATACGCAGGGCACAATTTTCGGTCATCCCCCAGTCGAAGAGACAATTCTGCCATGTAAGCACCTATAACCTACAGACAAATTTAATAACGTGTGACAAACGATCCTTCTTAGTTGCATAAAATAACAAAACCATGGTACTTGGACTTGCATTGCCACCCAGCCATACTTTATCAAGGATCTCAATAATGTGGTTGGCAGGGACCTGAGTGTCGGCCTTGTTATCATAGACACGTAGACTCCTAAAATCTTTATTATTTCTTGTTGTTTTAAAGTACAACACTGCAACATCTATTTGTTGCGGTGTCAAACCGTCCAGGACTTCTGGGTCTTTGAAAAGACCTGCATACACAGAAACAAATATTTAATACGTGCATGTAACTGTTTTCTGCACAACCATGCAATTCAATGATGTTCCACTACCTTTTCTTACATCATTTTTTGGTTTTTTACCCTTTTTGTCCGCCGACCTGAGCTTGCGCTTCTCGCCAACTGTATGTAGGCTATTAAACGAGTCAAATGATCCATTCGACAGAGTGTCTCCTACCTCACCTTTTTTCCTTCCCGCCCCTTTTTCTATGCAGCTGTGAATGCTTCTAATGGAATTGGCTCTTGGTCCGGTCGCGTCGGGAAGGACCCCTACCATCAATTATTATTGGTGACGCTTGGGTACTGTCGAGTTTTGATGGTGCGGTGTGGCAAGCATCAGTAGAATTCCTTTCCTTCTTGTCTGTGGGTGACATGAATATGTCACCTTCAACCTCTTTATCCTTACTATTTGAATCCTTCTTTAAATTAGAGTCATGTGCAATGTTAAAGGAGTTACTTTCTGAGGTGTCTGGACGTTCCATGAAATCTTTTGACGTATATTTGGTGTTAGTAGAGGTGATTCCTGCACCATTCTCTACCTTCTTCTCTACCTCCTTACCTATCTCCTCCTCTTCATTGTCATTATCAGACATTCTTTCTTTAGAAGGTCTGTACGCGACTCCTGTCGCGTTCATCATAACAAGAAGTTTCTACAAGATTGAAAATAAATGAATCATCGTGTCATGTTAAAAAAAAGCATTTGTTTAACTCAGAGCAGATGACACATAGGGTGTATCACCTTAGCACAAGCTTCTGTGAAGACCTCCATCTTTCTATCAAAGGTTTCTTCAATTGTTCTATCAATATGCTCTGTTAGTTTGTTCGTCATCTGTTCCAACATGACTTCTCTCATTCCTTTAGCCCTGCTGGATGTAGAACCTCCTTCCTTCTTCCTGTAGGGCCCTCTACTACGTTTCTTACCAGATGCAATTTCGGGTGTATCGAGAACCTCGTCTCGATGCTTTTGAGTTATGTCATCGTCAATCTTCAAGATATGTGTATATAAACCAATTAATATTGACAACCTATAACCGTTATCAGAACAAAAAATAAGGCACGATATCACTTGTATTTAGGTACCTTCCACAAAGCATGGCCCTTTAATTCTAAGGCGTCTCTCGCCGAAGCCGCATCTTCCGTCCAGTTCCTCATCAATGGCCTTCTGGACGTATACTCAGCGCCATCTGGGAGCATCTTCTCATAGTACATATACTTCAAATATCACAACAAAATTAGATTAAAACAAAGAAAAATATATTGTAGATAATTATATACTCCCTCCGATTCAAATTATTTAACTCAGATTTGACTAGATTTGGATGTATCTAGACATCTTTTAGTGCTAGATATATCCGAATCTAGACAAAACCAAGTCAATTAGTTTGAATCGGAGGAAGTATGTAAGTTGAGAATGGAATTTACCCTGTAACAAGATGGTGCTGCCTGTCCGCCATTGCTTCGCTTCATATGCGTTGCCTACTTGTTTTAGGCTAGCAATGAGGTATGTCCGTACATACTCATTCAAATTCAGCTTTTTAATGCGACCCACATCTTCTATCAGTGCATAGTATCGTTTTGGGACGATCTTCTGGTTCTGTGGGGAAAGGACTGTCCCAATCAGAACCAGAACCACCTTGTGGATAAAGTCGTCATCTGCAACTTTATCCTTGATGACATCGGCGATTAGGTCATCTATTACAAGATTACCTTTCTTTTTGCTTACAAAGCTATCAGGTATACGGTTCTTTGTGTCATCAGCTTCCTCATAAAGAATGTCCGATATATTCAATCCATGATTTTTTAAACCATAGATGCACTCAACATCCACTCCCGTAAGGGATATTTCACCATCATTCTTGCGTACATTAAATTTTTCTGTCTTTGGATCAAAATTGTGTGTCATAAATTTGATCAGCAAACATCTTGACTTCACTGGGAGAATCTCAAGAATGCACTGCAAGTTGGTTTCTCCAATTTTGGCACGTTGTGCCGGTGTCATACTTTTCACGAAATGACACCACTTCTCAACAGCACAACACATTTCTCCAATTTCGTCCATTCTGTTGAAAAATAACTATATTTATTTAGGTGTTTTGTTGGCATCCGAAGAAATAATACTATTCATAACACACATAGACTATAAGATGGATAACACTAAGAGTACGTTATACTACACCATGTCAGGTACATCGATCTCTGGACGCGCCTAACTACCGATAAATCGAGAGCGGGATTTTAAAAATGTTTACACATATATACAATTACAAATAAAGAGTTTACACACATAGTTTTTCTGTAGTGCATGTGTTTATAGACCTTTTATTGCAAACATATATGAACAATATTACACATAACCAGCTAAATTGAATAACAACAGGAGAATCAAACGTCTTGTTTTTTTTATCAAAAATGACTTCTATACATCATTCGTTTTTAAACACCAAACCAGCTAAATTGCATCTCAACACCGCATGATGGCCTGAGATGCGATGTCTAACACACAGGACCAATTAACACAAGAAAATTACAGCAGAATTAATAGGCAACATCATGCCAAACGATTTCCCGCCCTCAAACAGAGTCCAACAACTGGAATTCCTAGCGAAGATCCACTAACAATTCTTCGACATAATGGCGACTATCCTTGGACGGAAAATCTAACGACTAAACAAACGGATCCATATGGATCGAGCTCTAATCGAAGTTCTTCTAAATTTAGAACTAGTAATACTGTATGATAAATCCACAGTGCGTACAAAAACACCTGCAACGGTAGTGCATGTGCTGCGATTATTCAGCTCCTCAAAAAGAAATGGTGTGTCCTCGATGTAGCTCTCACGTAGGGCAGGAAGAAAAGAATTCAAATCTCTTCATTGGCGGCGATGGGCGGAGTCGAGGCGATCGAACAAGAAAATCCCTGTGAAAAGATGTGCCTCTTTGTGCGCACATACAACGTGGGATGTGTGCGTGGTGGGTGGGTGGGGCCTGTGGGGTTTACGGTTTAGGTCCATGGATTAAAATAACGTCTGAGTATGATGCTTGGGCTTTGGCCAACCCGTATGCCGGTCGGCCTGTCTCGGGCCAAGTGTGCCCGGTCAAATGTGTCCAACGTTTCACACAATTTTGATGTTTCTTTTGAATTTTAGGTGACCCGGTCAAATTTTGAATTTTTGCATGGGCTTTTGACCTCTCTAGGGTGGCTAGAAACACCTTCACCAACTTGTGGTTGTGTGTCCAACATGATCCTACCTAATTGATAGATCTAACTATAATTTTGCTATGCCAAGCCATGACACACACAACTGTGGTAGATGTGGGCCCATGGCAACATTGCATGGG
This sequence comes from Avena longiglumis, assembly GCA_030063025.1. NCBI lineage: Eukaryota > Viridiplantae > Streptophyta > Magnoliopsida > Poales > Poaceae > Avena > Avena longiglumis. The sequence goes on from CP125978.1 coordinate 77,316,159, forward strand.
ATCTAAACCTCTCTGGGTTGGCTAGAAACACCATCATCAACTTAGTGGCTGTGCGAGTCACTGCACCTGACCAACATGATCACACCCGCTTGATAGATCTAGCTATAAGAGTGTTATGCCAAGCCGTGACACACACTCGTGGTAGATGTGGGGCCATGCTAACATTGCATGGGGTCTAGACCTCTCTGGGCAGGCTTGAAACACTATCATCAACTTAGTGGTTGTGTGAGTCACTACACCTGACCAACATGATCCCACCCACTTGATAGATCTAGCTATAAGAGTGTTATGCCAAGCCATGACACAAACTTGTCATAGATGTGGGGCCATGCCAACATTGCATGGGGTCAGACCTCTATGGGCTGTATAGGAACACCTTGACCAACTTGTTGATGTATGATTCATCCCACCTGACCAACATGATTCTACCTACTTGATAGATCTAACTATAATTTTGCTATGCCAAGCCATGACACACACAACTGTGGTAGATGTGGGCCCATGCCAACATTGCATGGGATCTTTACCTCTCTAGGTTGGCTAGAAACACCATCATCAACTTAGTGGTTGTGTGAGTCACTACACCTGGCCAACATGATCCACCCACTTTATAGATCTAGCTGTAAGAGTGCTATGCCAAGCCATGACACACTTGTGGTAGATGTGGGTCCATGCTAACATTGCATGGGGTCTAGACCTCTCTGGGCTGGCTAGAAACACCATCATCAACTTAGTGGTTGTTTGAGTCACTACACCTGACCACATGATCCTTCCCACTTGATATATCTAGCTATAAGAGTGCTATGTCAAACCACGACAAACTTGATGATGGTGTTTCTAGTCAACTCATACGGGTCTAGAGCCTAATGCAATGCTGGGATAACATGATCCCACCCACTTTATAGATCTAAGTATAACACTACTATCACAAGAGATGATGAATTTTGAATTGTTTCTAAAAATCAGTTGAATTTTGAATCTACAGCAAGAGATGTGGGCCCATGCCAACATTGCATGGGTTCTATACCTCTCTAGGTTAGCTAGAAACACCATCATTAACTTAGTGGTTGTGCGAGTCACTACACCTGACCAACATGATCCCACCCACTTGATAGATCTAGATGTAAGAGTGCTATGCCAAGACATGAGACGCACTTGTGGCAAATGTGGGGCCATGCCAACATTGCATGGGATCGAGACCTCTCTGGGTTGGATATAAACACCTTCACCAACTTGTTGTTGTATGAGTCATCACTTGGACAACATGATACTACCATCTTGATAGATCTAACTATACTTTCGTTATGTCAAGCCATGACACACACAACTGTGGTAGATGTGGGGCAATGCCAACATTGCATGGGATCTAGACCTCTATGGGTACAATGGTAGCATCATTAGGCTAGATACATTGCCAAGACATGATGATCCACGTTGTGGTAGATGTGGGCCCATGCCAATATTGCATTGGCTATAGACCTCTCTGGGTACAATGCTAGCATCATTAGGCTAGATAAAATGCTAGCATCATTAGGCACGTTGTGATACACCCTTGTGCCAAATTTGAGTCCATTTCGCTAGCATCAATACATCAAAACATGGCTTATGAATTTGTAATTTAAACAATATGAATATTTCACTATTCTTAGTTATGATTTAGGGAGGGGTAATGTATGCATCATTCAGGTCTAACACTAGTACTTTTTAATGTAATATTAAGTCATAAAAATGAGATATCTTCGGCTAATCTTCGGCTAATCCTAGTTTTTTAAAAACGATAAATTTTACAACATGGGATATCTTCGGCTAATATTTGGTGCTTAAAAAATGGGTGTCATATGAAAAGGGAAAAGCTGAACTATCTGGGATAGATGGGAAATATAAAAAATCTTCAGTTAATCCACTATGAATCTAAGTTTCTGTGTTTCACGGTTAAATTTGTTTCCCTTAAGATATACCAGGAAGGATGTTTTTTTCGATTGATCGGTAATTTTTATAGATCGATTTTCAGCGTATGTATAATTTTTATAGAATATTAAAGATGTATACATCCCTAGCCCAAAAATGTCAACTCGTTGGAATAATAATGTTCTTACATATGGCGGCGAAATAGATAAATAATTGTTCCAGGACAGCTACAAACGAATAAGCATCAATCTTAAGAAACAAGGAGCTAGATGATGTCGATGATAAACTTAATGTTTAGGCCAACTTGTTTTGTGGTCCTAGGAGTAATGAGCAAGGCTTGTCCAACTTGTAGATCATCTTCTTTCGTATGAAAATCCCTCCATGCCTTTTTGTTGAATATCAGTCGGCCATCATTGTCAATCGTGTAGGCAATGTTGCTGACTTCGAAATCTTCAACCCGCAGCCCAACCAAGACTTCCTCGAGAATGTTAAGGCCGGCAACAAATTTTTTAGGTAGTTTTTGTGATGCCGTCGTGGATGATGAAATCAAAAGAGTAACGATGTGAGACGATTGCCACAAGTTATGCACATATAAGGAGGAATAACATAATTATAACTACCCCCTCCGTCTCAAAATAGATGTCTTAGGTTTAAATTTGGATGAATCTATATGCTAAATTGTTTCTAGATTCGTCCAAATTTTGACAATTTTTGACAAAATTGAGAGATCTATTTTGAGACGGAGGGAGTACGAGGATAACATACCATGTTGTGTTTCACAAGATTGGTGCGTGTTAAACGGGTTACTAATGGGACCCCAAGAATAGTACTTCCTGCATGTATAATATTTAAGAGGTGCCCATGCTCATCTTCGCTCAGTTCGCATACTTGGGAGATGATGGTAGAGTCATACGGGTCTTTCTCGCCACCGTTGAAATAGACAATACTGATACTCAGTGTTTTTCCTCCCAACGAAAACACAATCATTTGATCTCCCCCAAACACATGGTTCTGTCTAACGAATTCTTTCCATCCATCACCACCCTGCGGGTCAAAGCCTTATCTTTCACCACATCAACGTCATATGCACGCCCAAGTGCTAGAAAGCGCACACTAGTCTTCTCTTCTACATATTCATTGAACATGAACCTTGCATTGCACGGAATAATCTACGCACAATTAATAGAATATACACATGTTTAAAAAAAGGTAGAGCGCCGCCAACAAAGGTTACAAGATAGCAATAGTGCAAGGAAAAATAGTGTGTTTCGTACCAATGAATCTTCAAACTCTTCATGCATAAAGACACGAAATAATAACCCCGAGCTCAAGGAGTCGCACACACTCTTGCATTTTCCGCACAACGCCATGTCTCCTAAAACAATAACATAATCATATAAATCCATTACACACGTCATACACTAGTGCACACGTCAAAAACATCACTCATGCACATGTTCAACAAATACAAATAATGTACAGTGAAAGATCTACATAAATCAGCTACACAATTAATATATTATATACTATGTATTTCATCTAGATAATAAAATCAGAGCTAGCCTACAAATTTAATGTAAACGTACGAGCAATAGCGAGTCTAGGGCTCACGGACGGTGGCGGATCGACGTCACGAATGGGAGCAGAGACGTCGAGAGAAGATGGACGTGGGGCGGCGGCGAGAGGAGAGGATAGGCGCGGCGGTGGGACGAGTAAACCTGTTTATGCGTTTTATAGGAAACTAATGTTGAGCCGGAAAGGCCGCCGCATGACGCTTCCATCGGCAGAATCATGGGCCGCCTTGTAGGCAGGTGACGAGTTGGCCCATCTCCTCTCCACTCCGCTCACCCGCTAGCGCTGTACAACGGGCCCATATACGATTTTATTATTTTCTTTTTCTTCTATTTGTAACTATTTTCTTACTTCCGTACTTCATAGTCCCTCCGTTCCGTTTACATTCATATCACAAAACTAAAACGTCTTAAATTTTGGAATGGAGTATGTTGGCATGGAGAATTATTTGTATACATGGCATTTTGAACTTAATAATCGAGCATTCACGTAGATGTATGAACACATGTCGTGTAGGCTTAAAAAATTGAAACCGGTACGAAAATAGGCTCCTTGTCCATCAGGAAATTGAAACCACTAACAGAGCAAGTGCAACATTCGATATAAAAATAACTATAGGGCATCATCAGGAAAATGGGTAACAAACAAGTAAGCTCCTTTATAGGCTTAGTACAGCAAGAACAACATCTTAACACCCAATCCAAGTGTAGGCTCCTTGTCCATGAAATTCTTCCATCTACTCAAACAGAGACGACCATCCTTGTTTCAAATTGTGTATGACCCTTGCACCATTGTGTGAGGATAACACACAATGGTCATGCCACCTTCTTTGTCCATCGTATTTGGGACAACACGTTTTGGGATTTTCTGATTTAAAAATAAAGTAGCACGACACAAAAACAAGTTGTCAATTAAACTTGGAATGGAACAGAAATGATACTCCCTACATGCATTCACTAAATATAAGCCTTTCCGTTCACTAATACTCCCTCCATTTAGAAATATAAGACGGGTTAGAGAGATCTTTGTGAAACAAATTTGTCTAAACAACTTTTGTACTCCCTCCGTCCAAGAATAGATGTCTTAGGTATTTCAAATCGTGAATGAATCCATATACTAAATAGTATCTAGATTCATCCACATTTTGACAAATTTGAGACATCTATTTTAGGACATAGGGAGTATATAGATTCAGAGTGAACCTATACACTAAAATACATCTAGATACATTCTTTTCACAAAGCTAAAATGTTTTATATTTCTGAACGGTGGAGTATCTTATATTAGTGAACAGAGGGAGTACCAAATAAGACCAGTTTAACATTCACAATAAACTTAAAAAGAAAGAAACATGTTGCTAATGATTACCAGGTGTTTGGTTTGGTTGCGATAGTTTAGGGTATGGACCATTGCTACAGTTGATCCTGGTACATAATCTCCAACATAATAACGTGATAGCCTGTAGTCTAAAGTCTCTACAGTTTCTATGATTGTCTTCATCATCCATCAATTTATCTTGGCTCCGTTGGTGGCCTTGATAGAGTCAACAATGCCACGTCTTTTAGGCGAGATTCGGAAATATTCTGCAATTTATGATTTGATAAAATTAAATGTAAAAATGATTACACTAAAATATGATATTATTGGTACAAGATGAATTATGTTGGAACACTACTTGGATGGGTGATTGGGAGGTTCCTAGTTGTGACACGATTCCAAGCATCTTTGGTGTTCACAGTGAAGTACATTTTCTGGCCAACTTGAATATTGTAGATTATTGCAACTTTCTTCCATGCTCTGCCACTAATGTAGGTTAGACCTGGTTGGTTTGTGACATCAACATCAAATTCGAAGTCCTCCTTGGTCCTTAGAATAGTAGTGAAACTCTCTGTGTCGTCCTTGTGCACAAAATATGGCATAAGGAAACATGCTCTCACGTAGCACAGGATGAACTAACAACAAATATGTGATTAAAATTAGATTACCACGTCAAAGAAGATCTAAGAGTCATGAAATTATATATATGCCTGTAGTAAGAGTCACTTATCTTGATGTTTTTTAACAGTAAGAGCTAAGAGCCATGCAGTGCAAACCATAATCATACAGTCTATTGTCTTCGAACTTTTCATAATACTAGACTTCATCAAATTTATATTGAGGTCCAAGACACTAACACGACTAAAAAGAGCAATTACTCTTAATATCAAACATGCACATAAAACTTCAAAAATTACATGCAGGTCACGCATGAATGACTCAAATAAACAACAAAATATGCCAAACACATAATAAGAAAGAAATAAACAACACGATATACTCGTTGGTAGCTGAATACCGTGGTGTCCACAAATCCATCTTGAAATATCAAATCAAAGTTTGTCATGTAGATATCCCCACGGCCGCACAAACCATTTGTGTCAAAAAAAAGTCAGACACTACCATAGAATATAGATCTGATCAGTAATACTAATCGGGAGAAATTTAGTGGTAGGAAGAGACCAAACATGTATAGTACCTCTTTGGTGCCAGCCATCCTTGTTGACGACGAGTGTGGCGGGTAAATCTACCGCGAGAGAGCAGTTATATTTCTATGGAGGCACGGACGGCGTCTGCGACAGTAGACAGTGTAGCGCGGTGCCGTGTCACAAAGATGGATAGTTTGTTCGGGGAGGAATGGAGACTAGGTATTTGGCAAAACCCGACACGCATGGCTGGGCCACTGTTGGTTCGGCCTGTTAAACGACTGACGCGCATCCGCCCTAAACGGCAGGCCCAGTTGCATTTTATGTGCTTTTGTTTTACTATATTTAGTTGTGCGCTTGAGACATTGACAAACTACTGAGTGTGACATATCATCATTATGTTGTATTAAAATTGGTTAAGCACAAAAAAGTAATTAAATCCAAGAAGCATTGAGTCTATATTTAGTTAAGCAAACGATATTAGCTAGTTAAAACTCGAAGACATCATAGAAGATTCTAGAATTAAGCAAACAAAGGGAATTCAAAAATTTCCAATATTTTTTATTTTAGATTAACAATTCAACTAATTTTTAGAAACAATTATTTAATATTTTTTGAATAGACTATATTTTACCAATATTTTGCTTAACTTTTCTAGCCAAATTGTGTACATTTTGGACACTCCACATTGTCTCAATAATTCAACACAACAAGATTGCTAGGAGAAAATTGGAACTCAAAACAAGATTAATGAACTACCTAATTTGCACATATGATCATCTATGTAGAATAATTAGAAAGGATGACAATAGCAACTAGAGATTCATATTTAATTGAAGGGTGAAGGTGTTTCTATCCAGCCCAGAGAGGTCTACATGACTACACCCCATGCAATGTTGGCATGGCCCCACATCTGCCATACGTGTGTGTCATGGATTGACATAACACTCTTATACTTAGACCTATCAAGTGGGTGGGATCATATTGGTCAAGTGTAGAGACTCACACAACCACTAGATTGATGATGGTGTTTCTAGGCAACCCAGAGAGGTCTATAGCCCATGCAATGTTGGCATGACCCCACATCTACCACAGCTTGTGTGTCATGGCTTGGCATAGTAGTGTTATACTATAAGATCTATCAACAGTGTGGCATCATGTTGGATGGGGCACACAAACACTAGGTTGATGATGGTGTTTCTAGCCAACCCAGAGAGCTCTATAGCCCATACAATGTTGGCATGTGCCTACATCTGCCACAAGTGTGTGTCATGTCTTGGCATAGAACATTTATATTTAGATCTATCAAGTAGGTAGGATCATGTTTTTATCTAGCCCAGACATTGTAGGGTTCGCAGGATAGAAAACAAAAAAATTCCTACGATGGGAACAACTATGTACCAAGATCTATCTACTAGATACAAACAACGGGCGGATGTATATCCGTAGAGAACACACCCTTGAAGACCGACAAAGCTTAACGAGTTCAACTCGTAGTTGATGTAGACGATCTCTTGCCGATCTCAAGATCGAGAGGAAGTCCTAGCGCCGCAAAGCAGCAGCGCATCCGTGATCGCACACACGTACAAGACACCGAGCAACCTCCGCCTCCTCGCTCCAGCGATGCAGCGGAAGCACAACCCTTTCTTGTCGAATATCCACCGGGAACATGTATCTCGCTAGTCCGAGACCATGGGGGATAAATTCTAGAGGGGGAGAGAGATCCTTCACGAGGGGGTGTGAGTGAGAAGTGAGAGGAGGGGCTCCTTATATAGGGGAGGGGGCAGCCCAAGGGGGCATGGCCGCCGTCCATGGAGGGTTCCCCCACCTCTCCCTCATTCATGTGGGTGGACACCCCACTCACAAAATGGCCCTTCAATTTTCTCCACTCAAATTCCCATTAAATTTCCACCAAATTTAATGCAAACTCTCATTAAATAAAACTCTTTTATTTTATTCAGAATTTTGTCAATTACTTTAATGACAAACATTCACAAATAACCCCTTGCTAGAATTCTATTTCACATGCATAACCACTTTATGCAATTTCACCCGAAAACCTGTTTCGGTATCTAGTGAAATAAATTCCTGCGCTTGTTCATTCTTTCGGCTTGAAACATTTGCTCCAACTGGATGTCAGTGTCCCTTAAGTGTGTCACCCTAAGGTTCGCGAATAATGCGGACATGATCAAGAGCCTTCTCCGATCAATAATCAGTAGCGGGACCTGGAGATCCATACTGACTCCCACACATTCAACGATGACTTTCCTGTGATCGTTGGAACCTTTTATGCTTGTATCTTAATCCCTTTGTTTCACGATATATTACATGTCCGAGATTCGATCATCGGTATCTCCATACCTAGTTTGATCTCGTTACTGACATGCACTCTTTTCTCGTTCCCGTGATATAACATTCTAGTGATCAAATCACTTGCTTGCAAGCTAACCAATGTGATATCACCGAGAGGGCCCAGAGTATATCTATCCGTCATCGGGATGAACATATTCCATTCTTGATCCATGATTCTCAACATAACACTTTAGTAGCTTTGAAGCCATCTTTATAATCACCCAGTTACGGTGTGATGTTAGTGATTGGCATGATCTCATGGTCTAAGTATTAGGACTACTTCCTAAGTTGTTTATAGCAATATAAAATCAATGACTTTGATCGTAATGCTATACTTGGGATGAATGTTCATCACACAATTACACTAATGTTGTGATCTCGTTATTAACAACATACAATGTCTATGATCAGGAAACTGTGATCATCTTGTTAATCAACGAACTAGTTTATGAGAGAGGCATAACTAGGAACTTTCTGTTCGTTTATTAAACACACATGTATTAATGTTTCCGTATTAATACAATTATAGCATGCAAAATAAACATCTATCATATACTTGGAATACACATAATAAACATTTTATTATTGCCTCTCAGGGCATATTCCCTTCAGTCTCCAACTTGCACTAGAGACAATAATCTAGTTACATAGTGATGTATCTAACACCCATGGAGTTCTGGTGTAGATCATGTTTTTCTCTAGGGAGAGTTTTAGTCAACGGATCTGCTACATTGAGATCCGTATGTTATTTACAAATCTTTATATCTCCATCCTTGACATGCTCGTGGATGGAGTGAAACCGGCGCTTAATATGCTTGGAATGCTTGTGAGACCTTGGCTCTTTGGCATTGGCAATGGCACCATTGTTGTCACAATAGATCACCATTGGGTCCAACGCATTTGCAACCACACCTAGTTCGGATATGAACTCCTTCATCCAAACCGCTTCCTGAAGCAAAGCGGCAACATATTCGGCCTCCGTTGTTGATCCATACCACAGGTTGTTTGGAGATCCTCCAACTAACCGCTCTGCCATTCATGAGAAATACGTATCCGGATTGAGACTTAGAGTCATCCGGATCGGTGTCAAAGCAGCATCGACATAACACTTAGCGACGAGCTCTTCTTCACCTCCGTATACAAGAAACATATCCTTAGTTCTTCGCAAGTACTTGAGGATATTCTTGACCGATTTCCAGTGTTCCGAACCTGGATCCGATTGGTACCTACTAGTCAAACTAATAGCATGTGCCACATCCGGTTTTGTACATAGCATGGAGTACATTATAGAGCCTATGGCTGAAGCATAGGGGACTTTGTCCATTTTCTCTCTTTCTTTCGCCGCAGCCGGACTTTGAGTCTTACTCAATGTCATGCCTTGTGTCATAGGTAAGAACCCCTTCTTACTATCTTCCATTTTAAACTTCTTTAAAATCTTATCAAGGTATGTACTTTACGATAGCCCTATTAGGCGCCTAGATCTATCTCTATAGATCCTTATGCCTAATATGTATGACGCTTCACCTAGGTCCTTCATTGAAAATTTGCTGTTAAGATAATTTTTAACACTGTTTAAAAGATCTATATCATTTCCGATCAATAATATGTCATCCACATATAATATCATAAATGCCACATTGCTCCCACTCACTTTCTTGTAAATACAAGCTTCTCCATAAGTTTGGATAAATCCAAAATCTTTGATCACCTCATCAAAGCGGAGATTCCAACTTCGTGATGCTTGCTTCAATCCATAGATGGATCGCTGAAGCTTGCACACCCTGTTAGCATCCTTAGGATCGACAAAACCCTTTGGTTGTATCATATACAACTCTTCTTCAATATTACCATTGAGAAACGCGGTTTTGACATCCATCTGCCATATCTCATAATCGAAATATGCAGCAATTGTTAACATAATCCTAACTGACTTTAGCATCGCTACGGGAGAGAATGTCTCAGGGTAGTCAACTCCTTGAATTTGTCGAAACCCCTTTGCGACAAGTCGAGCTTTATAGACGGTCACATTACCATCAGCATCAGTTTTCCTTTTGAAGATCCATTTGTTCTCCACGGCCTTTCGGTCGTGAGGTAAGTTCACCAAGTTCCAAACTTGATTTTCATACATGGATTCCATCTAGGATTTCATGGCTTCTAACCATTTGTTGGAATCCGGGCTCATCATCGCTTCTTCATACGTCGCAGGGTCATCATTTTCATCAACCATGAAATTCATGATAGGATTTCCATACAGCTCGGGAGATACACGCGTCCTGCTAGACCTGCGAGGTTCAGTAGTACTCTCTTTCAGAGTTTCATGATCATTATCATTAGTTCCCTCTTCAACAGGTGAAGCCAACTCTGGAACAACTTCCGGCGCTGCGCTACTCGCCATACTTTGAAGAGAAGGTTCAATAACCTCTTCGAGTTCTACCTTCCGACTACTCACACCTTTCGCGAGAAACTCTTTCTCTAGAAAGGATCCATTCTTGGCAACAAAAACCTTGCCCTCGGATCTGTGATAGAAGGAATACCCAATATTTTCCTTAGGGTATCCTATGAAGACGCATTTTTCCGCTTTGGGTTCAAGTTTATCCGTTTGAAGTTTCTTCACATAAACATCGCATCCCCAAACTAAAAGAAATGACAGCTTAGGTTTGTTTCCAAACCACAATTCATACGGTGTCTTTTCAACGGATTTAGATGGTGCCCGTTTTAAAGTGAATGCAGCAGTTTCTAGTGCATAACCCCAAAATGACAACGACAAGTCCGTCAGAGACATCATAGATCGAAGCATATCTAATAAAGTACGATTACGACGTTCCGACACACCATTTCGCTGTGGTGTTCCGGCAGGTGTGAGTTGTGAAACAATTCCACACTCTTTCATGTGAGTGCTAATCTCATAACTTAGATAGTCACCTCCACCGTCGGACCATAGAAATTTGATCTTTCTATTATGATGATTTTCCACTTCATTCTGAAATTCCTTGAACTTTTCAAAGGTTTCAGACTTGTGTTTCATCAAGTAGATATAACCGTATCTACTCAAATCATCCGTGAAAGTAACAAAATAACGATATCCACCTCGCGCTGACACACTCATTGGACCACATACATCAGAAGGTATGATTTCCAATAAATCTGTCGCCCGTTCCATTGAACCGGAAAACGGCGTTCTAGTCATCTTGCCCATAAGGCATGGCTCACATGTATCAAATGATTCAAAATCAAGTGATTCCAAAAGTCCATCCGAATGGAGCTTCTTCATGCTTTTAACGCCAATATTACCTAGACGGCAGGGCCACATATATGCCGATATATCATCATTAAGTTTAATCCTTTTAGCATCAGCATTATGAATATGTGTAACATTATCATCGAGATCTAATAGAAATAAACCATTCATCATCGGTGCATGACCATAATAGATTTCATTCATATAAATGGAACAACCATTGTTCTCGGATTTAAATGAATAACCACTTCGCATCAAACACGATCCAGATGTTGGAATTATGCCCTAGAGGCAATAATAAAGATGTTATTATTATAATTCTTGCTCATGATAAAGTTTATATTCCATGCTAGAATTGTATTAAGAGGAAACATTAATACTTGTGTGGTTTGTGAACAACACCGTGTCCCTGGTACGCCTCTAAGGACTATCTCATTGATCAATGATGGTTATGGTTTCCTAACCATAAACATGAGTTGTCAATTGATATTGATATCATATCATTGGGAGAATGATATGATGGACAAACCCAAACTAAGCGAAGCAATTAGATCGTATCATCGTGTTCATCTTTGCGTAGCTTTTCCTATGTCAAATATTGTATTCCTTAGACCATGCGATAATACAACTCCCTGGTATCGTAAGAAAGCTTTGAGGTCATCAAACGTCATCCTATGAGAGGGTGATCATAAAGGTGTCTCTCAGGTGATCGGAAAGTATCTGTTGGGTTGTATGTATCGAGATGGAATTTGTCCCTCCCAATTCGGAGAGATATACTTCGGGCCCACTCGGTAATCGATATCAACACCGCTTGCAAGCATGTGGTTAAGGAGTTAATCACAAAGTGATATCGGATTACGGAACGAGTAAAATACTTGCTGTGAACGAGATTGAACTAGGTATGACGGTAGCGATCGAATCTCGGGCAAGTAAAATATCGCGAGACGAAGGGAATATATATATGGGATTGATTGAATCACGGCATCGTGGTTCATCCGATATGATCATCGATGAATGTGTGGGTCAATATGGGTGCCTGCAGACCCGGTTGATTATTGATAGAAGATCATGTATGCATATTCTCGAACCCGCAGGTCACACATAACGTGTCTTGGCTAGGATATATTGGATAATTGGTTTATGAATTTTGTTGGTCTCGGATGGGATCCGGGACATCACGAGAGGTTCGGAATGGTCCGGAGAATAAGATTCATATAAGGCGGTGCAGTTTTGGAGTTCGGAATTGTTAGGGTTAATCGGTATTGTACGGAAGCTTCTAGAACCTTCGGAAGGGGAGCAACGTGGCCCCACCTTCCGGGAGGGGCATGGGCCTATGAGGGAATGTCCTGGCGCATTGGTCCAGGGCACAAGGCCCCATAGGGCCCAACCGATCCTAGAGAGTTTAAATCGTTTAAACTAGAGATAGGGTTTCTAGAGGGAGAGTCCATGCCCCCCTCCTTATCCTTTGGGCTTGGGGAGGGGCTGAGGCTGCCCCTCTATATAAAGAGGGGGGAGCACCAACCCCCACCTCTCCTCCAAACCCTAGCCGCCTGCTAGCTTTCCTCTCTCCCTCTCGATTGTTTGGCGAAGCCTGCTGAAATTCTCCACCATATACACCACGCCCGTGTTGTAGATCCAATCTATCTCTCCACCATACTTGCTGGTCCGAGGAAGGAGGAGGCGTCGAGGTGCTGCGTGTGCATCTCACGGAGGCACCGCCACTTGTGGTGCTAGATCGGATCGGATCGCGAGGAGGAGAAGCGATGCGACTACATCACCCACGTTAAATGAGCGTTCATCTTGAATCTTCAAGGGTATGAAGATCTAATCCAATCTCTCTCGTTGATTGCATCTCCTAGATTAGATCTTGGCTTTACCTTTGTTCGCATCCGTAGAAAATTTTGATTTACTATGCCGCGAAACCCTTCAGTGGTATCAGAGCTAGATATATGCGTAGATGTGTTTCACGAGTAGAACGCAACATGGTTGTTGCGGGCGTTGATGTTTTTTGTTGCAAGCATCTTGTTTGTGTTCTTCTTATGACGCGGGATAGTGAGATTGAAGCGGTCCAGGCCAACCTTACGCGACGTCGTTCGCGAGACCGGCTCCGCACTTAACGTGTGGCTTGTTCCACACATGCGGCTGGTGGATGTCAGTTTCTCTCACTATAGTTGTCATGGGATTAACACCGGTGTTTGGCAACCATAATATCACCGTTGTGGATTTCCGTAGGTAAGAATCGTTCTTAGCATCTACTCCCATAAGCCACGTAAAACATGCAACAACAAAGTAGAGGCGTCTAACTTGTTTTTGCAGGGAGTGTTTTCTGTGAGATGGTATGGCCCAAGATGTGATGTGTATATTGTATGTGATGATCATGTTTTGTAATGTTTCACGACTTGCATGTCGATGAGTACACAACCGGCAGGAGCCATATGGTTGTCTTTATAATTGTGTATGACCTGCGAGTCAACTTCTTATACGCCATGTAATAGCTTTACTTTATCGCTAAGTAGTTAGCAATAGTTGTAGTTGCTATTCGTGGTGGAGGCAATCATGGTGGAGTGATGGAGATCATGCCGGAAAGGACAAGATGGAGATCATTGCGCGAGGATTGGCTATACCATGTCACATAAAGGTATATGCATGTGATGTTTATCCCTTTATGTATCTTATTATGCTTAGATCGCGACGGTAGCATTATAAGATGATTCCTCACTTAAAGATCAAGATAAAAACTGTGTTCTCCCCAAGTATGCACCGTTGCGAAAGTTCGTCGTGTCCAAGCATCACGTGATGATCGGGTGCTATAGACTCTACGCTCACATACAACGGGTGCAAGCCAGTTTTGCACACATAGAAATACTTGGGTCTAGCTTGACGAGCCTAGCATGTACAGACATGGCCTCGGAACACAAGAACCGAAAGGTTAAGCATGAGTCATATGAGTGATATGATCGACACTTTGTTGTCCACCATTGAAACCACATCTCTTCTCGTGATGATCGGATTAGGTGTGGTGAATTTGGATCGTGTTCACTAAACAACTTGAGGGATGTTGAATTTAGTGGGAGTTCATCTAGTAATTTGATTAAATTGAACTATTTATCATGAACATAGTCTAAATTGTACTTGCAAATACTGTAGATCACATGGCCAAGTCCAACTTCAACTTCAACATTTTTGCTGAGAAGGAAAAGCTTAGAAACAATGGGTCTAACTTCACCAATTGGTTCCACAATCTCAGAATCATTACATGCGGCGGACAAAGGACTATGTCCTTGGGAAAGCGTTAGGTGACCCCTGCTGCAAGCTACTTGGCCGATGAGAAAAGTCTGTCGATCGCGCAAAGATGATTATGGTGTGATTAAGAGCACCATGTTGTTTGCTATGGAACCGAGCTTCAAAATCGTTTTGAAGAGTATCCGGGCCCTTGAGATTCTCGAGGAGCTGAAAACCATGTTTGCACTCAGGCCCGTTCTGAGAGATATGAGATCTCCAAGAAGTTCTTTAACTGCAAGATGGAGGAAGGGAGTTCCGTTAGTGAGCACGCCATAAAGATGTCGGGCTACACTCAACGCCTTGAGCAACTGGAATGCACGATTATAGAGGAGCTCAAGATTGTGGTTCTGCAATCACTCCTCCCGGCTACAAAAGTTTTGTAGTGACTCATAATCAGATTGGCTCCATCGATCGATCACCGAGCTCTTCGCAAAGTGAAGGCTGCGGAGGTGGACATCAAGAAGGATAATCATGTGTTGATGGTCAACAAGCCCTCCTTTAAGAAAGGTAAGGGAAAAGAAACCCTTCAAGAAGGGCGGCAAGCGCAATGCCCTGGCGAGAAGAAGCTCAAGTCTGGTCCTAAGCCCTTTGAGTGCTTCTATTGCAAGGACAAGGGTCCTTTGGGCATAATCTGCTCAAGTACTTAGCGGACAAGAAGGCTGGCACCATCAAAGGTATATTTGATATACATGTTATTGATGTTTTCCTTACTAGCTCTCGTTGTAGTGCCTGGGTATTTGATACCGGTTCAGTTGCTAATATTTGTAACTCGAAACATGAGCTACGGAATAGACGGCGGCTTGCGAGGGATGAGGTGACGATGCACGTTGGCAACAGATCAAGAGTTGATGTGATGGCCGTCGGCACACTCTCCTTAGTTTTACCTTCGGGATTAGTTTTAAACCTTAATAAGTGTTATTATGTGCCTGCGTTGAGCATGAACATTATTTCTGGATCGTGTTTATTGCAAGACGGTTATTCATTTAAATTGGAGAATAATGGTTGTTCTATTTATATGAGTAACATCTTTTATGGTCATGCACCTCTTGTGAATGGTTTATTTCTTCTAAATCTCGAAAGGGATGAAACACACATCCATAACATTGAGGCTAAGAGATGCAAAGTAGATAGTGATAATACTACTTATTTGTGGCACTGTCGTCTAGGTCATATTGGTGTAAAGAGCATGAAGAAACTCCATTATGATGGACTTTTGGAGTCTCTTGATTTTGAATCATTTGAAACATGCGAACCATGCCTCATGGGCAAGATGATCAAAACCCCGTTCTCCGGTATGATGGAGCGAGCAACGGACTTGTTGGAAATCATACATACCGATGTATGCGGACCGATGAGTGTTTCGATGCGCAGTGGATATCGCTATTTCCTCACTTTTACCGATGACTTAAGTAGATATGGGTATATCTATTTAATGAAACATAAATCTGAAACATTTGAAAAATTCAAGGAATTTCAGAATGAAGTGGAGAACCATCGTAACAGAAAGATTAAGTTTCTACGATGCGATCGTGGAGGTGAATATTTGAGTTATGATTTTCTCACGCATCTTAAAGCAAGTGGAATCGTTTCACAACTCACGCCACCCGGAACACCATAGCCCAATGGTGTGTCTGAACGCCGGAATCGAACCCTATTAGATATGATCCGATCAATGATGTCTCTTACTGATTTGCCGTTATCATTTTGGGGTTATGCATTAGAAACCGCTGCATTCACTTTAAATAGGGCTCCATCTAAATCCGTTGAGACGACACCGTATGAACTGTGGTTTGGTGCTAAACCTAAGTTGTCGTTTCTTAAAGTTTGGGGATCTGAAGCTTCGTCGAAGTTGATGCGGACAAGCTCGAACCCAAAGCGAATGCGTCTTCATAGGATACCCTAAGGAAACTATTGGGTATACCTTCGATCACGTAACCGAAGGCAAAGTGTTTGTCGCAAAAGCGGTTCCTTTCTTGAGAAGGAGTTTCTCTCAAAAGAAGTGAGTGGGAGGAAAGTAGAGCTAGGCGAGGTTATTGAACCTTCTCTTGAATTGGAGAGTAGCGCACTGAAAGTGTTCGATTGCTTTGCACCAACAATAGAGGAAGCTAATGACAAGGATCATGAAGCTTGGACGATCTTGCTCTTGAGCGTCGCGGTCGACAAGGTCGCGTGCCCCTCTTGAGTGGTACGGCAACCCTGTCTTGACCGTCTTGTTGGTAGAAGACGGTGAACCTCGAACTATGAGAAGCGATGATGAGCCCAGACTACGAAATGGCTGGAAGCCATGAAATCCATTGGGATCCATGAGCGAAAACCAAGTATGGACTTTGGTGGATCCTCCTAGCGAAGAAAGGTCGTTGAGTGCAAATGGATATTCAAGAAGAAAGCGGACGGATGGTAATGTTACCGTCTATAAAGCACGGCTTGTCGCAAAAGGTTTTCGACAAGTTCAAGGTGTTGACTACGATGAGACTTTCTCTCCCGTAGCGATGTTTAAGTCCATTCGGATTTTATTAGCAATTGCTGCGTTTCATGATTATGAAATATGGAAGATGGATGTCAAGACTGCTTTCCTCAATGGGAACATTGATGAAGAGTTGTATATGATGCAACCCGAAGGTTTTGTCGATCCTAAGGATGCTAGTAAAGTATGCAAACTTCAGCGTTCCATTTATGGACTGAAGCAAG
Organism: Avena longiglumis; assembly: GCA_030063025.1. NCBI lineage: Eukaryota > Viridiplantae > Streptophyta > Magnoliopsida > Poales > Poaceae > Avena > Avena longiglumis. The sequence continues at coordinate 77,333,661 of CP125978.1, forward strand.
CATCTCGGAGTTGGAACCTTCGTTTTGATCAAGTGATCAAGAGCTTTGGATTTGTTCCAAATTGCTATGAAGCTTGTATCTACAAGAAAGTGAGTGGGAGCTCGGTGACGTTTCTGGTACTGTATGTGGATGACATATTGATTATTGGAAATATCATCAACATGCTTAACGATGTGAAGAGTTATTTGAACAAGTGTTTTTCAATGAAAGACCTAGGTGAAGCTGCTTATATATTGGGCATCAAAATCTATAGAGATAGACAAAGACGCCTGATAGCTTTAAGCCAGAGTACATACCTAGACAAAGTTCTGAAAAGGTTCAGAATGGATAAGGCAAAGAAAGGTTCAGTGCCTATGTTGTTAGGTAAGATATTGAGCAAGGCTCGGTGTCCAGCTACGGTGAAATGATAGGAAGCTATGAGCAAAGTGCCTTATGCCTCGGCCATAGGTTCCATCATGTATGCCATGTTGTGTACTAGACCGGATGTGTCCAATGCTCTTAGTTTGACGAAGATATCAAAGTGATCCAGAGTGGAACCTTTGGACAGCCGTGAAGAACATCCTAAAGTACCTAAATAGAACTAAAGAAATGTTCTTAGTCTATGGGGTGATGAACGACTTGTCGTAAAAGGTTACGTCGGCGCTAGTTTTGACACCGACAAGGATGATTCCAAATCTCGGACTTGATACGTTTATATTTTGAATGGAGGAGCTGGAGTGGAGAAGCTGCAAGCAAAGCGTGATCGGGATCTACTGGAAGCGGAATACATGGCTGCTGAGCGTCAAGTGAAGGAGTTTGGATCGAAACTTCATCATCGAGCTTGGCGTGGTTCAAGTGCATTGGACCCACTTTGGAGATATTGTGACAACACTGGCGCCATAGCACTCGCTAAGGAACCAAGATATCATCCAAAGACCAAGCATATCAACGCAAGTTTCATATAATCCGAGATTATATAGAAGATGGAGATCGAAGATTAGCAAAGTACATACGGATCTGAATGTCGGATCCATTGACTAAACCTCTTCCACGTGTAAAACATGATCAACACCTCGATTGCCATGGGTGTGAGATTGTTGCTAGATGTAAACTAGATTATTGACTCTAGTGCAAGTGGGAGACTGTTGGAATTATGCCCTAGAGGCAATAATAAAGATGTTATTATTATAATTCTTGTTCATGATAAAGTTTATATTCCATGCTAGAATTGTATTAAGCGGAAACATTAATACTTGTGTGGTTTGTGAACAACACGTGTCCCTGATGCGCCTCTAAGGACTAGCTCATTGATCAATGATGGTTAAGGTTTCCTAACCATAAACATGAGTTGTCAATTGATAATGAGATCATATCATTGGGAGAATGATATGATGGTGACCAAACTAAGCGAAGCAATTAGATCGTATCATCGTGTTCATCTTTGCGTAGCTTTTCCTATGTCAAATATTGTATTCCTTAGACCATGAGATAATACAACTCCACAGTATCGGAAGAAAGCTTTGAGGTCATCAAGCGTCATCCTATGAGAGGGTGATCATAAAGGTGTCTCTCGGTGATCGGAAAGTATCATTGGGTTGTATGTATCGAGATGGAATTTGTCCCTCCCAAGTCGGAGAGATATACTTGGGCCCACTCGTGTCGATATCAACACCGCTTGCAAGCATGTGGTTAAGGAGTTAATCACAAAGTGATATCGGATTACGGAATGAGTAAAGTACTTGCGTGAGCGAGATTGAACTAGGTATGGCCATGCAAACGATCGAATCTCGCAAGTAAAATATCGCGAGACGAAGGGAATATATATATGGGATTGATTGAATCCTGGCATCGTGGTTCATCCGATATGATCATCGATGAATGTGTGAGAGTCAATATGGGTGCCCAGACCCCGCTGTTGATTATTGATAGAAGATCATGTCCGCATATTCTCGAACCGCAGGTCACACACTTAACGTGTCTTGGCTAGGATAGATTGGATAATTGGTTTATGAATTTTTGTTCGAGTCTCGGATGGGATCCGGGACATCATGAGAGGTTCGGAATGGTAGAGAATAAGATTCATATAAGGCGGTGCAGTTTTGGAGTTGAATTGTTCCGGTTAATCGGTATTATGTAGGAAGCTTCTAGAACCTTCGGAAGGGACCAACGTGGCCCCACCTTCGGGAGGGGCATGGGCCTATGAGGTAGTGTCCTGGCCGCATTGGGCCAGGGCACAAGGCCCCATAGGGCCCAGCCGATCCTAGAGTTTAAATCGTTTAAACTAGAGATAGGGTTTCTAGAAGAGGAGAGTCCATGCCCCACTCCTTATCCTTTGGGCTTGGGGAGGGGCTGGGCTGCCCCTCTATATAAAGAGGGTGAGGCGCACCCCCTACACCTCTCCTCCAAACCCTAGCCGCCTTGCTAGCTCCTCTCTCCCTCCCATTGTTTGTGGCGAAGCCTGCAGAAATTCTCCACCATATACACCACGCCGTCGTGTTGTAGATCCAATCTATCTCTCCACCATACTTGCTGGTCAGGAAGGAGGATACGTCGAGTCTTTGCGTGTGCATCTCACGGAGGCACCGCCACTTGTGGTGCTAGATCGGATCGGATCGCGAGGAGGAGAAGCGAGTACGACTACATCACCCACGTTAAGGCAGATGTTCATTGTGCGAATCTTCAAGGGTATGAAGATCTAATCCAATCTCTCTCGTTGATTGCATCTCCTATATTAGATCTTGGCTTTCCCTCATTGCATCCGTAGAAAATTTTGATTTACTATGCCATGAAACCCTTCACCGGATACAATGTTCATGCTCATCTGAGCACCGGATAACAATTATTCAAGTTTATAACTAATCCCGACAGAAATGGAGAGGTAGCGTTCGATGGCGATCACATCAACGCTTGATCCATTGACACGCATCTTGACCTCACCCTTGCTAGCGGTCGCTTGTTCCGCAACCGATTTGAGTTAGAAATATTAGCAACCCAACCGTATCAAATACCGTGTTCTCTGCGAGCACTAGTCAAGTACATCAATAACATGTATATCATATATACCTTTGTTTGCCTTGCCGGCCTTCTTGTCCGCCAAATACTTGGGGCGATTAAGCTTCGATTGATCCCCTTACAATAGTAGCACTCGGTATCGTGCTTAGGTCCAACTCGGGTTTCTTTTTAGGCACGGCAACTAGCTTTCCGCCCACTTCCCTTTCGGTTTCCTTCTTGTCTTTCTTGAAACCAGTGTTCCTATTGATCATCAACACTTGATGTTCCTTTTTATCTCCATACTGCAGTTTAAGCATTGGCGTAAGCTCGGGAGAGACTTCTTCATGCCTTGCATATTATAGTTCATCGAAGCTCTTATAGCTAGGTGGCGAGGCTGAGAACACGATGGATGCCTAAGTCAATGGGAACCGTTATTCCCAAGGAAACAAGCTTATCGGTGTACCCGACATCTTGAGTACATGCTCACTACGGAGATGTGCTCTTCCATCATGCACTAAAGAACTTTTACAAGCGTTGTAGCTCTCTACAGCAGCATGTGTGTCGAAAATCATTTTCAACTCACCCATTGTATCAAATGCATTGCCGTTTTCGAAACGCTTTTGAAGTTCCGGCTCTAGCCCATACAATATGCCGCAATGAAGTAAGTTGTGGTCCTCCTGACGAGTCTGATAGAAATTCTTCTCCTCGTCAGGGGCATCCTCAAAGGGTGGGGGGCTTAGTGGCGCTTCTAGCACATATTGTTTTTGTGCAGCAGAGAGGAGAATCCTCAAATTCATGGCCCATTCGGTAAATTTGCTACCGTTCGTTGCAAGTTTCTCTTTCTCCATGAACACATTGAAATTAAAAGCAGGTGGTGCCATCTACAACAGAATTTGTAAAGTTTAGACTAAGTTTACGATAGATTGAGTTCAACTAATCCATATTACGAATGAACTCCCACTCAAAAACTACATCCCTCGTGCCTTTTTGGTGATTACATGAACCAAATCCACTACACCAAGTCCGATCATCACGTGAGTCGGTGTAGCTTCAAAGGCGAGCATCAAATGGGCATCATATCTACTATATGACTCATGCTTAACCTTTCGGTCCGTGTTCCGAGGCCATGTCTGTACATGCTAGGCTCGCCTAGTTAGAACCTTAGTATTCACGTGTGTAACTGTTTTACACCCGAAATATGGTCATGGATCCAAGAACACCTGATCATGATGTGATGTCTTGGAGCGACGAAAACATAGTCGGTGCATACTAAAAGAAGAACACATTATTATCTTGATATTTAAATGAGGGATCATCTTATTATGCTAACAAAGCGCAAAACAAGCAATATATCAAACATCACATGTTTATTAGTGGAATGATATGGTTCCCGCATATGATCTCTATCATGTGCACCGTGGTATGATCACTATCATACCTATATGTGTAAGTCCAAGGTCTATGGAGATTACACGTTATGTATGTTGTAAGAGTATCATCTCATACTTGTACTTACAACATCACCATATCAGAACACTAGCCCATCAACAATCTAAACTAGACGCCTCTAATTTATCCATTGCAGGTTTTACGTGGCTTAGGGCTTTCGAGATAGAACTGTTCTTACCTACGAACATGAACCACAACGAGGATAACCAAATTGTTGACAACTCGTTGCAAAATAGATATTGACTATAGTAGGAGAGACAGACACCCGCTAGCCACTTATGCAAACTAGTTGCATGTCAAGCGTGGAACAGGTCTCATGTGCGAGGACATGTAAAGTTTGTCCGGGCCGCTTCATCCCACTATGCCACCAATATCGAAAATTACAACTAAGGAGAAACAACATGATCATCATCGCCCACATACTCATATGCGTACTACCCGTGTAAAGCATCTACGCATAGATCCGGCTCTGATACCACTGTGGGTTCACAGCATAGAAAATAAAAAAATTCCTATGATGGGAACAACTATGTACCAAGATCTATCTACTAGATACAAACAACGGGCAGATGTATATCCGTAGAGAACATACCCTTGAAGACCAACAAAGCTTAACGAGTTCAACTCGTGGTTGATGTAGACGATCTCTTGCTGATCTCAAGATCGAGAGGAAGTCCTAGCGCCGCAAAGTAGCAGCGCATCCGTGCTCGCACACACGTACAAGACACCGAGCAACCTCCGCCTCCTCGCTCCAGCGATGCAGCGGAAGCACAACCCTTTCTTGCCGAATACCCACCGGGAACATGTATCTCGCTAGTCCGAGACCATGGGGGATAAATTCTAGAGGGGGAGAGAGATCCTTCACGAGGAGGTGTGAGTGAGAAGTGAGAGGAGGGGATCCTTATATAGGGGAGGGGGGCAGCCCAAGGGAGCATGGCCGCCGGCCATGGAGGGTTCCCCCACCTCTCCCTCATTCATGTGGGTGGACACCCCACTCACAAAATGGCCCTTCAATTTTCTCCACTCAAAAATCCACTCAAATTCCCAATAAATTTCCACCAAATTTAATGCAAACTCTCATTAAATAAAACTCTTTTATTTTATTCAGAATTTTGTCAATTACTTTAATGACAAACATTCACAAATAAACCCTTGCTAGAATTCTATTTCACATGCATAACCACTTTATGCAATTTCACCGTAAAACCTGTTTCGGTATCTGGTGAAATAAATTACTGCGCTTGTTCATTCTTTCGGCTTGAAACATTTGCTCCAACTGGATGTCAGTGTCCCTTAAGTGTGTCACCCTACGGTTCGCGAATAATGCGGACATGATCGAGACCCTTCTCCGATCAATAATCAGTAGCGGGACCTGGATATCCATACTGACTCCCATACATTCAACGATGACTTTCCTGTGATCGTCGAAACCTTTTATGCTTGTATCTTAATCCCTTTGTTTCACGATATATTACATGTCCAAGATTTGATCATCGGTATCTCCATACCTAGTTTGATCTCGTTACTGACATGCACTCTTTTCTTGTTCCCGTGATATAACATTCTAGTGATCAAATCACTTGCTTGCAAGCTAACCAATGTGATATCACCGAGAGGGCCCAGAGTATATCTATCCATCATCGGGATGAACATATTCCACTCTTGATCCATGATTCTCAACATAACACTTTAGTAGCTTTGAAGCCATCTTTATAATCACCCAGTTACGGTGTGACGTTTGATGTCAACAAGAAACTCTTCCGGTGTTAGTGATTGGCATGATCTCATGGTCTAAGGATTAGGACTACTTCCTAAGTTATTTATAGCAATATAAAATCAATGACTTTGATCGTAATGCTATACTTGGGATGAATGTTCATCACACAATTACACTAATGTTGTGATCTCGTTATTAACAACATCCAATGTCTATGATCAGGAAACTGTGATCATCTTGTTAATCAACGAACTAGTTTATGAGAGAGGCATAACTAGGAACTTTCTGTTTGTTTATTAAACACACATGTATTAACATTTCCGTATTAATACAATTATAGCATGCAAAATAAACATCTATCATATACTTGGAATACACATAATAAACATTTTATTATTGCCTCTCAGGGCATATTCCCTTCAGACATATCTAGATCCCATGCAATGTTGGCATGGCCCCATATCTGCGACAATTGTATGCCATGGATTGGCATATCACTGGTAGATCTATCAAGTGGGTGGGATCATGATGATCAGGTGTAGTGACACACAACTAGTAAGTTGATAAAAACACATTGCTAGTAAAAGCCTAGATGAGACCAAAAGGGTAGTTCGTAAATTTTTCTGTTTTTCGATGTTCATTAAATGATCCCAAAAAATTTGCACATGCTATACCACTGGTGCCTGTCAAGAATATGTAATTTATTTGAAAAAATTCAAAATTGTAAAATAGCTATTTTGTTTTAATTTTTAAATAGAAAAAATAATAAAAATATAGGATAGAAGAAAAAAGTAAGACTCGGCATGCAGGCGTCCAAATCCTACTCCCGCGCCCGCATCACGGCTGCATTAATACGTGGGTACAATTACAAGCAGGGCCTTAGAGATAAACAAAAATACAGCCATGCCTTGGAATTTTACAAAAAGGACCTAGCGCGAAAATAAGAAAAAGCAATCGGATCCACTAGGTTCTTCTCCACCAGAAACAATGGCGTGCTCGACGCCGTGGCCGATAGCGCTTGCGTCGGGGATGAAACCACTTGACGTAGGCGCGTCGAATCATGCCGTGGCCGAGACGCAAGAGGTCCTCCACTAGAGGTTGAAGAAGCGGCAAACAAGCCTTACTGAGAGGGATGCAAGGGCCTCTCCAGCTCGCCACCCACACCGCCTGCCACCGACGGAGCTTAGCGAAGCAGAAGAAGCACAGGACGCAACAGATCTGACTGCCGGAGATCGCCGTCTTACCCTCAGACGCCATAGTGGCAAACTCCACAAGGGGAAAACCAGAAAATCCTACTCTACTGCTGTACAAGAGAGGGACCCTCACCCGACTCGACGCCGGCCATCGCCGGAGAGGAGCGGGGAGGGGCCTGACGGCCCAAGACTTGGAGGTGGACGAGGGAAACAGGAGGGTTCATAGAGGAAGAAAAGAAGTCTCCCGACCACACAACGGCTGTTTCAACATCAATACTAACATTAATAAACCAAAAGAAACATCATCATACAGCCTAGCCTACTCATCAGAGTCGGAGGAGGAGTCAGAGTGGTAGCAGCAACGGCACATGGTGTGGTCGAAGACGCTGACGCCGAACTTTCCTTCGCCGTCGTACCTGAAGACGAGGATGTTGCCCGCTTGGATCTTGTGCGAGCGGGCGCTCTAGCCGCTGCCGGTACATCTGGCGAGGTGGTTTGACCAGGTCGTCGGGTACATCACTGAAGCCATTTGCCCGCAGCATGGCAAGCGGGGGCGGCTCGTCTTCGATCAGCTACACGAACCCGCGGGGCAAGAGCAGCCTGTCACGCGGCATGCCGAGGTTGATGGCCACGGCGAACTGGGCGCCTGGGTCAAAATCTTCGGGCAATGACGACGGTGAGGGAGAACGTGGTGGCTCGGAGATTTGTCCGCGTCCTCCACGCCTCCCTCGACGTCCACGGCCGCCGCGCCCTCCCATCGATCCAGCGCCACCGGCCATGGCTAGCTACAGGTAGTGGAGAACGAAAAGGAGAAGGACGAGAGGATGTGGTTCTGTGGGGAGAAAATGGCCGTGGAAGGCCAGTTAAAAAGGGCCGCCATCGGATGTCGACGCGGAGGCCGAGGATACAACATTGAAGTGTCTAGGCAGTCGGTGTGCAGTATCGTCGCCATTGATGGCGCAGGCTGTCGCCGGTCAGCGGTTGCGTCTAAATCGGTGCCTCTGCGTGCATCTGAATCAACACCGCGGTGGCTCACGGCTGGGCCAGCGGCACCAACGAGCAGGACGAGCTGTACGGTGGGAGATGCGTCGGCCCGGTGGAGATGCGTCGGCCCGGTGGATGAGTTCGCTGGGACAGGATGCGTCAGCCTGGTGGAGATGCCCTGAGGTGCTACCAGGTCCAAGCGGTAGGGCACGCGGTTGGCCCAGCCCCGCACTCACATTCGTCGAGATAAAACCCTAATTCCTCAGGCCGTAGGACTGCACACCACGATACCACCCTCCTCCCTTCGTACGCCATGAAGCGAGTCCGTGGTGATGAGCCGGGGCTGTAGCCAAGTGGAGGATCAGAGGATGCCCCTGCGGCGGTCGTGGCTGTACGGGTCGGCGCTGCTGCTCCAGGCAGTCCGGACTCTCCTGGCCCTGTCGTAACTGCTCCGGCTTCCGACGCAGCGGTCGTCGGTGACCACGAGGATCAGGTGAAGGACAATGTCGTGGCTCCCTCTGCAGATTGGGACGAGAAGTAGGCGAAGCACATGGAAATCTTCGATTTCAAGGAGGAGGACTACGACCCGGATGCAAACATCGAGGAGGACTACGAGGTGTACCCGGATGCAAACATCGCCCACCTTCGAGGTCCCAGAGAATGCTATGAGTTCGAGGTTAAGTTCACTGACGAGTACAAGTTGTTTCTCTGTTAGAGTGTTAGTTGATTACTGTTTGTATGTTTTGCTCTCGCTGCAGATTGATTTGATCTACCACCAAGTTGATTTAGCCATATTTTATTTTCGGTTTTGCTAGTTCTCGGGCGCCAGAGAACTTCTTAGGTCTCAGTCGCCTCTTTCACCGTTCGATTTACCTCGTGATTCGTGCAAAGTGAAAGTTTCACATGAGTTGCAACTAGGGTGTAACTGAGAATTTAATGAGTTACAACTAGGTTGCAACTAAGAATTAGTACAAATATTATGAGTTGCAACTAGGTTGCAACTGAAATTTTAGCATAACTATTAGGATGACATCAGGCACCTGAGATCTAGGCATAGGGTTGGTGGTTTCATTGTATTGTATATTGATTCGATCTGCGAGTTAGTAATTTTATTCATATCTAATTAGATTAGTTAATTATTAATAATGATAGAATACTAATTTTATAATCAATGTGATTAAGTACCAACTGATTTTTGTAGGTCGTAACCATGAATTTGTAATCAAAGTTATTGCACTTGTTTTCATGAAGGCATATCTTTATTGTGTAGGACTAACTAAGACAGGTCGTAGTGGTAGTATCATGCTACTAGTATCATGCATGGTATCCTACCAGTACTATATTTAATGATTTATAGAAAATTGTGTACAAGAATTATTTATATAAGGATTTTCTAGTTTTACGTGCTATGATACGGTATCTACCTATGATACTCTAACAATCTCTTTCTTCATTAATTGTAGTGCCACATCAGATTTTTGCCAACATGGCATGCATGATACTAGCTATGATACTCCCACTAGGACCGGCCTATGTAATGCACTTGGTAGTAACCATATCAGATGCATGCAAGTTGATTAGATGCACACTTTTCTTAATGTAGATTAGTACCAATATGATGATTCCATATTTGATGCATACCCTTTATCTTATAATTTCAAAATTCTCGGATACATGTTACATACCAATCGATGTATTGCCAAGATGAGATGCATGCCCGTTTTATCTTATAATTCAAATTCTTACATATGATTTTATTCATGACGATAATAATTTTTGAAAGCTTGAATTTATATTTCATGTAAATTAATTTTCTCACTTATTCGTATTTAATAAATCTAGGAGTATGACAACATGGGAGATGACAAGGAGGCCAGGGACAACAAAAGCATGAACATACATAAGAAGCTCAAGTATGTCAACACTGATACGGTGCCCCTCGACGCCGATCCTAAGGCCAAGATTTGATTGTGCTACCAATGCTTTGGTCCCCTATAAATTTTAGTTGTTATTGTTGAAACTATTTGTTGAAGAAACTGGTGTTATTTTGTCGTTTGTGATGGAACCTCGTTTAATCTATATATATATATGCCTTACGAGTGTCTGCTACTTCGTGAGATGTAGTTTTGGTTCGTGTTCATGCACACTGAATTGATTAGATGGTTGTTTATTCATGCACACCAAAATTCTTGGAGTATTAGATAGATTGGTTTGATCCAACTATTTTCTACAAATCCCAATGGAGATAAAAACTATGGTATACAATATTATTTCAATATTCCAAATGTTACATTTTTATGGCAAATAAGACACCAATTACAAAGGCAAAATGCGAAAGGGTTTCTAGCCAACTCAGATTAGTCTAGAGCCCATGCAATGTTGGGATGAGGCTATGTGAGGTACAAGTGTGCATCATAGAAGTTATTTAGTTAATTAGAATTAACAACTAGGTGGGATCATGTTTGATCAAGTGTTGGCCCATACTACTACAAGTTGGTCAGTTGTTTCTAGACAACTCAGATTGGTTAATTTTAGATCCCATGCAATGTTGTTGTGGGTAATTATTTGCCTATAAACACCTTCATGAACTTGTGGTGGCGTGAGTCATCACTTGGATAACATGATCCTTCTCGGTTGATAGATCTTATTATAACACTTATAGAAACACCTTCACCAACATGTTGGTGTATGAGTCATCACACCTGATAGATCTAACTATAATATTGCTATGCCAAGCCATGACACACACAACTGTGGTAGATGTGTGCCCATGCCAACATTGCATGGGATCTAGACCTCTCTGGGTTGGATAGAAACACCATCATCAATTAGTGGTTGTGTGAGTCACTACACCTAACCAACATGATCCCACCCACTTGATAGATCTAGCTATAAGAGTTTTATGCTAGGACATGACACACACTTGTGGCAAATGTGCGGCCATGCCAACATTACATGGGGTCTAGACCTCTCTAGGCTGGATAGAAACACATTCACCAACTTGTTGTTGTATGAGTCATCACACCTGACCAACATGATCCTACCTACTTGCTAGATCTAGCTATAAATTTGCTATGCCAAGCCATGGCACACACAACTATGGTAGATGTGGGCCCATTCCAACATTGCATGGGATCTAGACCTCTATGGGTTGGCTAGAAACACCATCATCAACTTAGTGGCTGTGTGAGTCACTACACCTGACCAACATGATCCCACCCAATTGATAGATGTAGCTATAAGAGTGCTATGCCAGCCCATGACACACACTTGTGGCAAATGTGCGGCCATGCCAACATTACATGGGGTCTAGACCTCTCTACGCTGGATAGAAACACCTTCACCAACTTGTTGTATGAGTCATCACACCTGACCAACATGATCCTACCTACTTGCTAGATCTAACTATACTTTTGCTATGCCAAGCCATGACACACACAACTATGGTAGATGTAGGCCCATGCCCACATTGCATGGGGTCTAGACACCTCTCTGGGCTAGATAGATCCTACCTAGTTGATAGATCTAAGTATAGCACTGCTATGCCAAAACATGATGAGACACTTTGTGGCAAATGTGGTTTGCATGGGCTATAGACATTTCTTGGTTGGCTAGAAACTCCTTCATCAACTTGTGGTTGTGTGGCTCGGCACTTGTCCAGCATGATCCCACCCAGTTGATACATCTAAGAATGAGAATGCTATGCCAAGACATGACACACACTTGTGGCAGATGTGGGCCCATGCCAACATTGCATGGGATGTAGACCTATCTAAGCTGTCTAGAAACACATTCACTAACTTGTGGTTGTGTGACTCAGCAGTTGGCCAACATAATCCTACCTAGTTGATAGATCTTACTATAACACTTATATGCCAAGACATGATGAGACACTTTGTGGCAAATGTGGGCACATGCCAACATTGCATTGGCTATATACTTCTCTGGGTTAACTAGAAACAATACCATCAACTTGTGGTTGTGTGGCTCAGCAGTTGGCCAACATGATCCCACCCAGTTGATACATCTAAGTATGAGAGTGCTATGCCAAGCCATGACACACACTTGTGGCAGATGTGGGCCCATGCCAATATTGCATGGGATCTATACCTATCTGGGCTGTCTAGAAACACCTTCATCAACTTGTGGTTGTATGAGACATCACTTGGATAGCATGATCTTACCTAGTTGATAGATCTAAGCATAACACTGCTATGCCAACACATGATGAGACACTTTGTGGCAAATGTGATACCATGTCAACATTGCATGGGCTATAGATCTCTCTGGGTTGGCTAGAAACTCCTTCATCAACCTTTGGTTGTGTGACTCACCACTTGGCCAACATGATCCTACCTAGTTGATACATCTAATTATGAGAGTGTTATGCCAAGACATGATGAGACACTTGTGGCAGGTGTGGGCCCATGCAAACATTCCATGGGCTATAGACCTCTATTGGTTTGCTAGAAACTCATACAACCACATGTTGATGGTGTTTCTAGCCAACTCAGATAGGTCTAGAGCCCACGCAATGTTCGCATTCTTTGCATAAATCTGAAAGCTACCATACATCATTATAAAAGTGCTATGAGTAAAGGTGGAAGGTGTGAAATGAATTCATTAAAAAATAGCACTTTTTTTGAAACTCATATATTAAGCATGCAAGCCGCCTCATTAAAACCTTCCAGTCCCCTTAGGTACCCTGGTAAGGAAAAAGAGTGCGTCTGAAACTTGCAGCCCATCAAATCAATGTTGCATCGTTTACAAGGGATTGCAGGATAAAACTAAGGGGTTCATTGACCAAATTACAAGATCTCTTATTAAGAAAACTATCCCTAGCTAGCTCGTGAGGATGACCATTTGCTTCCCTTGGACATTTCATAAATCTCACATTGTCGCTTCATCCCACCAGGATTGGTCGCCCGTACATGCATGGATAACATCAGTAGAATCCGACTCCGCAATGATATGGTTGCATCCCAGCGAGTTAGCAAGCTCCAGGCCAGCTTGCATTGCCATAGATTCTCCCATCATTGAAGATGAAACATGAGGCAAAAATTTAGTTAATGCTGCAACAAATGTACCTTTGTAGTCGCGGATCAAAGCACCAACAGAGCCCGCCATGGAGTCAACATGGAATGACGCGTCAACATTTAACTTCAATTGTCTAGGTTCTAGTTTTCTCCACTTTGCTTTTACACCTGCCTCGGGTAGCCCATGCCTTTGCGGCATTCATGGTGATTCCCAAAAAATTGCACTTCGAATAAACCTAAGCATGGTGTGGAAACCTTTTAGGGCATGAAAACTGTACCTTACCAATGTTTATTACTCCCTCCGTTCTAGAATAGATGTCTTAATTTTTTCAAATTTTGGATGAATCTATATACTAAATAGTGTCTAGATTCATCCAAATTTTGAGAAATTTGAGACATCTATTTTTGGACGGAGGGAGTACTTATTATACTATTATATAATGATGATGTTTGAGTAAGTACAACGACGCTAGCACATCATAGTGGTACGAGCGATGATAGCCTGTGGTTTTATGCCCGAGATCGCGCATTTGGGATATACCCCGTGTGAACGATTTTATATGCACAAATTACGGTGTAGGTCAGGTTTTGGGCCACTAATGTGCCGGCCTTCACGTTATATACTCCGTGACCCCTGATTCGCTGATACCTTCTCTGGTGACGGCAAAGACGATGGGCGGTTCATCGTGGAGGCTGTGACGATCAACACGACGCGACGACTCGAGGTAAACGAAGGTTATGTTCTTGACCCCCCCCCTCCTCTTCTACACAACGTAGTTGCACAAGTACTGATAGGGTTTGCTGCTACTATTGTTGGGAGTGGTTTTGGTAACGGAAAGGGGTGGATTTTTTCTGATTTTGCTGATTTTTGTGTTGAGTTTAACTATGATCTCCTAAATTCTATCGCATTGTACTTTTATTTCAGATAATTCATGGACCCTAGGGAAATTTTGTTGGTGAGATTTCATTTTGGAGGGGAGTTCATCAAAGTGGGGCCAAATCTGGACTACGTTGGAGGAGATGATGCGCTTTCAGAGATAGAGAGGAAAAAACTTTCGCTGCAGGAAGTTAGAGGATTTGTTAAAGATCACATGGCATCGAAGGAAATGATAAAATTATATTTTCTTATTCCAGGGAAAGATCTTGTGGATGGGTTGGTGTTGCTCTATGATGACACTGGCTATGTCGAGATGGCTCATTATGTTCTCCCTGGGAGAGTGGCTGATGTGTACGTTGAGTACCACGGTGAGGAAAACAGTAAGCATAGTAGCATCAGGTGCGCTTTCAAGGATGAAGTGTGGGAATTGAGTGATGGAGAGGAAGAACCATATGTTGTTGTCATAACTGCAGTTAAACCTGCTGAGTATGAAACCATATGTTGCCCACTGAGGCAGAAGAAATCATTCAATAAAAGACCAGTACAAATAGAAAGTGAAGATGATGTGATAATGACAAAACTAGTATTATCTCAAGTGGTGAATCGTACACAAGGTGCCGCTTTTTCATCTTTAGGTCAAGATCATCATCCCATGCCAGCAGCTTCGGGCCATGACGAGCAACCAAATCCAGCAGCTCCAGGACAAGACGGTGAAGTGAAATATATTATACTGTCAGATTCAGAGAGTGACGTGGAATACGTTGCACATAATAATAACAAAGGGGAAGATTCAGAGGTTGTGGAGATAAGAAGGCAAGGTAGAAAGTTTAATAAATGTATAACAGACTCCAAGAGCTGGATTGGTATAGATGCAACTGCCACTACCCCTCCATCTGCCCCTGCATCACATGGAACTGCAGCTGCCCCCTCAACTGCAAGGTCTCAACCAGCTGTAAAAACTACAGCTACTGCAGGTGCGAGATCTCTAGCTACTCCTGGGGGAGCATCTGGTAGCAGAGGAAGACGAGCAGGAAGAGCCAAAAGGGGAAAAAGAGTGCCAGCATCTCGCGTTCCCATAAACTCTTATTTCACTTGTAGTGGCAACTACTGAATGTCATTTTCTTATGTTAATGTAATGTTGCATACAGTGCGGAAACCTTCTAAAGGACATGTTATGACCTTACCTGAATCTCTATGATTTTTGCTGAATTTATATGATTTTTGCAGAATTTATATGATTTTTGTTAAATATATTCTGGTAAGTTGACCAAATATACACTATTTCTGCTGTCTTGGGAGTACAAGATAGAAGAGGTAGACATCATCCTCATCGACTTTAATCCAGATAGTGATGGTGGACTGCATCTGATCATGGTGGGGCTGACAACAACTTAAGACCTTGCTGAAAGTACTTATTAGTAGAACCTGCTGGAACCTGTTATGTTAACTTGATGTGCCTTGTGTACGATTGGAACCTGTTATGCAAACTAGTGACAGTGCTGGAACATAGAGAATATACCATCGGGTTCCAATCGCATCAGTTCTATCATTAGCGTGTATTGTGATTCATCATGAGCCGGTGCAACCAGAAACCAGAGATGCATATAATTCCATCTAATAACACCATGTTGTAGCCTCATATGTGATGCCCACACGAAAACCAGGGATAAGAATCTGTACAACCAAGAACAGTGCATGCTTTCGTGCAACCAATTGTGATCTTGGACACAGAATGCGAATTAATCATCGGCTGGGCAAAGCACCTCCCACCATCACCTTGTAGGACTGACAAAAAACATACTCCCTCTGGTTTATATTAATGGCCTCGACTTTGCCTAGATACGATTGCATTTAGTCTAAATACTTAACTAGATACATACGATATTAGATAAAGTTGAGTCCATTAATATGGACCAGAGGGAGTACACAATTTCAGCACATCACATTCTGCTAAGCACATATTGCCTCACATATGCCAAAGGTATTCTCCCAGGACCAACACAAATGAGCACACAAATATTCTGTAGAGCTGGTGAGACCCGAAATTATATTGTACAGATCTAGGGTGCTGGAACATAATGATAGAGGTTTGAAATCTTCCGCGGCCATAAACAAACATAATAGATAAGTTCTTAAACTAAAACATCTTGATAACATGAAAATGAAACTTGTTCTTCAGTTCGAGGTATGGATGGGTTTGAAAGAGTCATCGGGATGATTCCTGTAATGCACCTTGTTTGTCTTTGCCTTGTCAAAGTACTTGCTACACTTCATAACACTGTTGTCAAGATAAAACTTGATCATGAATCTATCAACAAATTAATTCCTCCGTGCCATTGCTTCAGCGTTGACAGGGTCGACAAATTTCATGTACAGGCTCCCATCTTGATCAACAGCATGTTTGAACCTAAAGTCTGATGGAACAGCGCTGAGTGGATAGCAAACAGTACTAGTACGGAACATGTACTTCACAACAACTCTAGTTAGGCCTGCTGGAGTACCTCAGACACACCAAGAATGTTCATGGTTGTTTCTGACAGATGAGGATTCTTCCATTTCTCAATTGGGTCTCCTGGGCATGAAAATACAGTAGGGTAACTTAGTTGACGCATGCAATCAACTGACAGGTGGTCATATTCCTGTGGATATGTACACAACGGCATGTTTAATAGCTTGTCCTCCTTCCTTGGCACAAGATTGAGCTCAACAATCTTGTAAATCTTGACAACCGCGTGAGCTAAACTAAATGCTTTCTCCTTTGAAGACACACTCTCAAGAACATCATTATCAGCAGTGGAAGTGTCCCTCACAAACACTTGTGCTTCATAGGCATTGTTCAGCACAAACTCAAACTCTCTTCTGAGAAGAGTCTTTGTTATATGCAGAACTGTGAAAATTCCTTCTGTGCCCGTACTACCCAATAACCTGAAAAGGAATAAGCCACTTACTGGACCTGTACTTTCTCCTAGACGGGCCAGAATATGTCGAGTGACCTATGGCTTCCTGTGCTGGGAGATGTACCCCGTTTCCTTCACCCCCTGGTGGATAATACATTAACAAAATCAACCCAGATGCATTGGACAGAGGAGAACAAATTCATCAATAAAAAACCACCAAGTGTACTACATATTAGTAAAAAAAAATATGGCTGGCAATGCAGTTATATCATAATGAAAACAAGTTAAATTATCTCTATATGCTTATCAAGTTTCAATCTACACAATCATGTAATTAAAATAAAATTCAGTTCTTCTAATATTAAAACATCAGACATAATACAAATGGTTGTAAAACACTTTCGAGAAGATAATGAACCCCCAAAGAGGGGAGCAATCATCACAGATATTACATACTACTGTCACATCTATATACTGATGATAAGGTATCTTTGATTTGCATATTCTCTGTTGCAAAAAAAGGCAAAACAAAGGGCCCTATCCTCTTGCAATTGCAACACCAACTTTCCGTCTAAATGAGACCCACTTAGGTGGTACATTCACATTCAATTAATATTTGATAAATTCCAGTGCCTTATTCACAACAAATACCAAATTACAAATAAAAGTTGGGCAATAAATGGAAAATAAAAGGTTGACATGTATAATTGCTGGCAAGATTCTACTTAGATCAGGGCCTCTTTTAGTCTATACGTCTGTCAGAAAACTTACCGACTCGTCTCTGTCGGAGGAGTACCCAAGGTGCACCTTCCTCTTCTTCCCACCTTCTGCTGGCTCCCCTTCCCGTTTGAATAAATAAACAACACTTCAGCTGACATGATCAAGTTTGAAAGAGGTAATTATGGAAATACAAAAATTGGCAGGTTATAATAGAAATATTAATGGGAAGTAAAACTTCTAAGTTCAAATACTATCTGAAATTATGGATTAAGGCAGTGGAAGGAAATGAAATCCTTTATGATGGATATCTAAACACTACTCATCTCTGAATGCATTGTCAGGTTCCACTAGTCCAGTAACAATTCAATTAAAATCCCTGATCTGAAAGTATTTCACAGATTTCATAGCACATGACAATACGTTCTGATGTTATGATTAAGATTCTACCGGATAATAGGGTATTGTAAAACAAAATTAAGTTTTTTAATTGTCTTTGTATGCTTATCTAGTTTAAACCTACACAACCTTGTAATTCAAATAGAACTCAGTTTTGTAATTTTAACACATCACACATATTACCAAAGGTTGTAAAACACTTTCAAGAACATAAAGAACCCCGAAAGAGGGGAGCAATCTTCATAGATTATATACTACTGTCACATCTATGTATTGATGAAAATGTGTATTTGATTTGCATATTGTCTATTGCAAAAACAAGCAAAACAAAGGGCCATATCCTCCTACAAATGGAACACCAACTTTCCATTTAAATGAGACACCATTTAATATTTGATAAATTGCAGTGTGTTCTTCAGAACAGATTCCAGTGTTTGAATAAATGACAAATAAAATCTGGGCAATAAATGAAAAATAAAAGCTTGACATGTATAATTCCTGGCAAGATTGTACTTATATCAGGGCCTCTTTTAGTCTATACATCTGTCAGAAAACTTACCGACTCGTCTCTATCGGAGGAGTACCCAAAGTGCACCTTCCTCTTGTACCCACCTTCTGCTGGCTCCCCTCCCTGTTTGAATAAATAAACAACTCTTTAGCTCACAGGAGCAAGAGTATAATAAGTTTGAAAAGAGGTACCCCCTCCATCCAGAAATAACTGATTATGGATTAAGGTAATGGAAGGAAATGAAATCATCTACTATGATGAAAATGAACTGTCAATTTATAACTGTCATGTATATATAAGCACTACTCATCTCTGTATGCTTATCAATTTTCGACCTACACAATATTGTAATTCAAATAAAACTCAGTTTTATAATGTTAACATATCAAACATATTATAAAAGGTTGTAAAACACTTTCAAGAACATAAAGAACCACAAAAGAGGGGAGAAATCTTCACATATTATTATTGTGACATCTATGTACTGATGATAAGGTGTCTTTTATTTGCATATTGTCTATTGCAAAAACAAGCAAAACAAAGGGCATGTCCTATTGCAAATGGAACACCAGCTTTCCATCTAAATGAGACACACCTAGTAGATAACCATTCAATTAATTTGATAAAATCCAGTGCCTTCTTCACAAAAGATGCCAATGTTTGAATAAATGAATATGTAAATCTGAGCAATAAATGAAAAATAAAAGCTTGGCATGCATAATTGCTGGCAAGATTATACTTTGATCAAGGCCTCTTTCAGTTTATACATCTGTCATAAAACTCACCGACTCGTCTCTGCCGGAGGAGTACCCAAGGTGCAACTTCCTCTTCTGCGCATCTTCTGCTGGCCCCCCTTCCTGTTTGAATAAATAAACAACACTTCAGCTCACATGATCTAATTTGAAAAGAGGTAATTATGGAAAGCAAAATAATTGGCAGGTTATAATATAAATAATAATGAGAAAAAAACTTCTAAGTTCAAATACTATCTGAAATTATGGATTAAGACAATGGAAGGAAATGAAATACTCATCTCTCAATGCATTGTCAGGTTCCACTAGACCAGCAACAATTCAATTTAAAGCCCTGTTTTGAAAGTATTGGAATTTGACTTCAGATTCCATAGCACATGACAATAGGTTCTGATGTTATCATTAGGATTCTACCGGATAATAGGGTATTGTAAAACAAAATTAAGTTTTCTAATTGTCTCCATATGATTATCAAGTTTAAACCTACACAACCTTGTAATTCAAATAAAACGCAGTATTGTAATTTTAACACGTCAGACAGATTACAAAAGGTTGTCAAACACTTTCAAGAACATAAAGAACCCCAAAAGAGGGGAGCAATCTTCACAGATTACATACTACTGTCACGTCTATGTACTGATTACAAGGTGTCTTAGATTTGCATATGTCTATTGCAAAAACAAGCAAAAAAAAGGCCCTATTCTTCTGCAAATGCAACACTAACTTTCCATCTAAATGAGACACACTTAGATGATACATAACCATTCAATTAGTATTCATGCATAGTTTAAGGTACACAAAAACTAAAACAGAACTCACTATGGTCCACTTGGCAAATGACCAAGAGAGAAAAAGATATATGACAACATATAAGATGCAACTGCCAATCTATTCCATGATGCCAACGTTCAAATTCAATACTATAAATAATGGGAGCAATTTGATAAAATCCAGTGCATAGTTCACAATAGATACCGGTGTTTCAATAAATGACAAATAAAAGCTTGGCATGTATAATTGTTGGCAAGAATCATTATATAGGTGATCAGCCACAAGATTATAAAAAATAAGTCTATTTGGTTGTGGTCAGGGTCTCTTACAGTCTATTTTTTGGTGATCACAAGTAATAATTATATAGTAGATCAGCAACTAGAATATAAACAATGCATGAACAAAACTACACCGTGAGGCACATGCTCCCTCGGCAAATAGTACAAGACTGAAAATAATAATTCCATACATATAAAAGTTGTCAAAGAACACAAATACTTAATTTCAGACACATAAATATGCAGTATCTTTTCATGCAAAATCAAACATTTAAGATCTAGGTAAAAGGAACAAATTTAAAGCTCCTAACATATATAATTTTGTGTGGTGCACTTAGACTGTGTAAACATGATGCATTTATATACATCTTTAGTAATGTCCAGAGATGAATAATTTATTAACATGTGTACACTTTTTCTGAATGATTAGATATCATAAATTATATTTTTTTATATCACACATAAATATTATAACTTATTAGTTGTCGAAGATGTATTTTGTCATTATGCACTAATGAATTCCAGCATTCAATCCAGAGAAATTTTATCATACACATAATTCTTCAAACTATAAACATTCAATATCTATGATCCTCTCTACAAAGTGCTATCAACGATGCACAGAGTGTGTCCATCTACTCTTCAATGCCCCCAAAAGGTGCTGACCACTGAATGAAGTACTACACCAACCTCGTACTAACATTCAAATCCTAAGAATCAACCCTAAAAATCAAACACTAGTTATAAGTACTAAAAAAATGAGAAGTGCAGGTTAAAGAAAACACATAGATGCACCACCACAAGTTGCTGGGCCTTCACCACAAGATTCTCATCGGAGTCGTGCTTCGCGCCCAGATCCAGCACGTCCGCCTCAACGACCGCCACATTCTCCTTCTCGTCCTGATACGGCGCTGCCGCGACGAAACCGGCCAACTTGGCCGCACCACCAACCACACTTCCGTGGGAACCGCCAACCTCCTTCACCGCATCTATGCCGGTGACGGCGCGCTTCTTGTCCACAGTAGCAGTGGCCGCGCTGCTCCCCTCCTTCATCGCTGGCGGAGTCGACGAATGTGCGGGGAAAGGGAGAATAATTGAGTGGGAGGGGCTGGAGTCGATGGAGTGAGACGAGGGTTTTCTTCTTCCTGATTTGGGGGTAAATGGGTGGGGAAAAGGAGACGAATCAACCGACGAACCCTTTTATACGTGTTGGTGTTTCAGTTTTGCCCACGTCACTCCTCCACCAACACGTATGCCATAAACATCGCATACGCGTACGGTGCGTGAAACAACATGACCATAGCAGCAGGGTTACTAGTCCGGCCCGTTATCTAGAGCCCGCTTCCAATTTCTATCACACAATTTTTCATGTATGGGATTGAACATACTTCAAATATAAATTACCTGAAATCTTCAGCAGAAGTATATTAGTTTACTACAATAAGTTGACCATTTAGGTCTCTTTTTCTTTAATTCAAATTCAAACAATAGGAGTGTCATATGGAATATGCATCACGGGTTTTTCATACTTCCAATTATCGATGCATCTTACATTGTAAATTAATGAAATTAAAATTGAGCACCGAAAACACGTGAACAACTATGCATAGGCATACACATATATATAAATATAGAATCAAGTGTGCATCATACCATGGCATAGCAAATTTTTACTCATACTACAACAAGTTGATGATGGTGTTTCTAGTCAACTCACATGGGTCTAGAGCCCAATGCAATGTTGGGATATATGATCCTATATGAGGCACAAGTGTGCATCATGCCATGGGCATACCACTTTTATACTTAGAATCAATGTCATGATTCGGCATAGTAGTTGTATAGTTTGATGTAACAACTAGGTGGGATCATGTTGACCAAGTGTTGACTCATACAACCACAAAGATGATGAAGGTGTTCATAAACAACTCCCATAGGTCAAGAACCCATGCAATGTTGGCATAGTGCTATACGTGCTACAAGTGTGCATCATCCAAAGTCATAGCACAGTTGTGGCAGATCTAGACCTATCTCAGCTATCTAGAAATACCTTCATCAACTTGTGGTTGTATGAGTCATCACTTTGGACAACATGATCCTACCTAGTTGATAGATATAAATATAACACTGCTATGCCAAGACATGATGATCCCATTTATGGTAGATTTGGGCCCATGCCAACATTGCATTGGCTATAGACCTCTCTGGGTTAGCTAGAAACACCAGCATCAGCTTGTGGTTGTGTGACTCAGCAATTGGCCAACATGATCCCACCCAGTTGATACATCTAAGTATGAGAGTGTTATGCCAAGCCATGACACACACTTGTGGCAGATGTGGGCCCATGCCAACATTGCATGGGATCTATACCTACCTAGGCTGTCTAGAAACACCTTCATCAACTTGTGGTTGTATAAGTCATCACTTGGATATCATGATCCTACCTATTTGATAGATCTAAGTACAACACTGTTATGCCAATACATGATGAGATACTTTGTGGAAAATATGGGCACATACAAAAATTGCATGATATAGACCAATCTGGTTGGCTAGAAACTCCATCATCTTGTGGTTGTGTTGCTCAGAACTTTTCCAACATGATCCCACACAGTTGATACATATAAGTATGAGAGTGCTATGTCAAGCCATGACACACACTTGTGGCATATGTGTGCCCATTCCAACATTGCATGGGATCTAAACCTATGTGAGCTATCTAGAAACACCTTCATGAACTTGTGGTTGTATGAGACATCACTTGGATAGCATGATCCTTCCCAGTTGATATATCTTAGAAATGATGAGACACTTTGTGGAAAATGTGGACCCATGCAAAATTTGCATGGGCTATAAACCTCTCTTGGTTGGCTCCTTCATCAACTTGTGGTTGTGTGGCTCAACACTTGGCCAACATGATCCCACCAAATTGATACATCTAAGTATCTGAATGGTATTCCAAGCCATGGCACACACTTGTGGCAAATATGGTCCCATGCCAACATTACATGGGATATAAATCTATCTGAGCTGTCTAGAAACACCTTCATCAACTTATGGTTGTTTGAGTAATCACTTGGACAACATGATCCTACCTAGTTGATATATCTAAGTAAAAGATTGTTATGCCAAGACATGATGAGAGACTTTGCGGCAAATGTGGTCCCATGCCAATATTGCATGGGACATAACTTGAATAGCATGATCCTTCCCAGTTGATATATCTTAGAAATGATGAGACAAACATTGCATGGCCTATAGAACTCTCTTGGTTGGCTAGAAACTCCTTAATCAACTTGTGATTGCGTAGCTCAGCACTTGGCCAACATGATCCCACCCAGTTGATACATATAAGTATGAGAGTGCTATGTCAAGCCCTAACAAAACTTTATGGCATATGTGGTCCCATGGCAACATTGCATGGGATGTAGACCTATCTAATATGTCTAGAAACACCTTCATCAACTTGTTGTTGCATGACTCATCACTTGGACAGCATGATCCTACCCAGTTGATACATATAACTATAAGAGTGCTATACATGGACATGATGAGACACTTTGTCGCAAATGTGGTCCCATGGAAATATTGCATGGGCTATAGACCTCTCTGGGTTGGGTTGAATGTACTTCATCAACTTGTAGTTGTGTGGTTCAGCACTTGGCAACCTAGTTGATACATCTAGGTATGAGAGTGCTATGCCAAACCATGACACACACTTGTCTTGTGGCAGGTGTGGGCACATGCCAACATTGCATGGGATGTAGACCTATCTAAGCTATCTAGAAACTCCTTCATCAACTTGTGGTTGCATGAGTCATCAATTGGTTGAAAGATCTTATTATAACACTTATATGCCAAGACATGATGAGACACTTTGTGGCAAAGGTGGGCCCATGCAAACATTGCATGGGCTATAGAACTCTCTTGGTTGGCTAGAAACTCCTTCATCAAATTGTGGTTGTGTGGATCAGCACTCTGGCCAACATGATCCCACACAGTTCATACATCTAAGTATGAAAATGCTATGCCAAGCCATGACACACAATTGTGGCAGATGTGGGACCATGACAACATTGCATGGGATCTAGGCCTATCTTAGCTGTCTAGAAACACCTTCATGAACTTATCGTTGCATGAGTAATCACTTGGATAACATGATCCTTCATAGTTGAAAGATCTTATTATAACACTTATATGCCAAGACATGATGATACACTTTGTGGCAAAGGTGGGCCCATGCAAACATTGCTTAGGCTATACCTATCTGGGTTGGCTAGAAACTCCTTGATCAACTTGTTGTTGTGTGGCTAAGCACTCTGCCAATATGATCCCACCCAATTGATACATGTAAGTACGAGAGTGCTATGCGAAGCCATGACACACACTTGTGGCAGATGTGGGTCCATAACAACATTGCATGGGATCTAGACCTATCTGAGCTGTCTTGAAACACCTTTATGAACTTGTGGTTGCATGAGGCATCCGTGGGATAGCATGATCCTTCCCAGTTTATATATCTTAGTATAACATTCTATGCCAAGAAATGATGATACACTTTGTGGCAAATGTGGACCCATGCAAAAATTTCATGGGCTATAGACCTCTCTTGGTTAGCTAGAAACTCCTTCATTAACTTGTGGTTGTGTGGATCAGCACTTGGCCAACATGATCCCACCCAGTTCATACATCTAAGTATGAGAATGCTATGCCAAGCCATGACACACACTTGTGGTAGATGTGGGACCATGCCAACATATTATACAATATAGACCTATTTGAGCTGTCTGGAAACACCTTCATCAACTTTGATCTACTCCCTCCATCCCATATTATGTTGCGCATAATTTTCCGTGCAAGTCAAATTTTGCAAAGTTTGACCAAGAATATACAAAATAATATAAATATGTGTGATATAAAATGTATATATTATGAAAATATAATTCAAGACAATTCTAATAATATTATTTTGGCACCGTATTAGTTTATAGTTGTATCAAACTATTTGGTCAAACATTATACAGTTTGACTTTCATAAAATCTTATATGCAACCTAAATTGGGACTGAGAGAGTAACAACTACTAGGTGGGATCATGTTGACCAAGTGTTCACACATACAACCACAAGTTGATGAAAGTGAACACTTGGTCTAGAGTCCATGCAATGTTGGTAGTATGAGGTGGACGTCACGAGCGTCAGTGATGTCAGCGGAAACGAATTGACGGGACGTATAAGAGCCCTCTCGGCCGCTCTGCGTCGCCAGATCCCCACCATTTCCCCATCCTACCCTTTGTCTCACTTGATACTAAAAGGAGTGAGGAGTGAGAAACCCTACCTCACATCGTTGTCTCCTCCGCTTCCGACCTGGGTGTCATCCTCCTCCGCGCGATTTCGACTCTGGCGATGGAGGGAGTGGGCTCCGGAGCCGATGCGGGCGGTTCTGCTAGGGTGGGGATGGGAGCCTTGACCCGCCCAGATGCAGTCCACAAGGTCGAGCGCCATGGCGGTGGCGGTGGTGGTACGGCCGCATTGGCCTATGCGGCTCTGGGAGAGGAGGAGATGCTGGATGCGGAGGTCGGCGAGGCGGAGCGGCTAGATCTGAACGTGGTGCTCGGCACCGGGGAGGATATCTCGCCGGTGTAGCCTCAGGAGGTTGCTGCGATGCAGGTAAGAAGTTTTTTTCTGCTAACTTCTGTTTTCCCTCTTTAGATTGTTTGGATGGAATCTCGGTTCTGTAGATTTATCTATATCAGTATTAGGGATTGACATCTGTTAGGGATTCTTTGGATGGAAGCTTGGTTCTGTAGATCCCTGGTGTAGATTTTTTTAGGGATTTATATATTTCAACGAAAGTTATTTGTTGCAGCATATATCTAGCCCTAGGAAATAGTCCAGTGCATCGGATTATTCAGGATGATTAACTATGAAATTACACAATGTTGCGTGCATATTTTTGTTGTAGTTTTTTCCTGTACTTGTATGATCATATCTTATCCTCGAAATAGGATTTCACCCCGCTTTATAAATAAAAGCAAACAGGTGAGACCGCTGCTGGGCCAGACAGCACATCGCCCAAAGGAACAAACAACACATGATACAAGGCGCCGGGTAGAACCCAAGCCCTGCACAAAACGCAAGAAGAAAGAAAAAAAGAAAGCCGAGAACGGCGGTGTGCCGAAAACGGAAGCAACTCGCAACTGGTGTGCCCCCCCAAAGACATACCACCACACCTCCCACAGTCCAAAGCGCCTGCGAACCAAGACAGCACCTCCAAGAAGGGGAGTGATGACGATGACACTGCTGTCCGGCCAAGGCCTAGGGTTTTCCCTGGTCCGCAACGGGGGGTGGGGAAGGGAGGCCACCGACACCCTTCAAGAAGGAAGGTGATCCCGCGGGCATCACCGTGCCAGTGTTAACAGACAAGGATTTCTCCCGACCCCACCAGAGCCACCCACCCGAGCACTTTGAAAAGCTCCACCAAACCCGTCACCCACAAGCACGCGCCACCCTGGTCTTGAAGTCGCCACCGCCGTCACACTGGGAACCACGGAACGAAGCCGGTAGGCCGAGGGAGCGGAGACTTCGGCGATGGTCGGCACGTCAATAGTACGCGAGAGGGAACTACCTCCACCAGCAGGTGGTAGCCGACCGGGTGCAGTAGCAAGACAAACCAGGCCCTCAGGCCTGGCCGAAGCTGCGGAGGTTCGTGAAGTCCCGCCGCCGCACTGTAGCAAGGGTTCCAACGACCACGCCAACCGCCGCCTCAGACCCCACTCCTCCTCCCACCAGGGGATCCACCGCACCGGCAAATCCTGGATGCCAAGTAGCAGCACCATCGCCCCCGAGCTCCCCTGGGCCAACCAGACCGCCGCCGGTCTAGGGGTCTCATGTCACCTCACGAGCTCGAGTCCTTACCACCGTCAGCCTCACACTCAAAGATTCCGCCGAGGTGGGTGAGGTGATCGAGAGCTACCTCATGTGGCTGAAGGTCCGTGCCGCCACCAAGGTGCGGGGTACAACCCTCCACCAACCGAAGCGGCCGCTGTCTGGACGCAGTGGCAGGGCCGACCAACCGAGACCATGCCCAGATCAGCCCGCAAGCCCCGCAGGCCTAGATCAGGCCCAGACCTGGCCAAGATAAGCCCGCTGCTGCGCCGGGGTGATGCCGCCGACCGCGCCCCGAGGAACTCCCTCCCAGCCCACCACCACCGAGCCGACCTCGTCGTGATCCGCCGCCGCTAGAGAGGACATCGCCGACGCCGCAGGGCCGACCCGAGCCGGCCCTAGGGAACCAGCAGGGGCAGAGAGACCCGTGCCGCCCAGGAGCAGCAGCGGCCGAGCTCGCCGCCACCCCGCCACCACCGGCTGATCTCCACCGACCCACACCGCTCCCACCAGGGCCGCCGGCCCGCCGCCGACAGATCTGGAGCACGCAGAGCCGACCGCCGCCACCAGGCCCCCCCACCGCGTAGCCCTCGCCGCGAGCCCACTTGATGCAGCTGCGGAGCTCGCCGCCACGACACCTGCGCCCGGCGCCACGCCCGCTCGATGTCGCCGCAGCGCCGCCCGCTGCCGAGGAGAAAGGCCGCCGCCGCCTACGCTACCCGAGCTTTGCCCGGCAGAGCCTTGGCGGCGCGAGGAGGCGGAGGCGGCGGCGGGATAGGCACCCGTCGCTCATGAGCGACGCAGGCGAGTTTATTCGAGGACACGCACAAATCTTAGTCGTCCGATTTCTTCCAATGTACTCTCGTGATCATATCTTAGACTAGTTATATTAAATGAATGCTTAGCTGCGAGGGATGTCCCTAAGATATGATATTCAGTGTAGTTTAAGTAGTTAGTATAGTGCAATATCAGTTTATCATTTTTCCTTGATTTTTGCACGGTGATCAAATGGTAAATGGCTGCATGCTCTAAATTGTATTAGCATACTGAGTAGACCTTGGCGATTGTTTTTGGACACTTGAACTGGAAAGTTGTCTTGAAAGTTCAGTCAGATCGTCTTCATGATCTGTTATTGAACACCGTGGTGGTTTGTGTTGTTTATACCTCTACTTTATGACAATTAATAGAATAATCTTAGCCTTTTAGGTTACCTTGTTTCTGTGGCTGCAATACTTGTAGACTTATGTCAGCTGCCTCTTCAATTTTGCAAGTTTTAAACATTGGTTCCTGACTATCTAAGGCAATAACATGTATGGGCATCAGATTTAGTTGATGCAGGCAATGCTATCCTGAAAATATCTGTAGAGTTTTAAATGTTCTAATCCTTAAACATGTTGCAGCAGTTAAATGTTTCTTTATTAAATGATGTCTCCTGTTTTGGAATATTTCTTTCATGGATCATGTAGTAGTGACTTTTCCATGGTGTGATGTTGGGATTGTTGATGTGTTGTTGCCATGTTTAAGTAATAGAAGATTGGGTCATATATTTGATAGAAGAAAGTTTGTATTTGTTGTATTTTATTTTTATGTAACATAAGTGCATAATCCTTGTTATTTATTGTCATATAGCATAAATATATTTGATATATTAGTTAATCATATTGAATGATGTTGCCCTTTGTGAAATCTTTGTTTTATGGATCAACTAGTAGTGATGTTGCCATAGTGAGATGGTCGAATTCCAGCAGTTATGTTGGCAAGTTGTAGTAATAGGAAAATTTGATTATATGTATGATAGACCAAAGGTTGCATAATTATGGTGCAATTATGTACATGTAACATAATTGCATAATCCTTGTAATTTAATGGCATGCAGCATAAATAGCATTGATGTACTACTTAACCACTGTTAGTTTAATTACCAGATTTGTGAACTTTTAATTGTAATGCTATAAATTTTTGCTAGTGTTGTTCATTTACTTATATTGAATGATTTTATTAATTATTGTTTTAAATATTTCTGGTAGGCACCAAACCCATGTGTTGTCTATGATGTACTCTCCCCGTGGCCCGATGAGAAGGTTTTTTCTTCGAAGCTGTTCTAGTGCATTTAGACATGCACAAAAGTAGTAGTTGTTGTATTAACTAGCAAGTACTAACTGTTTTGTTGTTTTCTTGATTGTGTAGTACTTTTCTGGTTCAGATGTTGATGTGGAGCAATGGTCCTACAAGTACTTTGTGAAGAAAGAAGAGAAGAAGCTGAGGCATTAGGGAATTTCTACCTACCTTCCATTCACCACAGAGTACTACAGGTGCCCATTCCACCACTTCAAGCCACATAGGGGCCTGAGGGTGGGGCTTGTCCAGCATGTCCATGAGATGGCCACTCGAGGACGTCTGGGTGAACACTTTCAGGGTGACCTACGTGATCATGGCAGGCATGAAGCTCTCCTAGGGGTCCTCGAGCCTGATGAGTTTGATTTCAGCGAGTCGGAGGATGAAGAGGAGTGAATGGAAGTTGGTAATTTGTATGGTACATCATCATTATAGTGATGATGTTTATGTAGGGTAAATATGTTGAACTGCTTAAGTAAGTCTCCGGGTCGAGACCTTGGTTATTTTGGTTGTGTGATGTGCACCGGTAACCTGTTGTTCGTGATGTTCCCGTAGGACTACTACGTTAACATTCTAGTAGTAATGTATATATGGTTATGGTAATATGTTGTCATTTGATTCTTTATTATTTCCCTATCTGTGATGTGGCATCATAGCAGTGTTGTCACTTAGTAATCTATTTTTCATTGTGTCATTTCTAAATTGGATGGTTTTGATAGTTGCTGCACATTCTAGTATTGTTTGAAAATTTGAAATGGTTTGAGTAATTAGAATTATCTAGATTTTGCAATGCGGTATTATCTTCTGTAACATCAAAACAAATAGAAGTGTAGAGAAAGTGCTCTATATCCATTATGTCAGCCATACTTATATACATAACGTCTGAGTTTATGTTTATATATAGGGGAAAAAATGTAAAGACAAATAAGAAGAAAAGCCCGCCCACTAGCAGGATATTTGTCAAGCTAAGCACGACCTGCATACGACTAGAAACAGAACGAAAGGCAAGGATACATGCCCGTGCGACAGGATTGGTAAAATATAGTCTATTCAAAAAATATTAGAAAATTGTTTGTAAAAATTTAGTTGAATTTTGAATATAAAATAAAAAACTACTACGGAATTAATTACAGCAAACAAACAGGCTTGTATATATAAGATGGTAAGTAATTAAATTCGTGCAGACTTATTCAAAATGCAAAACATTATTGTATTTGAGAAGGAGATTAAAAAAATATGCCTACCTACACTAGAAGACAATAGTTGGCCCAGGATGCAGGCCGGTCCAATAGGCAGATAAATGACAGTTGTATGTGTTAGGTTGACTAGTTGAGAGAAGCTCATGCCAATGTCATGAATGTAGGGTATATAAGCTGGTAGAATCGTTTCTCGCTGGGCGATGTGGGACTAAACTCCCACCCGCGTCAGTCCTTCCCGCTATGATTTTCCGTTGGGCCCGAAAGAGCCCAATTATTGTTTGATGCCCGAGATTAAGATGGCCTGCTCCAATCTACTTGACGCCCGGACGCAGCCGTGACGCGGGCGCGGGAGTAGGAGTTGGGCTAGCTTGTTGCCTGCACGCCGAGTCTTACTTTTTTCTTCTATCCTATTATTTTCTATTTAAAATTTTGAACAAAATAGTTATTTTACAATTTTGAATTTTTTTAAAATAAATTATATATTCTTGACAGGCACCATTGGTATAGCATGTGCAAAAATTTTGGGTTCATTTGATGAACATCGAAAAATTGAGAAATTTATGAATAGCCCTTTTGGTCTTCACCTAGGCCTCTTTTCCTAGCAATGTGTTTTTTTCGACATTCGTGAAACAACCTGGATTTTTTACACATGCTAACATACACAAACAAAGACACATGTACAAGGTTTCACACTAATTTGAGTGTTTTTGAATTTTTTGTGGCCTGGTCAAATTTAGGCCAAAAATCAAGGTGTCTAGTAAGGATGCCTAGGGGTTAGACCTTTGTGATGTGAGACATGCTCCATGCTGAAACATGGCATCCTCTACCTAGAAGCAATTTTAAAGGTGTCCAAGGTTTCACACAATTTTGATTTTTTTTTTTGAATTTTTGCATGGG
The DNA here is from genome assembly GCA_030063025.1 of Avena longiglumis. NCBI lineage: Eukaryota > Viridiplantae > Streptophyta > Magnoliopsida > Poales > Poaceae > Avena > Avena longiglumis. Next base: position 77,365,306 of record CP125978.1, read on the forward strand.
CTTTAGACCTCTCTGGGGTGGCTAAAAACACCTTCACCAACTTGTGGTTGTGTGACTAAGTAGTTGGCCAACATGATCCTACCTACTTGATAGATATAACTATAAATTTGCTATGTCAAGCCATAGGACACACAACTGAGGTAGATGTGGGCCCATGCCAACATTGCATGGGATCTAGACCTCTTTGGGTTGGCTAGAAACACCATCATTAACGTAGTGGCTGTGTGAGTCACTACACGTGACCAACATGATCCCACCCACTTGATAGATCTAGCTACAAGAGTACTATGCCAGGCCATGACACACACTTGTGGCAAATGTGTGGCCATACCAACATTGCATGGGGCCTAGACCTCTATGGGCTGGATAGAAACACCTTCACCAACTTGTTGTTGTGTGAGTCATCACACCTGAAGAACATGACCCTACCTACTGGATAGATCTAACTATACTTTCACTATGCCAAGCCATGACACACACAACTGTGGTATATGTGGGCCCATTTCAACATTGCATGGGTTCTAGACACACTTGTGGGCTGGATAGAAACACCTTCACCAACTTGTTGTTGTATGTGTCATCACACCTGGCCAACATGATCATGCCTACTTGCTAGATCTATCTATAATTTTTCTATGCCAAGCCATGACACACACTATGTGGGCCCATGCCAACATTGCATGGAATATAGACCTCTCTGGGTTGTCTAGAAACACCATCATCAACTTAGTGGCTGTGTGAGTCCCTACACCTGACCAACATGATCCGACCCACTTGATAGATCTAGCTATTAGAGTGCTATGCCAATCCATGACACACACTAGCTTGTGGAAGATGTGGGCCCATGCCAACATTGCATGGGATCTAGACCTCTTTGGGTTGGCTAGAAACACCATCATCAACTTAGTGGCTGTGTGAGTCACTACACATGGCCAACATGATCCTACCTACTTGCTAAATCAAGCTCTAAGTTTTCTATGCCAAGCCATGACACACACTAGCTTCTGGCAAATGTGGGGCCATGCCAACATTGCATGGGTCTAGACCTCTCTAGGCTGGCTAGAACCACCATCATCAACTTAGTGGTTGTGTGAGTCACTACACCTGGCAACATGATCCCACCCACTTGATAGATCTAGCTATAAGAGTGTTATTCCAAGGCATGACACACACTAGGTTGTGGAAAATTTGGGGCCATGCCAACATTACATGCATGGGACACCTCTCTAGGCTGGATAAAAACATCTTCACCAACTTGTTGTTGTATATTCCATCACACCTGGCCAACATGATCCTACCTACTTGCTAGATCTAGCTATAATTTTGAGTTTGCCAAGCCATGACACACACTAGCTTGTGGAAAATGTGGGCCCATGCAAACATTGCATGGGATCTAGACCTCTCTGGGTTGGCTAGAAACACCATCATCAACTTAGTGGCTGTGTGAGTCGCTACACCTGACCAACATGGTCTCACCCACTTGATAGATCTAGCTATAATAGTGCTATGCCAGGCCATGACACACACTAGCTTGTGGAAGATGTGGGTCCATTCCAACATTGCATGGTATATAGACCTCTTTGGGTTGGCTAGAAACACCATCATCAACTTAGTGGTTGTGTGAGTCACTACACCTGGCCAACATGATCCTACCTACTTGCTAGATCTAGCTATAATTTTTCTATGCCAAGCCATGACACACACTAGCTTGTGGCAAATGTGGGGCCATGGCAACAGTGCATGGGGTCTAGACCTATCTGGGCTGGCTAGAACCACTATCATCAACTTAGTGGTTCTGTGAGTCACTACACCTAGCAACATGATCCCACCCACTTGATAGATCTAGCTATAAGAGTGTTATTCCAAGGCATGACACACACTAGCTTGTGGAAAATGTGGGGCCATGCCAACATTGCATGCATGGGGTCTAGACACCTCTCTGGGCTAGATAGAAACACCTTCACCATCTTGTTGTTGTATGTTTCATCACACCTGGCCAACATGATCCTATCTACTTGCTAGATCTAGCTATAATTTTGAGTCTGCCAAGCCATGACACACACTAGCTTGTGGCAAATGTGGGGCCACACCAAAATTGCATGGGGTCTAGACCTCTGTGGGCTGGCTAGAACCACCATCATCAACTTAGTGGTTGTGTGAGTCACTACACCTGGCCAACATGATCCCACCTGCTTGATAGATCTAGATATAAAAGTGCAATGATATAGTTCATCTAACAACTAGTTGGGATCACACGTTGACCAATCGTTGACTCATTCAACCAGAAGGTGATCAAGGTGTTTCTAACTAACTCAGATATATATAGGTTTATAATGTCACCCTAGACTAGGAAGTTTTAGCAGCACAAAGTACTTGTCTCTGTTCGTTCTCTCACAATCACACTCGCTCTGAATTTGCCAATGAAGCCTTTCTCTGCAACGAGGAGCGTGTGCCTTGGCGAAGCCTGCACTTGTTGTCGATCTATACTATGCAACATATTATGCAATATAGACCTATTTGAGCTGTTTGGAAACACCTTCATCAACTTTGATCTACTCCCTCCATCCCATATTATGTTGCGCATAATTTTGCGTGCAAGTCAAATTTTGCAAAGTTTGACCAAGAATATACAAAATAATATAAATATGTGTGATATAAAATGTATATATTATGAAAATATAATTCAAGACAATTCTAATAATATTATTTTGGCACCGTATTAGTTTATAGTTGTATCAAACTATTTGGTCAAACATTATATAGTTTGACTTTGATAAAATCTTATATGCAACCTAAATTGGGACTGAGAGACTAACAACTACTAGGTGGGATCATGTTGACCAAGTGTTCACACATGCAACCACAAGTTGATGAAAGTGAACACTTGGTCTAGAGTCCATGCAATGTTGGTAGTATGAGGTGGACGTCACGTGCGTCGGTGACGTCAGCGGAAACGAATCGGCGGGACGTATAAGAGCCCTTACGGCCGCTCCGCGTCACCAGATCCCCACCATTTCCCCTTCCTCCCTTTTGTATCACCTGATACTGAAAGGAGTGAGGAGTGAGAAACCCTACCTCACGTCGTCGTCTCCTCCGCTTACGGCCTAGGTGTCGTCCTCCTCCGCGCGATTTCGACTCTGGTGATGGCGGGAGTGGGCTCCGGAGCCGATGCAGGCGGTTCTGCTAGGGTGGGGATGGGAGCCATGACACGCCCAAATGCAGTCGACGAGGACGAGCGCCATGGTGGTGGCGGTGGCGGTGCTGGTACAGCCGCTTTGGCCTATGCGGCTCTGGGAGAGGAGGAGATGCTGGATGCGGAGGTCGGCGAGGCGGAGCGGCTAGATCTGAACGTGGTGCTCGGCGCCGGGGAGGATCTGTCGCCGGTGTAACCTCAGGAGGTTGCTGCGATCCAGGTAAGAGGTTTTTTTCTGCTAACTTCTGGTTTCCCTGTTTAGATTGTTTGGATGGAATCTCGGTTCTGTAGATTTAGCTATATCGGTATTAGGGATTGACATCTGTTAGGTATTCTTTGGATGGAATCTTGGTCCTGTAGATTCCTGGTGTAGATTTTTTTAGGAATTTATATATTTCAATGAAAGTTATTTGTTGCAGCATATATCTAGCCCTAGGAAATAGTTCAGTGCATCGGATTATTCGGGATGATTAACTATGAAATTACACAATTTTGCGTGCATATTTTTGTTGTAGTTTTTTTCCTGAACTTGTATGATCATATCTTAGACTAGTTCTATTAAATGAATGCTTAGATGCGAGGGATGTCCCTAAGATATGATATTCAGTGTAGTTTAAGTAGTTAGTATAGTGCAATATCAGTTTATCATTTTTCCTTGATTTTTGTACGGTGATCAAATGGTAAATGGCTGCATGCTCTAAACTATATTAGCATACTGAGTAGACCTTGGCGGCTGTTTTTGGAAACTTGAACTAGAGAGTTGTCCTGAAAGTTCAGTCAGATCGTCTTCATGATCTGTTATTGAACACCCTGGTGGTTTGTGTTGTTTATACCTCTACTCTATGACAATTAATAGAATAATCTTAGCCTTTTAGGTTACCTTGTTTCTGTGGCTGCAATACTTGTAGACTTATGTCAGTAGTCTCTTCAATTTTGCAAGTTTTAAACACTGGTTCCTGACTATCTAAGGCAATAACATGTATGGGCATCAGATTTAGTTGATGCAGGCAATGCTATATCCTGAAAAGGTCTGTAGAGTTTTAAATGTTCTAATCCTTAAACATGTTGCACCAGTTAAATGTTTCTTTATTAAATGATGTCTCTTGTTTTGGAATATTTCTTTCATGGATCATGTAGTAGTGATTTTTCCATGGTGTGATGTTGGGATTATTGATGTGTTGTTGCCATGTTTAAGTAATAGAAGATTGGGTCATATATTTGATAGAAGAAAGTTTGCATTTGTTGTATTTTATTTTGATGTAACATAAGTGCATAATCCTTGTTATTTATTGTCATCTAGCATAAATATATTTGATATATTAGTTAATCGTATTGATTGATGTTGCCCTTTATGAAATCTTTCTTTTATGGATCAAATAGTAGTGATGTTGCCATAGTGAGATGGTCGAATTGCAGGAGTTATGTTGGCAAGTTGTAGTAATAGGAAAATTTGATTATATGTATGATAGAACAAAGGTTGCATAATTATGGTGCAATTATGTACATGTAACATAATTGCATAATCCTTGTAATTTAATGGCATGCAGCATAAATATCATTGATGTACTACTTAACCACTGTTAGTTTAATTACCAGTGTTGAGTCGAGGTTAAGGCAGGAACCGGGGTGCAGCGTGCATTCATACGATACAATCAAAGAGGATAGCTGATCTAATCGCAGGTTAGGTACGTGATGCCGTGATGGACTCCAAATTTGAAACGTATGTGTATGTATAGCAAAGTAGAGCGCTCAATCTAGCCCAATAGAAAATTCAAAATTGCTATTTTTTATCTTTTCTAAGATCTATTATAGCCTATATGTGCAGCACATATCTGGGGAGGGCCCCCCAAAATTTTGGGCCCGGGGCGGCTGCCCCTCCGGTCCCTCCCAAGGGTCGGCCCTGCACCTGTCAGCGCGGTTAGCCAACGTCCTTATACATTACAAGAAAAGAAAATCGCCAGTTCCTCGACCGCATAGTGGCAGTTCCTGCCGTCTCCTCGCCTCCTTGTTCCGGCGTAGTGCTTCCCTCTTCGACTCCTCCTATCCTTGTTCTTCTCCTTGTGCTTCTCCTCGTCATCTCCTGGTCTTCTTTATTCCTCGATAGGAAGGCATGGCGAGCAGCCGACTGAAGGTGAACTGGTCCGATCTCCCGACCGACGGACTACTTGCAAAGATCGGCGAATCCTTCCTGGAGAACGAGGAGTACGTCGATGCCTACGCTGCTTGTCGGAGAATCTGCAGCGATTGGTGTTGTGCGTTAAAAGAACCCGAGTTCCATCTCAACAACTGGATCCTGGTATATCACACACTTCCAGACGTCGGCGACTTCACGTTCCTCAACCTCGCCACAGGTCGTTGCTTCACGAGGAATCTAATGAAAGTTCAGCGTAGGTTCACAATTCATCCGATCTAACATTCATTTGTTATTATGATACAAAGTTATTCTTAAACATGCATGTTTAATTGTGTAGGTTCTTAAACATGCATGTTCTTGAACATTCTTAAGCAAAGTTTAATTGTATAGGTTCACTCATTTAGGATATATATATCTAGTACATTTTGAAATATCTAGAAGCTCTGTCTTATATTAGTGAACAAAGAGAGTATTTTCCATTGTACATATATCTTAGGGCTAACTGTTCTCTTCATCAAAAGGTTCTACTTCATCGGTGTTTATCGTGGCGTCGTCGTTATTGCTCAGAGGGAAGAGCCGCACAAGATTCGCCTTCTCAACCCACTCACCCGTAAGTTCAACACCGAGTTTCAGGCGCAGATACCATCAAATCTTGTGGCATATGTAGCCGTCACGAAGTCCCCCATGATGTTGTTTGTTTCCACACATTATGAGAATTCTATTGCTTGGGCCGATGAGGCCACTCCGACAGGGGATTTCAATGGAGTATTTGGAGAAGGTATTTATCTGTCGTCCGATGTGCACGTGCAATGCATTACCCCATTCCGTGGTGAAGTGTATGCAGTACAGGATGGTGGAGACATCATGTCGACCAACATCCAGGTGGAGCAGCGCGTGAGCATAGTCAAGATGGCCAGAATAATTCCAGGTCCAGTTTTTGAAGAGATACACGGAGTCTACAAGTTCTACCTTGTGGAGTCAGAAGGTGATCTGCTTCTTGTGTTGGGTGGGATTTTCGCCGAAGGTCAACCGGTGCTTTACCGGGTGGACACAAAGAAACGCTGTCTCGAGGCTGTAGGTGACATTGGTAGTCGTGCCTTCTTCGTTCATTTTAACTGGTCGATCTCCGTCGACACTAGAGTGCACCCTAGTACAGTCCTAGCTGGTTGCATCTACTATGCGGATCTTTCTTATATCAGAGCGTACAATCATGATCTTAAGGCCTGGGATGGGGTACCAAGACTTGTAGATGGCTTTGGTCAACATGATCTGGAACGTTCACCGAGGCCTTACCGTCTCGACAAGATACTGGCAGCACATTGCAGACGGGGGGAGTTCAATGAATTTCTCCTGCAGGACACGAGAGCGGACGCCGATGAAATATATAGGGCTGAATAGCCTAGATTATTTGCTCAATCGCTAGCGTGTTCAGATCTTTTCGAAGTAAAAAATTGCAATGTATTTATTTTTAGTACTTTTAGAATTCAGTGTGGTAGCTTTCAGCATTCTGTGTGGTGGCTTTCATAATTATGTGTAAGTACTATCTTTCAGCTTTACTCATAGAACTCAAGTTCTGATTACTGATTCAGAGTCTCACATGTCGTGGTTTTTTCCTTCGTTTGAAAGAAGCACAAGAAATTAAAAAAAATCAAGAAATAGTGGAACTAAGTTGATGATGGTGTTTCTAGCCATGATGTTCGTAAATTTGACCTAGCCATGATTTAGTGATAGTTCTAACTTATAAATTACAGTACTATTCTATCATCACATAAGCACTAAGTTGATGAAGGACTTTCTAGCCAACCTATAGAGATCTATAGCCTTGGCTAGAAACTCCTTCGAAGGATTTTGAATTCATCAACTTAGTGATTACTAAGTTGGCTAGAAACACTTTGTGGCAATTGCGGACACATGACAACATTGCATGGTCTGCATGTTGATTTCACAGACGACTAATAAGGAGCTTGAGGCCAGCCGAGCTACCACGGAACCAAAACACAAAGATGTCACCAGCTCTCATATCAAACTTGTTCACAACCTCCATCCACTTTGATGTTATCATGGCACCTCCACATTTCAGGTTTCCTCCAGTGTTTGACTTGGCCATCACCATTTTAACTTTTGCAACTTCCATATTGTTCCAAAATACTTGATTGTTTGCTGGTAGTTCAATATATGGAACAATATGCTCCATGGTGAAGCTTCTCGAAAAGTACTGCATATAGATTACACCAATATATACATACAAATGTCAGTACCTAATAGTAGTAATGTAACATTTTGAAAAATCGTTACTAGTTCAAAAGTTTTACCATTTTTTCTTTGCCTTTCAAGGTGTTTGATTTATTTATGGTGCATACATAAAATGGTCTTTTTGGGAGGTTCTTATCAACTCCATACTTTAGTACATTAATTTTGGCATCATCCATTGCTACACGGTTGCCATAATGGCAGAAACATTCAAATTCTTTCTCGAACTTTATTCCGGGACCTGCATGTAACAAATACATACATAAGCAGCAATATTATAACTGCATTGATTTTTTAAATTTTACATTACATACCTCTTATATGCATAGGTTTATGCAACTTAAGAGCGGCACGAACATGACGAGTGCGAGCATACTCCTCCACCTAACCAGAAAGTGTCATGTACACAAACTTTTTAGAATAAAGTAATCTATATTGTACCACCTCTTAGTTTAGTTACTTGAACACAGTTTGCATGTTCATAAACACGTGTGATATTCCAAAGCACTGAGTAGTGTCCATTAGATAATACTCCCTCTGTTTTAAAATATAAGATGTTTTAGTTTTGTAAAGCAAATGTATGTAGACTTCTTTTAGTATGTAGGTTCACTCAAGTTTGAAGTGAATCTACACACTAAATTAAATCTAGATACATTTTGTTCACAAAACTAAAACATCTTATATTTTGAAATAGAGGAAGTACAATTTTCTTAATAGTACATATAGATCCGACACGACATCCTTTCAGTGCTAACATATAATAGAGTGTTATTGTACTAGTTCATATGTATATCCGATCTACACAATTATGATCGTCATGCATTTTTTAAATTTGATCGTATTTCCTCTAGATCTGACGAAATTTCTGTACATCACTCGTTCTAGATTTTCATATAGGAGTTGGCGAAAACATACCTGATCCATGAACCTGTTTCGTCGCAGGCGTTGAATACTGGAGGCGTTCCTCGATGGAATTTTTGAGGTTGTTGTCTTGTGGAGGCGCTCGTGTGAGGAGACATAGGAGGCGAGTCGTGGGCGGAGGCGACCGTGGAGTGACTAAATAGTAAATACCTAACGTCTCTGGTCATACCAGCGTGTTTCTTTGGCTAGTTGGGCCGGCCCAAATAAGAAAGCAGTCGCTACAGTGATAACACGGGCACAGGAACAGGAGCTAGGCTGGGCTAAGTCTGCGTATTTTAGAATGTGTAAAAAAAATTGAGGTTATTTCATGAAGGAAAGAAGGTCAGGTGAGATAAAACAGGCTTTTTGTAGATTTGTCATTTTTTGGAAAAAGAGGTTCAGGTGAGACAAAATAGGCTTGTTTGTAAATCAACAATTATATGAAAAAGGAAACAAGAGAAAAATAAGGCTACAATAGGGCAATGCAAACAGCCAGCCCAATTTGGCAACAAATCAAAGAACCCTCCCTCTCCCCCTCCCTCCTTTCTTCCTTTGTCTACCTCTGCCAGGCTCACCTCATTCATTCCTTTTTGCCCAATTTGGTAGCAAATCTATACCAGCATCTATTTCTCAATTTCTTAACTATTTCCCTTGAACCTTTCTAAAATAGGAAATCCCACCACACACCAGCATGTACAAAAACAAATGTAGATAGTAAGCTTCTAGAATGTAGAAACATAACAAGCAACTAATTAAGCAAGGTTCAACACAAACTAATTAAGCATTTAAAATGTAGAAACATAACAAGCAAATAATTAAGCAAGGTTCAAAACAAACTTGATAAGGAAGAGTTTCAACACAAACGCTGCAAAGCAGCCAACATAAACACAGTTCAACAAAGCATGTTGCTTAAAGCAGGAGCAGCACACACAAACAGGCACATCAGTACGTCACTGCCTCCTCGCCGCCTCCTCCCGGTCCTGCCCCTCCCAGTCCCGCTTCCTCTACTTCCTGCTACCCATACCCGGGACCTTCGGCGGCTTGCGCTTGGGAGCAGGCACACGACCGACCTCTATAGCTTGGTTTAGTTTTTCCTGAGGAAGAGGCCATAGGACATGTGATTGGTCGTGAAGCCGTGGACATTGACAGTTTCCCCAACTTTGACACGGCCAGATCCACGGCCTTCAGCATGCTGCAGGATGCTTTGGAAGTCCATCTTTATGCTCCTTTTGCAGAAGGGGCAGCTGTTCATGCCATCAGTCCAGGGTTCACTCCAGAACCGGTCGAACCTCCCCGCTTTAAGCTTTTTGAGAGTGGCCCTGGTCTTCCTTTGACACGAGTCGACATTGCTGTCAACATCATTGGTAGCCTGCTGAAATATACAAAATACACATGTGAAGCAAATATGTAGAAACTGGAACTAAAATTGAATGCTTAACAAAGGAAGCATAACAGTCTCCATCTAGCAATAACAGAAAGTAATCAAGGGATCAAGTAGATAAACCACTTCCGTCGGTCAATAAGCTAGCATTAATCCATAGAAATGAAAACAACAATCCACAGATCCACAAATATTAATCGATTCTGTCCATAATCGAACCCTAGCTGGCAATAATCCATAGATCCACAAATATTAATCGATTATGTCCATTATAGAAGCCTAGCTAGCAATAATCCACAGATCCATTAATTACACATCAATCGTAACAGATAACAAACGAATCTGATGCTAAGTGAAAACCCTAGGCCCCAATCTTAACAGATAACAAACGAATCTGACGCTAAGAGAAAACCCTAGGACCCAAGCAGATAATCCATTAATTGGAACTTACCTCCTCCTCGTCGTCGATGATGTTCTCGTCAAAGGCCGGCGGCGGCGGCATGATGAGCTCGACCTCCTCGTCGTCATCCTGTGGTTGCTTCCCAAGATTGTACGCATAAGTACTGATAGCGGCGGGAGCTGATGAGGGACCGATCGGCCGGCCTTCAGCAATGGCCTCCGCTTCATCTTTCGCATCCGCTTCGGCTGTGATTAAAGCCCTTGCGGAATTTTGTGCCTCCTCTGTGGCTCTGGCCGCCTCCTCCGCGGCTAACGCCAGCGTCGCGGACTTCTCCTTCGCTGTTGCAAAATCGTCGGATGGGTGCTCCATCGCCCAAATGGGAAGTGCAGCGGAAGCGGAAGGGGAGAGGGTTTTTTCCTGGTCGGCGGAGAGAGGAGTGGGAAAGGGTAGTGGGTAGGGGCCTAGGGGGAGTTGGGAAGAGGTGGCGTGATGGAGTGAATGAGGGGAGGCGGAGAGAGACAGAGGGATGGGTTGTATATGGTGAGACGCTGACGTTTCGTGCTCCCGCAGTTCACACGTGTACGGTTCAGCAGCATACGCATGCACACACCTGCCGCAAAGGCATCATGGACATGCGGTAGTACGCATTACAGTTCCTGCACGCCGCAGTGCGCCTCGGACATGCCTATGGTACATGCACCGTTCTCACGCGCCCGGTGGCCCCATTCGCCAACAATCTCTCTCTCTTCTGTGTCAAAAAAACTCTCTCTCTTTTTTTTACGAAACTCTCTCTCTCTCTCTCTGTGGACCCCTGCCAGTGGCCCACCCACTCTTTTCCGATCGTGGCTACCTCCTTTTGCAACTATTTGAAGTTGAGTTTGGAATACCTAATTTGAATTTTAATGCACGGTTGAGTGTGTGTAATATCTAAGTTTAAGTTTTTTTACAACAAAATTGACACTTGTCCAACATGGCGGCGACAGTAGATAGAAACAATAGGAAAGCAGATAGTTTTCGGACTGCATAAAAGGTATCTCCCGTTGCAACTCATTGTTCGGATAGTTCAGTTTATAGTTGCAAAATAGAAACACATAGTTCAATTCAGCAGAGCAGCACCGAGGAAAGTCTGCTACATTACAGTCGTAGCCTGGCGAGGAGCTGCTGGTTTTCGTCCTTAATCTCTTCAAGTTGTAGGCGACGTACGAGCATGTCCCACCTGATCTTGACCTGCTCACTGAGCGAAGCCTGGAGCTTCCGAAGCAGGTTCATGTTCTCGACACGGAGATTGACATTATCATCTTTTAGCCTCGCATTATCCTTCGAGAGTCCCTCGTTGATGGATGTATTCAGTCGGTTCGAGGCTTGGATCTTCTTATGCAGTTTCTTCCAGGCAGTGTTGTCCCTTTTCAGCTCGTCGCGCTCCTTAGTAAGGGTATTCATAGCTAATTTGAGTTGTTGCAATTCCAGCTCTTGTGTTTGCATTTTCTCCCTGTGGCTGCTTATCGTGCATTAAGCCAAGCATCCACATTATTGATGAGTTTTGGCTTCTTTTCCTGGGACAAAGAATACGTGGTTTCAGTCCTATCACGAAATGGGAATAACAGTAACGTGTCATTATAGCACACGAGCTTTATGCAGAAATGGGCGGTGTGGAAAAGATCCAGGAGAAAACACCCCAAATTCTAGTCGCAAAAACCCCAAATCCTAGTCGCAAAAACCCCTGTGTATATTATTTACCTCGCTATTCCAGGGATCTGGGGGGGACATGTCTGCCCGTGAACCGATGGCTCTGAAGAAAGAGAAGTAGGTGATGATTAAGGACAAGAAGAATGCTGGATAACACTATTAAGGAGAAGAAATACATGAACTACCCGGAGGAACCCTCGCCTACGGGCATGAGCATATGTTGTGACTCTTCAGTGTGTAAAGCGGCGCGGCGAGCTCTCTCTTTTCTCTCCTCCCGCATTGTCACCGCGGCACGCTTCCGAGAGGGATCCATGGTTGCACAGAGGGAGGGAGCAGGAGCGGGATGAGCAGGAGGAAGAAGAAAGGGAGGAGGGCGCTAGTGACTAGTGGAGGTAGGTAGTCAAAAAGGCTAGGCAGACCAGTCTTATGCACCCCACCGTACTCTCCCCTATTGTGTGATCTGCCTTCTCAAAGAAGTTTTGTGCACACGTGGCATGCAGAGAACTGCAATGATGCGACCGATTAGATGCTCCATTAAGTCGATTGACAATTCACTTCGGCGCTGATAGAACGGTGCACGCGTCCCTGCACGCGTCATGATGACACAGTCGCATGGGTGGTGTCAGACGTGCACCATGTCGGAGGTGAGGGGGGTGCGTCTTCCCGATGTTTCGCTATTTTTTTCATTCCCTTCTGTATCGCGAGCCCCCGCTCTTATCCGCGTGTGCAACACAAAAGGCCCACCAGCGGGAACAGAAATGCGGCCCAGCAAACCATGTAGAGGTGTTTTTTTGTGTAGAGGTATTGCCACGTCAGACAACCGAGTTGGAAGACGGGAATCCACGTCGCGTCGCAGAATACGCACGTACTAATCCGCTTCAGGCCTGTACGGGCTTTGGCAGGCTCTACGCGCGCAATCTAACCTTTCTGTATGCCAATCCTACCCCCAGGCGCGAAGGGGTATCCGCCCATCCCAGCCCTCGATCGCGCCTGAACTTTTTTTCATTTTCTTCAGGGGCCTATTGAATCATAAGTCATTAAGGTATTCATAACATTTGCACCATGTTAATGAATACTGCTAAGGGGCTATTTGTAGGAATTCGCCAGCAGATCGGTCACATCAAACTATGAACACATGCACACAAATCTTTTAGCCAAGGACATGTATCACGCCCATTCCTTTTTTTACTTTATTCTCAACTTTCTCGGTACAAACTCAAGATTACATGTGCTGGACATATATAAACGCACGGAACAAACACCACAAAAAACAACTCCCGACTAGGACTCACGACTGAACTCTACTTAGACTCAACTTGAACTAGCGAAACGTACATAACTATTGTTAGGAATAGACAAGTTGTATTCCTCTGGAGGCCAAAGGCCACAATATATAGTACAGTTACAAATATATTTTGATCGACAACATATGCTGGAAGTCCCCTAACATATGGGGAAACTACAATATATAAATATATATATCTAACACCCCCCCCTCAAACTCATGGTGGATCCACAACACTGAGTTTGGAGAGTAAGAAATCATGCTGCGCCCTGGTCTGTGCCTTTGTAAAGAAATCCGCCAACTGTAAATCTGAAGGCACATACTGAAGCGCAACAACCTGAGCCTGCACCTGAGCACGTGTATAGAAAGCATCAACACCAATATGCTTGGTAAGCTCATGCTTGACCGGATCACGTGCAACACTAATAACACATGTACTGTCAGACAAAACCAGAGTGGGTGTGGTAATAGAGACCCCAAAATCCGCAAGTAACCACCGTAACCAGGTCACCTCAGCAGTCAACAAGGCCATAGCACGCAACTCAGCCTCAACACTCGAACGGGAAACCGCTGTCTGTTTCTTCGTCTTCCAAGCAATGAGAGAACCACCAAGAAACACACAGTAAGCAGAAAGTGAATGGCGATCCGAAGGATCACTCGCCCACGTAGCGTTCGAATAGCACTGGAGCTGGATGGAGTTGGAACGAGGAAAGAAGAGGCGACGAGTGATCATACCACGAAGATAACGAAGAACACGGAGAAGATGACTATAGTGAACAGTGGTAGGAGCAGAAACAAACTGACTTAGAATATGAACAGGATAAGAGATGTCAGGACGAGTGACCGCAAGGTGAACAAGACTCCCAACAAGATGACGATAACGCGTCGGATCAGGAAGAGGATCACCATCAGTAGGTTGAAGCTTAACATTAAGCTCCATAGGGGTCTCAACAGTGCGCTCATCTCCAAGAGCAGCACGAGCAAGAAGATCCTGAATATACTTTTCCTGAGAGATGTAAAAGCCATCAGAAGTGGAGGAAACCTCAATCCCAAGAAAGTATCAAAGGGGACCAAGATCAGTCATAAGAAACTGATCACGAAGACGAGCCTTAACAAAGGCGATAAACTCAGAATCATCACCAGTAATGATCATATCATCAACATAGAGAAGAAGAAGAGCGCGTCCACGAGGAGAAGTGTGAACAAACAACGCTAGATCATGAGCACTAGGGGAGAAACCAACAGCAGTCACTACAGAAGCAAAGCGCTCAAACCAGGCACGAGGGGCCTGTTTGAGGCCATAAAGAGAACGTCGAAGATGACAAACCATCCCCTAGGGAACAGAATACCCAGGAGGAGGCTGCATATAAACCTCCTCACTCAACTCACCATTGAGAAATGTGTTCTGAACATCAAGCTGGGACACAGACCAGTGACGAACAGAAGCAACAGCAAGAAGAGTACGCACAGTGGTCATATGAGCCACAGGAGCAAAGGTCTCATCATAGTCACGACCATGCTCCTGCTGAAAACCACGAGCCACAAGACGCGCTTTATAGCGCTCAAGAGATCCATCAGAGCGGGTCTTAATCTTATAGACCCACTTACACGTGATAGGACGAACACCGGGAGGGGGAGAAACAAGATCCCAGGTGCCAGTGCGCTCAAGCGCAGCAATCTCCTCAGCCATGGCCAGCTGCCATTCAGGATGATGCTCAGCATCCCGATAAGAAGTCGGCTCGGAGGCAACAGAAAGACCATACTGACTATGAGAGTAACGGTTGGGGGCACGACGCTAACGAACAGGACGAGTAGAGGGAATCTCATCAGAGGAAGACGACTCAGGAGACGACGATGAAGAATAAGGAATAGCAGAGGAAGACTCTGGAGAACGAGGCTAGGAGAACTAGATGGAGCAGAGGATGACGGTGTCAAAGAAGAGACATCAGGGGAGGAGATCCTGAAGAAGACACAATAGGAGTAGAAGGAGGTGTGTTAGGAAAGAGAAGAAAAGAGATATCTTCCACTTGGTAGGTACCAATGGTGGGAGGAGTATAGAAAGGACGTGTCTAATCAAAAATAACATCACGAGAGATACGCATCCGACGACCGACGGGGTACCAACAACGATAGCCCTTATGTTCATCACTGTATCCAAGGAAGACACACTCAACAGACTGAGCGGTCAGTTTGGTGCATTCGCGAGGAGCAAGGAGAACATAGCAAACAAAACCAAACAAGCGAAGCATGGAGTAGTCTTGAGACTGTCCAGATAGGCGCTCAAGAGGGATACCACCCTGCAGAGCGGCAGAAGGCTGAATATTGATGAGGTATGCAGACATAGCGACGGCCTCAGCCCAGAAATGCGGCAGAAGAGAAGAAGCAATCATCATGGCACGAGTGGTCTCAAGAATATGGCGATGGTTACGCTTAGCAACGACATTCTGGGAATGTGCGCCAGGACAGGAGAACTGAGCAAGTGTGCCCTACTCAGCAAGAACACCTCGCAACATCTGGGAGATATACTCACAAGCAGAATCAACACGAAACACACGAATGGGGGTAGAATATTGAGTACGGACCATGGCCGCAAAACGCTGATATATGGAGAGCACTTCACTACGAGAGAGCATAAAATACAACCAATTGTACCGAGAAAAATCATCGATGAATAAAATATAGTAGCGATGGCCCCCTTTCGAGGCGAAAGGAGCCGAACCCCAAACATCGGAATGAACTAAATCAAAAGGTCGCTGAGATACAGACGCGCTAGTAGGATAGGGAAGCTGAATCTGTTTACCCAACCTACAGCCCTGACAATGTAAAGACCCATCTCCTGAGACAGACCCCAGAAGACCACGATGAACTAATGACGACAGGCGAGAGTCACAAAGGTGACCAAGACGATGATTCCAGTCCTGAAAGGAGCTGGTAGCAGAGGCGACGACCGGAGAAGAACTGGCAGATGAGGTGGCAGCGGAAGGAACACGAAGCCAGTCTAACTCCCAAAGTCCTGAAGAGTCACGGCTGCGAGGGCCATCTCCAACCAGGGCATGTGTGCGACGGTCCTGGACAACACAAGAATCAACATCAAGAATGACACGACAACCAGCATCAGTAAGCTGGCTAGCAGAGAACAGATTCATCTTAAGAAGAGGAACATGAGAAATATCAGGAACAGAAAAAGAAGAAGTAGAAAGGGTGCCCCGACTAGAAACAGGAAGAGAGGTACCATCAGCCGTGAAAACACGGACAGGAGAAGGGAGAGAACGAAGAGCGGACAGAAAAGAAGACTCAGAGGTCATATGAAAGGAAGCTCCAGAATCCAGATACCACGGGGACGTACCTGACTGTGTAGAAGGTGGTGGTCGCGCAGTGCCTGAAGAATCAGTCACAGAACCAGCAGTGCCTGTCGAAGAAGAGCCTGTAGCAGCAAGCAGACCGCGAAGACTCCTGATAATGTCCTGATCGGAGAGAGCAACTGCTGAAGATCCGGAAGGAGCCGACTGCCCACGAGCCTGGTGCTGCTGACGTAAACTGGGATCCCGTGTATAACAGGTGGCCCAAGTGTGGCCATCCTTGTTACAGTAAGAGCAGTGACGAAGAGAACCACGGCGACCCTGACCACGAGCCTGCTGGTGCTGACTCTGACCCTGAGACTGCTGGTGCTGACTCTGACCCTGACCTGGAGGAGTGGGTAGTATCGGCGGCGGCACAGAGGACCACGGCTGAGTCGAGGGAGCAGACGGCATAGGAGGACCACGAGTAGCAAGCACAGATGGAACCGCAAGAAGACCAGCACCACGGAGACGGGTCTCCTCAGCCCGAAGCTTAGACAACACCTCAGAGAGCGGAACACGACCACGAGCATTCAGCTGAGCACGCCGGGGCTCAAACTCCTAACGGAGCCGAGACAGAAACTCATATATGCGGTGAAACTCCAAATCCGAGCGCACAATCTCGTAACATGAGCATGTGCCACAAACAGCAGTACAGAGAGAATCAAGCTGACGCCAGATAGCAGCACTCTGAGTATAGAACTCATCAATAGTGGAATCACCCTGCTGAAGAGCATGCTCCTGGCGAACTACAGACATGAAAAGAGCATCCCCAGATGGCTGATAGCTCTGACGAAGATGTGCCCAGTGAGCAGCAACAGTAGGGAGGCTCATGAACTCATCAGCATACTGGGGCAGAACACTGGAGGTGAGAACAGCAGCAGCATGAGCATCCTTATCGACCCACTGAGTGTAGGCAGTCAGAGCGTGGCGATAGGCCTCGAGATCAGAAGAGTACTGCTTGAACTTCAGATCATAAGCAGCAACAACACTATCATCTGTAGGGTTCGCAACATAGAAAACAAAAATTTTCCTACGATGTGAACTATATACCAAGATCTATCTACTAGATACAAACAACGGGCGGATGTATATCCGTAGAGAACATACCTTGAAGACCGACAAAGCTTAACGAGTTCAACTCGTGGTTGATGTAGACGATCTCTTGTCGATCTCAAGATCGAGAGGAAGTCCTAGCACCGCAAATCAGCAGCGCATCCGTGCTCGCACACACGTTCGAGGCACCGAGCAACCTCCGCCTCCTCGCTCCAGCGATGCAGCGGAAGCACAACTCTTTCTTGCCGAATAGCCACCGGGAACATGTATCTCGCTAGTCCGAGACCATGGGGGATAAATTCTAGAGGGGGAGAGAGATCCTTCACGAGGTGTGAGAGACAAGTGAGGAGGGGCTCCTTTTATAGGAGGAGGGGGCACCCAAGGGGTGGCCGCCCGGCCATGGGGCTGCCCTCCCTCCTTCATTCATGTGGGTGGACACTCCACTCACAAAATGCCCTTTAAATCCCTCCACTCAAAAGTCCACTCAAATTCCCATTAAATTTCCACCAAATTTAATGCAAACTCTCATTAAATAAAACTCTTTTATTTTATTCAGAATTTTGTCAATTACTTTAATGACAAACATTCACAAATAACCTGCTAGAATTCTATTTCACATGCATAACCACTTTATGCAATTTCACCCGAAAACCTGTTTGGTATCTAGTGAAATAAATTCCTGCTTGTTCATTCTTTTTTCGGCATGAAACATTTGCTCCAATTGGATGTCGGTGTCTCTTAAGTGTGTCACCACCCTACGGTTCGTGAATAATGCGGACATGATCGAGACCCCTCTGGATCAATAATCGTAAGAGGGATCGGAGACCCATCGACTCCACACATTCAACGATGACTTTCTTGTGATCGTCGGAACCTTTTACGCTAGTATCTTAATCCCTTTGTTTCACGATATATTACATGTCCGAGATTCGATCATCGGTATCTCCATACCTAGTTTGATCTCGTTACCGACATGCACTCTTTTCTCGTTCCTTTGATATAACATTCTAGTGATCAAATCACTTGCTTGTAAGCTAATCAATGTGATATCACCGAGAGGGCCCAGAGTATATCTATCCGTCATCGGGATGAACAAATTCCACTCTCGATCCATGAGCCTCAACATAACACTTTATTAGTTATGAATCCATCTTTATAATCACCCTGTTACGGTGTGACGTTTGATGTTATCAAGAAACTCTTCCAGTGTTAGTGATTGACATGATCTCATGGTCTAAGGATTAGGATCACTTCGTAAGTTGTTATAGCAATATAAACTCAATGACTTTGATCGTAATGCTATAATTTGGATGAATGTTCATGACACCATTACACTAATGTTGTGATCCCGTTATTAACAACATCCAATGTCCATGATCAGGAAACCTTGATCATCTTGTTAATCAACGAGCTAGTTTATGAGAGAGGCATAACTAGGAACTTTCTGTTTGTTTATTAAACACACATGTATTAACGTTTCCGTATTAATACAATTATAGCATGCAAAATAAACATCTATGATATACTTGGAATACACATAATAAACACTTTATTATTGCCTCTCAGGGCATATCCCCTTCATCATCGGCACTGAAAGCAAGATCCTTGGCCTCCCAGAAGCATCACGAGAACAATCGGCGTCGGCGAAGAGGAGTCACAGAGGGGCGAGGGCACGGTGAGACCTTGCCGGAGAGCACACCCCAAAGACGGAGACCGCACATGTGAACGCGCATAAAGGCAGCGAAATCAGAGTAATTCACGCCATCAAAGATCACCGGGCAGCGAGGAATCGCAACATAACCCGATGCAGAAGACATCTCTCTCTCTCTCTCTCTCTCTCTCTCTCTCTCTCTCTCTCTCTCTCTCTCTCTTTAAGAAAATCTGGTCAACGGCAGCTGCAGGCAGATGCCGGCCAAATTCCGGCCAACCGAGAGGAAAGGCGGCGCCTAAGGGGAGGGGAATAGCAATTCAAGCCACCGGGGATCGATTCCCGACAGTGATGACGGTCGGCGGAGGAGATCCGGTGATTTGTAGGAGATCTGGAGAGTGGAGGGCGCGTGCAGAGGTTCCTGTGGCGGGGCGGGCGTCCAGTGGCGATGCAGGGGGTCTGATCGGGGAGGATGGCGGTGACAGGACAAGGCGGGACCAGGAGGGTCGAGAAGGAGGAGTCCCGTCAGGGGGCAGGCCGACAGGGCGGTGCGGGAGGAGTCCCGTCGGGGCGGTGCAGGGTGACGGGGCCAGGCGAGACCAGGAGGGGCGGGGCCCATGGTATCGGCGGTGCAGGAGGAGTCCCGTTGGGGCGGTGCAGGGTGACGGGACCAGGCGGGACCAGGAGGGGAGGGGCCCGTCGAGAAGGAGTCCCGTCGGGTGCAGCTAGCGGGCAGGTCTGATCGGGGCCGATCCGATCTGGGATCTGGGAAATCGATCTGCAGAGGACCACGATCTGGAATCTGGGGAGTTTCACGCAAGCGGTGAGGCAGAACGAGAAGACTTCACGCAAGCGGCCAGAACGGGAATCGGCGATGACCGGGGCGAGCTGACGGCGGCGGTAGTCACAGGCAGAGGACCGGTGGGCACGGGAACCCTAAAACCGGCTCTGATACCATGTTAGGAATAGACAAGTTGTATTCCTCTGGAGGCCAAAGGCCATAATATGTAGTACAGGTATAGGTGCAAATATGCAGGAAACCCCCTAACATACGGGGAAACTATAATATACAAATATATATCTAAAACTATAACTATAGCCAGCTTAGGAAACTAGCACAAGTAAACCTACTCGACCTTGGACTAGCTAGGACAAAAAAATTGGTAGACTTAGACCAACCTAGACCTACTCCAAATCGCACGTATACTAGACTTATCTAATGGGAATTTAAACTGACTCTTTCTCTCAAAATAGGCTTTCGTCCCGCTATATTAATATAGCACACACACTGATACAAGAGTTTGAACAAAGAAAAGTTGGGGCAACAGCACAAACATGCCCAAAGAAAAAGAAATGAAGACAATGATGAATTGACAGAACATGTATTAACGTTTGTTTATTAAACACACATGTATTAACGTTTCCGTATTAATACAATTATAGCATGCAAAATAAACATCTATCTTATACTTGGAATACACATAATAAACACTTTATTATTGCCTCTCAGGGAATATTCCCTTCAGTCTCCCACTTGCACTAGAGACAATAATCTAGTTACATAGTGATAAATCTAACACCCATTGAGTTCTGGTGTTGATCATGTTTTGCTCTAGGGAGAGTTTTAGTCAACGGATCTGCTACATTGAGATCCGTATGTACTTTACAAATCTTTATATCTCCATCCTTGACATGCTCGCGGATGGAGTGAAACCGGCGCTTAATATGCTTGGAATGCTTGTGAGACCTTGGCTCTTTGGCATTGGCAATGGCACCATTGTTGTCACAATAGATCACCATTGGGTCCAACGCGTTTGCCACCACTCCTAGTTCGGATATGAACTCCTTCATCCAAACTGCTTCCTGAGCCGCTTCTGAAGCAGCAACATATTCGGCCTCCGTTGTTGATCCCGCTACCACAGGTTGTTTGGAGCTCCTCCAACTAACCGCTCCGCCATTCATGAGAAATACGTATCCGGATTGAGACTTAGAGTCATCCGGATCGGTGTCAAAGCTAGCGACGAGCTCTTCTTCACCTCTGTATACAAGAAACATATCCTTAGTTCTTCATAAGTACTTAAGGATATTCTTGACCGCTATCCAGTGTTCCGAACCTGGATCCGATTGGTACCTACTAGTCAAACTAATAGCATGTGCCACATCCGGTCTTGTACATAGCATGGCGTACATTATAGAGCCTATGGTCAAGCATAGGGACATTGTCCATTATCTCTTTCTTCCAAGCCGGACTTTGAGTCTTACTCAATGTCTTGCCTTGCAACATAGGTAAGAAACCCTTCTTACTTCCGTCCATTTTAAACTTCTTTAAAATCTTATCAAGGTATGTACTTTGCGATAGCCCTATTAGGCGCCTAGATCTATCTCTATAGATCTTTATGCCTAATATGTATGACGCTTCACCTAGGTCCTTCATTGAAAATTTGCTGTTTAGATAACTTTTAACACTGTTTAAAAGATCTATATCATTTCCGATCAATAATATGTCATCCACATATAATATCAGAAATGCCACATTGCTCCCACTCACTTTCTTGTAAATACAAGCTTCTCCATAAGTTTGGACAAATCCAAACTCTTTGATCACCTCATCAAAGCGGAGATTCCAACTTCGTGATGCTTGCTTCAATCCATAGATGGATCGCTGAAGCTTGCACACCTTGTTAGCATCCTTAGGATCGACAAAACCCTTTGGTTGTATCATATACAACTCTTCTTCAATATTACCATTGAGAAACGCGGTTTTGACATCCATCTTCCATATCTCATAATCGAAATATGCAGCAATTGCTAACATAATCCTAACTGACTTTAGCATCGCTACGGGAGAGAAAGTCTCATCGTAGTCATCTCCTTGAATTTGTCGAAACCCCTGTGCGACAAGTCGAGCTTTATAGACGGTCACATTACCATCAGCATCAGTTTTCCTTTTGAAAATCCATTTGTTCTCCATGGCCTTTCGGTCGTGACGTAATTCCACCAAGTTCCAAACTTGATTTTCATACATGGATTCCATCTCGGATTTCATGGCTTCTAACCATCTTTTGGAATCCGGGCTCATCATCTCTTCTTCATACGTCGCAGGGTCATCATTTTCATCAACCATGAAATTAAGTGATGATTTCGTCTGACTCGGGAGCCGAACGCGTCTGTTGACCTGCGAGGTTCGGTAGTAATCTCTTCGAGTTTCATGATCATTATCATTAGTTCCCTCTTCAACAGTGGAGCCAACTCCGAACAACTTCCCAGGCTACTCGCCATATTTTGAAGAGAAGGTTCCACAACCTCTTCGAGTTCTACCTTCCGACTACTCACACCTTCTTTCGAGAAACTCTTTCTCTAGAAAGGATCCATTCTTGGCAACAAAAACCTTGCCCTCGCATATGTGATAGAAGGAATACCCAATAGTTTCTTTAGGGTATCCTATGAAGACGCATTTTTCCGCTTTGGGTTCGAGTTTATCCGGTTGAAGTTTCTTCACATAAACATCGCATCCCCAAACTTTAAGAAATGACAGCTTAGGTTTGTTTCCAAACCACAATTCATACGGTGTCTTTTCAACGGATTTAGATGGTGCCCGATTTAAAGTGAATGCAGCAGTTTCTAGTGCATAACCCCAAAATGACAACGGCAAGTCCGTCAGAGACATCATAGATCGAACCATATCTAATAAAGTACGATTACGACGTTCCGACACACCATTTCGCTGTGGTGTTCCGGCAGGTGTGAGTTGTGAAACAATTCCACACTCTTTCATGTGAGTGCTAAACTCGTAACTTAGATACTCACCTCCACGGTCGGACCGTAGAAATTTGATCTTTCTATTACGATGATTTTCCACTTCATTCTGAAATTCCTTGAACTTTTCAAAGGTTTCAGACTTGTGTTTCATCAAGTAGATATAACCGTATCTACTCAAATCATCCGTGAAAGTAACAAAATAACGATATCCACCTCGGCGACACACTCATTGGACCACATACATCGAATGTATGATTTCCAATAAATCGCCTGCTCCATTGAACCGAAAACGGCGTTCTAGTCATCTTGCCCATAAGGCATGGCTCACATGTATCAAATGATTAATAATCAAGTGATTCCAAAAGTCCATCCGAATGCAGCTTCTTCATGCTTTTAACGCCAATATTACCTAGACGGCATTGCCACATATATGCGGATATATCATCATTAAGTTTAATCCTTTTAGCATCAACATTATGAATATGTGTAACATTATCATCGAGATCTAATAGAAATAAACCATTCATCATCGGTGCATGACCATAAAAGATTTCATTCATATAAATGGAACAACCATTGTTCTCGGATTTAAATGAATAACCACTTCGCATCAAACACGATCCAGATACAATGTTCATGCTCAGTGCAGGCACCAGATAACATTTATTCAAGTTTATAACTAATCCCGACGGCAAGTGGAGAGGCAGCGTTCCGACGGCGATCACATCAACGCTTGATCCATTGCCGACACGCATCTTGACCTCACCCCTTGCTAGCGGTCGCTTGTTCCGCAGCCCCTGATTCGAGTTACAAATATTAGCAACTGAACCGGTATCAAATACCCAGGTGCTACTGCGAGCACTAGTCAAGTACACATCAATAACATGTATATCATATATACCTTTGTTTGCCTTGCCGGCCTTCTTGTCTGCCAGATACTTGGGGCGCTTATGCCCAATGGCGATCCCCTTACAATAGTAGCACTCGGAATCGACTTAGGTCCAACTCGGGTTTTTTCAGCGCTGCAACAGGCTTGCCGCCTTACTTCCCTGCTTTTCCCTTCTTGTCTTTCTTGAAACCAGTTCCTATTGATCATCAACACTTGATGTTCCTTTTGATCTCCACTGCAGTTTTAAGCATTGTAAGCTCGGGAGAGACTTCTTCATGCCTTGCATATTATAGTTCATCACGAAGCTCTCATAGCTAGGTGGCGTAGACCCAGAACACGATGGATGCCTAAGTCAATGGGAATCGATATTCCCAAGGACACAAGCTTATCGGCGTAACCCGACATCTTGAGTACATGCTCACTAACGGAGTGCTCTTCCATCATGCAGCTAAAGAACTTTTCTGGCGTTGTACCTCTCTACAGCAAAGATGTGTCGAAATCATTTTCAACTCACCCATTGTATCAAATGCATTGCCGTTTAAACGCTTTAAGTTCCGCTCTAGCCCATACAATATGCCGCAATGAACTAAGTTGTGGTCCTCCCGACGAGTCCGATAGACATTCTTCTCCTCGTCGGGGCATCATCTAAAGGTGGGGGCCTAATCGCTTCTAGCACATATTGCTTTGTGCAGCAGAGGAGAATCCTCAAATTCATGGCCCATTCGAAAGTTGCTACCGTTCATTGCTAGTTTCTCTTTCTACATGAACACATTGAAATTAAAAGCAGGTGGTGCCATCTACAATAGAATTTGTAAAGTTTAGACTAAGTGTATGATAGATTGAGTTTAACTAATCTATATTACGAATGAACTCCCACTCAAAAACGACATCCTCGTGCCTTTTTGGTGATTACATGAACCAAATCCACTATACCAAGTCCGATCATCACGTGAGTCGGTATAGCTTCAAAGGCGAGCATCAAATGGGCATCATATCAACTATATGACTCATGCTTAACCTTTCGGTCCGTGTTCCGAGGCCATGTCTGTACATGCTAGGCTCGCCAAGTTAGAACCTTAGTATTGGCGTGTAACTGTTTTACACCCGAAATATGGTCGTGGATCCAAGAACACCCGATCATCACGTGATGTCTTGGAGCGACGAAAACATAATCGGTGCATACTAAAGGAAGAACACATTCTTATCTTGATATTTAAATGAGGGATCATCTTATTATGCTAACAAAGCGCCAAACAAGCAATATAAGATGCTATCAAAACATCATATGTTTATTAGTGAAATGATATGGTTCCCGCAGATGATCTCTATCATGTGCATCGTGGTATGATCACTATCATACATATATGTGTAAATCCAAGGTCTATGGATTTTACACGCTATGTGTGTTGTAAGAGTATCATCTCATACTTCTACGTACAACACTACCATATCATAACACTAGCCCAGCAACAATCTAAACTAGACGCCTCTAATTTATCCATTGCAAGTTTTACGTGGCTTAGGGCTTTCGAGATAGAACCGTTCTTACCTACGAACATGAACCACAACGAGGATAATCAAATTGTTGACAACTCGCTTGCAAAATAGATATTGACTATAGTAGGAGAGACAGACACCCGCTAGCCACTTAAGAAAACTAGTTGCATGTCAAGCGTGGAACAGGTCTCATGTGCGAGGACACGTAAAGTTTGTCCGGGCCGCTTCATCCCACTATGCCACCAATATCCAAAATTACAACAAAGGAGCAACAACATGATCATCATCGCCCACATACTCATATGTGTACTACCCGTGTAAAGTATCTACGCATAGATCCGGCTCTGATACCACTGTAGGGTTCGCAGCATAGAAAACAAAAATTTTCCTACGATGTGAACTATATACCAAGATCTATCTACTAGATACAAACAACGGGCGGATGTATATCCGTAGAGAACATACCCTTGAAGACCGACAAAGCTTAATGAGTTCAACTCGTGGTTGATGTAGACGATCTCTTGCCGATCTCAAGATCGAGAGGAAGTCCTAGCGCCGCAAATCAGCAACGCATCCGTGCTCGCACACGTTCGAGGCACAGCAACCTCCGCCTCCTCGCCCAGCGATGCAGGAAGCACAACTCTTTCTTCCGAATAGCCACCGGGAACATGTATCTCGCTAGTCCGAGACCATGGGGATAAATTCTAGAGGGGAGAGAGATCCTTCACGAGGAGGTGTGAGAGACAAGTGAGGAGGGGCTCCTTTTATAGGAGGAGGGCACCCAAGGGGTGGCCGCCATGGGGCTGCCCCTCCCCTCCTTCATTCATGTGGGTGGACACTCCACTCACAAAATGCCCTTTAAAATCCCTCCACTCAAAAGTCCACTCAAATTCCCATTAAATTTCCACCAAATTTAATGCAAACTCTCATTAAATAAAACTCTTTTATTTTATTCAGAATTTTGTCAATTACTTTAATGACAAACATTCACAAATAACCCCTTGCTAGAATTCTATTTCACATGCATAACCATTTTACGCAATTTCACCCGAAAACCTGTTTCGGTATCTAGTGAAATAAATTCCTGCGCTTGTTCATTCTTTCGCATGAAACATTTGCTCCAATTGGATGTCGGTGTCTTAAGTGTGTCACCCTACGGTTCGTGAATAATGCGGACATGATCGAGACCCTCTCGGATCAATAATCGAAGCGGGATCCGAGACCCATCGACTCCCCACACATTCAACGATGACTTTCTTGTGATTGTGAACCTTTTATGCTAGTATCTTAATCCCTTTGTTTCACGATATATTACATGTCCGAGATTCGATCATCGGTATCTCCATACCTAGTTTGATCTCGCATCGACATGCACTCTTTTCGCCTCGTGATATAACATTCTAGTGATCAAATCACTTGCTTGCAAGATAATCAATGTGATATCACCGAGAGGCCGAGTATATCTATCCGTCATCGGGATGAACAAATTCCACTCGATCCATGAGCCTCAACATAACACTTTATTAGTTCTGAATCCATCTTTATAATCACCCTGTTACGGTGTGACGTTTGATGTTATCAAGAAACTCTTCCGGTGTTAGTGATTGACATGATCTCATGGTCTAAGGATTAGGATCACTTCGTAAGTTGTTATAGCAATATAAACTCAATGACTTTGATCGTAATGCTATACTTTGGATGAATGTTCATGACACCATTACACTAATGTTGTGATCCCGTTATTAACAACATCCAATGTCCATGATCAGGAAACCTTGATCATCTTGTTATTCAACGAGCTAGTTTATGAGAGAGGCATAACTAGGAACTTTCTGTTTGTTTATTAAACACACATGTATTAACGTTTCCGTATTAATACAATTATAGCATGCAAAATAAACATCTATCATATACTTGTAATACACATAATAAACACTTTATTATTGCCTCTCAGGGCATATTCCCTTCATCATCGGCACTCTGAGCAGCATCCTTGGCCTCCTGAGAAGCATCAGCGCCGAGAACAATCGGCGTCGGCAGAAGAGGAGTCACAGGAGCAGGGGGAACGGCGGACAGGAGACCTTGCCGGAGATCACACCCCAAAGACGGAGACCGCACATGTGAACGCGCATAAAGGCAGCGAAATCAGAGTAATTCACGCCATCAAAGATCACCGGGCAGCGAGGAATCGCAACATAACCCGATGCAGAAGACATCTCTCTCTCTCTCTTTTTAAGCAAATCTGGTCAACGACAGCTGCAGGCAGATGCCAGCCAAATTCCGGCCAACCGAGAGGAAAGGCGGCGCCTAAGGGGAGGGGAATAGCAATTCAATCCACCGGGGATCGATTCCCGACAGTGATGACGGTCGGCGGCGGAGATCCGGTGATCTAGAGGAGATATGGAGAGTGGAGGGCGCGTGCAGAGGTTCCTGTGGCGGGGCGGGCGTCCTGTGGCGATGCAGGGGGGTCTGATCGGGGAGGAGGGCGGTGACAGGACCAGGCGGGACCAGGAGGGTCGAGAAGGACGAGTCCCGTCAGGGGGCAGGACGACATGGCGGTGCGGGAGGAGTCCGTCGGGCGTGCAGGTGACGGGCCAGCGAGACCAGAGGCGGGCCCATGGTATCGGCGGTGCAGGAGGAGTCCCGCGGCGGTGCAGGTGACGGACCAGGCGGGACCAGAGGAGGGGCCCGTCGAGAAGGAGTCCCGTCGGGTGCAGCTGGCGGGCAGGTCTGATCGGGGCCGATCCGATCTGGGATCTGGGAAATCGATCTGCAGAGGACCACGATCTGGAATCTGGGGAGTTTCACGCAAGCGGTGAGGCAGAACGAGAAGACTTCACGCAAGCGGCCAGAACGGGAATCGGCGATGACCGGGGCGAGCTGACGGCAGCGGTAGTCACAGGCAGAGGACCGGTGGGCACGGGAACCCTAAAACCGGCTCTGATACCATGTTAGGAATAGACAAGTTGTATTCCTCTGGAGGCCAAAGGCCACAATATATAGTACAGGTATAGGTGCAAATATGCAGGAAACCCCCTAACATACGGGGAAACTATAATATACAAATATATATATCTAACAACTATAACTATAGCCAGCTTAGGAAACTAGCACAAGTAAACCTACTCGACCTTGGACTAGCTAGGACAAAAAAATTGGTAGACTTAGACCAACCTAGACCTACTCCAAATCACACGTATACTAGACTTATCTAATGGGAATTTAAACTGACTCTTTCTCTCAAAATAGGCTTTCACCCCGCTATATTAATATAGCACACACACTGATACAAGAGTTTGAACAAAGAAAAGCTGGGGCAACAGCACAAACATGCCCGAAGAAAAAGAAATGAAGACAATGATGAATTGACAGAAGGTGATGACTTGCGATCGCTGCGCCCTCCAACTTATGCCCACCACGCTCCCAAGCACCCCGTAGCGCCGAGTATCAAGAATCACCTTCAAGAAGGGGAGCACCTCGACACGGAGCTGCTGCCCGGAAACGTTGGCCCTAGGGTTTCTCCCGACACTCAGAGTAAAGTGGACAGAGGCTTCCCAAGACGCCCTCTAGGAAGGAATGGTGCCACTCGAAGGCGGCACCGCGTTAGGGTCGGACGACCCGACAGAGATTTCTCCCACCCCCTGTCCATAAAAAACCCTGGCACAACGACGCACCACCACCAAACTTTGATGCCCACCAATACGCGCCACCACGAACAGGAAGTCACCAACACCGTCGCTTCGTGAACGCTGGCTCTCGACCTGAAGGGCGAAGAAATTCAAACTGAATGACTAGAGGCAAAAGATAATTTCTGATAACCTCCCCTAATCTTGACTTGTCATCCAATCATAGTCCTCTGGTCTTCACTCATTGCAGATTCACAACATATGCCCTTCAACTCAATATCAATTCTTTCTGGACTACTAGCCCAAGCATGCTGCCAAATTATAGCGTGCCACATGCAGAATAAACACATACCTAAAAAAACACATAGCCTCATGCATGAACTCATCTTGCTCGGTCCGTGTCCATCTTCATGTTGGGCTTCGTCTTTTCGTTGAGACACATCTTCGCCCTTGATGATACACCTCACCGGACCCCTCAATCCTGAGGCGTTTCGGTGCAACTGTCTTTGTTGTCGGTGACGCACCTTACCAACCAACACTTCACGTCTGATGGCAACACACCTTGTCATGTATACGCAACACATCATTTTGCACATGAACTCGCCAAAACTTCACGATTACGAACAGAACCGCAAGGACACAATATCCTTTTTCCGCTTGCTCCGGCACATACTTTTCTTCGCTAGTGACACAAACTGTCGGAGCCCGTGGCCCGTCAACACCGTCGAGAATTCAAAATTTGAATGCCATGTATCCGCTCCTCCCGTTGTTGTTTTTATCCTCCTGGAAGAAACTACTTCTAACATTCTGATTGGTAATCAGCTTGTGATGTATGGAATCGAAGCTTACCATAGTAGTACTATCATCTGGGTCTTTAGACATGGGCATTATATTTGCCTTATGTTCTTGTTATGTTGACACCAGTGCACTATTAGGGAAAGCCTTATATAAATAAGGATACCGCCGGTGCACTAAATTGAAGGTGTGCCGACGCCCCTACATAACGACGCACCGATGCTAACCATGTACACCCCCCCCCCCCCCACGACAAAAAAAGTAAAATTCATTTTGTTATTTGAAATCTAGATTATTATTGCTTGTTCATTTTTGTTTATTTAAATAGTTTTTGAAATTAAAAAAATGCATGTGAAAGGATGGCCCAAGAGTTAATAGTATTGATAGCATACAGTTATCAACAAAGTAAAACCTTCCTTTTAGAAACACATTGCGAAGGGACGAAAAAGTTAAGTGTGCTAGATCTACAGTAATATGAGGATAGGTGATCGATCGAGAAGTGTGAGTATGAGTGAGCGATTTGAACTGCGATTAAGTATGCTTAGATATAAAATTATTCCCAGTGTGATTAAATGGTTAAATAATTCAAATATTATAAAAAATTAATTTTTTTTTGAAAAAAAAATTGGAATAAATTCTAACACTTACCGCCGGCAGCGCTAAATTATGGTAAACCTTCCCTAGTAGTGGTGTCGGGGTTCAAGATCACCTGCAATAGAATTGCAAATAATATGTGATGTGAGTGACATACTACAACAAATTATAGAAGTGAATATAGCATATCCGGTGTTCATAATTGTTATCCACATAAAATTGGCTAGAACCCATTCTGCTTTGCAAAACCTGAACTGAACCGACTCTTAAGTCCGTACACTAGCAGATTCTAGAGGGGAAGTGAACATACCCCCGACTTGTAAAATACAACTAGGGAATATGCCACGGCGTCACGCCGGGTGTGATCCCGTAAAATAGTTGGCCAGATGTACCGCTGGAGATCACCTGATATATAATTTAGTACAAATTGTTGTCTCAAGCTGACGTGGAAGATAGTCGTACTATATTTCCTGATAAAAAAGAGGCGAAGGGCTATGAAATTATTGTCGAAGAATTAAAAATCTCAAAAGAATCTAAAATTACCGATGACGAATTGCGGCCTAGATTATCAGTGGGTGCCCACCACAAATTTATGTCTAGGAGAGTGTGTCGGAAAATTATCGCAGAAGAATAACTGTTGGTGAATTTTAAAAAGAGAATCACGTTTGGAGTAAATAGACACGGGGAATTACGACCGGGAGAATATGTCTGAAATTACTGCCAAAGCATAGAATAGAAGTCCACGAAAATTACCGCGAGAGAATTACAATGGTGGAAGTACTCACCGCCAAGGAGATATGGATAATTGTGGTCAGGAAATTACATATAGAAAATCATCTCGAAAAACTATTAGTCTAAGTATGAAAAAAAAATGCACCTTAGGTAAGACCAAGGAAATTATTAGCGGGAAATGATATGTATGTCGGGAAATTACCGAGATACCGGTTTAGATCAGAAAATTATTATAAAAAATTAGACGAAGGCCATCGAAAAGTTATGGATAAATTAACCATCAGAAAATTATTGTTGCGTAAGTTGTTTGATTTATCGCGATGCA
Organism: Avena longiglumis; assembly: GCA_030063025.1. NCBI lineage: Eukaryota > Viridiplantae > Streptophyta > Magnoliopsida > Poales > Poaceae > Avena > Avena longiglumis. The sequence goes on from CP125978.1 coordinate 77,396,794, forward strand.
TTGGCCAAAAGTATAAAGTTGCTTAGAATTTACAGTCCAAAAAATTAGAGCAGTGCGACGTGTCGTGAGGCCATTGCCAAACGAAGAAAGTTCATTGAAATTGCCATGCAAAATTATAGTTGAAAAATTATAGATTTGCGACTTATGGCCAGACGATTGGGCAAAAGTAAAAATTACAATACCTGATGTGGACCTCTAGATCAAAAATCGACGGCCGAAAAAGCAGCACGAACTATTCATGGTCAAGGCACAGTGCATGAACAGTGGGTGAACAGTGCCGTACAAGAGGCCGCTAACCCCCACGCACTTTAATATATAGGTACTAGGGAATTTGGCACGGGCGTGACGCGGCGCCCCTGAGGAACAATATATGAATTAATCGATCAAAATTGTTGCTAGAGATTATTATTATGTGAAGTTTCGACGGAAGACAATGATAACACTATTTGTAGATAAAAAAGGCGGCGGATGGTGCATTAGTGTTGACGAATAAAAGTATAATAAAATTGAATTTTCAATTATGAATTACACCAAAATATTACTCACCCATGAAAAATTACCGAAAGATAACTACCATGTGAAAATCACAAATGGAAAAATATGACGAAATAAAATAACCCTAACAGAAATACTGTTGTCGAAGTAAGATTAGACAATAGCACACCATCGTAAAGTTACCGTCGGTTAATTAGAATAATCAAGAAATAGAGCCAAAAATATTATCATAGACGTAGGATAACTACCTCTATAAAAATATATCCCGATACATTGTGTCCGTTAAGTAGAAAAATTGGATCAGAAAATCTAAGCCGAATAGTTGGAGAAGATGAACATAAAAAATATATGACGTGACACGATTGGAGAAAATTAGAATATAAATAGTACACACGTACACGTAGGCCATCGGATAACTGACGAAAAAGGTGGGTTAGAAAATTTAAGCAGAATATCAGAAAAGATAAATGTAAAAAAATTGGTTAGACAAGAAAATTTTAGTAGAAAGTTGCATTGCATCTACGTGACGTGACACGCGATACAAAATTAAACTGCGAATAGCACAGCCACGGGCGCGGGCTGCCGGATCAAAGATGAACGTGATTGGGCAAAATTAGATGATGAATAGTACACGCGCGGATGCGGACCGCCGGATCGAACGAATGTGAATGGTGGGAAAACATACAATATATCAATTAGGACAAGAAAATTTTAGCCAGAAAGTTGTGTTGCGTCGTCGTGATGTGGCACGCGAATGGACAAAATTAGACTGCGAATAGCACACGCACGGACGCGGACAGCTGGATCGAATGGACGGAAAAGGTGGGCTAAAAAATTTAAGTCGAATAGTTAAAAAACATATATGTAAAAAATTATCCGTTAGTAAAAGAAAATTTTAACCAAAAAGTTCTGTTGTGTCTACATGCTGATCAAAAATAAATATCTGTTAGGGCAAAGAAATTTTAGCGAAAAAGTTATGATGCGTCAATGTAACGTGACACGCGATTGACCAAATTAGACGATGAATGATGCGTCAATGTAACGTGGCACGCGATTGACCAAATTAGACGATAAATAGTACAGGCGCGGTCACGGATTGTCGGATCAAATGGCCGGAAAAGGTGGGCCAGAAAATTTTACCGAAAAATTGTGCTATGTCTACCTGACGTGACACGTGATTGGATAAATTAGACAAAGAGTAATATACATGCAAACGCGGATCGTCGGATCGAATGGCCGGTAAGGCCGGTAAAGGTGGCAAAAAAAAAGCCGAATAGTTAGAAAAGATAAAGATAAAAAATATCAGAAAAGAAAACTTTAACCAAGTAGTTATGTTACTTCTAAGTAACATAGCACGTGATTGGATAAATTAGACAAAGAGTAATACACGTGCAAACAAGGATCGTCGGATCGAACGGCCGGTAAGGCCGGTTAAGGTGGCAAAAAAAAACAAGCCGAATAGTTAGAAAAGATAAAGATAAAAAATATCATTTGGAAAAGAAAATTTTAACCAAATAGTTATGTTACGTCTATGTAACGTGGCACGTGATTGGATAAAATTAGACAAAAATAGTACACGCGGATACAGACCATCTAACCAGAAATGGACGGCCAGGAAGAACCCGTTTACTGTTCATCCACATATACTGTTCATTCTCAATGAACGGTGGCCAGAGTGCTCACATGACGTGAATACCGCGAGCCTTAATATATAGTTATACTAGGGAATTATGCGCGGCGTGACGTTGCACCCGTGTTGTTCATTCGGTAGCTCTCATTGGATGTTCTGGTCGCCGTGATAGCATAGAGAGTGCATCGGTGATTGCTGTAATGGGAGTACAACATGGTTTGAACAGTGCTTTGTAGTATTATTGGAAATTTGCAAATAGAATCCAGTTTTAATATGTACCTGCAAAAGTCAAGTTTCTGCCTATGCGTGTTTCTTTGCTACTGGTAGAAAATTAAATAGGTAACAGAGTCAATAATATAGCAGGTTTGTTTAATTAACTGATTATTAGGTTGAGTTCAAATATTTTTCCCTGCATGGACAGGCAGCATGTAAGCTGCAAAAGTGTGCTTGGCTGCTATGAACTGAGGTAGTATCGTTCAGTTATTGGTTTGCAACAGAAGTTTAAAATAAAAGGCTTACAATAATATCGTCAATGTCTTGCTTTCCTCATGCATACAGCATAGTGTGGAGGGCGTCAGCTTGCGCCGTTTTTTCGCTGTCACGTTCGACAATATAGTGTTGTCATTGGAAGCTGCAGCAGAATATAAATCATATGTTAGATTATGGTCCGTTATATTGCTGTTGAATGGACAAATGTCATGGCGCAGTCGTTCTGACCTGTTATGGAGCGATTCAGTTTTAGGAATTGGTGTGTTCAAGTGCTCTTAAATGGAAATAAGCCTCTGTGATTATATGCAGTTAGTTGGAATACAAAAGATCAATTCACTAAGTAGCATCATATTGTTGGACAAAAGATCAATCCGTAAAGTAGCACCATATTGCGTGGATGTGCAGAATGTATGGGAGTGATTTGTTCTTTTGTTCTTTGTTTTTGGACCAGCGAGTATGAAACGTTGAAATCTTATATATCAGACTTTCTTTCAGTTTGTCTCTGAATGTGGATATCTGATCCTGTGCTACAAAGCCTTCTATCATATTGCCCTGGAGAATGAATTGGATGTAAATGTGCATTCCATAAAGATGGATCTAAAATGAACATCCAAGTAAAACAAAAGAAGACACTTGCAAGTAGGCCCTATTTAGAGGCCCCTGTCCTGGTCTAAACATCTGTGGAAAGCCCTCTTACCCCTGAAGACGAAGATCTTCGTGTGGCAAATGCTCTGCGATCGCCTTCCTTCGGGGACCGAGGTGGCCTTGCGTCAGGGGCCGGGGGACGGGTTGTGTCTATTATGTTCCGCGGCCCGATTCCTATGGAACTTTGTTCGAGAAGCCCTGGGCCCCGACTGGGACGCCCAGGATCTTGGACTATTCCTAGAATCCCGCGCTTCCGGACCAAATAAGGGGCGTCGCCTCTTCTGGCTCGTGTTCGCGGCAATGATGTGGAACCTGTGGACGATTCGTAATAAGATGGTGATTGAAAAGCTATTCCTCCCCCGTGCCACTGACTCGATCTTCAAACTCCTCGCCTTTTTGCAGCAGTGGTACCCGCTTTGTAGGCGCCAGGAAAAGGAGCAGCTGGACGCCATCCTCAGACGGCTGATTGAGGAGGCTTGTCGCATCGCTCCACCACCACCCCGCTCTTGAGCCTCGCCGGCTTGTTGGCCCCCCGCTCGTCTGGATGTCTGTAGTTCTTGCTGGCTCACTATGTGTTCGGGGTTGTTCTGCCCCTCAGGCTGCTGGTTGCTGTAATGTGTGTGTGTGTGTGTGTGTGTGTGTGTGTGTGGTACTCTATGAAACTTTGTATGAATGGTTGCTTTATTTATAAAGCTGGGCGAAATATTATTTCGAGAGTAATGAAATTTACTGTTAGTGATTAGGGCAGGTAAATTAATATTTGGATCATAGGGGTTGGAACATATGATGGACGTGTACAAAAATCAGACAACGTATATAGGTTGATATAATGAAATAAAAAAGATCACTCAGCATCTAAAAAAGAAAATTAGGTAAGTATATATCGGAAATATACCTGTTGATCAAGAAAGACCAGTCCCACCTTGTACACCTCTTGCCATTGGTTCTTGTTCTCCCAAACATGGTGAGCCGGTGGATAATTCCCGGTACAGATCCGTGGCCAGACAAATCTTTCATTGATCTAACTTGCATTGTTGATCCAATGAATCTTCTACATATAAGAATGACGAAAACCAGAAAGATTAGACATGAGCCTTTTGATAAAAGGAAAATTAATATTACTATATACCTCATTCAAAGGAGAAAGGAAAATGAGAAGGCAAAAATTATAGCAGGATAGGATGAATAATATAAGCAATGGATCTAGGCATGAAACAAAATGAGTACCGGAAGGAAGGATGTTGTCTCCTGTACGTCACTAGTGTAAAAAGGGCATATAGTCCCGGTTTTGTACCTGGGACTGCGAAATCGGGACTAAAGTCCCCTATTTCTAGTCCCGGTTTGTTACAACCGGGACTAGAGGGCCACCACATGGCCGTTTTTTGCTGCGGGGGATGAAGGACCTTTAGTCCCGGGTCGTAATACGGCCCTGGATTAAAGATTTTTTTTCAATTTTTTTCGAAATTTTTTTAATTTCTTTTCTAAATTTTTTCTTGAACTTTTGAATTGTTTGACGCGTAATCCTCTCACTTGTAATATTTTTAGCACTAAGTATATTTAATCTTAGGTCAAATTACACTTGTTGTCAAACTTCCCATTTGGTCACCCATATCATATCAATCCTATTACCGGATGTCCTTGCGTGAAGCCCTTTTGTACCTTGTTGACAACACTATCATATCAATCCTATTAGCCCATATCAATATGTCATACATCTTTATTTATTGAAACTACAAACAACTATTTTAGTAAACAACAATAAATAAGTAATTATAATATTGTAATATAATGAAAGTAAAAAACTAAATAAAATAATATTTTATTCATTTTTTGCCATTATATTTACTATTAATTTTAAAGGCGTGGTGAATGCCTGGTGTCACACATGGAAAATTTACATAAAAATGCCACCCACAGATTTCCTCTCCCCTTATCTCTCTTTTATCACGTGCAAAATTGTGTTACCTAAAACAAACATCCATGTTTGTCTCAACAGCAAACAGAAAACCTCCACGTAAAGCTCCCGTGTCTCAACAAACTCCATCTGCTAACAAACTCTATCTGCTACGTCCTTGTCAAGCTAGGATTAAAATCCCGCTAGGCATAGCAATTCAAATCCACTGCTACGTCCTTCTTCTTCTTCATCAAGCTGTCTTCCTGACAGAACGCTGCGGCTCGTCGCATTCCTTCGTCTTCATCAATCTGTCTTCCTGACAGAACACTGTGGCTCGTCGCATTTTGCAGTAGTAAAAGGCCCGCTTGCCATCGCTCTGGTCGTCGTCTTCGTCGGGAGAACAACGCTGGTCTCATCTTCATCCAGCTGACAAGGTTCCGTGCAATCTACACCCATGTTTCAAATGTCAGAGTCAACCTGTTGCAACCAAAGATACAACTCATAAAAAAGGACCATTGCGATAAAAAAAATATTTATCAAGCCTTGATCTATTTTAGACCCAAAAAGGAGTATGTTATTATTTATTTTAGACCCACAATATTTATCAAGCCTTGATCTATTTTACTCCATCTCATTTCAGCAAAGGGTGCCTACCACAAGCGATTGTTTCCATTGATTTGTTGTTCTTATTAAAGGGAAGAATGGTTCCTGATAAAGGGAAGAATGGTATGTACAACTATCAATGGACATGTTGAAATTCTTGTGAACAACAAATAAGATATTTGTCACATGTCAACAGTGCTTGATGACAATGAAAATTCAGAGCGATCATACGCCATTGGTTTGCCGCGTCCACAAACTGGTTTGTTCATACATGAATATTTGGCAGATCAGACACTTGTGTCGTCTGATGATGATGACCAAATACCACTAGGGGTGACCTTTCCAACTCAAAGTACTCTCACAATGAGAGGAACTCCAATGGTTGGGGAAAGCTCAAACGGTATGAAATGTGGCTTGCGTTTTTTCAACAATGTTTATTATTCATGTGTTTGCACTATTTATGGATTATGTGGGATTGCCAACAGCCATCAACACAGACATGCAGTCACAACTGAGAATGTCCATTCCAATTCAAAGTACACTCACGATAGTAGGTACTCCGGAGCCTAGGGAAAGCTCAAACGGTATGACATTCAAACTAGCTGTATGGTCTTCTGACTAAATGTTAATATCAGTGGAGTGTTCTGCCTATTAGGTGCAACTATGTATTTGCTGACATGTGTGTCATTATTGTAGACATTCAAGATCAGATCAGACAGATGCCACGTGATCGTCAAAGAGCTTGTCGGCTAAGTTTAACCCCTGAGGAGAGGCAAGGACAAAATGCACGTAGATGCACAAGTAGGCGAGCGCTAACAAATACTGAGCGGCAACAAGAAAATGCACGTTGAAGAGAAAATAGGCGAAACTTAACAATTGAGCAATCACAAAGAATCAATATAAATCAAAGAGCATGTCGGCATCGGTTAACACCGCAGCAGACCCTCGTGGTTAATGCCAATAGAAGAGCACAAAGGCAGAGAATTTTGAAAATCTAAAAAATCGCTAAACGCTCTGGTCCTTGCGAGCATATGCGAAATCTCGTTCTCGTCATTTTGGTATATTATACGATTTTTTTCGACATCGTATGCAAAAGTTACGGTCATTTTACCGTGGCATGACTTTTTTTTGCAGAAAAATTCAAAACTCATGTTTGTTAATTTTCCTAGAAACTATACCACATTATCTTCCTAAATATGAAAGGATTTAATTTTTTAAAGTGTTTATCATTTTCTTTTATTTTTTGCAAAGCCTAAAAAGGCGATCCAAGGGGTGTGTGGAGTTGGTGCAGAATAGTTAGGCGTAGGGCAAGGTGCCCTACTATTAAGTTTATACATCCGTGGCGCACATGACATAGTGCGCCACAGAACTTGCCACAACCGTGGCGCACGTGGCATAGTGCGCCACAGAACTTGCCACAACCGTGGCGCACGTGGCATAGTGCGCCACAGAACTTGCCACAACCGTAGCGCACCTACCCCATGTTCGCTACGGGTACGTGGCATGCGGCTGGCAGGCCCCTGGCCCATACATATCTATGGCGCACATACCCCATGTGCGCCACGGTTGTTCTAGTTACTAGTAGGGCACTACCCACAGATGAGCCACGCCTATTTTACCCGTGGGGCACTTCAACCATGTGAGACACGGATGTACGGATTACCTATAGCACTTTTCTTAGTGGACGACCAGGAAGAACCCGTTTACTGTTCATCCACATACACTAGTGGAAACGAGGGCTTTTGTTGATCCCGAAAATGGGCTTTAACACCGGTTCTTCTACGAACCGGTGTTAAAGGGGGGGCCGTACCAGCGTGGCCTCTGCGGCATTAAAGGAGCCCCCCCTTTAACACCGGTTCGTGCCACGAACCGGTGTTAAAGGTCCCTCCACCCTTTAACACGAACCGGTGTTAAAGGGTGGCTATATAAGACCCCAGCCCACACACACCCCACTCTTCCATTCTTTCACATTTTGGAGCCTAGCAAGAGGTGTGAAGAGTGCTAGTTGTGTTTTTTTCATATGCACTAGAGGTGTTCGTGAAATGCCGAGAGCTCAAAATAAGCTTTCTTGTTGCTCTTTCCGTCTCGGCCGAGGTCGGCAACTATAGTTTCATGTGTCATTGATGTACTATATATATAAATGGTCATCTCCTATTATTTTTGATATATACTACATATTAATGCAGATGAATCGGCAATGGATGTACGGTGACCACCGCACTTCCGAGTACATTACGGGCCTCCAAAATTTCATCGTTGTGGCTAATGCAAACTGTGGTCACAATGGTTTTATGTGCTGTCCGTGTGTTCCGTCGAACAAGAAAGACTACTCAAATACCAGAACCATTCACGCCCACCTTCTTCGATCTGGTTTCATGCCCAGCTATAATTGTTGGACCAAGCACGGAGAAAAAGGGGTTGTGATGGAAGACAACGAAGAAGAAGAGGATGATGAAAACTATGATAATATGTATCCTGAATATGATGATAATGCAACGGAGGTAGATAATGAAGATCAAGAGGAGCGGATGGGCCCGATGACGATCTTGGTCGGGCCATTACTAATGCAAAGGAAGAATGTGAAACAAAGGAGAAGGAGAAGCTGGAGCAGATGTTAAAGGATCACAAAACATTGTTGTATCCAACTTGCGAAGATGGCCTCAAAAGCTAGGTGCACTGGATTTGCTGCAATGGAAGGCAGAGAATGGTGTGTGACAGCATTTTCAAAGTTGTTGGTAAAATGAAGAATCTTCTTCCAAGAAATAATGAGTTGCGACAAGACATACCAAGCAAAGAAGGTTGTCGCCTCTAGGATTAGACGTGCGTAAGATACATGCTGCATTAATGATCGCATCCTCTACATGTGAGAAGTACGAGAATTTGGATGCATGCCCGGTATGCACTGCATCATGATAAGATCGACGAGACGATCTGCGATGTTGAGGGCGAGGCCCCTAGGAAGAAGGTTCCGCCAAGGTTATGTGGTATGCTCCTATAATACCACGGTTAAAACGCTCTTCGTAAATAAAGAGCATGCCAAGTTGTTGCGATGGCACATGGAAGACCGTAAGAAAGACGCGATGTTGAGACACACCGATGGGTCAGTGGAGAAAAGTCGAGAGTACCCGGACTTGCACGTGACGCAAGGAACTTAAGGTTTGGTCTAAGTACGGCATGAATCCTTTTGGTGAGCAGAGCTGCAGTCACACGACGTGACCCTATGTATCTATAACCTTCCTCCTTGGTTGTGTATGAAGAGGAAGTTCATTATGATGCCAAGCTCATCCAAGGCCCGAGGCAACCCGCAACGACATTGATGTGTACCTAAGGCCATTAGTTGAAGAACTTTACAGTGGGCCAAACCAGGTGTACGATGTGGGATGAGCACAAAGGGGAGCCATTTGACCTACGAGCATTGCTTTTCAGAACCATCAATGATTGGCTGCTTAGTAACATTTCAGGCGTATAAACAAGGGATACAATGCATGCACACACGTTTAGATGATACCGAAAGTGTATATTTGGATAAATGTAAGAAGGTTGTGTACCTAGGGTATCGCCGATTTCTTCCGAACTGCATCCAAGAAGAAAGAAAGGCAAGCATTTCAAACGTCGCGTAACCCGAGGAATCCATCCTCCGCATCGTGAGGAGGTATTTGGTATGGTCAAGGACCTAGAAGTAATCTTTGGAAAAGGTCCCGCAGTCTGTTCGAATGACGGCGGACACGCCCATGTGGAAGAAGCAATCTATATTTTGGGACCTACCCTATTGGAAAGTCTTAGAGGTCCGCTCTTCAATCGACGTGATGCACGTGAAAGAATGTTTGCGTGAACTGCTAGGCTTTCTAGGAGTGTATGGGAAGACAAAAGATACACGGAAGCACGACAGACTAGCAACGCCTCAAGAGCCTATGCATCCCGAGAACGAAGGGTAAACGATGCCACTTAACTCCTGCCTACGCTCTTACCAAAGCAGAAGGAAATCTTTTTGAATGTCTCGGCAGATATCAAGGTCCCGTCGGCTTCTCGTCGAATATAAAGGGAATAATAAATATGGCAGAAAAAATTCCAAAACCTGAAGTCTCATGATCGCCACGTGATTATGACACAATTGCTTCCGATTGCATTGAGGGGCTTCACCGAAAATGTTCGAGTACCCATTGTGAAGCTATGTGCATTCCTCAATGCAATATCTCAGAAGGTAATCGATCCAGAAAGCCTACCAGGGTTACAAAAAGATGTGGCCCAATGTCTTGTCAGCTTTGAGTTGGTGTTCCCACCATCCTTCTTCAATATTATGACGCATCTCCTGGTTCACCTAGTAGAAGAGATTGCCATTCTCGGTCCTGTATTTCTACACAATATGTTCCCTTTGAGAGGTACATGGAGTCTTAAAGAAATATGTTCATAACCGCTAGGCAAGGAAGCATCTCCAAGGGCTATGTAATGTAGGAGGTCATTGAGTTCTGTGTTGATTTTATTCTGACCTTAAGGCGATTGGTGTTCCGAATCACGACATGAGGGAGACTGTGGAAAAGGCACCCTAGGATGTAAAGCAATGATATGTAGGGACGCATTCTCTCAATCAAGCACACTACACGGTTTTACAAAGATCTATCTTGGTTGCCCGTATATCAATGAACACAAGAATTTAATACGCCTCAAACACCGGCGGTCGATGAATGGATTATAAGTGAACACATGGCGAGTTTGGCTGGTCGCAAGACTTCTCACGAATAATACCATTTGTACTTGTTGGCTGTGACACCGTCTTCGATCGTATGTACTTTCCAAGGGTACGAGATAAATGGGAATACATTTTACACGATAGGCCAAGATAAAAGAGCACCAACCAAAAAGTGGTGTCCGCTCGATGCGCAGAAGACAATGGGCAAAAGACCACGTATTATGGGTTCATAGAGGAGATATGGGAACTTGACTATGGACCTAATTTTAAGGTCCCCTTGTTTCGATGCAAATGGGTCAAGCTAACAGAGGAGGGGTTGAGGTAGACAAGAAGTACGGAATGACAACGTGGATCTCAACAATCTTATGAAGAACTTAGACGAACCATTCGCCCTAGCCAATGATGTGGCTCAGTTTTCTATGTGAAGGACATGTCCGCACCAAAAAAAGAAAAATATGCAAACGAATACATCATATGATGAGCCAAAGCGTCACATAGTTCTTTCTGGGAAAAGAAACATCGTGGGAATCGAGGACAAGATGACATGTCAAGATTATAATAAGTTTGATGAAATTCCGCCTTCACAAAGGAAAACTGACCCAAGCATTCCGTTAAGTAAAGAAGATGCTCCATGGTTACGAAGCGATCATAAGGAAGGGCATATGCCAAGAATTTCATGCTCATATTATGTAACTCTAGTTCATGTTTTAATACATGTCTTGAGTGTTAGTCATGTTTTCTGGATGGACCGGAGTATGAGAAGAAGTTGTCCCGATTACTTACCATTAAGATCTGATCTCCAAACGCTACTGTCACATTTTAGGGGGTGCCTCTATGACTAGTTTCTTGGAGATGCCGGAGGACTAGGCTCGTCGGCATCTCCCGAACTCGTAGTGGTGTCCCGCTCTCAAAACCATCTTGCAGCTTTGTAACTTGTCTAACTAGATCAATACACCGAGCTAACTAATTTCACATATTAGGAGTGCCTATGACCAGTTTCGGAGATGCCGAGGACTGGGCTCATCTCCCCGAACTCCGTAGTGGTGTCCCCGCCTCAAACCGGGCCGGAGGACTAGACTCACAAGGATGCCTATTTATAGTACAAGCAGCTCGACATAGTGTTGACACTTACAAAATAATGTCGACACTCACCCCTATTATTAGTCGGTTGGTGTCTCCAACCGACTAAAGGTTCATCTTTAGTCCCGGTTGGTGACACCATCCGGACAAGGTACACGCCACGACATAATGTCGACATGCACTCACCTCTATTATTAGTGCCGACTGTTTTGTCCCGGTTGGTGTCTCCAACCGACTAAAATTCATCTTTAGTCCCGTTGGTGTCCAACCGACTAAAGGTTCATCCCGCCATTTTTCCCGCCATTTTTCTCCCGCCATTTTTCTTCCTTGATTCTTCCGCCATTTTTCTTCCCGCCATTTTTCTTCCCGATTCTTCCCTCCAGTTCTTCCCGCTAGTTCACTATATATATATGTAGGGGTTGGCCTCATTGTCATTGCACATCTCTAGACTCATATCGCAACCTCATCACTCTTTCCCATGGCTTCCACCGTAGCACTAACCCCAGAGGCGAGGCGCTGTCGAAAGGCCCGTCGGCTGGATGCTGAGCGGCGGAGGCGTGCCGATTCCTCCTGTCCCTCTAGGTGTGACGTGTCGGATGGCCATCACGAACCACTACTACTTCCAGCTCACGCCGAGCAAATGAGGAATCCCGGATGGCATCCCGACTATTTCTACTTGGGAAGCCTTCTTCGTGGATCGGCATGAGAGGGCGCCAGCACGAGGAGGACGCCCACCTCCTCCTAACTTCAACGAGGCCGGCCGGCTATGGTGGCGCAGTGGGACTCTCCCAGTCCATGGCCTATGACACCGCCGCCGACTCTAACCCCCGCTCAAGTCCAGCCCACGCTACCCTCAAGTCCAGCCCGTGCGGAAGGTTCAATTACGGTGACCCCTATTACAGGTGTAGGTGAGCATGACGAATCACTCCAACATTCGAACAAGTTCGCCGATTGTTACTTAATCGCCATGTATCTTAATTTTCAGTTCTTTTATGTATCTTAATTTTGATTCCAGTTAAATATTATTGTTAACTGCCATGTATCTTAATTTTCTTTATATATCTTAAAAAGCCCTTTAATGCATGAAATAAGTGTTTATTTATTTTAAAAATTTCATGTAAAGTAAATATAAAATCATTTACATGAATGGATAGATATTATTTTTCTGAAAATTATGATATATTATTCATATTTTCTGAGTTGAAATGAAAAGATATGAATTTTCTAAATTCATATCATATTTTTGAATTAAAAAGCCCTTTAATGCATGAAATAAGTGTTTATTTATTTTAAAAATTTCATGTAAAGTAAATATAAAATGATTTACATGAATGGATAGATATTATTTTTCTGAAAATTATGATATATTATTCATATTTTTCTGAGTTGAAATGAAAAGATATGAATTTTCTAAATTTCATATCATATTTTTGAATTAAAAATGCCCACTTTAACACGGTTCCGATGCGAACGGTGTTAAAGCAGTTTATTTCCCTTTAACACCCGTGTTAAAGGTAATAAATGCGCTGGACTTTAACATTAACACGAACCGGTGTTAAAGGGGGGGGTTATTCACCTTCCTCCCTTCCTTTCTTCCCCAGAGAGCTCGATCGATCGATGAGCGCGCCCGCCCGTCTCACCGCCGCCTCTCTTCCGCATCCTTCCTTCCTCTAACACCTCCTTCCGCCAGCCCATCCATCCGCCACCACTTCCCTCTGATACCGCAGTGACGTAGGAGGGCGAGCGAAGCAGGCAGACGAGCAGCAGAGCGGCGCGGGCGGCAATACGGTTTCTGTTATACTGCGGCGGCGGCGTGTGGCGAGCCGCTTTGTCGCTTCGATTTCTTGCAGCGAGGCAGCGGCGCGGCAGGCGCGCGGCGTTGGCGGCCGCGGCGGCGGGCGTGGCGGCGAAGCTTCTGATTCTGGCGGAAGGCAGCGGAACGTCCTTGTGAGTAGCCGGCGAACGGTGCAGGCCAGCCCGAGAGCGGCGAGGCCGGCGGACGGCGGCGCGCCAAGACACGAGCCTCGCGCTGGCGAGCGCGGGCGCTGCGGGCGGGCCGAGCCTTGCTGTTTTGCCGCTGTGCCGGCTGCGCGGCGCGGCGAGGGCGGGAGCTGCGAGGCCGGCGCGCGGCGGGCGCGAGGCGGCGGGCGGCGCGTTTGCAGGCCTCGCGCGCAGCCCGGGACTCCGCCCCGGTGAGCTTGCTCAGATGGATGGTCGTAGGTTAGGTATGACGTGGGGTCCAGCGCGCAAGGTTGGCGTGGCGAGGCCGTGGTCGGGCTTGTGGCGGCAGGGAGGTGGGAACCGCGGGGTAAGATGGGAGATGCAGTTTGTTGAGCGAGGGACAAACCCAGAACATTGTCGTTGTATCTTGTGATTGCTATATTAATATAGCGGGCGCAGCCTATTTCGAGGAGCCCGACCATCTCGCCTCTTCCCCGCCGGAGCTCGTGAGGCCACGCCTCAACGCCGCCCGCCTCGACAAGCCCGCTAGCACCGCCGCCCGACGAGACCAACGTCACCCCAGCCACGTGTGTGATTCTTGACTCATCTGATTAAAACTTGTTTGCTCGATAAATTGTACTACATGCATAGATTAAAACTTGTATACAAATTGGACCTCGACTCATTTGTGTATTTATTTGTGTATTTTGGTATGAATAATATGTATATTTGTGTATGAATCCAAGTCCACTTGAATGTTTACACTCTTACTCTAGATAATATTATTGTTTTAGAAACTATGGATCCACTTAGTAGAAACCTTGAAGAAGAAGAAATAATGGAGAACATTATTGAGGACACCTCACAATATCTGAACTTGGAGGACATGACGATAGCTCAAGTACTAGTCATGGAGAATATGAAGACTCGGTGAACGCAATTTAATGGTTACAAAGTCCGCGAGGTATATGCATTGATTAAGCCTCGGTGACTTCAACCAACAATCTTCTTCTACATGTATTAATTAACGCTTTCTTCTTTTAGCCCTTGGATCGACCAGCCGCAACCATCTTCTTCTCTGAAAAGAGCAAGCGAGGCGAGCCAATTGAAAGATCGCAAAGTTCACGATCGAAGCAGTCCGTGTTGATGGCAGGCCGATGGAGCCCAAGAAGGCCGCAGACAAATTTATACGTCAGGCTGGAGTTCTTGTTAGGGACCAAATCCCAATCATAATTGAATATTCACTACAAGGAATATGGCTATATATGACCCTCCATTTTCGTCACAAAATCGTCATAGTAGTGTGTTTATGACGATTCTATGACGATTTTGAGATCGTCAAAAGCTGGGCGTCGCAAATGAACTATAACGACGATTTTGATGAAATCGTCATAAATGTCTATGACGATTTTGGATCGTCATAACCTCTATGACGATTCAATATCGTCATGGGAAATAAGGCCTAGCCACGTCAGATCATACGTGGCACACAATCAGCCCGGTCCATTACTATCGTTGGTATGGGCCAAGTCCAATAATTTAGTTTATGTTTTTTTATATCAATTCCGTCCAACTATATGGGCCAGGCCCAACATGAAGGCCTTTTTATTTTCTAGTCTAGGCCTTTTATAGTTACTCCTTTTTTATTTTTGACATTTTATTTCTTTTATTTCCGCCTTTTATTTTTAGCAGTCCCACTTGTTAATTTTATTTTTCATGTGTTAAACCTCCCACGATTTGACAATAATTGATCAACTAATAATTTATTCATAAAGGCAAGAATATTTTGACAATAGACATACACTTCAAATTACAATAGGTTCAAATCACATACTATACAATATATGTCCCAGCACTCACACTTCAAGTCACATTATACAATAATATCCAGACCCACACACTTCAAATTACAAAGCCCATGGTTCCAATAATATACTACATCTTTCTTCCTGTTAGGCCATTCACATTTCACATGAACTTCATAAAAGTAGATGAAATCAATATCTGCTGGCCTAGAATTCCTCTCGGTGTACCTACATATCAGCTCAAAGAGTAAAACACAAAATAACAAAAATATACTCAGCTTTTCAATGTATGATAATGAATTAGGATCACTAGCTTTTCAACAAAAAAGCACCTGCAAAGAACTGAAAGTGCACAACCAACCTTTGAACTTAATCTGCTCTCGGTTCTTGATCTTGCTCAAGGGTGTTCCGCTGCAGCTTGTCCTACAACCACAAACAACCCATATCAGCCGACCAACAACAAGCATAGATCCATGTAAAAAAAACAGCAAGCATAGATCATCCAACATCCACCATCAATCAATCTACCTCTATCAATCCTTTACAAGATGCATAGTAGAGTGCAACAAAGATGCCAGATCTACCTCTATGAATCTTTTACAACAGTACATATAAGCCTTGTTGTTTTCTTTCAGGAATCATCTCATGAAAAATCTCTAGCAAATTATTCTTCTAGAACATATATATGAAACAACGTCTACAGATTTTTCTAATGAAACCTGGGACTTTAGTGACATCCCAGAAGCCATTTCTAAGAACAGAAATCTCAGGATTGTCCATAGTTTTACAAGGAAGGTGGCAGATTACATAGCAGCACAATATGATCCGAATTCAGGAATAGCTAGCAATGTTTTTACAAGGTTCGGTTGTATTTATTACTTCAGAGCATTGCTACATTGAAGATTTCACAAGACAAATTTAGGAATAGGAACAACTAGGTTTAGTTGGACTTTAAAAACACGATCAACTAGTAATGCTATCAAGAGAAATAGGATGATCTATATAAGCTAGATTGGGTCTCACGAGGGTGATGAAGGTGCTCGAGATACCGTCGGCGGAGTGTAGGATGTCGTCGATCTAGAGCATGCGTGGCTGTCTTAGCGCCATCGGTAGCCATGTCACCTACCAGTTCGGACGCCATGAGCAGCCAGATTCGGTGCCTCATGAACGTGGCGTCGGTGAGGAAGACATATTATTTGACATAATAATCGGTGATTTGTAGCGTATCTCAACAAGCATGATTTGTACATAAAAAGGTACTCGACATATTAAGCAAATTTGCATGCCTTATATATGAATATAGGTGGTACACAAGACAAGAAATGAAGCTCAGCTAAATGACTTATATGTGGTGGTTTCAAGATATATTTGACATGAAGTTCCAAGTGATCACTACATCAAGCATCAACATACTAAACTAGACAAGAAATAAATTTCGGTGAACACAGATGATGATAAATGATAGGCAAATATTTAAGATCTAGCATTACAAAGAAAGAGTTTATGAGTGACACGCTTAAATTTCATAGAGATGACAGGACAATTTACTCGAAGCCAATTGTAATCTGAACAAGACAATTACTTGTCCCCGATACTACTATCATTTGTTTACTTGTCCCCAAGACACAACAGATGATAGGACACATACAAGTCAAGTACTCAAAGGAGTACAAAGCACTAAATCAAGAAATCATAAACAAGACACATAACAATAAGTCAAGTACTCGGTGGAGATGACAGACACATAACTACAGTGCGGACTACTCCAATTAGTGCCAAATCAAGAACATTCATGAGTACAAAGAACTAAATCAAGAAATCATGCGAGAGGATCACATGACCAAACCTTGGCGGCGAGGTCGAAGTCGACGTTGATGCGATTCTACAGCAACGAGACAACGGCACACCGAAGACATGCTTGAGTGTGTTGAGGATGGAGGATGTTGGTTCTGGAGTTGGTGAAGGGAAGCAACATTAGTTAAGAAACAATAGAAGTGATAAGTTAAAGCCTTTATTTAAAAAGTAAGTCTATTGAAACTATTATGTGGGTAAAATATGAAAAGCAGCAGCACCCAAATAGTAACACGGCATATGAGGGATAACTAGGTACAGATCATTTGGTACAGATCATTTGGCAGCAGCACCCAAATAGTAATTTGCTATAGATCTGCAAGCAATAGATAGTATAGCAGCAAGCAATAGAGCAAGTTCCACAAGCCACATGACAAAGAATAGAAAATATTCAATAGAATATATATCTGCAAGTACCACACTACACATGTTTCTATCACCGTTAATGACAAAGACAAAGTTAAGGAATTCAATAGCACACTATACCAAATAATTATTCTTTTCATACTGATTCAAAACTAAGAGATTAATTTAAATGCATCAATGAACCAACAAGAATCTTGGCAAGAACAATCGATGATGATTGAAAAGCTTAAATAGAGAACATAAGTTCAACAATGATATATATCAACCCAACAATGCATGCAACTCCATAATGAGAGGTCGAACTTATCTAATCAGAAGACACGTTGCTGCTACAAAGACTCCATCAGTCTGCGAGAACAACCAAGATGAATAAAGTTAACGGTAGCATCAAGCAAAAACTCTAAAGCTAGTAGTACAAGAGTGCTATGAACAGAGAACATCCAACAATTCCTAAAACTCATGGTATCGATATCACATGCATCAACAGTTCAAAACTTCTTACGAGAATCAAAAGTAAAACAAGCTTATCCATCACTAGCGCATACTCACAAATAATGAATGAAATAAGGAACTATAGAAGAAAGTCTATTTCTTGTATAAGTGCATAAATATAAGAATAAGAATATATTCATGCTCTAGTTACACAAATATATTAAACAAGGAACGAAGCAAGTCTACACTATAGTTACAAATTAAGGAATGCACTACACGGTCATAACATTGCTTGAGAAGAGGACCAATATTCAAGAAGGCAGATGGTGTCATGCATGTGGAACCTGATCTGTGCTATTTAGTGTCCGCAGAGTGCGGAATCGAGGGGCTCGAGCTAGTGAGATGGCGACTCTCTTCCTCCCCAAAATCTTTGTTGCGATTGCTTGGAAAGCTCAAGGGTGGCGAGAGTCCTTCGCATATTTGTCCAATAGCCATTTACCCTTCCGCTTGTTGAACTCTACACAAATGAAGATTCGGATGCTTAAACATAGCAGCTATATTCACTAGAAAGTCTTTAAGAAATTCAATGGATTACAACAACAACGCCTCTCAACTCGATAATACTAGGATCGATCTGAAGAAGTGTAATCCCGTCTGTATAAACAGACTACTAGTGGTGCCTATGAAATCCATATGCTACATGATGTGGTGAGAGCAAAGGCATACCTCGGTGACTGGACCGATGAGGGAGCTCACCAAAGATAAAGGGAAAATGAGTAAGGTTAATGTGTCGTAACAGTAACTCGTTGCAAGTAATGGGTCAGTAGAATATTTTCACACTATGAAACATTATCATATCAAGACAGATAGAGTATTGCTAGCTAGTAATAGTAATACAGCGACAAAGACAATATTCTAAACATATCAATATGAAAGGATAAAAAGCATTGACAGATAATACAACAAGTTGGAGCATAGTATTTTGAAAATAAATGAGCATAGAGCATAGAAAATGCTAGCTGAAATTTCTATAGGTTATTCATGCTGGAAATTAGAAAGTATATGAACCAGCTAAAGTTACACAAATAGTTGAACAAGTTACTACTAGTAAGGATCGCAAGGATCTAAGGAAGGGGGCGGAGAACTCACTACATAATTCATCGAGGAGGTAGTTGAAGGTGTAGGCGCTACTTGTTGAGTTTGCTAGTGTCTGGTTCTTCTTGATCTTGTCCAAGTTTTCTAGCTCGTGTTGTTCCACTTGATTGTCCTACACCGCCCACAAACAATAGCAAACACATCGAGGTCTAATAGATTACTGATATTTCTCTCTGCAGCAAATATAAGTAAATAAAATTAACTACAAAAGTAAGTAAACATGCTCTATTAGTGTTTGTCATCAGTGCTGCTATAGTACTTAATTATATTTAGTATACCATTTATCCAATAGTGTAAGGCTCAATCATCCAAAAGTACATAACATGACCAAAGGTCTTATAGCTACGAGACAACCATCTACACAGAAACACTTAGTACAAGTGACCACAAAATTAGTTGTCTACTAGAATATCATCTCCACATGAACAGATATACATCCAAGAAAGCATAAACTTGTCAAAGACACCATTGGATGAATATGATATCATGCCAATCATCAAATCTGCTACTTATCGCCTATTAACCAAGATTGCGTCAAAACTACACAGAATAAAGAGTACAAGAAAAAACCCTAAACCTCAAGACAAATTTCAAATCAATTCCATAACGAATAAATCGAGCACCAACCCTGCATACATCGAGCAACCATACAACATTGACAAATTTCAAATCAATTTATGAATCGATGAAGTAGTTGTGCGAGAACTTATCAGACATCTCCGAGCCGGAGCTCGGAGGTCGTCGTCGAGGCGGAGGCGCGTTGTCGCTGGTGTAGTTGGTGACAACGAGGACCATGAGGAAGCGGGCAAGGCCGACGCCGTTGAGGGTCACCGCACCTACATGTTGGGGAAGAGGCGCGCCAGGATGAGCGGTCCACGCCGGAGGAGGAGACCCACCAGGCTCCACCATCACGTCCAGGAGAGAGGAAGCCGTCGGGAGGTCAGAAGCCTGGAGAAGTCGCACTTTTGAGGATGAGGATCTGCGGCGGCGCCAAGATCACGGTGTCGCGTGATGAAGTCGAGGATCCGTGTCGAGATCGGCCATGGCAAGGGAGGGATAGGAGGCGGAAGTTTAGGCGGTGGCTCATCTAGAGAAATCGCCCTTCTCACGAGAGAGAGGACAGGGGTGAGTCTTTGAGGGGTGAAGAGAGGTGGGTCGCGATGTGGAGAGGGATTAGGGTTTGGGTCATGGCGAGGAGAGCGAGAGAGGAAGAAGTGGCGGGGGACTGGGTAGAGGTGGCGGGGGAGAGGAAGAAGTGGCGGGGCTGGGTAGAGGAAGAAGTGGCGGGACTGCTCGAGATTAGGGTTTGGGGGCAATCCCTCTCGTTTGTCTGTGAGGTATATAGATATGCCACGTAAACACTTATGTGGTGAAGTATATAGATATGCCACGAGGAATAATTGCTGTGGCTATCCAGTCAATTGAATGTATCATATTTTAGACGATATGACGATTTAAATTGGTCATAACGGGTATAGAATAAGGCTCTAAGCTGTATCCTAAAGGTTATGACGATTTCATATGATGCAATTACGACGATTTTGACACAAATCGTCATAATTCTATAGGATTTTGACCTCTCCAAACAGCCTACGACCATCTTGTGCCAAATCATCATAAATTTATGACGATTTCTTTCGGGGTCACTCTCAAAAGGTCATAGTATAACACATTTCTTGTAGTGATTGGAATAAGCCAAAGAAGGGCGATGGTACCTTTGTCGATGACAGATCCAAAGAAACGCTTTGGAATTCGTTGTTGGTAAATTTCACCCTTCCGCCAGAGGAGGATGAAAACAACCCGGTTATAAAGAAAAAGGTCAAAGAGTGGACTCTAAAGAAGATGGCTGAGGCTTTGAAGACAAAATTGAACAAATTTGTCAAAGCTCATGAGACTCAAATTTCAAGACGATATTATGCGAAGATAAGACCTCACGAATTTGAGACATATAAAAAAGTGCTATAGCTAAAAGAGGTCGAAACCAATACGCTTAATGCCTCAAGAAGGAATATCACCAGAGGACGGGTCGGTGGCTACATATCTCGAGGCCTAAGTGGGAGGAAGCTGAGAGGCCTACATGAGAGAGGATCACACCCAGACATATGGGTGGGACCTACGTGCAAAGACTTGGTTCTACGGAATCGGGCAAGGTTGGACCTAGAACAGATTGTGTATCTTCCCAACCATCCTTGCCAAACCCACCGAACTCATCACGGCATACGAGGAAACATCCGCTAGGATCTTCCATCCCGACAGAGAATGACCAGCTCACGCCGCCATCGGTAAAAAGAACACCGTGGACATGCACGAGGCACGGGGGTATGACGTGGAAGGATGGGTTTCTTGTTGAGCGACTCTTCTGGATGGCGCGTAAAAGAAAAAGAGCGTCAGATCGGATGACACAGATAGAACATGCACTTGCGGCAAGTGAATGCACAACAGAGCCATCAAGCTACCGCCCATCTCAGCGGTATGAAGAGCCTGCATTGGAAGGCCTAGACTCAGCAGTGGCTTCCACGGAGAACGTGCAGCAACGCTTGAAATGAAGGTCCTCGATACCCGTTGATGAGATCACGGAGAGCGAACACTGAGCTGCATGTGAGATTAATGGGCTTATCCATTAAGGTGGATGTCGGCTATGCCTTACCTCCGTGGAACTTACCACCGCCGACCGATTCGGATGGCTATGCTATTGTCGGGTGGATGAGGTTGTGAAGGAATATGAGGAAGCAGCTTGACCATGCTACGTGAAGGGAAACTCAACTCAAATTTGGTGAAAACAACCATTCTTTGGAAGAAGGAACACATTGTGCTTCCAAATTGAGGTCACTGCACCCGCCTGCCCTCCATAGCTGCCATGCGATGCCGCCACCATCTCTGCATGGCAGCCATCTCCGCCCGTCAGCCATCTCTGCAGCGGTCATCTCCGCCATCTCTCTGCCAGCCATCTCCGGCCCGTCGGCCATCTCCGGTGCTTCAGCCATCTCCTCGCGGAAGAGCACGAGGAGCATCAATAGCATGCCACAAAGAAATCCACAGAAACCGTCGCCAAAGAGTTCAAAAACTACGCCGCAGCCTTCCGCCAAGCCATTGCCGGTTTTACCGTGGAATCGCAGCGACGAGGAGACCAATAGGATCTCGGAGAACAGGTCAAGAAATTATTTGCACCTAGACGGGCCGAGCCAAAGGAGAAAATAGATCCCGGTGGTGGAGAAGTTTTACAAAAATCTTTGAAACCTGAAACCCCACTTGTGCCCAGATTTTGAAGGGATGCAAGGCGCCGTGGGAGACTGAAAGTAGCATGAGGCACCCAAACAGTTCCCATGCTCGGAGAGCAGGAAAACCAATCATGTGCCCGCTCCAAATGTTTGACAACGGACGCTCCTCCGTAGATGATTACGAGGCAGAGCTACAAAGAAAGGCCAATGATATGGGGATGACTTACATTGCATACTTGAACGTCATGGGAGACAACTTGCCCAAATGCGATGTCAACCCCATACAGCCATGGAAGTATGGGAAGAATCTCGTCAAGAAAGAGGAGCTCAAGAATCTACCAACAAAGATGCGAAAATTGCACAAGTGGTACCTTCATTCTGCAAGACGAGAAAAGAAGAATGGATCACGCATATAAGAGATGAGATTTTCTTGCGGAGACGACGATCGACTTCAACATTCAAGACTTGCATTTTCTATTCAATCAAGGAACTCGACAAATCTGCCATCAGCCTTTATTGTGTGTAAGTACTATTTCGTAATTTTATCTCAACTCATTCACTTCATTAATTGCATGTATATATATGCTCACCATATATGTATATACTATTATGCAGGAAAAAGGTTATGGAATGCATGAAAGGAGGCCCTTTTGACATTGGGTTAGTCATGACCCAAATAGAGTTCATGAAGAAGTGGTAAGAGACAAACCCGGCAAACAGAAGATTACTTGCTAAAGTCTTTTGAGACAACAAACCAAAAGGGAAATACTATTGCCTTACAACTTCTCGTGAGTACCCTCTCTCTTGTACACATTCTTTCGTCTTACTCGATGTTAAGTGTAACTGATGATGAGTTATGCGCGTAGGTTCCACTTTATTCTGCTAGTCATTCAACCCGACTCAGAAAAGTCCTTGTCATGGACTCGTTAAAGAAAAGAGCTATGGGCAGACTTTAGAGAGATGCTCGGTAATTTCAATCATATTATCGCACTAGATCGGCAACTTTCGTGACAATAAGTAATTAATTACTCCTTTATCCATTTTCTTTGTCGGACAGGGTTTGGAAAATGTTCACGGGCCGTGGGTGAATGGTCAGAAGAACTAAAATTTGTAGACCAAAATGTAAGTAATACTAGCTAGCTTCCAATTCCATTATATCATGCTTTATTGATTATTATTTTGATTGAACTCTCTATTCGTAAAGCGCGCATCAAGGACACGGCAATAACTTATGTGGGTACTATGTTTGCGAATTCATTACGATATGTGCGACAGGCCAAGCCGCACTAGAACAACTTAGAGTAAGTAAACAAAGTCCACAACATTATTTTATTACCATCAATTATGTTGAGTTTTATTCTTATATATATATTGACAGCCCATTCTTCATATATATTCAGATCGAGCGGATGCGGACCAACTCCTACCATTTGAAGCCATTCAAGAGGAATTGGCGGGTTCATACTTGATGAGGTCACGCTGGAGAACTCTAGATATCCACCAAAATGAGCGATAGCGATGTATGTGCCGATGGCGATGTATGTGCCGATGACGATGTTTGTGTATAATAATAGTTGCTTAATTATTCATGTACTGTATGTACCGATGACGATTTATAAGTATACCGCTCGATCGATTTCCTCGCCCCCCTCCATAAATCGCCCGGACAGGCAGAGGCGAAGATTTAGGCCGTTTTCCTGAAGAACCTTTAACACGGTTCAACCGGTGTTAAAGAGGCCTGTGGCAGCCCCGTCGCCACCCTTAATACCGGTTTATAGGAACCGGTTAAAAGGCCCCTCTAACACCGAACCCTCAACAGCGGTTGGGGAACCGCTGTTAGAGGGCCTTCTCAACCGGAGTTAAAGGGGGGGCTCTGCACTAGTGATATACTGTTCATTCTCAATGAACGGTGGCCAGAGTGCTCACATGCCGTGAATACCGCGAGCCTTAATATATAGTTATACTAGGGAATTATGCGCGGCGTGACGTTGCACCCGTGTTGTTCATTCGGTAGCTCTCATTGGATGTTCTGGTCGCCGTGATAGCATAGAGAGTGCATCGGTGATTGCTGTAATGGGAGTACAACATGGTTTGAACAGTGCTTTGTAGTATTATTGGAAATTTGCAAATAGAATCCAGTCTTAATATGTACCTGCAAAAGTCAAGTTTCTGCCTATCCGTGTTTCTTTGCTACTAATAGAAAATTAAATAGGTAGCAGAGTCAATAATATAGCAGGTTTATTTAATAAACTGATTAGTAGGTTGAGTTCAAATATTTTTCCCTGCATGGACAGGCAGCATGTAAGCTGCAAAAGTGTGCTTGGCTGCTATGAACTGAGGTAGTATCGTTCAGTTATTGGTTTGCAACAGAAGTTTAAAATAAAAGGCTTACAATAATATCGTCAGTGTCTTGCTTTCCTCATGCATACAGCGTAGTGTGGAGGGCGTCAGCTCGCGCCGTGTTTTCGCTGTCACGTTCGACAATATAGTGTTGTCATTGGAAGCTGTAGCAGAATATAAATCATATGTTAGATTATGGTCCGTTATATTGCTGATGAATGGACAGATGTCATGGCCCAGTCGTTCTGACCTGTTATGGAGCGATTCAGTTTTAAGAATTGGTGGGTTGAAGTGCTCTTAAATGGAAGTAAGCCTCTGTGATTATATGCAGTTAGTTGGAATACAAAAGATCAATTCACTAAGTAGCATCATATTGTTGGACAAAAGATCAATCCGTAAAGTAGCACCATATTGCGTGGATGTGCAGAATGTATGGGAGTGATTTGTTCTTTTGTGCTTTGTTTTTGGACCAGCGAGTATGAAACGTTGAAATCTTATATATCAGACTTTCTTTCAGTTTGTCTCTGAATGTGGATATCTGATCCTGTGCTACAAAGCCTTCTATCATATTGCCCTGGAGAATGAATTGGATGTAAATGTGCATTCCATAAAGATGGATCTAAAATGAACATCCAAGTAAAACAAAAGAAGACACTTGCAAGTAGGCCCTATTTAGAGGCCCCGCCCTGTCCTGGTCTAAACATCTGTGGAAAGCCCTCTTACCCCTGAAGACGAAGATCTTCGTGTGGCAAATGCTCTGCGATCGCCTTCCTTCGGGGACCGAGGTGGCCTTGCGTCAGGGGCCGGGGGACGGGTTGTGTCTATTATGTTCCACGGCCCGATTCCTATGGAACTTTGTTCGAGAAGCCCTGGGCCCCGACTGGGACGCCCAGGATCTTGGACTATTCCTAGAATCCCGCGCTTACGGACCAAATAAGGGGCGTCGCCTCTTCTGGCTCGTGTTCGCGGCAATGATGTGGAACGTGTGGACGATTCGTAATAAGATGGTGATTGAAAAGCTATTCCTCCCCCGTGCCACTGACTCGATCTTCAAACTCCTCGCCTTTTTGCAGCAGTGGTACCCGCTTTGTAGGCGCCAGGAAAAGGAGCAGCTGGACGCCATCCTCAGACGGCTGATTGAGGAGGCTTGTCGCATCGCTCCACCACCACCCCGCTCTTGAGCCTCGCCGGCTTGTTGGCCCCCCGCTCGTCTGGATGTCTGTAGTTCTTGCTGGCTCACTATGTGTTCGGGGTTGTTCTGCCCCTCAGGCTGCTGGTTGCTGTAATGTGTGTGTGTGTGTGTGTGTGTGTGTGTGTGTGTGTGTGTGTGTGTGTGTGTGTGTGTGTGTGTGTGTGTGTGTGTGTGTGTGTGTGTGTGTGTGTGTGTGTGTGTGGTACTCTATGAAACTTTGTATGAATGGTTGCTTTATTTATAAAGCCGGGCGAAATATTATTTCGAGAGTAATGAAATTTACTGTTAGTGATTAGGGCAGGTAAATTAATATTTGGATCATAGGGGTTGGAACATATGATGGACGTGTACAAAAATCAGACAACGTATATAGGTTGATATAATGAAATAAAAAAGATCACTCAGCATCTAAAAAAGAAAATTAGGTAAGTATATATCGGAAATATACCTGTTGATCAAGAAAGACCAGTCCCACCTTGTACACCTCTTGCCATTGGTTCTTGTTCTCCCAAACATGGTGAGCCGGTGGATAATTCCCGGTACAGATCCGTGGCCAGACAAATCTTTCATTGATCTAACTTGCATTGTTGATCCAATGAATCTTCTACATATAAGAATGACGAAAACCAGAAAGATTAGACATGAGCCTTTTGATAAAAGGAAAATTAATATTACTATATACCTCATTCAAAGGAGAAAGGAAAATGAGAAGGCAAAAATTATAGCAGGATAGGATGAATAATATAAGCAATGGATCTAGGCATGAAACAAAATGAGTACCGGAAGGAAGGATGTTGTCTCCTGTACGTCACTAGTGTAAAAAGGGCATATAGTCCCGGTTTTGTACCTGGGACTGCGAAATCGGGACTAAAGTCCCCTATTTCTAGTCCCGGTTTGTTACAACCGGGACTAGAGGGCCACCACATGGCCGTTTTTTGCTGCGGGGGATGAAGGACCTTTAGTCCCGGGTCGTAATACGGCCCTGGATTAAAGATTTTTTTTCAATTTTTTTCGAAATTTTTTTAATTTCTTTTCTAAATTTTTTCTTGAACTTTTGAATTGTTTGACGCGTAATCCTCTCACTTGGAACATTTTTAGCACTAAGTATATTTAATCTTAGGTCGAATTACACTTGTGGTCAAACTTTCCATTTGGTCACCCATATCATATCAATCCTATTACCGGATGTCCTTGCGTGAAGCCCTTTTGTACCTTGTTGACAACACTATCATATCAATCCTATTAGCCCATATCAATATGTCATACATCTTTATTTATTGAAACTACAAACAACTATTTTAGTAAACAACAATAAATAAGTAATAATAATATTGTAATATAATGAAAGTAAAAAACTAAATAAAATAATATTTTATTCATTTTTTGCCATTATCTTTACTATTAATTTTAAAGGCGTGGTGAATGCCTGGTGTCACACATGGAAAAATTACATAAAAATGCCACCCACAGATTTCCTCTCCCCTTATCTCTCTTTTATCACGTGCAAAACTGTGTTACATAAAACAAACATCCATGTTTGTCTCAACAGCAAACATAAAACCTCCACGTAAAGCTCCCGTGTCTCGTCGCATTTTGCAGTAGTAAAAGGCCCGCTTGCCATCGCTCTGGTCGTCGTCTTCGTCGGGAGAACAACGCTGGTCTCATGTTCATCCAGCTGACAAGGTTCCGTTTGCAATCTACACCCATGTTTCAAATGTCAGAGTCAACCTGTTGCAACCAAAGATACAACTCATAAAAAAAGGACCATTGCGATAGAAAAAATATTTATCAAGCCTTGATCTATTTTAGACCCAAAAAGGAGTATGTTATTATTTATTTTAGACCAACAATATTTATCAAGCCTTGATCTATTTTACTCCATCTCATTTCAGCGAAGGGTGCCTACCACAAGCGATTGTTTCCATTGACTTGTTGTTCTTATTAAAGGGAAGAATGGTACCTGATAAAGGGAAGAATGGTATGTACAACTATCAATGGACATGTTGAAATTCTTGTGAACAACTAATAAGATATTTGGCACATGTCAACAGTGCTTGATGACAATGAAAATTCAAAGCGATCATACGCCATTGGTTTGCCGCGTCCACAAACTGGTTTGTTCATACGTGAATATTTGGCAGATCAGACACTTGTGTCATCTGATGATGATGACCAAATACCACTAGGGGTGACCTTTCCAACTCAAAGTACTCTCACAATGAGAGGAACTCCAATGGTTGGGGAAAGCTCAAACGTTATGAAATGTGGCTTGTGTTTTTTCAGCAATGTTTATTATTCATGTGTTTGCACTATTTATGGATTATGTGGGATTGCCAACAGCCATCAACACAGACATGCAGTCACAACTGAGAATGTCCATTCCAATTCAAAGTACACTCACAATAGGAGGTACTCCGGAGCCTAGGGAAAGCTCAAACGGTATGACATTCAAACTAGCTGTATGGTCTTCTGACTAAATGTTAATATCAGTGGAGAGTTCTGCCTATTAGGTGCAACTATGTATTTGCTGACATGTGTGTCATTATTGTAGACATTCAAGATGAGATCCGACAGATGCCACGTGATCGTCAAAGAGCTTGTCGGCTAAGTTTAACCCCTGAGGAGAGGCAAGGACAGAATTCACGTAGATGCGCAAGTAGGCAAGCACTAACAAATACTGAGCGGCAACAAGAAAATGCACGTCGAAGATAAAATAGGCAAAACTTAACAATTGAGCAATCACAAAGAATCAATATAAATCAAAGAGCACGTCGGCATCGGTTAACACCGCAGCAGACTCTCGAGGTTAATGCCAATAGAAGAGCACAAAGGCAGAGAATACCTGAAGATGAGAGGATGTCAATGCGGGCTCGGCGCAATGCAAATGACGCGGCTAGGAGAAATACCCCATGCGCTGAATCTATTGCAATGCCGCGCCCAGATGCAGGTGCATACACGGGAAAGGGGAGACGCGGGAGCAATGGGGTTGATTCACCTCTCGCCTCCCCTATGACGAGCACACCGACATATACCATCGGGGCCGACGGTAACACACCCATCTTTACTCCCTTATGTCCTGTTTAATTGAACCATTATCATAGTTTAGGAACCATTACCAAAATTGTAGGATAGGATCCTACAAACATCTCAGCTATCATAATTTGTAGGACACCAAAATAACCATATATACAGACACCAAAATTGTAGGACCAATTCATGGGTTCTGCTAATTGCCAAGCTACACATGACTTACTCAACCGGAAGTTCTAACTTTTGTTTTGAGAGGTGATATATACAGATAAAACATGTGTAGCTTGGCAATTAGCAGAACCCATGAATCGGTCTTAAGTATAGGATAAGATCTCTTAGATAGTTAAGTGCTACATAGCTTGGATTGGTTAGAAGAACACATGCATCAGGGCAAAACATTGTTTATATCATGGAAATGTTTACAGGTGATGTGGAAGCATTGATTAACAGTATCATGGAGGAGAATGATATCCCCGATGACCTCACGGACAATGAGTACTACATGTTTGCTGGTGAAGGTATGTCTGACAGCGTTCCCACTAGCCTATTCCATGTTTGCCAGTCAAAAAATATAAACATCTTGTGCGACACACTATGTATGTAGGTTCTGAAGCTGATGATGTGGAACTAGATGAAGAGGCTGACTTGTCTGGTGTGGGCTTTGTTGATCCTTTTGACTTTGTGTACTCGAACCTCCCACAAACACATGTCTTGGAGCAGGTCCCAGATTGCAAATTCTGCAAGGCCAAGAGGTTTGAGCGTGAGCCACCTGGGTTCTGTTGTCGCAATGGAGATGTTAAGTTGATGGAACAAGAACCTATCCCGGAGCTGATGAGGTTATGGTCAAGCACGGATGCGGACTGTCGACATTTTCGCGAGAGCATCCGATTTTTCAATGGACACTTCTCCTTCACAACTCTTGGCATCAACCTTGACAACAGCTGCACGAATATGAGGTCTAGGGTTTATACATTCAAGGCGAGCGGCTAGTTGTACCACAATGTGCATTCCTTCGGTCCAGGCTCTCGTCCGGACCATCTGCAGTTATACTTCTATGACGACGATCCGAACCTAAACCATCGCAAAGAATCCACCAAGACACTTGAACAGGAGGTCGTCCAGAAATTGACGAACATCATGAGAGGAAACCCCTACTCCCAGCAATTAAGGAGTTTGGGAGCCCATAGGGACAACCTCCAGGACTACAAGATAGAACTTAACACTGACCAGAAGCTAGACCAACGGACACACAATCTACCTATCTCGTCCGAGGTGGCTGCCATCTGGGTTGAGGGAAACGACCCGGTGAATAGGTGGAAACGCAGCATTACCCTCCACGGGAACAATAATGAGAAGTACAACATACAAGCCACGCAAGGGTGCTATGACCCACTCTCTTATCCCCTATTTTTCCCGAAGGGGGAGCTTGGTTGGCATCCAAATCTCCCTAAAAAGGATGTGTCATGGTACCTTGCACAGCTACCACGAGCGAACCGTGATAACAATGGAGGTTCGGCAATTTCACATGCTTGTGCATTCTTTTAGAGAAAATATCATTATCTCATGTTTTCTTACCTTCATTTTTGTTCATTCAAGCAGAGGGGGTGGCCATTTATGCATATCTGTCAGTGACTACTATTGCTACAGACTACAAACACGTCCTGTAATATTCAACCCCATATTGCATGGAGGACGCCTGTTCCAGCAGTGGGCTGTTGACATGTACATAAAGATAGAGGGTTGCAGATTAAAATGGGTCCGAGACCACCAGACAGAGATACGTGCCGACTTGTATCAAGGCATTATCGATAGCATCACGGCAGGGGAGACACGGGCAAGTGCTATTGGCACCAGGACTGTTCTCCCGTCATCATTCAAGGGGGGCTACCGAGACATGAAGCAGAGGAATATGGATGCCATGGCATTGGTTTAGACATATGGGAAGCCTGATATCTTCCTAACTATGACATGCAACCCAAACTGGTAGGAGATACAAGATGAGTTGTTTCCCGGCAAAACCGCTCAGGACCGACCTGATCTTGTGGCCCATGTTTTTAGAGCCAAGCTAGAGACGATGAAAGATATGCTGACCAAGAAGAATATACTAGGTGTTGTGAAGGCATATGTCTATGTGGTAGAGTTCCAGAAGAGGGGACTACCACATGCACATTTCCTGTTGATCATGGATTCAAGATATAAGCTTGTTGTGCCAGAGCAGTATGATCGTCTCATATCCGCCGAGCTCCCGGACAAGCATAAGTACCCAGAGCTCTATGCCATGGTTGTGAAGCATATGATGCAGGGCCCATGCGGTGTCCTGAATCCCAACAACGTGTGCATGCAAGATGGGTCATGCAAGTGCAGGTACCCCCGAGACTTCAACGAGACCACTGTACAGGGAAAGGACTCATACCGAAGTACGGTCGTTCAGCGAAGGTCCGTCGGCAGACATTAGACAATTGATGGGTTGTGCCATACAACCCGTACCTCCTGCGGATGTTCAACTGTCACATCAATGTGGAGGTGTGCTCCAGCATAAAGGTCGTCAAGTACCTATACAAATACATATACAAGGGCCACGATAAGACTTCGTTCAACATTGACCAGGCTGACGCCGAAGGTAACATAGACGAGATCAAGAGGTTTGTTGACGCCAGGTGGGTTACTCCCCCGGAAGCGATGTGGAGAATTTTCGGCTTCCCCCTCAGTGAAAACCACCCGTCGGTCCTAAAGCTACAACTTCATCTGCCAAACATGCACAGAGTCACGTTCAAGCCGGGAGATAACCTGAACGACGTGCTTGGCAGAAATAATGCATCAGCATCTATGTTGACAGAGTATTTCGCGGCTAACCGGGAGCATGCCTGGGCTCGAGATATTTTGTACAAGGACTTTCCAGGATTCTTCACATGGCAAAAAACAGGTTGGCAGAAAAGGAAGAACATTTGTTTCCAAATAGGCCGAATTGTGTCAGCTAACCCTGCCGAGGGTGAGCGGTACTTCCTAAGGGTGCTTCTAGATCACGTACCTGGCTCAACGTCTTTTGAAGACCTGAAAACCGTAGAAGGTGTGCTATGTGATAACTTCTGTGAGGCCGCCGAGAAGAGGGGTCTCATCGAGGCCGATAACACGCTCGACGAGTGTCTTACCGAGTCAACGCAATGGGACATGCCAGTTTCTCTTAGGAGGCTCTTCGCAACAATCTTGGTATTCTGTGAGCCTGGCGACGTCCGCGGTCTATGGTATAGGCACCTTGATGCGATGTCTGATGACTTTAGACGACGTGTGTCGTGCCCCATCGCGGTGGAGCAGGAGGTGTTGCTTGACATAAGGGGCATGCTACAATCCATGGGCAAAGACATAAAGTTGTTCCCTCTTCCGGGCATCGACGAGAGTTACGTAAACACAAATGGTGAGGCCAGGGAGGTCATCGAGGAAACCACCATCAAGGTTGATGACGACGGACTGTCTCTAGCTGAATCACTAAACCGCGAGCAGAGGGATGCATATGAACAGATACTAGAGGCAGTCAATGGTGGAGATGGGGGCGTATTCTTTGTCGATGGACCAGGAGGCACTGGGAAGACCTTCCTGTATAGGGCATTGCTTGCTAGGGTTAGAGGCGAGAGAAAGATCGCAGTGGCCACGGCAACATCGGGTGTTGCAGCTTCCATCATGCCTGGAGGCAGAACCGCGCACTCCAGATTCAATATCCCGTTGAACATTGAAGAAGGGTCATCATGCAACTTCACCAAGCAAAGTGGGACAGCCAAGCTCCTAAGGATGGCGTCGCTTATCCTATGGGACGAGGCCACAATGACAAAGTGGCAGGCAGTTGAGGCACTAGATAGGAGCATGCGTGACATCATGGGCCGGCAGGAACGACCTTTTGGTGGGAAGACTGTCGTGTTCGGTGGGGATTTTAGGCAAGTGCTTTCGGTAGTAATAAAAGGGTCACGGGGTCAGATAGTCGACGCAGCCTTGCGGAGCTCGTACCTCTGGGAGGGCATGCGCCCGCTAAGGTTCGTCAGGAACATGAGGGCGCATAATGACCCGTGGTTTGTGGATTACCTATTGAGGGTAGGTAATGGCACCGAGGAAACTGACGAGGAAGGCAACATCCGGCTCCCCGAAGACATTTGCGTGCCTTCGACAGACAAGGCCACCGACATAGAAAAGCTAATCGACCATGTGGTTCCTGCCTTGGACCACAACATGACCGATCCTGGTTACATGACGTCTCGAGCAATCCTCTCCACCAAGAACGAGAACGTGGACAAAATAAACAATCATATGATAGAGCATTTCCAGGGCGAGGAGAAGATCTATCATAGCTTTGACAGTGCAGAGGATGATCCGCACGGTTACTACGCTCCCGAATTCTTGAATGACCTGACTCCTAATGGGCTTCCCCCGCACGCACTTAAATTGAAGATAAACTGCCCCGTTATACTGCTAAGGAACATCGACCCAGCTAACGGGTTGTGTAACGGCACAAGGCTCGTGGTCCGTGGGTTCCAGAGGAATGCAATCGATGCGGAGATCGTGGTGGGAGAACACGCTGGGAATAGGGTATTTCTTCCTCGGATACCTCTCTGTCCCTCTGATGACGATATATTCCCATTTAAATTTAAGAGGAAGCAGTTCCCCGTCAGGCTCAGCTTTGCCATGACGATTAACAAGGCGCAAGGGCAGACGATCCTGATTGTCGGCATGTACCTACCAGAGCCGGTATTCTCTCATGGTTAGATCTACGTGGCGTTGTCCAGAGCAACCGCAAAGAGAAACATTAAGATTCCTCTCCATAAAGGATGATCAAAAGGACAAGACCAAGAAACCAAAGAAGAGGAAAAGATCCTTAGTAACGACCACACTAAACATAGTCTACAAGGAAGTCCTCGGCGTTTGATGCCACTCGACAAACTTTAAGGAGCTTTTATGATTATCAAATGTAATAGATAAAAACCGACTTGATTTATGTGCATCTGAAAGTGGCGGTAATCAGGTAAATACTATCTATCGGAGTCTGATGGAAAACAATCCGTCGGGCATCTCTAGGGACGTCCATCTCAATGCGATCGAAGGGACTGGGTTTCCAGTTCCACCTCCAAAAACTTTCCCCATTAATTCTGTGCTGACCAAAATCACGAAATTTCTAGTCGTCATTAACGCCTCTCGGCGTTTCTCCTTTCGTCCCCATCTGATCCCCAAATCATGCTGCGCCATAGACCTTCCCTCCTTGTCGCTATGGTCCTTGATCTCCCCCATCACCCGATATATCCACCGTTCTGCTTCCTCCCCTCCAGGTCGTCACCTCCACATGGTTCTTCTCGTGCGCCGGCGACACACATGACGCTCCTCCGCGGGGAGACATCATGGGAGCATCAATGTTCTCCCTCCGCTGCCTCCAGCATGCCAGACTTCCCACCCCCAGTAACAACTTACTCCCCAAAAGGAACTGTCGATGAGGCCTTGTTTTCCTGTCCGTGTGGCCATTGTGGCGAATGACCTTCGCTGCTTCCTCCACACTGCAGATCATGAAGAAAGATAACTACGACTACAAGCCTAGGACAAGTCCAATTCTTTTTTTCCTTCTAATGGATTTCTTATGTTGTTGTACTGTTTATTTCGAAGATCAAATTTCACGTAATATAGGAGCACATCTTTGTACCCCAATCATGTTGGCAGGCTTTCAAATTTGTGAACTCCAATTTCATGTAATATAGGAGCACATCTTTGTACCCCAATGCATGTCTATGTTTTATGTGCCTTCATATTTGATGTACCCGCAAAAAAAAGATGTGATATACTAGCACACTATATCCGTTTGATACCTCTACATGCTTCCTTTTCTTGTGATATGTGTTTCCGTTGCAATTGAACTATGCTTCAACCATTACTATCCACACATCGTTACTTTTAATTTTTGGCATCACACAATATTAGTTTTTTCTTCTTATATTTTCCATTGTTGTTTCAAACTGGCCGTATTATTTTTTTTGTGTCATGCTAGGAATGCTTCAGATTTTATTATTGGTTTTGAATAATAATTGTGACTATTAACCTGGCCATGGTCATCTCTTGGATTCAACTCGATAGGTCCTTAATTCATTTGGAAGCGATGGTGATGGCAACAACCGTGGCATTGTAGCTTGAGAAGGCGCCTAGCCTCATCTGGTAGCTTCACTGTGGCATGAATAGTTCAACGTTCCTACAGGTCTCGTCTCGCCTTCGACCACCACAAGTCTGCCCTGGGAGCTGCCATCAAGTTCTTTTCCTACTGTCCCACCTTGTGTCCACTGTCATCATGCGTAGTTGTGTGGCCAGCATGACTCGCCATTTTATCCGTTACACGGAAACAAAGGACTTGAGTGTTTGTAACATATTGTAAGTAACATATGAACATGTAAGGAAGCATATTGGCCACTGGACGGAAACATAGATTTAGCCTATAGGTGTAGGGGTTCGTAGCATGGAAACAAAAAATTTCTATCGCATACAAACAAAACAAGACAAGATCTATCTACTAGATTGTAGCAACGAGTCGATAGAGGAACTCACCCTCGAAGATTCCAAAGCGGTTAACGAGAGCAGATTCTCGTGGGTGATGTAGTCGTACACTTGCCGATATCAAGATCGCGTAGACGATCCTTCCGCTGCGTTCGGCAGCTTCCGATCAGTCACTGCGTTACTCGACGAAGACCTTCCTCTCCCTTGTTCCAAAGGCAGCGGAGGTTGTAGCACTCTCTCGCGATTCCGGCAAAGGCGTGGTACCGAAGTAGAGGGGAGATCTCGCAGGGCTTCGCCTTAAGCCGGAGCGAGTATGGTGGAGTATGAGAGAGGCTTTAGTGGTTTAGGGATTATACACACCAATTAGAAGGCTCTAAACCGAAGGCTAGGGCAATTAGAAGCTCTAAACCAAAACGGCTCTAAACCGGAGGCTGTGGCTAGGGTTTAGATTTAGAGGATAGGAACTTGTGTGTCTTGGAGGGGAGCCCTGCCCCTCCTTTTATAGGTGGAGGGAGGCGCGCCTGGGGAGGGGAGTCCCTCCCCAACTCGGCCTCAAGGAGGGCCGGCGGTGGGAGGAGGAACTCCTCCCCCAAGTCGGCTTCAAACTTCCTTCTCCTCTTTCCCACTTCCCAAAATAGCCGTTTGACTTTCAAACTAGTCGTTTGACTTTTCAAACTAGGATTTGATTAAATCCTCTATTTGGTACAGCAATGACACTTAGTACATGATGCAATCATACCAACTTGATATAACACATTCATGTACCCCTTCCCCGAGTCTTGGGACATTCCGGAACCTTCTAGAATGTTCCCGATGAAAACACCGGAATCATTCCCCAACTCCGAAACGGGACTTTCCTTATATGAATCTTATTCTCCGGACTATTCCGGATCTCCTCGTGATATCCCGGATCCCATCCGAGACTCCGAACAACATTCGGTCTCCTTCTCATCATTCCATAACTACTCAAACAACGTGGAATCCTTAAGTGTGTCTCCCTGCGGTTCGTGAATTATGTGGACATGATCGAGACACTTCTCCGATCAATAACCAATAGAGGAATCTAGAAATTCATATGGCTCCCACATATTTCTACGATTACTTTGCGATCGAATGAACCACTTACATACGATACCAATTTCCCTTTGTCTCACGATAGTTTACTTATCCGAGGTTATGATCGCTTGTATCTCCATACCTAGTTCAACCTCGTTACTGATAAGTACTCTTTTCTCATTCCCGTGATATGTGATCCCTTGTGAGCCAGTCACATGCTTGCAAGCTAATTGGATGACATTTCACCGAGAGGGCCCAGAGTATATCTATCCGTCATATGGATGGACAAATCCCACTCTTGATCCATGTGTTTCAACCAATACTTTCTGAACACTCAATGCCACCTTTATAGCCACCCTGTTACGGTGTGGTGTTTGATGACATCAAAGCATCCATCCGGAAAAGGTGATATGCATGATCTCATTGTCGAAGGAATCAGGTTACTATGTATCAGAAAGCATATAGCAATTGAACTATTGAAATGACTTGATCTTTATGCTACGCTTATCTATAGGAGTATGTCCATCACATCATTCTCCTAATGATATGATCCTGTTGTTAATAACATCTCTATGTTCATGATCAGGAAACCATGATCATATATTAACCAACAAGCTAGTTTAACAAGAGGCTTTACTAGGGACTCTTATTTTAGTTTACAAATCACACAAGTATTAATGTTTCCGGTTAATACAAATATAGCATGGTATGTAAACATTTATCATAAGTGTGAAGATATGATAATAACCACTTTATTATTGCCTCTTGGGCATATCTCCAACAGTCTCCCACTTGCACTAGAGTCAATAATCTAGTTTCAAACCTTTGTATTCAACACCTATGGCTTTCCTTGTTGTATGTACACGATTGCTAGTGGTCAACTGATCTTGATCCGACACTTCGTGTCCGTGTGTAATTGCATGTCTTTGCCTCTCGCATCACTCATTCTCTAATGAGATGGCTTTGTATAAATTTGGTCTTCGGTGACCTTTAGCTCTTTGGGGTTAAAACATGTTGATAATATTGTC
This sequence comes from Avena longiglumis, assembly GCA_030063025.1. Taxonomy (NCBI): domain Eukaryota; kingdom Viridiplantae; phylum Streptophyta; class Magnoliopsida; order Poales; family Poaceae; genus Avena; species Avena longiglumis. Next base: position 77,434,241 of record CP125978.1, read on the forward strand.
GCACAATATATCTTCATAGTATTATCCCATGTGAACTACACCTAGTTTGATAACAAACTACTTGACACAAATGCCCTCTTTTGCTAAAATAGCAGTCATATACTTAGCCTTTTGTTGTAGTATCTGTCACAATGTCTTAACTTTGGAACTCATCCAAATCCATTATGGAACTCACTTTCCATTATATTGTGCCACCCTTAGTTTAGATTGAGATAAACTTAATTTGTACTTTGTGACAAAGCTAGTATCAATGTAGTACTTTTACAATGAACTAACCATCTATTTGTCACTTCTACAAATATTATACTCTTAGTTCTTCCAAAAGATCATAAGAATATCCTTACTATTGTCCAATGATCATCTTATGAATCATTCTGGTATATGCTCATAACATTTAGAGCATAGGACATATCTGGATTTGTACATATCACAGTATGATTGATATAAATACTCTTTGTGATCTCATAGATCAAGTATCAATCTATTCTTGAATCTTTGTTTCACTTACCAAGTGTCATTACACTTGAATATATCATCAATATTGAACTCATTCAATTTTTTCTGTGTGACAAGAACCTTTCTTGTAGTTTCTATATTGAACTCATTCAATACATCATCTATGTACTTTCGGCACAACCATATTAGCGTCTATTGATGCCAAATATTTGGGTTTTGCCTAAGTCTTTCATCGGGATGAAATTCTTTAATATGTGTTAATAAAAGATACATCATTTCCAATCAACAATATGTCTTCCACATAATGTATTAGAAACATGTCTTAGCGCTCCCACTTAATTTCTTGCAAATGCAAGCATCTTCATTGTCTCTTATGAAATTAAACTCTTTTAACAGTTTCATCATAGTGAAGATTCCAACTCCGCTATGCTTACTTCAACCATTGAAGTTTGCATATGCTTTTAGCATCCTTTGAATTAACAAAACCCTATGGACCGTGTTATGCACATGTCCTAGGTAACAATTCTATTAGAAGAACTTGTTTTGTTTATTCAACTACCATATAACAAAATTATATGTAGTGGTTGCTACACTAATCCGTCTAGACTAAATATCACTATGAAAGATCAAATCTTATCATAGTCAACCTTTGAACATTGTTGTGAACTCTTTCCCAACATGTCGACTATTTCATAGATGTGCAACATCCATGTCTATTTCTTTTATAGATCCAAACACAACTGTAAGGTCTTACACCTTTCTCGAGGGTCCTTCAAGTTCAAAACTTGATTTCTCGTTTATGGAACTATCACGGATTTTATGGCTTCATGCCATTTTACGGAGTCAGGGTCCATCATCGCTTCTTTGCATGTAGTCGGTTCATTATTCTCAAATAATGATTCAACCCTCAAATCTTGGTATTTGATTGTTTACCCGACCTACTTGTTTCAATAGGAACTTAGATCTCTATGACCACAACCTATGAGGCACGTGAGCCATGAGCATTGTTGCTGCCTCCGGAACACTTTTCGGCGCTGCGCAACTCTGCACATATAGCTAAGGTTCTTTTAACCTTATCAAAGTTCTATTGTCCTCCCACTTTACTTTTCACGAAAAATTCCTTCCCAAAGAAATTTGACGTTCTAAGCGACAAACACTTTTGTCTCTGGTGTTATGGAGGAATACTTAACAGTTATTCGAAATAACATACAAAGACAGGTTCATCCGACTTTGGTTGCAAACATCTTTCTTATGCAAAGCATACCAATGTTTAAGAAAGGACAACTTGGGTTTTATCCCAAACCATAACTTTATATGGTGTCATTTCAACGGATTATGATGGAGCTCTTTTCAGTGGAAAAACGGTAGTCTCTAAAGCTTTTAATCTTTAAAATATAATGGCAGTTTTATGAATTATACCTTTGATCTTACCATGTCAAACAAGGTTTAATTACATATCTCGAACGCTCCATACTCTTATGGTGTTTCGGGAAAATGCAAATCCACGGAACGATTCCTTAAATCTTAGGTATTATGCTAAACTTGTAACTCAAATATCTTCCTTTATGATCTTATCATAAACTGTTTATATTCTTGTTACAATGATTTTGCACTTCATCTTGAAAGTCTTTGAACTTTTCAAATGTTTCATACTTCATCCTTATTAAGTAAATATTCATATATTCACTCAAATTTTCGGAAAAAGCAAATGAAGTTAAAATCCATCGCTCTTGACTACACATAATGGACTTCGTACAACAATATGTACAAATTCCAATAAGCTAGTTATTCGTTCCCTTTTGGCCTACGAACGAAGTTTTAATTATTTCTGGGAAAGTTTCACAAGTGTCATGTGATCAAAAATCAAAAGACTCCAAAATTCCATCCACATGGAGTTTCTTCATGTTTTCTTTCCAATATAATTTAAACGGCGATGTCACTTCCTAAGTGATCTTTCAATCAATTTGTCTTTCGACATTTTTAGCACTAATTTTATGGATGTGATGTCTCCAACGAGATTTGCGAATCCATCTTTTATGGATTACGGCAATTATTTGAACAACCCTTTTGTTCCCATAATACCTAATAAAACAAAGCTTTGATTTTTAACGAGCAATACAATAACCCTTTATTTGTTCTCGATGAACATCATCACATATTCTTTTGCTAGTTACTTAGGCCATTGTAGTTCATGAATTGTGTTGTTTCGTATGACGATTCATACCAACAAATTCAGTATCAAATACTTAAGAACCACATTGTTTAATAAGCAAAGAATATAGCCATAACATGTATATCATCTATATACTTAAACTGAACAATTCTAGTCTTTTATTTTCTGCCATATATTTATGAGATTCTCTTTCAGTATTTTCTTTTCTGTTTGAAAGAATCTATCAACATCAATAGTGGAGTCATACATATGACACATAATCCAAAGCGTGTATAATTAAATACCAATGTCTTTGGACTTGTACTTTGAAGTAGATCACCATCATCAAATGTTTGGTGTTCTTTCAAATTCCTTTCTTTAGTAATCTCTTGGTGTAGTAAATATTTTACCTACATCAAATATTCACCCTTATCATGGAATTATCCATGATCAAGCTACTTTTAGCTTATAACGGTGAATCATGAGTATAATGTTGCTCTCCAAATCCTTTTGGACGATTAGGACAACTAGTGTCTCCAACCTTTTGCAAATTCTCATCAAATATGAGAACATGACTTTAGCCATATTATACTCTATCATGTTGCAACCAAAACTTCGTTTCAGATATCACAATATCTTCCACACATCATGGTTTCTGAAACAACTCTTTCAGATCCTAGATAACCTTGATATATAGACAATCCTTTGAATATCAAGAATCATGGAGACAAACATGATATTTATATACTAACATTGGAATTGTTACTCTTGATTTAATACCAATTATTAAACTTCATGGAGTAATCAAAAACTTACTGAAAGTTTGCAATGGGACTTTTAAACTTTAGATTAACACTTCAAAACAATACGATACCAGTTCGTAAAGTAACTAACCAGAATTCTATAGTTCTATCATCTCAATTATAACTAAGCGCAAGGTGGTAAACGGATGCCAATGACTACAACAACTATGCAAATTCACTTTGATTTAATTTATGATAAATAGTGTTCAACTTTTAATCATATTGCTGTTGAACTCCCACTCAAAACAATATCCCTCACATTGTTTTAGTGATCACACGAACCAAATCCACCACATCAAAACCGATCATCACGAGAGTTGATGTAGCTTCAATGGCGAACAATCAACATGATCATCATATCTACTATATGACTCATGTTTTACTTTTCGGTGATCCGTGTTCCTGAGACCATGTCTGTACATGGTAGGCTCGTCAAGATCAAACCTTAGCTTCCGCATGAGCAAACCTGGCTTGCCCACGTTGTATACACTTGCGGAATCTAACACACCCGATCATCACGTGGTGCTTCGAAACAACAAGCTTTAGCAATGATGCTAACTAAGGGTGAACACTTTATGACTTGAAATTCATGTGCATGAGGGATCATCTTATAATGCTACCGTCGTCTACTAAGCAATACAAGATGCATAAAGGATTAACATCACATGCAATTCATAATATGTGATATGATATGGCCTTTCTTCTTTGTGCTTCCGATCTCCATCTTCAAGCACGGACATGATCTCCATCATCACCGACATTGCATCAAGGTCAATGATGCTTCTCCATGGTTGTCGTCCACCGGCTTCAACTATTACAACTACTTTGAATAGACACGTGGGTCTTAACAGAAATTAAAGACAACCATATGGCTCCTACCGGTTGCCGACTTACAATAAGGAACATTGCATACATCATATATAATCACAATCATGGCCATATCACATCACAGCACACCCCTGCAAAACAAAGTTAGACGCCTCTAATTTTCTTTGCATATTTTACGTGGTTTGGGGCTTCCAATAAGTGTCGTTCTAACTTACGAACAAGAACCACAACATTGATACTAGTATTGTTAATCACCCGTTGTAAATTGGATCTTAACTATGCTAGGAGAAACAGGCACCCGCAAAGCCACTTATGCAATACAAGTTGCATGTCAAGGGTGGAGCAAGTCTCACGAACGATGTCATGTAAGGTTAGCCCGGGCCGCTTCATCCCAACATACCGCAAGATGCAAAGTACACAACAAGCAATCGATAATAAAAGCATCAACGCCCACAATGACCATTGTGTTCTACTCGTGCAACAGATCTACATATAGACACGGCTCTGATACCACTGTAGGGGTTCGTAGCATGGAAAACAAAAATTTTCTATCGCATACAAACAAAACAAGCCAAAATCTATCTACTAGATTGTAGCAACGAGTCGATAGAGGAACTCACCCTCGAAGATTCCAAAGCGGTTAACGAGAGCAGATTCGCGTGGGTGATGTAGTCGTACACTTGCCGATCTCAAGATCGCGTAGACGATCCTTCCGCGCCAAGGCTCCTGCAGCGCTTCAATGGTCACACGTTCGGTACTTTCGAAGACCTTCCTCTCCCTTGTTCCAAGAAATGGAGGTTGTAGCACTCTCGCGATTCCTAAAGACAACGGCGTGGTACCTAAGTAGAGGGAGATCTCGCAGGCTTCCTTGCCGGAGCGAGTATGGTGGAGTATGAGAGAGGCTTTAGTGGTCTAGGGATTAGACACACCAATTAGAAGGCTCTAAACCGAAGGCTAGGGCAATTAGAAGCTCTAAACCAAAACGGCTCTAAACCGGAGGCTGTGGCTAGGGTTTAGATTAAGAGGATAGGAACTTGTGTGTCTTTGAGGGGAGCCCTGCCCCTCCTTTTATAGGTGGAGGGAGGCGCGCCTGGGGAGGGGAGTCCCTCCCCAACTCGGCCTCAAGAAGGGCTGGCGGTGGGAGGAGGAACTCCTCCCCCAAGTCGGCTTCAAACTTCCTTCTCCTCTTTCCCACTTCCCAAAATAGCCGTTTGACTTTCAAACTAGCCGTTTGACTTTTCAAACTAGGATTTGATTAAATCCTCTATTTGGTACAGCAATGACACTTAGTACATGATGCAATCATACCAACTTGATATAACACATTCATGTACCCCTTCCCCCTGGAGTGCCGGACATTCCGGAACCTTCTAGAATGTTCCCGATGAAAACACCAGAATCATTCCCCAACTCCGAAACGGGACTTTTATTATATGAATCTTATTCTCCGGACTATTCCGGATCTCCTCGTGATATCCCGGATCCCATCCGAGACTCCGAACAACATTCGGTCTCCTTCTCATCATTCCATAACTACTCAAACAACGTCGAATCCTTAAGTGTGTCTCCCTGCGGTTCGTGAATTATGCGGACATGATCGAGACACTTCTCCGATCAATAACCAATAGAGGAATCTGGAAATTCATATGGCTCCCACATATTTCTACGATTACTTTGCGATCGAATGAACCACTTACATACGATACCAATTTCCCTTTGTCTCACGATAGTTTACTTATCCGAGGTTATGATCGCTTATCTCTCCATACCTAGTTCAACCTCACATCGATAAGTACTCTTTTCTCGTTCCTGTGATATGTGATCCCTTGTGAGCCAGTCACATGCTTGCAAGCTAATTGGATGACATTTCACCGAGAGGGCCCAGAGTATATCTATCCGTCATATGGATGGACAAATCCCACTCTTGATCCATGTGTTTCAACCAATACTTTCTGAACACTCAATGCCACCTTTATAGCCACCCTGTTACGGTGTGGTGTTTGATGACATCAAAGCATCCATCCAGAAAAGGTGATATGCATGATCTCATGGTCGAAGGAATTAGGTTACTATGTATCAGAAAGCATATAGCAATTGAACTATTGAAATGACTTGATCTTTATGCTATGCTTATCTATAGGAGTATGTCCATCACATCATTCTCCTAATGATATGATCCTGTTGTTAATAACATCTCTATGTTCATGATCAGGAAACCATGATCATATATTAACCAACAAGCTAGTTTAACAAGAGGCTTTACTAGGGACTCTTATTTTAGTTTACAAATCACACAAGTATTAATGTTTCCGGTTAATACAATTATAGCATGGTATGTAAACATTTATCATAAGTGTGAAGATATGATAATAACCACTTTATTATTGCCTCTTGGGCATATCTCCAACAATAGGAAGCATGTGTTGTGAGCACATGAAGCTCTATTGTATTGGTGAATCAAAAGAACAAAATGTTTTAGTTGTGGGAAACATGTAATATGGATGTATGAAGCATTGTAGTGTCAATAATATAAACTTACATTGGACTTTGTTTCATATTTTATACTAAAACAATCTTTGGTTGCCATGGAAGCAAATTCTCTAGTCGAAGCAAGCAAATATTTTCCTTGCGTCATACAGCCCATAACTGCCAATTATCCTCTCTACGAAAGGCCGACAATTATGCACGCTGACTACTATAATATTGGTGCCATTCTCCCACAAAACCGTCACCACCTCCTCGTTTGTATGATTTTCAGTTTACTCCTACACCTTGATCCACGACGTACTTTCAAATTGAAGCAAATTGAGTGATGAAGAAAGTATCTGGTTGTCAGAAGCATGGTTTTAATATTTTTGAAACAAGTCATTCCAACTATTTTCAAATCAAAGCAAACATTAATTACATTAAAAGAAAATTTTAGTAGAATTGGAAACACAAAGATCTCGTCGGAAGCAAATATACTCCACGGTTAATAGCATTGGAAATTTTAGTAGCATGACTTTAATATTTTTAAAACAAGCGGTTCCAACTATTTTCAGATGGAAGCAAATTTTAGTGGCATTGGAAACACAAATTTTGATCCCATCGAAATAAAATATACCCGGTATTGGAAACACAATTTGTTTTATAAGAAAGTAAATCAAATGGGATGGAGACTAATTTTGCTTCTATTATTAATTAATTATTTTCCTAAAAAATAGGAACGAGGAGTACTTACCCGTTCAGAGTAGCGACAATAACATATGTGCATTAATTATGAAATCTGTTTTTATGAAAGCATGCAAATCGGTCTTGATTCACCGAAATAGACGCACGAGTCTGGTTGCAAATCAAACAGTCCAGCTGCTTCTAATCGTACGGCCAAGCACTAGTACGATCTGAAACCAATATCGGCTTCCTATTCCTAGTGGTGCCCATATGCTATTATTATTTTACATGTGATTATAGTCTATAAAGAGGATGTAATTGTCATAGTCGGCATGACCAATACTGCCTATCAAACAAGTCTTGCCTTGTTAGTGTAGCTATTGTCTTGCCTACCGTGCAAGTTGGACGAGGGTTTCAGACACACTCTCTCCTCTCTCCCCTCTCCCCTCTCCCTGCTACAGTTTTCCCGAGCCTTCTCGAGGGCGCCGGTCCTCTCCAAAGCTGAACTCGCCGGCATTGCCGGCCGAGGGAGGTGGAGGAGGGGCTCCGGCGCATGTAGTCTAGGTTGCTGGGCTCTCGCCGTAGGAGTCGTAGGATTAGGTTTAGGTTTTTCCGTGTTTGCCCAAGTGGTGTTTGGCGAGATGCCGTCAGGCCTGTCCCCCCCGGCGCTCTTGCACAGCGACGGGTGGCCGTCTTTGCTTAGGCCCGGCCAGCTCCCGAGGTCGGAGCTTGCTTTGGTCTGGACTACGGGCGGAGGCCTCGCTAATAAGTGCTTCTGCTGCAGTTGGATCTGGCGATCTAGTGGCGTGTTCTTCCCTCTGGCCAGCCTTGGTGGCGAGGAGTGGGAGGAGGATGGCGCTTGGGTTGCTGGGTGTCAATGGCGGCTTGGAAGCTTGTTGGTGGTTCGTTCTGACCCGAACCCGCATCGTCTAGAGATGAAGGACCACGCTAGGCTACTCCGATGGACGGAGACGAGTGCGGGGCTTCTTTTCATCTTTGGCGGCTTCCTCCATAAGGTCAGTTCGCCTGGTGGGATGTTTCCTGCTGCGGGTCTCCATCGAGCTTCTCTAGCCGGCCTTGGTGGCGAGGGGAGAAGCTGCGGCCGCGATCGGCGGCGGGGTGTAGGGTCAGTTCGGCAGCCCTCCACTCCCAAAAAAAATGGTGGCTCCGCTCCACTCCCCGTATGTATCGCTCCACTGATCTGATTATGCTATCAGGTTCCGTTCGGCGACGCTCCGCTCCGGTGAGCAGCAGGCTACCAGCCCATTCAAGTTAGATGTAGCCCGTGTGATAGGTTCTGGTCTAGTAGTATAATAGTCTTTAAGCCTCTTAGTGAATTCCTAATCTGATTGATGAATTTTATTCATTTTCCATAACACGTATGCACGTAATGGCTGAGCAAAAAGCTAATGAATATTGATGCTAGCTAGAAGACGGTTAGCCAAATGAATAAAATATTATATTTCCTTTGTGCGCAAATAATTGACTTAGTTTTGTCTAGATTCAAATATATCTAGACGCATTTTAGTGTATAGATACATTTAAATTTAAACAAATTCAAGTCATATTTCTGTACGAAGGGAGTAGCACAAAAACGATATGTCTCCACACTAAAAGAACCATGTTTGCATATGTTCACAAATTAAAATAGCAACATGCAGAGTCATTTATTGCTAACATAACCTGGAAATTACCAACCAAGAGCAATGGCAGTAGCTAGTTAATCTCTAAACTCATCCATGTCACGACCACTTGTCTCGGTAGTTGATGAATCAGATGCACCCGTTGGAACTGCATACCGTCTATACCGTTCTGGAATTGTTGGCACATAATTTGGGTCCCTATCACACCGTTCAAAATGAACATCCTCTCTGTCATGTGCGCGAATATAATTGTGCAATGTCATACATGCAGCAATGATCATCTTCTGGGTTTCAATTGGGTAGCTAGGCATCTTGAGTAAAATTTGCCATTTCATCTTCAAAACCCCGAAACCTCTCTCTATGCTATTGCGCTTGGACGAGTGGATCTTATTGAACTTCTCTTCAGGAGTTGTTGGTGCTACACCTCTGTGGAACTCTGGGACATGATATCTTTCTCCTTTGTAAGGTGCGAGGTATCCAAACCTGTTTGGATAGCCAGCATCTACAAGGTAGTACTTTCCTACACAAAACAAAGAGAATAATGCTTACGTTTTATGATAGATGACATTAGTTGTGATGAATATAGAAAAGCTCACCCTTTGGAGGATGGGGAAATATGTCCCGGTCCTTATCGATTGCATGATAAAGCACACTTGAAGCGTAAGTGAAATGCATATCAAAATCACATATTGCCATCACATTCATAGTAACTGCGCCAGTTCTTCCAATGTACCTAACTTTCTTTTCTTCAGGAACAACAACCCTAATGTGAGTCCCATCGATTGCACCAATGCAATCTTTGAGATGTGGAAATGCCCGTCTATCATTTTTAATCCTAGGATGCACAATGCGGAAATTTGGGTCTTTAGGCTTCAAGTAGTGCGCTGCCATCTTAACCACACAAATAAGTACCTCATGAAATTTGCGGTGGACAGTATCTGGTGAATGTTTGAAACGGTTCTGGGTTCTTCTATTTGATTCGCAACCCCCCCCCCAAGATCCACAGGAACATAGCAAGAGACTCATAACTGCTAACACAGGGGGAATGTTTGAGGCCATACCGCTCCAACAACATGTCATGAAGATCAAAGAAAACCTTTGGACTCATTCTCAGCATCGTATAGGTCTCTCCGGGTGTGTCAATAGTCTCTTGCAACCATCCAAACCCACTCAAGATAGATGTCCTAGGCGGGGCCTTCATCACCCAATTCTCACAATACTTACCAACTATGTTTGATGCACCTGAACAAATGATCGACATTTTTTGTGCATGGTGGCAGACCATTGTTTTCTTCATTTCATAGTACTTCTCATCATCACTATCGCTATCAGATGACATTTGCACATATTCAACAAATAAGTCACCAAACATAAGTTATCAACATACACACATAGTTAAAAAATAATCCATAGATAAATATTATCTGAGTACTTACTACAAGCCAAATATAACTAAATTTTTCAACAATGCAAGAAAATGGTTTCAGAAACATCACTCATACTTCAAATATATCCATCTACTTAGGGTACTTGTTGTCGTACTTCCTGCGAAGCCAACCCAATCGAGATGCAACACCCATGTGCAAAAACATCTCTCTTTGGTCTCTCTTCACAAACAACTCAGTAGCAATGAAGTGCTCATCACTACCTTCTGTTGCACCGCAAGCAAGCACCTCATTCATGACAGAGGTAACTGATGTGGCGTCATCATTTTTTATGAAAGACTCAAATGATAAATGCGACTTCTCAGCGATGTCACCAATCCTTGTAATTTGCTCCTGCATAACTTGTGCAGTCTTGGGTTTCTTGCTCTTGTCATGGACAAACTTTCCAAGCCTCTTAATTGTTGAACCACTTGCTTCTTCATCAGTAGGATTTGGTGGTGCTTCGGTATCATCCAAATCGCAATCCACGACATTATCGACATTCAATGCGGCATGTAATACTTCACTAGAAGGAGGTGGTACACCTGATCCGGGATTCCAATGATCAGTACCATCACTGTGTTGCCTGTAAAAACCCACCGGCGAGCAGCGACGAGCAACACGAAGAGCCGGGAGGCTCCCAGAACTGCTGGTGGGCCCTGGTCCCTCGGGCAACGGCCCGCAAAACTCCGGCACACGTCCTGGCTTGGTTCAAGGGCGTGCCACCTGACCTATACCTGGTCAGGAAGGTGATGGATTGCTTCGATCAGTTTTCTGCATGGTAAACAAGTATACGTAAAATTCGAGCCGTGACCGGCTCCCAGGTTTCCCTGTGAATCGGCTCCTAGAGCCGATTGTCCCATGGTTCTGCATTAGATCTATGATAACATGGGGTTTTGCTTCATCAATATAAGTTAAATCGATCTACGACGGTTTAACGTTTTCACCACGTAATTGGAACGTCCTACACGTAATTGAGTCTGGTAGACGCAAAAGATAATGGAAAACTAACCCTATAGAAGGCCTAACAACCGACGTAAAGTCAATTCCCGGAACAACTCCTCTTGAATTGGAAAACCATATCCTTACGTACTACTGGATCGTTCAACCCGTTTGCAAGGCCTGACTACGTGGATATCAAACTAAACCTTGGAAAACAAGGCATAACCATAACAGATCAAATCAACTGAATAAAGATCAAGCAAGATGCTACCTTTACACCCGGGAAAAGGTGCAAAGGTAGCGAGGTAACTAGAGGTAGCATAACTTAAACAATCATAGCGAAAAGTACCAATGCTAAACTAAACAAATCTATGATAATAGTATTAATCGCCATCAACAAGGCTTCAAGATGCGAGTAACACCAAATAACGATAGCAAATCGCCTAGATCGCAAGATGCGATCTAGGCATGACACTTACCGAAAGAAACCCTAGAAACAAGGGGTGGCGATCTTGAGATTGTGTTTGTTGTGAACGTGATTGTCCTCCTTTTCTCAATAACCTTAGGTACATATTTATAGTCCGGAGACTTTCTATCTTTGGAATAACTCTACAACTCTATCTCTTACCTAAACCGAAACGGAACCTACTACAATATACAGATACACGGGCAATTTAGCCCAAACCCACGCACAAGGCCGATTCAACAACACGTTGCATATATGTATCTTCCAAGCCCATCTTGATTACGGCCCATCTCCTCCTTTGGCCAAAATATGGCGATAACACATGCCCCCCTGGTTTTGGCAATAATAATTCCAAAACCACTCCGTTGATGTTTTTTCTTCCCCCTCCTTTTTTTTACATCGGGTTACGCGTTGCAGAGCAGAATCGCCACGCCACCCCCTCATCATGATTCCCTATCTTCTCAACTCCTTCGCAGTGCATGATTTGACGATTTTGGCAGCACATTCTGGGAAACCGCTACGGCATTGAACCGCCTCCCACTATTCCCCTTATTTAAATTCATCTGAGCAGTTTGCAGTCCCCATTTTCCTCCAGTAGCCAAAAAACCCTCTTCCTCCGCCGAAAAAAACCCTCTTCCTCCGCCATGGCCTCCTCTTCTTCCGCCCTTTCCTCCCAGTCTTCCAATACCATTAGCGACCGGGAGCCGACGCCGGAGCACCCGCTCACGGCGGCGTACGAGACTCTCGCCCCACAATGGTGGGACGAGAGGGATTGGGATTTCGCCGCTTGGTCGGAGGACGATGAGTCCACGACGGCGGCGAGGAGGCCTGTTCCTCGTCGGGAGGAACCGGAGGCGGAGCAGCGGCGACGCTGGTCTGGGACGGCGTCGAATCCTCCGACGAGGAGGAGGTCGAGGAGGACACCTCCTCGACAGTACCATCGGTGAAGCGCGCCGGGTCTAGCGAGGACATCGAAGACGACGATGAGGACGAGGAGGCCCCCGATGGCATCTTCAGCGGCAAGACGAAGGCAGCCGAAGCGCGATGACAGCGAACAAGGCAGCGAAGACAGCGGCGACGACCTCGGCCTCTAGATTAGGAACTAGTAGTAGTAGTAGTAGATTTCCTTTTGTAAGAAATCAGCTCCACTGTAAATAATCGTCTTTTGAATGAACGAAGATTGCTTTCCCAACTCGAAGATTGCTTTTTCGACCCAATTTCGCCGATAGTCAAAATAGGTCGATGCTCCAGAAGCCGATAATACTGTATCGGCTTTCACCACACTGCGCTCATACAGTCAACCAAGTCAAAGCTCAAAGAGCCGATGGCAACACATCGGCTTTCCCAAAAACGTTGACAAGGTCAAAACTTGGTCGCGTACTTAAACAAATCTGAGCGGCCACTTTCCAGTTTCAAACGGTAACCTGCGACCCTCTTCAAAAAAGGGCGACCCAGATCTCCAATTGCCCACCGACCAGATCGAGCTCACGGCGACAAGAACCCTCGATCCCCAACTGCATAGATCCGTCTCCGCCGGAAAACTAGATGGCGGAATCGTCCAACACCAACCCAGAGGTCTCCGGTCTGAAGGTACGCCTACTCCTCGCAGTCTGAACGCGATGCTAGAATTAATGGCAAACACCTGAATTAATGCTTTATTCCACCATTAAATTTTTTAGGTTTGGACATTCTGCCGCATCCTTCTCTCCCAAATTCTCTCTGTCTTGGCCTCGTCTGAATCTAGTCCTGCCCATCGATCTCTTGCAACAAGCAGAATCCCCTTAAGCCAAGACCTAGATTTGAACTCTTGGGCCGATTGCTATGAGCTGGCCTAATCCCCTGAACATTGGGTCTCTTGGTTCAGCAGGTAGCTAGAGCTTACCAATCCCAATGGGAAACCACGGGAATAGCCGATGCCTTGCATTTGTCATTGTCTCCCTTGAGAAACATGAGAATCTTCTAAAACCATCGCTACTTCAGTCGACGCTCGCTTCATGTTCGGTCATGGCCCCATGTCACCAACTCTGTTAGGCGTGGTGATGATTACTGGTCTAGATGTTACATCACCCAGCCCTCCTTTTAAACCGACCAAAGTCCCCTACAAAGCTGTCTTCTAAAACAAATCGCAGGCTGGGTGCCTACCTCCAACGCCATATGAAAAACAAAGGCCCTGTCACAGAGAAAGAACACACAGCCTTTCTCAACTTCTGGCTGGAACATTTCATATTCTGTGGCCCTTCCCTTGCTCCAACCAAGAATTATCTCTCCTTAGCCCACGAACTGGCCAAAGGCACTCAACTTGGCATCGGCAAACTGTTCCTTGGAGAGGTCTATCGATATCTCCAGTTGATGTCTGTCAAGCTGTTCTCTGGCATAGCAGTCAAAACAGGTGGTCCTTGGTGGTTCATTCAGCTATGGGCTCAACTGTATTTTCAAAACCACGTCCCAAACTTCCCCCTTTTGGCGAGTTGCACCTTTCCAGATGTCAAAGGGAAGCAGATCCGATGCACCAGCTATGGTCAAGCTTTGTATAGACTGCCAGGTAGTAAACTGACCCCTCAGGAAGCATCTAAATGGTTCAGCATTTTCTTTCAAGGCCTGGACAATCCTATCTTTTTTCCTTACATGGAAGAATCGGAACATTTCGAAAATCCAATCTCCTTCAGGCTAGACAATTTTGCCGATGACACCAGCACTCAGCAACTCTTTTCCACTGTGATCCGTCCCTGTTTCCTTCCAGTTGGCATGAGTACATCCAACAGAATAATCAAGCCTGGGTATGAATTCTACCAGCCGGTCGTAGTGGCTCGGCAATTTGGCCTTGGACAAGTACCTCCCCATTTCTTTCTCCACCATCTTACAGAGAGCAGAGTCGACCTGCCTGATCCTCTCACCAGTCAAAGGTGTTATTTCTTCTTCGATGCTCTGACCATCCCAATTCCTAACGACCTCACCTTCGCCTCATCAACCGATGGCTTTGAAGACTGGTGGTCGATGTGGAAGACTCATGCCTTCAGGAGAGCTCTGGGACCGTTGCTGAAACAGCTCGATGCTGACTATGATATCCCCGTGGAACAGGTACCACTACTTGTACATTTTCTTGATGCAGCTCACAAATGATTCTTCTACTAACCCACTCTCTCTCTCTTTGCAGCAACAAGACGGTCCTGAACCTACGCACAGTTATGGCTCCCTCTTCGAGTTCTTTCCGCCAGCTCCTGTGGTTCTTTTCTGCAAAAACTCGCCACCTTTGAAAAAGGTCATAATGCAGAACCAGCCGATATCACCACAATCGGCTTCCAAGAACCAAGCAACTTCTAAGTCAGCTGCCCCTCGAGTTCCAACTAAAACAAGAACGATGGTGAGGAAGGTAGCTGCCAGGAAGACCTTGAGGCGCCGGAGCCCTTCTCCAGAGAGTTCGCATGTAGGCTGATCCACGCCTTGGTCGATCCTCCTCGCCCTTGCAAATCTGCTCGTGCTTACTAGTTCTCCTTTCTTACAGGCTTCCGTCGAAGACACCTCCAGCGAGGACACTCACTCCAATCGAGGAGAACTGGGCCCAACAGACTCTGAGAGGACCATTACACCGAGCCAGCCAGATTCACCACCATCGGCTTCCAGGAAAAGGTCGGTTCCTGGACCTACTGCCCCCCGAGCACCAGTCGAGGCGGGGCCAGCTGTGGGTCCCAAGAGGGCTCGCAAGGGACTACAAGCTTCTTCGTCGAGCCAGGAGGTTTCGAAAATCACCACCCTTCATGCTCTTACCACTTGTTTCCTTTTATCTGCCGATTCATCATTATTTACATCGGCCAAACACCTTCCATGCAGACGACTGACGCTTCTAGTGGGAAAGCCGGGGCAGTGCCGATGCCTTTAGCCAAGCCGGATCTAGCAATCCCCGAAGGTTCAGATGAAACGGCTACCACTTTGGCCAAGCCCCCAGCAACCACACACAAGCCGATTGTCTCGTCATCTGCTATCCCCTCGACCATAGGAGAGGTACGTTAGCTTTTTTCGGCTCATCCTTACACGTTGGACGCATACTGACGCTTTTTCGGGCTGCCAGAGTTGTGATATTTCAGGCTTGCTGACGTTCGACCCTGAATCCATCGAACCAACTCCCTCTGTTGCCAACGATGAACCACGAGCCAGGGCTGTTCCACCTCAATTCCAGCGTCTTAAAGCCCTGTTGTCCTCCCCGATCGAAGAGTTGATCGAGGGTTCTGAGGAGGTGAAGAGCGTTCTCGCTGAAATAAAAGACCAACTCCCAGTAGCATTGCAGGTGAAGCTTTGGCCAGTTGTAACTCTGTCTTTCTACGGGTCAAGGGTGAAGTTAGCTCGTGAGAGGATCAGTCTGCGCCCAACTTCCACGAAGGCCAATATCGCGAGCGGATGTCGCAGCTCAACGAGAAAAAGGCGTCTGGATGCCAAACCGACACCTCTGTCGATCACCGAGCTCGCATCCTTGAAAAGGGAGTTGGAAGATCTTGAAGAGAAGGTCCGGGCGACTAAACAGCTCATTCGCGACAAGGAAGAATCCATCGCCCGCTCCCAAGACGAAGCAGAAAGCCTCAAAGCTCAACTGAAGACCGATCTGGTAGAAATACGTGCCCTGAACAAGCAGCTAGTGACGGGCAAGGACGAAGATGACGAAGCCGAGATCGCCGAAGTGGATCGTGTCCGTGCTGACGCCCTCCACGCCTTCGAAGCATTTCTTTAGTAGCTCGTTTATGTAAACTGGCACCTGCTTGTAACAGTTTGAACCTCTAGAGTCGATGACTGTGCATCGGCTATATATTTTATTTTTTTTTTGGCCGATTTCATGTATCGGCCCCCACATTTCACTGTCCATCATCCCACATGCTTGGGAAATATTTCTTGAGATGTTGACCGTTGACAGCCACTGGGAATTTTACGCCGTCCAGCTCCTCAAGCATGTACGCGTTCCCTCTTAAAACTTGATCGACCCTGTATGGCCCGTGCTAATTTGGAGACCATTTACCATATGTTGCATCCTTAGTCCCCAATGGCAATACAGCTTCCCATACCAGATCGCCAACGTGGAACTCTTTTGGTCTCACCTTCTTATTATATGCACGAGCTACCTTGGCCTTGTTCTCTTTGATTTTCTCGAGCGACCACAGCCTGAGCTCAGTTAAATCCTCAACACTGTCACTCATTAAAGCTGCATATTCTTCATTTGTTAGATCGTTCTGAAAAGTGACACGTCTCGATCCAGCCGTAATTTCCCAGGGCAATACGGCTTCTTGTCCATAGACTAGATGGTATGGCGAGGTTTTTATTGCTCCATGGCATGACATGCGATAAGCCCATAAAGCCTCTGACAAAACCTCGTGCCAACGCCTAGGGTGCTCATCGACTTTCCTCTTGATCAGCTTGATAAGGCTCTGGTTGGACGCTTCAGCTTGCCCGTTTGCTTGAGCATAGTATGGAGATGATCTAATCAGCTTAATCCCCGTGTCCTCACAGAACTTTCTAAACTCGTGAGAAATGAAGACCGAACCTCCATCGGTCGTGATAGTTTGGGGAATCCCGAATCTATGGATGACATGTTCTTTCACAAAATTGATAACATCCTTTGAGTTCACTGACTTCATCGGGACAACTTCCACCCATTTAGTGAAATAATCAGTAATGGCCAAAATCCACATGTGGCCTTTGCTTGATGGAGGATTGATCTTGCCGATCATATCCATGCCCCAACCTCGGAATGGCCAAGGCTTGATGATGGGGTTCATTGCTGACGCGGGTACCATCTGAATTTTCCCAAATTTCTGACATGCTTGACACCCTTTGTAGTACTTGAAACAGTCCTCAAGCATGGTGGGCCAATAAAACCCTGATCGCCTGATCAACCATTTCATCTTGTGAGCCGATTGGTGAGTTCCACAGGCGCCTTCGTGTACCTCGTGTAGGAGCCGATTGGCCTCGGCTGGCCCCAGACATTTGAGCAGTAACCCCTCCAGAGTCCTGTAAAACATGTCGTCGCCAATAAGCACATACTTCATGGCCTTGTACCTTATCCGTTTAGGTGCCCCCCGAGCCGAATCCTTCAAGTAATTGAAGATATCGGCTCTCCGATCGTGGCCTCCGAGGCGTACTGAACATCAGCTCCCTCCTTTCGTCCTTGTAGCCCCAAGCCATTGTGCAAGATCATTCGCCTCGGTATTCTGCGATCGCGGGATCCGGTGAAGTTTATGTACCGAACTGCATGCCATCACGGCATTGCAGCCATAATGGGAAGAGTGACTCGCTCTCACACTTGTATTCCTCGTGAGTTGGGAAATCACCAACTTGGAGTCTCCAAAATTTCCACTCGCTTCGATGAGCAACTCCATTCCTTGCGTATCGCCTCATACTCAGCGACGTTGTTGGTGCGAGGGGTAGATAACCTGATGGAGAAGGAAAATGTTGCCCCCCGGGGCGACACGAGTAGAATGCCGATGCCGCAACCATCGTCACAAACCGATCCATCGAAAAACATAGCCCACGCTCGTATGGACAGCGCTGCTATATTAGTGTTGATCCTTTCAGCAATAAGGTCGGCCAATGCCTGACCCTTAACCGCTTTCGCGGGTTGATACCGGATGTCAAATTCCGATAACGCAAACATCCATTTGCCGAGTCGGCCTTTCAACATAGGGGCCGACAGCATGTGCTTTATGACATCTGATTTGCATATGATGATAATCTCCGCTGAGAGCAAGATGTGGCGCAGCTTGGTGCAGGTAAAAAACAGGCAGAGGCACAACTTATCGATCTCAGGATACCTTGTCTCTGCATCCAGCATCCTTCTGATGTAAAATACAACTCGCTCGGACCATCATAAACTTGCACCACCATCGAGGCGATGGGCGACGGTCGACTCGACAAGTAAATGTAGAACGGCCTATCCGGTGGCGGAACCAACAACGCGGCTTCGGATATTCTTTGATCTCGTCGAAGGCTCGTTGTTCGCTTGCCGAATTCCTCGTCGATTTAATTTTCACCATCCCATGAACGGCTCTATTCTTCCCGATTGGAGATGAATCTTCCGACGGGTTGATCTTGCCGATGAGAGGCTGTAGTTCTTTCTTTGTGGTAGGTGGCTTCATTGTTCGCCGCCTCGACTTTTCGGGCCGATCTCAATTCGCGTTCATGGACCAAGAAACCCAAGAACTGACCGCCGTCACCGAAGGCACACTTCTTTGGATTCATCCGTAGTCGAATTTTCTTGTTCGGTCCAGACGCGTTGCAGATCGTCCAAGTGTCCTTGTCGAAGCAGACTTGACCACCACGTCATCGATGTAAATTTCCACCAGCTTGCCGATCGGATCATGGAAAATGTAATTCATGGCTCTTTGGTGCGTGGCGTAGGCATTCTTCATCCAAATGTCATCACTACATATTCAAACAACCCCACCGAACCGGGACTCACGCGGTCTTGTGTATGTCTTCGGAGCCATAAAATTTGGTTGTAACGGCATTGCCATCCATGAAGCTCAAGATCTTATGACCAGCCGCTGCGTTGATTAACGTCTCGCTACCGCATCGGATACTCATCCTTTGGAGTAGCTCTATTGAGATCCCGAAAATCTATGGCAACACGCCAAGCCATCCTTTTTCTCTGGTGCGATACTAGAAATCCACTCAAAGATACCGCATGGCCTGATTAACTTGGTCACAACATTTTCTCGACCTCTTTCTTGACTTCTTCCAAAATTTCGCCTTCATCGTGCTCATTTTGGAATGGCTGAAATCCTTTTTAAGCGAGTCGATGCTCAATGATGCTCTGTCTAACCCAGCATCTCAGTATAGTCCCGAAGCGATTCGGATATTCTTTCAACAGAGCTATCATCGGACCCCGCAGACTCGGATCTAAGTTGTTGCTGATAATTGTTGGTCGTGGGTTATCGCCAGGAGCGATGTCGTTCTCCTCTAGCTCATCGGATGTAAACCCATACCCTAGCTTTCCGTCACGTTAAATCGATCTGAACACGTGGCAAACAGTTGGTGAGGACAACAAAAATAATTTGGGCGATTGCAGAATCGCCCCTTTTGATTGCATTAGTCAAGGACGGTTTACACCTTATTTGTGCTTTACAATGGCAGAAATCTCCCTACTACATCGCATGACCCGCTTGTCGTAAGATTACCTTTTATTTTTGTGGCGATCGCAGGGATCGGCCATACCACATACGATCGTGGACTTTGCTACTCTGTCAGGCCAGTGGATAAGACCAGCCTCACCCTGTTTTTTGTAGCTTCAATGCGCTCACAGCCGTCTAGACTGATTCCAGAGATCGGCTCTTGGTCTTCTGCTTCCCAGATGTTCATGCCAGCTATGGAGATCTCGATCGAATCATCTGCATGAATGACCTCCACTTCATCTCCATCCCACTGTATTAGGCACTGGTGCATCGTGGATGGAATGCAGCAGTTAGCGTGAATCCAATCTCTCCCTAGCAAGACAGCGTAGGTGCTTTTGCTGTCCACGACGAAGAATGACGTAGGGATGGTTTTTCTGCCTACGGTCAGATCCACG
This sequence comes from Avena longiglumis, assembly GCA_030063025.1. Lineage (NCBI taxonomy): Eukaryota > Viridiplantae > Streptophyta > Magnoliopsida > Poales > Poaceae > Avena > Avena longiglumis. Next base: position 77,454,650 of record CP125978.1, read on the forward strand.
TTCAGTACGCCTTGCGTTTCTGAAGTTTGGCCGTTGAAGTCGCTTAACGTGACGTTGGTTTTGATCAGATCTGCAGTGGAGCGTCCCAGGCGCCGTAGCATAGAGTATGGCATTATATTGACTGCCGCTCCGGTGTCAACCAACATCTTGCTGACAGGCTGCCCATTGATGTAACCTCGTAGGTACAGCTTTCGGTGTTTGTAGCCCTTCTCACGTGGCTTTTCAAAGATAACGGCTGGGCCGCAGATCAACGTGCCCTTGGTAGCTCTTTGGTTCTTGGAGCGCAGAACTCTGACGTAGTACGAACACCATGTTTGTGCCAGCCGATGTCTTTGCATCGGCTTTCACCGGTTTGGGGCGCCACTCTTTCTTTTTCGGGCGATCTTCCGTTTCCAAGGTCTGCTGAATTTTCGCGGCTAGATCGGGCTGTGCTTTCCTTAAAGCGTGGAGGTACTGCGCTTCGGCTTCCTCCAAGTTACGCAGTCGCTGAACCCTACACTTTTGGGTGTGTCTGAGTCCATCGGGACACCACCTTGGATGGTGATATCTGTATTCTTCTTTGTCGTCCATTGGCTCCTCGAGATCTTTTGCTCGAGCGGACTCCCTGTGTCGGCTCTGAGGTGGGAGAGGCCCTAGACGCTTGAACACTGAAACTGGCCTCGTGTCCTCCTTCTGCTGTCCACATTCCGGGCAGTTATCGATTGTAGGCAATCGGCTCATTCCCGCATCCCAGCAATACTTGAAGAAAGGACAATCCCAATGTTTGTCTACGCCTTCCTTTTCTTTTGACGGTCCCCTAGCGAGGTGCTCATATCCTTCATCGTCTCTATCGCGCCGGCGACGTCGGTCATACTGACGCTCATACTTGTTAAGGAGATGCGTGGAGTGTGGCTTCTGATATCGCCGCGCTTCGACTGTTGCTCGATTAAATATTGCTGTCATCATCTGGGGCGGTCACGTGGACCGCCTCCTCTCTTTCTTTGGCCGAGCGACCTCCTCCTCCTTATATGTGCCATGATGGTATCAGGCCTGCCATGTTGACATCGAACGAGAAATCAACCGGCGCCTCGTGGAGTGGCTGTGTTCTACCATGTTGACGCCGGGAAATGGGTTTGTGTCTACTTTCATGGCGAATTGTCCAAGGATCAGACGGCCCTGTTCTATGGCCGTTTGGATCTGGCGACGTAGCTCTTTGCAGTCATTGGTGGTGTGGGTGAACGAGTGGTGCCACTTGCAGTATGGTCTCCCGTTCATCTCTTGAACCGTAGGGATTTTATGGCCTTCAGGTAACTTCAGCTGCTTTTCCTTCAGCAGTAAATCGAATATCTGCTCAGCTTTGCTCACATCGAAGTCGAACCCTTTTGCAGGCCCTTGCTGTTTCACCCATTTGCAGGATACAGGATCTGCCCCCCGAGCCCATTCAGCCACGGCCACCTCCTGGTCTTGTGTAGGATCTTCTTCTTCTGTATCGACCAGGCCTATCGGACGTTTGAACTTGTCTTGGTACAACTCAGGGTGGCGTTGTTCATACATCGTCAGCTTCTGGGCCATGTGCGCAAATGAGTTGTACTCTACTTGGAAAGCCAGATCCTTGATAGGTGCTGAAAGACCTAACACTGCCAGCTCGACTGCTTCCTTTTCAGTTAAATGAGCTGAGTAACATCGGTTCTTGACGATCTGAAGCTGGATGTACTCGCTCTGATTTCTCCCTTTTGCCGCTTTGTGCAGTGCGCAATGCCAGCCTCGGTAGCCTATGATAATCTTGGATGTGGAACTGCTCTTCCGGTTGCTTCCGGTCTAGATCGAATCGGTGGCGCGGTGTACCACCAAAAGCTGGTCCTGTCGGAGATTGCGCAAAGAACCTTACGCTGGCAACCGATCCGATGCTGAAATCATGCCTAAGCATGCGGTATCGGCTCACGTGCTCGATTGAGCTCGACCCTTCCGATCCGCTAAACCTTGAGAACTCGAGGAGCCGATACTTGGGTGGCGGAATCAGATCAAACTCGTTGGGGTACGGCTTTGAATAGCCGATTGTCCTTCTCTTCGGCACGAAGCCGAACTGGTCTCTCAAGATGGTACGGATTTGCTCCACTGTTTGAGATGCAGGGGCTAGATTCTCATGACTCGTTCCAGTGGCATACTTGGCTAGCCACGCCTGTTTGTCGGCGTCCATCCCAGACATCCGCTCGAACGCTGCTCTCAAGCCCTGCTCCAGAACTCCCGCCAGAAATCCCTGCGGTTGCAATCTGGTTGGTGCGTGTCGGGTTATTGCGTCCGCACGTAGGTGCACACATATCCATGTGGGATTTCTTTAGGTGGCTCAAACAGGCGGCAATCGCCTGGTCGCCTCCTACCTTGTAGACGACGTCTGCGCTGCCTGGTGGCTCCGGGCTGCAAGTGTGAATGGCGGCGGTGGCTCGAGCGGTCTTTCTCCCTGGTGAGTCCCGAGTAGGCCCCGACGGAGAGTACTGATGTTTCATGATCTCTGAACTACGACTGCGATGCGCTCGAAAGCGTTTACGTGCTCTCGAATGGCGGTGAAGAGAATGAGCCATCATGTAGTTGACTTCTGTCAGAGCTCAGTGCGCTCCTCCAAGGAACAGGCAGATCCACCTCATCAAGAGCACCTTCGGTGAGAAACCTTTCCACCGATGCCATGCTTACGAGTCCTCTCAAAAGAGCCGATGAGATCGGCTTCAAGAGAGCTTTGATGTCATCATACGCCTTGTGCTCCTCGGGCAGATCGTCAGTGCGTGACCGTCTGCCCCCATCTCAGCGTCGGATGTTGATGCAGATGTTGTTGAAGGTCCCACCGGCGTGCGAGAATGTGTTGCTGTCAAAACCCACCGGCGAAAGCGACGAGCAACACGAAGAGCCGGAGGCTCCCGGAACTGCTGGTGGGCCTGGTCCCTCAACGGCCCGCAAAACTCCGGCACACGTCCTGGCTTGGTTCAAGGGCGTTCCACCTGACCTATACCTGGTCAGGAAGGTGATGGATTGCTTCGATCAGTTTCCTGCATGGTAAACAAGTATACGTAAAATTCGAGCCGTGACCGGCTCCGTGTTTCCACAGTGAATCGGCTCCTGGAGCCGATTGTCCCATGGTTCTGCATTAGATCTATGATAACATGGGGTTTTGCTTCATCAATACAAGTTAAATCGATCTACGACGGTTTAACGTTTTCACCACGTAATTGGAACGTCCTACACGTAATTGAGCCTGGTAGACGCAAAAGATAATGGAAAACTAACCCTAGAGAAGGCCTAACAACCAACGTAAAGTCAATTCCCGGAACAACTCCTCTTGAATTGGCAAACCATATCCTTACATACTACTGGATCGTTCAACCCGTTTGCAAGGCCTGACTACGTGGATATCAAACTAAACCTTGGAAAACAAGGCATAACCATAACAGATCAAATCAACTGAATAAAGATGAAGCAAGATGCTACCTTTACACCCGGGAAAAGGTGCAAAGGTAGCGAGGTAACTAGAGGTAGCATAACTTAAACAATCATAGCGAAAAGTACCGATGCTAACCTAAACAAATCTATGATAATAGTATTACTCGCCATCAACAAGGCTTCAGTACGAGTAACACCAAATAACGCATAAGAAAATACTGCCTAGATCGCAAGATGCGATCTAGGCAGCATGACACTTACCCGAAAGAAACCCTAGAAACAAGGGGTGGCGATGCGCCGAGATTGTGTTTGTTGTGAACGTGATTGTCCTCCTTTTCTCAATAACCTTAGGTACATATTTATAGTCCGGAGACTTTCTATCTTTGGAATAACTCTACAACTCTATCTCTTACCTAAACCGAAACGGAACCTACTACAATATACAGATACACGGGCAATTTAGCCCAAACCCACGCACAAGGCCGATTCAACAACACGTTGCATATATGTATCTTCCAAGCCCATGTTGATTACGGCCCATCTCCTCCTTTGGCCAAAATATGGCGATAACACACTGGTGATGTCTTCAAACATGACCTTCAAGTTTTGCTCATTGCGAAGTCCTTGCTTTTTAAACTTGTTACATCCTTTAATATCCTGTAATTCAAAAGAACATTTGTCAAATAATAATAATATAATAAATTGCAATATGGAAAAAATAAGCATGACTACTCACTTTCTTTGCCTTCTTCCACCACTCATCATCGTGTATCACAGTGTTTCGCTCGTAGTCCCATCCCGCTCCAGTCTCCCTCAGCCTTAGTTTCTTGAATATGTTATAATCAATTTTCAGTTTGTCCCACTTGTTCTTCAATTGGTCTCTCTTGTACTCTAAACCTGTTCTTATTGTGAACTGATTTGCCACTTCCTCATATGCATTGGGAGTCAAGTGAGTGTTCGGACTATTTCCCATCCTCACTTGCTCGGCAAACAACTCAGGTAATAATCCGAGTGTTATCATCGGTCCATTCGGCAGTCATGATCAAAACTCTTCTATAAAAATTCAAGTCATTTGTGTATACTACTAAAATTTGTGTATCATACGAATATTCTGAATTTTAATGAATTTATCATACTCCCTCCGACCCATATTAGTTGACTTAACTTTGTCTAGATACGGATAAATCTAGACTAGATACATATGAATCTAGACAAAGTTGAGTCAACTGATATGAGTCGGAGGGAGTATAACAAATGCATGCATCAATCGTTAGCGTATTGCCAGCTTAATTAAGCTTTGCAAAGGGAGCAACAACAATGAGGACCACGGAACTGTGTTAGCATCAGAGATGTATGTACGGACAAGTAGTATTTCATGAAGCATACATGCGATGACATATGGTTTTCGATCATGAAAGCTAGGCAGACAGACAATTGTTTCTGTACGTTCGTGGTGTGTTCTTAAATTCTTGATGATACAGTTCTAGACGTCCATGGTGTGTTCTTAAATTCTTGATGATACAGTTCTAGACGTCCATGGTGTGTTCTATAAAGCATGCATATATACAAGAAGAGACCCGACCAATAAAATTGAGATGGGTGAGAGACCGGTTGGGTACTGAAGACAGTCACGACACGACCATGAGACTCACCGTGGATGACAGGAAGCGGCGGAGGAGTTCTCGTTCCGGCGGCGTAGCACTTGGAGGCGGCGGCCGGAAATCCATGGCAGCGGCACAGATCAGTTCGTGGCGATGAATCACGTAGAACCGGTCTCGGTCTCGTGAGATCCTGATGGAAGTTCGAATTAGATCCGCCGGTCCAATCGGCGGCGGCGGCAGCTTTCAATCGATCGGCGGCGTGGGGCGAGAAGATGTACTAGGGCTCCGCCGCCATGGTCACTTACGACGTGAGAGGAGGATAGTACGAGGGACGAGGTCTGTAGAGAGATAAGGACGTATCGTTTCGTTTGATTCTTTTACTAATCGGTGGCAGTTGGGCATAATTTTCATCCACTCCTTACTTTTTCTTTTGGAGGAGCGACGGTAGGCTCGCTCTGCCTTTTAGGGCCAAAGGCTGAAGCGCTCCGGCCAATCCGATCCGTGGAGCCAGTGCGTTCGGCGCAGCTCTGCTCACTCCGTAGCTGGAGTCAGGAGCTGGAGGGCTGCCGAACGGTCCCGTAGTCGAACCAAGCTTGCAGCATTATCGAGCACATCACGCGGCGGGCAAGAATGCCCTCGCGATCTTTGGCCGTTTTGATGGCCTTCTCGGACGCAAGAGATGCGTCCTCTCAACCTCCAAGAAGGAGGCTCCCCGAGCTCAGCAACGGCGTTCCGCGCCCTCTCGAAGCCAAGTGGTTCGTCCCCGGCGGCAGAAGGGTGCCTGAAGCTGGAGACTCGCCGTCGGTGGAGGAGAACAGGGATTTGATTGCTTTTTTATCTTCTTTCCTGGGGTTCTCTTTGTAAAAACACAACTCTTCGAAATGTTTGCGGGCCTGTGTGTAAGTTTGTACCCACCGCTTAATCAATGAATGCTGCATCGGGGTCTTTCTAGACCCCATTATCCTTTCAAAAAAAAAACGTGCAAGTTGGACTTCGTAGTGATGCGCCAGCGTTCGGGTCAATGCCCATATTTTTTTGTTATATTATTGTTATAGGTTCTTTTTTTGGGTATGTTCATTTTATAACATCGGGATGATCTAAACCGGCAAGTGTCACGTTGCTACCCGATTTTTTATTCGGTTAGTTTTTATATATTGCTTTTTTTTGTGGGCACGTTCCCAGATTATTCTGGGATTAGTTCACATGAGCCTGAGCCTGGTCGTTGATATGGATAGGAGGAGATGCGTCCCAAATATAGCTTGTTAGTTAGCCAGATAATGTTAGTTCGTTAGCTAGGGAGAGCCCTTGGGATCTCTCCTAGGTTCTAGCTAATAGTGTTAGTTAGCTGGATGCCTGGATAAGATTTGTTATCAAGGCGCTAACAACCCAACACAAACGGAAGCTAATTATTTCAAACGTACTCTCTTCCCACCTAAGCCAAATTTTAGCACTACATATAACAGTCCAGTTTATTTAGTCTCCCCACCTTGAAATATAGTCCTTGTTCATATTTTCCTGTTCATATCATAACACTCGATGGTGATACCATACAACGCAATCTCAAGAAGGGTGATGGCACCACCACCACCTCTGGCCATTCCTGCCCCTCTCGCTCCAGCTCCTGCCACCTTTGAGATTGAAAGGTAGGATCTTCAACTAAGATCTGTTTTCATAATATCTATTTTTTCTTTAATGAGTACCAAATTTTGGTTCAGATCGCAACACATATTTACACATACTACATCTTTTGTGTCGATCTAACATCAGCCTTTTAGCACCTAGCAAGCACATGAGGGAATTAAGTTATTGAACAAATATATTCTCATGAATATATTTGTGATGATGGTGATGGTGATGGATATTGCGCGCTTGTTAGTCAATTGGAAGTCCTGCCACCACCTTCCGTAATGGTGTCCTTGAAAGCACCACCGTTAGGGATCATAGGCAGCACGTGCTCCTGGTGAGGGACGATGAGATCCAGCAAGTATGGCCCTGGAGTGTTAAGCATCTTATTCTCATGAAAATATGATGGTGGAATAGCCGTTGTTACAAACGATTATGTCATTTCGCAGGAATTTGAAGTTTGATGATGTGCGGATGGAACACATCTACCAAAACATGTGGAATATCCGTGCTATGGTGCAATGGAAGGGCCAGGTTAAAAAGGATGCACTTGGTCAATGTTACCTTCATTGCATTCTGCTGGACGAGAATGTAAGCATATTTACTATATATATATATATATATATATATATATATATATATATATATATATATATATATATATATATATATATATGTATGTATATGTGTGTGTGTATATTTTACATAGGAAATATTTAATGTCCTACCTTTTACTAACTCGCAAATTTGTTAGGGAACAAAAATGGAAGCCCTTGCATATAATAGTATAGCAAATCGTTTCAACCAGATGCTACATGCGGGGCTGACTTACGACTTTATTGTTGTCGGCTTCTACCCTGTGGAAATGTATAGGGAACATTTCTGGTACATAGACTCTGAATTCATCGTAAGTTTAAAGTCTCGGACCGAGGTGAGAACCTTGGTACGTCGGATAGATTCCTCAATCTGTCCACCACGGTTCCCACACTTCAACACTATCTTCACACGACGAGACAAATCTATCACAGGTAAAGGCATCGTCCCTAACTCAACGTATTCAAATCAAGTTCATTCTAACTCTAACTACACTTGCAGATGTGGTTGGTGTCCTTGCCTACGTGGGAGAACCACAATACAAGTACAAGACGCCGTACTATCGCGGAAAACCTGTTCGCGACATTGCCTTAATGAACTTTCAGTAAGGCTCATTTAAAAATTTACTAGCCGCCTTTATATTTTATATATGAGAAGTCATTTTTTTTTTGCTAATTCACAGGGGACAGCTAATATTCTTACACGTCTACACTCAACATATTTATCGTCACATAGGCTGCTCGAGACCAGCTGAAAGAGAATTACAAATTCTTGCCGTGACTAACGTCCAAATAAACAGGACGTTAGGCTCTTTGTCAACTATGGATGAGAGCTCCTTTATATTCTCACCAAAAACCAACTTAGAAGATCACTATTTGGAAGGTAACTTTTTTTAGGGTTTTGAAATATGTTGACAGTGTTGTTCTTTGTACAGACATATGTGATATTTGATACTCACTTTTATTTGTAGATGTTCGTTTGGCCAAGCTTGCCAGACCTGATGACACACGCGCTCAGGTCGATGCTGCTGTGGAAGCTAGGATCCAATTCGTCACACAACAACAAAATCAACGCCGAAAGCAGCATGGTGGAAGACGTGGCTGAACAAGTCATAGTTTGTCCCAAGATGGTGTACTAAAAAAATTGGTGTCCGCGACTATTTAGATATATCATCCTGGCCTCTATTTGTAGCTGCTTGGATAATATTATCCTCGATTCTATTTTGGGACACTAGCATAACAATTTGTTATACAAAATAAATTAAGTTGTCCAATTATTATGTTATTATTATATTCAATGAATACCATGTATTGAAGCCGTGCATTGTGATCTCTTATGAATAAAAATATTTGGGTCCTTTATTAATTCATGTACAGTTTACCTTTATTCCCTTTTTTAGTTGTACCTCTGGTACGTTTGGTTGAAGGTTTGGCGACCCAGATTTGGTGGCTTTGGCTCTCAACCCACGTGTGGAGACCCAGATCTAGCCTAGACCTGGCCCAACAGGCTAGGACTGCTTTTTCCTGTATGTATGTCCCGGTTGATCAAAACAATACCACCTTATGTTAAAACAAACAATCCCACAAGATTGCTTACGGCTGGACAGTAGTAGTTAGATAAAATCCTTATCCTAACAACCTACAAGATTGCCTTATTAAAGAGAGACCTTGTACGCTACTTCAAAACAACTATCAGACGAGTGATTTTCCATGTCCCGATTCTTATCTGCTGCCTCGTGAGGTCCTCTCCTCTGCATGGAGTAGCCACTGTCGTCATCCATCAACAAGGTAGACCATCCATCAACAGCAAGCAAGGTAATGACTTCCACCCAGTTGTTGTTGTCATGTGTATAGCTTGTAGCTTTTTTCAGCCTGTTCATGTGAGAAGTGTGCAGGCGATGGACATATTCAATTAGTAGATTTGTTGGTTCTTTTTCAGACACGGGAAAAAAGTTGGTTTTTTTGCTATGTGAATTCTTTATAAAAAAAATTCTTTTTAAACACCAAGTTTGAAAACCTGGATTCACGGTTTCAGTTTTGCGGTAAAAAATACTCTTCGTTCTAAAATAATTGTGAAAGTACCAACATATATGTCTTTGTACTTGTGAATATACAACATAGTTATGTTTATTACCACTTCTTTAAGTTATGTACACTCTATTAATGTTTTTACACTCCTTTCTATTTCATTGTGGTTAAATAGTGCTTGAACCACCGTACTGCACCGATGGCAGAGCTAGGATTCATTGTTGAACATGCCGTCAACTATATGTATAATTACATCATGCAGATCGATGACGAGGACATGTTAAAGTAAGTATTTTTTTTCTAATACCATGTATTGAAGCCGTGCATTGTGATCTCTTATGAATAAAAATATTTGGGTCCTTTATTAATTCATGTACAGTTTACCTTTATTCCCTTTTTTTAGTTGTACCTCTGGTACGTTTGGTTGAAGGTTTGGCGACCCAGATTTGGTGGCTTTGGCTCTCAACCCACGTGTGGAGACCCAGATCTAGCCCAGACCTGGCCCAACAGGCTAGGACTGCTTTTTCCTGTATGTATGTCCCGGTTGATCAAAACAATACCACCTTATGTTAAAACAAACAATCCCACAAGATTGCTTACGGCTGGACAGTAGTAGTTAGATAAAATCCTTATCCTAACAACCTACAAGATTGCCTTATTAAAGAGAGACCTTGTACGCTACTTCAAAACAACTATCAGACGAGTGATTTTCCATGTCCCGATTCTTATCTGCTGCCTCGTGAGGTCCTCTCCTCTGCATGGAGTAGCCACTGTCGTCATCCATCAACAAGGTAGACCATCCATCAACAGCAAGCAAGGTAATGACTTCCACCCAGTTGTTGTTGTCATGTGTATAGCTTGTAGCTTTTTTCAGCCTGTTCATGTGAGAAGTGTGCAGGCGATGGACATATTCAATTAGTAGATTTGTTGGTTCTTTTTCAGACACGGGAAAAAAGTTGGTTTTTTTGCTATGTGAATTCTTTATAAAAAAAATTCTTTTTAAACACCAAGTTTGAAAACCTGGATTCACGGTTTCAGTTTTATGTAAAAATACTCTTCGTTCTAAAATAATTGTGAAAGTACCAACATATATGTCTTTGTACTTGTGAATATACAATATAGTTATGTTTATTACCACTTCTTTAAGTTATGTACACTCTATTAATGTTTTTACACTCCTTTCTATTTCATTGTGGTTAAATAGTGCTTGAACCACCGTACTGCACCGATGGCAGAGCTAGGATTCATTGTTGAACATGCCGTCAACTATATGTATAATTACATCATGCAGATCGATGACGAGGACATGTTAAAGTAAGTATTTTTTTTTCTAATACCATGTATTGAAGCCGTGCATTGTGATCTCTTATGAATAAAAATATTTGGGTCCTTTATTAATTCATGTACAGTTTACCTTTATTCCCTTTTTTTTGTTGTACCTCTGGTACGTTTGGTTGAAGGTTTGGCGACCCAGATTTGGTGGCTTTGGCTCTCAACCCACGTGTGGAGACCCAGATCTAGCCCAGACCTGGCCCAACAGGCTAGGACTGCTTTTTCCTGTATGTATGTCCCGGTTGATCAAAACAATACCACCTTATGTTAAAACAAACAATCCCACAAGATTGCTTACGGCTGGACAGTAGTAGTTAGATAAAATCCTTATCCTAACAACCTACAAGATTGCCTTATTAAAGAGAGACCTTGTACGCTACTTCAAAACAACTATCAGACGAGTGATTTTCCATGTCCCGATTCTTATCTGCTGCCTCGTGAGGTCCTCTCCTCTGCATGGAGTAGCCACTGTCGTCATCCATCAACAAGGTAGACCATCCATCAACAGCAAGCAAGGTAATGGCTTCCACCCAGTTGTTGTTGTCATGTGTATAGCTTGTAGCTTTTTTCAGCCTGTTCATGTGAGAAGTGTGCATGCGATGGACATATTCAATTAGTAGATTTGTTGGTTCTTTTTCAGACACGGGAAAAAAGTTGGTTTTTTTGCTATGTGAATTCTTTATAAAAAAAATTCTTTTTAAACACCAAGTTTGAAAACCTGGATTCACGGTTTCAGTTTTGCGGTAAAAAATACTCTTCGTTCTAAAATAATTGTGAAAGTACCAACATATATGTCTTTGTACTTGTGAATATACAATATAGTTATGTTTATTACCACTTCTTTAAGTTATGTACACTCTATTAATGTTTTTACACTCCTTTCTATTTCATTGTGGTTAAATAGTGCTTGAACCACCGTACTGCACCGATGGCAGAGCTAGGATTCATTGTTGAACATGCCGTCAACTATATGTATAATTACATCATGCAGATCGATGACGAGGACATGTTAAAGTAAGTATTTGTTTTCTTAACAAATAATGAGAAACAATGGAAACATATAGATATTTCCAAATATGCATAGTTGAAATTGATTTTTTTACTGTAATTTATATCTTTCAGCATGATATAGATCAAAAGCACTCTGCCGTACCCGATAGATATAACTCTCGGGATGATCCAACAGTCAATTCGGCCAGGTGGACGAGTTCACCCCGACTGCTTCAATATAGCAGTTCGTGGGCTTGTATGCGCGGAAGTTGATAGGCACGCAGGCACCGAACACCTCGGATGGAAGCACTAGTTTGACATGCAGCTTCAAGCTCAAGCACAGGCCTTAAGGCATTCGCCGATTCCGGAAGCTAGCCGCACCATGACAATTATTGATGTTGTGCATCCAAGATTTCCTCCATACAACATCTGGAACTCTAAAGTTGTAAGTGCCTATATTATATGACAACATGTACTTGCATTTATTAGTTACTAACTTTGGTCTACATATTATAGTACCTACTACCGCTGGCTCTCCATGATGCATACGCTCTTATTTCGGTCAACATGGAAACAAGGAAGACATTTCTAATGGATCCTTCCTATTACCCGTATCTGAACGAGCGTCTCATTCTACGGAACGAGGTAACGAATGAGACCAGAGCAGTGATGGAAGAGCTCAACGAGATGTTTAAAACAATGAACAATGGTTGGACTACAGAAGTCAAGGACTGGCCAATGGATAGCCATCAGGTCATAAGCCCCCATAAAAATAGGTAAGATAATTAATCGGTTTACTATGATACATGTTGTCGAAAACAAATTTCAATCAGAATCATATTGTTCCAGTGATGACTCTGGATTCACCGTCCTACAACACATGGCAACCATGGATGGCACAAACCATCTTCCTAGGCATATCACTAAAGTATGTGCATCTACACCAGGGTATCTGTGTTTAATGTCTTTTATTTTCTGTTCATTTATCTTTACTTTTGTTTCACACACTTTTAGGATCCCCTAGGGCTTCGGAAGCAATTCATGGTTCATCTACTGAAGATTAGACACAATGATGTGAAGTTGGGTGTCATAAGGGCATGCAGAACTTTCTATATTATAGATGATTCAGATGATTTTGTCATCAAATTTATTTAGACGTATTTAGTTTAAATCAGTATGTTACAGATGGTTTTGTAAGCACTCGAGTTGCATTGGTACTTTTTATGGATATGGTTGATTTCACGACAAACTCCGAATAATTTTTTGTGTATTATTTATGTGTCTCTCCCAAAGTTTTAGTGTTTTTTATATTTTTTAATTAAATAGCATGCATGTAGAATAGAATAGCATGTAGGCTCGGATTAGTCTCTTGGAAGTACAAAACAAAAATAGTCTCTTGGAAGTACAAAACGGTCACCCTTTCTCAACGCAACAGATTTGCATGCAAACATAGCCAAACTAAATTGCCTAATTTTCCGACCTATAATTGTGCATGCATTGGTCAATCTGATCCTAACTAAGTAGATAAGTGGATAAGTAGATAAGTTTCTTAGCGACAGCCAAAACTTTTACCCTACATATATCGGCCCGTTTCTTCATTCCCCCACCTCGAAATATAGTCCCCTCACCCCAGTTCAGATCAATACACTAGCTGGCATGATGATCCCAAATAATGGGAGGATCTCCAGAACAGTGATGGCGCCACGTCAAGCTCAGGTTCTTCCTGTTCCCGCCTTTTCTCTGATCAGCAGGTAAAATCTTCAACTTCACGATTTTATCGAACTCCACAATTACTTATTCCTCTGAAGATAACTAATTTCAGATATGTTCCTATGTTAACTATATACGTCTAGGGCTAGACAATACGTGGACGCCCTTGACTCCATCGCCTCCACGGTGACACTTGGGCATCTCTACAGTTCTGCGGTCTGCTACATATTGGAGTTCGACAAAAAAAGGGTTTCCTTATGTGCAGGTTATCATGTGTCCAGAACAGCCTCCCCCCCCAACACACACACACACACACACAAAACCAAGTGCCAAGAGCAGAATCGGTCAAGCCAGTTTTTGGATCCGTGAAACAGACATTTCATGCTTCGATGGTGACAAATTTCATGGTGGAAATTGAGTTTGATCAACTAAGTACGCTAGCTACACTGGAGTATACTCTATGGACTTCTGATTTCTGATTAAATTTATTTATGTATGGAAGTCTCTATTAGTGCGAATGTGTTTTAATAATTGTTCAGAACAATAATGGTATTTTCTCATGTGAAGGGCACATGATTTATTAGCTGATAAGATATCCATATGATTTATTTGAATACTTTGTGTACGGTTTCATAAAGGATATTCAATTAGTGTGGTAAACATTATAATTGATAATATGGCATTGCTAGAAGTCAAATTTATACCGTGTGACTCCTGGAAAGGGTGCGCTGGTACTTCTATAATTTGGAATGTGCTCCACTACAATTTTAAATAAAGCATGCCATACCATTATCGTCCTGACCAGTCCCTCTCCTTTCGGAGCAGGCTGCTCAATGTCGTAGAAAGAAATTTTCATGTTGCCCAGTGCCTTCACCTGGAGATATTCCCCTGTAGAATCAAGTCATAAAAACACAACTCAATTTTTCGTTTATTCTATTGATGATAATCGCCACTATCTTCGGCTTGTCCAAAAAAATTGTTCTAGATTGCACAGCATATGAAAATATGAAGACACAACAATCTTAAACAATATGTAGGATTAAGTTCCCAAGAGATAATCAAGGCAAACACGATGTGAATTCCATGTTGGCGTTTCACTACGAATTAGTGTAACATGAAGATGATGCAGTTGCTAATCGACAATATTGAGGCTAACAAATTGGGACTCGGGACCAGCTATATGAGAACACATGCATCCCGTTAAACATCCTATCGTCAGACCACTTTCCTGGATGACGCAGGTGTTCCTTGTACATGATCTCGGGCATTCAAGATTAAAAATACGTGACTTACCCTGTGCAAATCACCTTGAAGCAATAATGGGGATTTAAAGCAATCTAATATACATGGCAATGTCATTCTCTCATGAACTATACGGACAGTAGCCAAATATAAATCTGACTGACCTACTTAGGTGTAGACTTTGAGGAACCCATGGAATTCTCTATCCTCTGCTTCTAAAAATGTTCCAGAAAGAAAACCATACAAAGTAAGAATCTTCTCAAGGGCAGCCTCCTCAGAAAGTTAAGGCAGCCGGCAGCTGATTTAAAATCCAAGTTATTTGTGATGATTCGGAACTTGCACATCTCTCTATCATCAAATGGCTTCACTTGTCATCTTTGTTGAACAATGACTTAAGCTTGCACAATACATCCTACGGAGTAACTTGCAGATCAAATTTTCAGAGTAAAAGTTAAAGCTCTCAACAAAAGTAACAAATTTGTAAGAAAATATCATTGATCAGCTATGAAACACTACCATAGGTGATAATTGAAAACACCCAGTAAAGATATGAATAATAGTAGTAGATGAAAGTGAGACAGTGGGATCGATGGCGATGCAAGATGGAAGAAGTAAAGGATGAAGTCACCCTGTTTTTGTATCCCAGCAAAATAACAGTTTCAAAACAATGGAGTTCAAGTTATTAATGAAATATTGAAGAAAATGGTAAAGCTGATCAAATCAAGCATCAAACTTGCTACAAAGTTCGCACTAAATCAGGTAACCCTATCTGAACTAAACACTGTGACATCACAAACAGAGTATTTGAGGTGAAGAATAAAATTCACTTGCAGAATACAATACCGATCAGGTAACAAACCAATTCATATTTTAAGATTTAGCATCGTTCCTCAAAATCCACTTAGAAACAGTTTCACAGTCTACTGGTCTGTGAGCTTCTTGTGTGCACTGGAAATGTTAACAGGCATCAATGAATAATCGCATGTATGATAATAAAACCAATAAAATATTAAAACAGAAGCACCTTTCTCTGATCTAAATATGAGTAGCTCTAATAGGCGACATAGACAGTAGAGTGTTTGGCTTCTTGTAGAGTGCTTGGCTTCATACTCAAACTCAAATAGCTACATCAATGAAAACCCACTGTTCTAACTGAACTACTCAAAATCACATGTCTACATCGCCTGCATTCATAGATAGAAAATAAATATCAGTTTATTAGATGGACTATGAGTATATCGTAGTTCATTGTAGATATCAAAACATTGTATAACCTGTTGGAGATATGCCCTAGAGGCAATAATAAATGTAGTTATTATTATATCTTTGTATTTATGATAAATTTTTACATTCATGCTATAATAGTATTAACAAGGAAACATTAATACTTGTGTGATTTGTAAACTAAAGTAGAGTCCCTAGTAAAGCCTCTTCATAATACTAAATTGTTGGTTAATAAATGATTGTGGTTTCCCTATCATGAACATTGAGATGTTATTAACAACAAGATCATATCGTTAGGAGAATGATATGATGGACATACTCCTATAGATAAGCGTAGCAGAAAGATCAAGTCATTTTAATAGTTCAATTGCTATATGCTTTCTGATACATAGTAACCTAATTCCTTCGACCATGAGATCATGCTTATCACCATCACCGGAAGGATGCTTTGATGACATCAAACACCACACCTTAACTGGGTGGCTATAAAGGTGGCATTGAGTATTTAGAAAGTATTGGTTGAGACACATGGATCAAGAGTGGGATTTGTCCATCCATATGACAGATAGATATACTCTAGGCCCTCTCGGTGGAATGTCATCCAATTGGCTTGCAAGCATGTGACTGGCTCACAAGGGATCACATATCACGGGAACAAGAAAAGAGTACTTATCAGTAACGAGGTTGAACTAGGTATGCAGAGATACCGACGATCAAAACCTCGGATAAGTAAACTATCATGAGACAAAGGGAAATTGGTATCGTATGTAAGTGGTTCATTCGATCGCAAAGTAATCGTAGAAATATGTGGGAGCCATATGAATTTCCAGATTCCTCTATTGGTTATTGTTCGGAGAAGTGTCTCGATCATGTCCGCATAATTCATGAACCGTAGGGAGACACACTTAAGGATTCGATGTTGTTGAGTAGTTATGGAATGATGAGTAAGAGACCGAATGTTGTTCGGATTCTCGGATGGGATCCGGGATATCACAAGGAGATCCCGAATGGTCCAGAGAATAAGATTCATATAAGGAAAGTCCTGTTTCGGGGTTGGAGAATTGTTCCGGTGTTTTCATCGGGAATGTTGTAGAAGGTTTCGGAATGTCCCAAGACTGGAGGAAGGGTACATGAATGTGTCATAACAAGTTGGAATGGTTGCATCATGTACTAGGTGTCATCGCTGAGCAAAATAAAGGGATAAATCAAATCCTAGTTTGAAAAGTCAAACGCCAATTTGAAAAGTCAAACGGCTATTTTGCTTGGTGGAGGGAGAGTAGGAAACCTACTTGGGGAGGAAGTCCCTCTCCCTCCACCGCCGGCCAAGGAGGCCGAGTTGGGGAGGGACTCCCCTCCCCTTGGCCGCGCCCTCCCACCTATATAAGGAGGGGCAGGGCTGCCCCTCCAATACCTACACCTTTCCCCACCAAACCCTAACCCTAGCCGCCGGCCACCAAGTCGCCGCCGCCGCCCTACGGTTTCTCCCAAGCCGCCGAGTTGGGGATTCTACTTGCCCTGGCCACCGGGCTAGCTCCCTCTCCTTGGTGCCTCTAAACCCTAGATCGCCAAGGCCTCTCTCATAGTCCACCATACTCGATCCGGCTTAAGGCGAAGCCCTGCGAGATCTCCCCTCTACTTCCGGTACGACGCCGTCGTGCTGCCGGAATCGCGAGGAGAGTGCTACAACCTCCGCTGCCTACTGTAACAAGGGAGAGGAAGGTCTTCATCGAGTCAACGCAGTGACCGATCAAGGAAGCCTGCCGTAAAGCCGGAAGGATCGTCTACGCGATCTTGAGATCGGCAAGAGTACGACTACATCACCCACAAGAATCCGCTCTCGTTAAGCACTTTGGAATCTTCGAGGGTGAGTTATTCTATCGACTCGTTGCTACAATCTAGTAGATAGATCTTGGCTTGTTTGTTTGTATGCGGTGTAGGGTTCGCAGCATAGAAAACAAAAAATTTCCTACGATGGGAACAACTATGTACCAAGATCTATCTACTAGATACAAACAACGGGCGGATGTATATCCGTAGAGAACATACCCTTGAAGACCGACAAAGCTTAACGAGTCCAAACTCGTGGTTGATGTAGACGATCTCTTGCCGATCTCAAGATCGAGAGGAAGTCCTAATCCGTGCTCGCACACACGCTCGAGGCAGCAACCTCCGCCTCGCGATGCAGCGGAAGCACAACTCTTTCTTGAAAAGCCACTGGAACATGTATCTCGCTAGTCCGAGACCATGGGGATAAATTCTAGAGGGGAGAGATCCTTCACGAGGAGGTGTGATGAGAGGAGAGGGGGCTTTTATAGGAGAGAGGGGCACCCAAGGCCATGGCGCCAGCCATGGGGCTGCCCCACCTCTTCCACATTCATGTGGTGGAGCTCCCACTCAAAATGAAAAGCCTCCACTCCCATTAAAAAGCCTCCACTATAACCACTCACATGCATTAAATTTCCACCAAATTTAATGCAAGCTCTCATTTAAATAAAACTCTTTATTTATTTATTCAGAATTTTGTTAATTACTTTAATTAACAAACATTCACATAAAACCCCTTGCTAGTATTCCATTTCACATGCGTAACTAAATTTCAATTGTCTAGTGAAATAAATTCTCGCTTTCCTTTTCTTTTCGGCATGAAACTTTGCTCCAATTGGATGTCGGTGTCTCTTAAGTGTGTCACCCTACGGTTCGCGAATAATGCGGACATGATCGAGACCCTCTCGATCAATAATCGAGACCCATCGACTCCACACATTCAACGATGACTTTCTTGTGATCGACCTTTACGCTAGTATCTTAATCCTTTTGTTTCGCGATATATTACATGTCCGAGATTCGATCATCGGTATCTCCATACCTAGTTTGATCTCGCACGACATGCACTCTTTCTCGGATATAACATTCTAGTGATCAAATCACTTGCTTGCAAGCTAATCAATGTGATATCACCGAGGGCCCAGAGCATATCTATCCGTCATCGGGATGAACAAATTCCACTCTCGATCCATGGGCCTCAACATAACACTTTAGTAGTTCAATCCATCTTTATAATCACCTGATGTTATCAAGAAACTCTTCCGTGTTAGTGATTGACATGATCTCATGGTCTAAGGATTAGGATCACTTCAAGATGTTATAGCAATATAAACTCAATGACTTTGATCGTAATGCTATACTTGATGAATGTTCATCACACCATTACACTAATGTTGTGACCTTAACAACATCCAATGTCCATGATCGTGAAACCTTGATCACCTTGTTAATCAACGAGCTAGTTTATAAGAGAGGCATAACTAGGAACTTTCTATTTGTTTATTAAACACACATGTATTAACGTTAATACAATTATAGCATGCAAAATAAACATTTATCATAAACAAGGAATACGATAATAACCACTTTATTATTGCCTCTCGGGCATATTCCCTTTGATCCCACTTGCACTAGAGACAATAATCTAGTTTGAGAACTTTATGATTGAACACCTATGGCTTTCCTGTTCCATATACGCAATTGCAAGTGGTTAACATAATCTACGGATCGACGCCAGTCCGTGTGTATTTGCATGTCTTTGCGTCTTCACGCATCACTCATTCTCCAATGAGATGGCATTGTATAAATTTGGTCTTTCGGTGAGACCTTTAGTTCCTTGGGTTTAAAACACGCCGATACTATTGTCATACAATATATCTTTAGTGTTAGCCGTTTGAACCACACCTTAGTTTGATAACAAACTACTTGACACAAATTCTCCTTTGTCGCTACTATAGCAGTCATATACTTAGCCTTTTGTTGTAGTATTCACAATGTCTTAATTTTGGAACTCTTCCAAATACATCATGGAATCTCCTTTCCTTTACATTGTGCCACCCATAGTTTAAATTGAGATAAACTTAATTTGTATCTTGTGACAAAACTAGTATCAATGTAACGCTTTACAATGAACTATTTGTAATTGTTTGTCACCTCTACACAAACATATTCTTAGTTCTTCCAAAAGATCATAAGAATATCCTCACTATCGTCCAATGATCATTTTATGATTCATTCTGGTATATGCTCATAACACTTAGAGCATAGGACATATCTAGATGTGTACATATCATGGTATGATTGATCAAAACATTCTCGTGATTGCACTCATCAAGTGTCAAAGCACTTGAATCTTGTTTCACTTATCAAGTGTCGATACACTTGAATCTTGATTCAATTCCTTTCCATGCAACAAGAACTGTTTCTTGTCGTTTCTATATTGAACTCCTTCAATATCTCATATATGTTTGGCATAAACATATTAGCGTTACGGTCATCCACTATAGACATTCATGCTAAATATTCGGTTTTCCTAAGTCTTTCATCGAAATGAAATTCTTAACCTTTGTCAATAAAAGATACATCATTTCTAATCAACAAGATGTCCTTCACATAATGTATTAGAAATATGTCTCACTTAATTTCTTGCAAATGCAAGCATCTTCATCGTCTCCAGATGAAAAACTCATTTTTCATCATGGTGAAGATTCCAACTCCGCGATGCTTACTTTAACCATTGAAGTTTGCATGCCCTTTTAGCATCCTTTGAATTTAACAAAACCCTTTAGACCGTGTCATGTACACGTCCTAGGTAACCATTCTATTAGAAGAACTTTGTTTTGTTTATTCATCTACCATATACCATATTATATGTAGTGATTGCTACTTTAATCCGTTCAGACTAAATATCGCTATGAAAGATCAAATCTTGTCATAGTCAACTCTTTGAACATTGTCATAAAATACTTTACGACATGTCAAATATTTCATAGATGTGAGACATCCATGTCTGTTTCTTTATAGATCCAAATACGACCGATAGGTTTTTACACCTTTCCGGAGGGTCTTCCAAGTTCAAAACTTGATTTCTCGTGTATGGAACTATCACGGATTTTATGGCTTCAAGCCATTTCCATCATCGCTTCTTTGTATGTATTCGTTCATCATTGTCAAACAATAATGATTTACTCTCAAATCTTAGCATTTGATTGTTTAACCGACCTTCTTGGTTCAATAGGAACTTTAGACCCGTGACCACAACCTTTGAGGCACATAATCTATGAGCATTATGGCAGCCTCAAGACATTTAGCTAAGGTTCGTTAACCTTATCAAAGTTCTATTGTCCTCCCACTTAACTTTTATGAAAAATTCCTTCTTCAAGAAACTTCACATTTCAAGCGACAAACCCTTTTGTCCTTGTTATGGAGGAATAACCAATTGTTATTCAAATAACCTACAAAGACATGCTTATCCGACTTTGGTTGTAAACATATTACTTATGTTTAGCATACCAAAATTTAAGAAAGGACAACTTGGTTTTACCCCAAACCATAACTCATATGGTGTCATTTCAACGGATCAAGATGGAGCTCTTTTCAAAAGCGGTAGTCTCTAAAGCTTTAATCTTTTAAAACATAATGGCGGTTTTATAAATAACACCTTTGATCCAACCATGTCAAACAAGGTTTCATTACAAATCTCAAACACTCCATATTCCTATGGTGTTTGGAGATGTAAATCTAGGTGTTTTGCTAAACTTGCAACTCAAATAAATCCCTTTATGATAAAATCATAATTCATTTATTTTCTTGTTACACTTGTAACTCAAATAAATCCCTTATGATAAAATCATAAACCATTTATTTTTCTTGTTACAATGATTTTTCACTTCATCTTGAAAGTCTTTGAAACATTTTTCAAATATTTCATACTTCTTTCTCATTAAGTGAACATTCACTCAAATTTTCAGAGAAACCATATGAAGTTGAAACCCATCGCTTACGACTACACATAATGGAATACATACATCGATATGTATAAATTCCAATATTTTAGTCGTTCGTTCTTCTTTGGCCTTTGAACGAAGTTTTAATTATCACATGGAAAGTCTCACAAGCGTCACTTGATCAAATCAAAGACTCCAAAAATCCATGAATATGGAGATTCTTCATGTTCTCTTTCCAATATAATTTAAACAGCGATGTCACTTCGTAAGTGATCTTTCAATCATTTGTCTTGCGACTTTTTAGCATTAGGTTTTATGGATGTGATTTCTCCAACTAGATTTGTAAATCATCCATCTTATATGGAACACGGTAATTATTTGAACAACCTTTATTCTCATAATACCTGATTTAAATAACAATTATTAAAACAAATCTTGAAGTCAAGCTTTGATGTCAAAATACAAACAACGGTTTGTTTGTTTTCGATGAACATCATCACATATTCTCTTGCTAGTTACTTAGGTCATTGTGGTTCATGAATTGCGTTGTTCCGTATGACATTTCATACCAACCAATTATCCAATACCAAGAACCACATTGTTTAACAAGCAAAGAATACAACCATAACATGTATATCATATATATACCTAAATTGGATATTTCAATCTTTTCTTTTCGCCAAATATATTTTATAGATTCTCTTTCTTCCTTTTAAAAGAATTTATCAACATCAAAAGTGGTGCCATATACATGACACATAGTCCAAAGCGTGTATATTCAAATAATAATACCTTTGGATTTGCACTTTGAAGTAGATCACCATCATCAAATGATCGGTATTCTTTCAAAATCCATTCTTTAGTAATCTTTTAGTGTAGTAAACATTTTACATACATATTCTATTCACCCTTATCATGACGACTTTCATGATCAAGATACTTTAGCTTATAAAGGCGAATCGTGAGTATAACATTACTTTCCAAAATCCTTTTGGATGATTAGGATGTCTAGCATCTCCAACCTTAATTCTCATCCAATATGAGAACATATATTATACTCTATCATATTGCAACAAAACATTGTTTTGATATCGTTATATCTGCACACATGATGGTTTTGAAACAATTCTTTCAGCTCCTAGATAAACTTGATGTTTAAATCAAGAATCATGGAGGCAAACATGATACTTAAGATACTAACATGGAATTTTCACTCTCGATTTAATACTAACTATTAAATTTCACGGAGTAAATAGAGTTTTGAAAGTTTGCAATAGGACTTTAAACTTTGGATTGACACTCAACACAATACGATACCAAGTAAATATCCGAATTCTATAGTTCTATTATCTCAATTACAACTATGCATAAGGTGGTGAATGCCACTACAACAAATTATGCAAATTCACTTTGATTTAATTTATGATAAATTGAGTTCTACTAATCCAAATTAGAAATGAACTCCCACTCAAAAACGACATCCCTCGTGCCTTTTTGGTGATTACATGAACCAAATCCACTACACCAAGTCCGATCATCACGTGAGTGCTTCAAATGCATCAAATGGGCATCATATCTACTATATGACTCATGCTTAACCTTTGGTCCGTGTTCGAGGCCATGTCTGTACATGCTAGGCTCGCCAAGTAAGAACCTTAGTATTAAATATGGTCGTGGATCCAAAACACCCGATCATCACGTGATGTCTTGGAGCGGCGAGAACATAATCGCATACTAAAGGAAGAACACATTCTTATCTTGATATTTAAATGAGGGATCATCTTATTATGCTAATAAAAGCCAAACAAGCAATATAAGATGCTATCAAACATCACATGTTTATTAGTGGAATGATATGGTTCCGCATATGATCTCTATCATGTGCACCGTGGTATGATCACTATCATACCTATATGTGTAAGTCCAAGGTCTATGGATATTACGTTATGTGTGTTGTAAGAGTATCATCTCATACTTCTACTTACATCACCATATCATAACACTAGCCCAAGAACAATCTAAACTAGACGCCTCTAATTTATCCATTGCAAGTTTTACGTGGCTTAGGGCTTTCGAGATAGAACCGTTCTTACCTCGAACATGAACCACAACGAGGATAACCAAATTGTTGACAACTCGTTGCAAATTAGATATTGACTATAGTAGGAGAGACAGACACCCGCTAGCCACTTATGCAAAACTAGTTGCATGTCAAGCGTGGAACAGGTCTCATGTGCGAGGACATGTAAAGTTTGTCGGGCACTTCATCCTCTATGCCACCAATATCCAAAGTACAACTAAGAAGCAATAAAATGATCATCATCATACTCATATGTGTACTAAAGTATCTACGGGGTTATAGAAAACAAAAATTTCCTACGATGGGAACAACTATGTACCAAGATCTATCTACTAGATACAAACAGATGTATATCCGTAGAGAACATACCCTTGAAGACCGACAAAGCTTAACGAGTCCAAACTCGTGGTTGATGTAGACGATCTCTTGCCGATCTCAAGATCGAGAGGAAGTCCTCGAGGCACCGAGCAACCTCCGCCTCCTCGCTCCAGCGATGCAGGAAGCACAACTCTTTCTTGCCGAAAAGCCACGGAACATGTATCTCGCTAGTCCGAGACCATGGGGATAAATTCTAGAGGAGAGATCCTTCACGAGGAGGTGTGATGTGAGAGGAGGAGGGGCCTTTATAGGGAGAGGGGGCACCCAAGGGCCATGGCCCAGCCATGGGGCTGCCCACCTCTTCCACATTCATGTGGGTGGAGCTCCCACTCAAAATGAAAAGCCTCCACTCCCATTAAAAGCCTCCACTCACATGCATTAAATTTCCACCAAATTTAATGCAAGCTCTCATTAAATAAAACTCTTTTATTTATTTATTCAGAATTTTGTTAATTACTTTAATTAACAAACATTCACATAAAACCCTTGCTAGTATTCCATTTCACATATTTCAACGAAACAGTTTGTGTCTAGTGAAATAAATTCTCGCTTTCCTTTTCTTTTCGGCATGAAACTTTTGCTCCAATTGGATGTCGGTGTCTCTTAAGTGTGTCACCCTACAATAATGCGGACATGATCGAGACCCCTCGTGATCAATAATCGAGCGGGATCTGGAGACCCATATCGACTCCCACATTCAACGATGACTTTCTTGTGATCACCTTTTACGCTAGTATCTTAATCCTTTTGTTTATATATTACATGTCCGAGATTCGATCATCGGTATCTCCATACCTAGTTTGATCTCGCTACGACATGCACTCGATATAACATTCTAGTGATCAAATCACTTGCTTGCAAGCTAATCAATGTGATATCACCGAGAGGGCCCAGAGCATATCTATCCGTCATCGGGATGAACAAATTCCACTCTCGATCCATGGGCCTCAACATAACACTTTAGTAGTTCTGAATCCATCTTTATAATCAGTGACGTTTGATGTTATCAAGAAACTCTTGTTAGTGATTGACATGATCTCATGGTCTAAGGATTAGGATCACAGATGTTATAGCAATATAAACTCAATGACTTTGATCGTAATGCTATACTTGGATGAATGTTCATCACACCATTACACTAATGTTGTGACCCGTTATTAACAACATCCAATGTCCATGATCGAAACCTTGATCATCTTGTTAATTAACGAGCTAGTTTATAAGAGAGGCATAACTAGGAACTTTCTATTTGTTTATTAAACACACATGTATTAACGTATTAATACAATTATAGCATGCAAAATAAACATTTATCATAAACAAGGAATACGATAATAACCACTTTATTATTGCCTCTGCATATTCCCTTCATGCGGTAGAAATTTTTGTTTTCCATGCTACGAACCCCTACAAAGGGTATCGAGCCGTGTCTATATGCGCATCTGTTGCACGAGTAGAACACAATGGTCATTGTGGGCGGTGGTGCTTTTATTATCAATTGCTTCTTGTGTACTTTGCATCTTGCGGTATGATGGGATGAAGCGGCCCGGGCTAACCTTACATGACATCGTTCATGAGACTTGCTCCACGCTCAACATGCAACTTGTATTGCATAAGTGGCTTTGCGGGTGTCTGTCTCTCCCATTATAGTATAGATCCAATTTACAACGGGAACTTGATAGTTCAAATATCAACGTTGTGGTTCTTGTTCGTAAGTTAGATTGACACTTATTGAAAGCCCCAAACCACGTAAAATATGCAAAGAAATTAGAGGCGTCTAACTTTGTTTTGCAGGGATGTGTTGTGATGTGATATGGCCATGATTGTGATTATATTTGATGTATGCAATGTTCCTTATTGTAAGTTGGCAACCGGCAGGAGCCATATGGTTGTCTTTAATTTCTGTTAAGACACGCGTGTCTATTCAAAGTAGTTGTAATAGTTGAAGCTGGTGGAAGACAACCATGGAGCAGCGTCATTGACCTTGATGCAATGCCAGTGATGATGGAGATCTTGTTCGTGCTTGAAGATGGAGATCGGAAGCACAAAGAAGAAAGGCCATATCATATCACATATTATGAATTGCATGTGATGTTAATCCTTTATGCATCTTGTATTGCTTAGTTAACGACGGTAGCATTATAAGATGATCCCTCATGCACATGAATTTCAAGTTTTTAAGTGTTCATCCTTAGTAAGCACCGTTGCTAAAGCTTGTTGTTTTGAAGCACCACGTGATGATCGGGTGTGTTAGATTCTGCAAGTATATACAACGTGAGCAAGCCAGATTTGCTCATGCGGAAGCTAAGGTTTGATCTTGACGAGCCTAGCATGTACAGACATGGTCTCAGAACACAGATCACCGAAAGGTAAAGCATGAATCATATAGTAGATATGATGAACATGTCGATTGTTCGCCATTGAAGCTACATCAACTCTCGTGATGATCGATTTTGATGTGGTGGATTTGGTTCGTGTGATCACTAAAACAATGTGAGGGATATTGTTTTGAGTGGGAGTTCACCTATATTAATTTAACTATTAATTAGAACTCAATTTGTCATAAATTTAGTCTAAACTATTGCAAATATGTTGTAGATCAATGGCGGCCCCTACCATCAATTTTAATGCGTTCCTAGAGAAAGAAAAGTTGAAAAACAATGGAAGCAACTTCACGGATTGGTTCTGCAATTTGAGAATTGTCCTCAATGCTGGTAATTTGACCTATGTGCTGGATGCATTGGGTGACCCACTGCGGTGATGCTACCGATGAAGTAAAGAATGTTTACCTCGCTCGGAAGAATCAGTACTCCATAGTTCAGTGTGCTATCTTGTATGGTTTGGAATCGGAGCTTCAAAAAAGGTTTGAGAATTCAGACCCACATGATATTGTCCGTGAACTCAAATTGATTTTTGAGACTCACGCGGCAGTTAAGAGCTATGAGGCTTCTGAAAAGTTCTTTAACTGCAAGATGGAAGAGGGCAGCTCCGTTAGTGAGCATGTGCTTAAGATTTCTGGGCACGCAAACAAACTTCAAAGCTTGGGTATAGTGATTCCTAATGCTTTGGGGATTTACCGTGTCCTCCAATCACTACCACCAAGTTACAAGAACTTTGTGATGAACTACAATATGCAAAGCATGAACAAGCAGTTGCCAGAACTCTTCTCCATGTTAAAATCTGCAGAAGTGGAGATCAAGAAAGAGCACCAAGTGTTGATGGTTTAAAAAATTCAAGAAAGGCAAGTCTAAGCAAAAGGGACACTTCAAGAAGGGTGGTAAGAAAGTTACCGCACCGATGAAGAAGACCAAGGCTGGACCTAAGCCTGATATTGAGTTCTTTTATTGCAAGGGAGAAGGTCACTGGAAGCGGAATTGCCCAAAGTACTTAGCAGATTTGAAGAACGGCAACATCAAGAAGAAAGGTATATCCGATATACATGTTATTGATGTGTATCTCACTAGTACTCGTAGTAGTGCCTGGGTATTTGATACTGGTTCGGTTGCTCATATTTGTAACTCGAAACAGTGCTTTCTGAAATAAGAAGCTAGCGAAGAACGAGGTGACGATGCGCGTGGGAAATGGATCAAAGGTTGATGTGATCGCGGTCGGCAGGCTACCTCTTCATCTACCATCGGGATTAGTTTTATACTTAAATAATTGTTATTTGGTGCCTGCGTTAAGCATGAACATTATATCGGGATCTTGTTTATTGCGAGACAGTTACTTGTTTAAGTCCGAGAATAATGGTTGTTCGATTTATATGAGTAATATGTTTTATGCACATGCAACTTTGATAGATGGTCTATTCTTATTGAATCTCAATAGTGGAAATACACATATTAATAACATTGAAGCTAAACGTTTGAAATTGAGCGATAACTCGACCTATATGTGGAACTGTCGTCTTGGTCACATTGGAGTGAAGCGTATGAAGAAACTCCATTCCGATGGACTTCTTGAATCACTTGATTTCGAATCACTTGAAAGATGCGAAGAATGTCTGATGGGTAAAATGACTAAGACTCCATTTTCTGGTATGATGGAGCGAGCTACGAACTTATTGGAAATCATACATGCCAATGTGTGTTGTCCAATGAGTGTAGCATCGCGCGGTGGTTATCGTTATGTTCTTACCTTCACGGATGACTTGAGTAGATATGGGTATATCTATTTCATGAAACATAAGTCCGAAACTTTCGAGAAGTTTAAGGAATTTCAAAGTGAGGTGGAGAATCAACGTAACAAGAAGATTAAATTTCTACGATCTGATCGTGGAGGTGAATATCTAAGTTACGAGTTTGGCAAGCATTTGAAGAAATGCGGAATACTTTCACAATTGACACCACCGGGAACACCACAGCGTAATGGTGTATCCGAACGTCACAATCGAACTCTCTTAGATATGGTTCGTTCTATGATGTCACTTATAGATTTACCGCTATCATTTTGGGGTTATGCATTAGAAACATCCGCATTCACTTTAAATAGGGCACCATCTAAATCCGTTGAAACGACACCGTATGAATTATGGTTTGGGAAGAAACCTAAATTGTCGTTCCTTAAAGTTTGGGGTTGCGAATCCTATGTAAAGAAGTTACAGCCGGACAAGCTTGAACCCAAAGTGGAAAAATGCGTCTTCATAGGATACCCAAAGGAAACTATTGGATATACCTTCTATCATAGATCCGAAGGCAAAATCTTTGTTGCCAAGAATGGATCCTTTCTAGAGAAGGAATTTCTCTCGAAAGAAGTGACTGGAAGGAAAGTAGAACTCGACGAGGTTGTCGAACCTTCTCTCGAACTTGCGAGTAGTGCAGCACCGGAAGAAGTTCCTATGGTGCCTGCACCAATAAGAGAGGAAGCTAATGATGATGATCATGAAACTTGATCGGTTGCTACAGAGCCTCGCAGTCAACGAGAACTCGTACCACTCTGATTGGTATGATCCGTTATGAGTGTCATGTTGGTGGACAACACCGATGACCCCGCAACATATGAGGAAGCGATGATGAGCCCGATTCCAATAAATGGCAAGAAGCCATGAAATCAGATTGGATCCATGTACGAAAACCAAGTATGGACTTTGGTGGAATTAGGATGGCTGGAAGGCTGTCGAGAACAAATGGATTTTCAAGAAGAAAACATATGCTGATGGTAATGTTACTGTCTATAAAGCTCGACTTGTCGCAAAAGGGTTTCGACAAATTCAAGGAATTGACCACGATGAGACTTTCTCACCAGTAAGCTAAAGTCTGTGAGGATTATGTTAGCAATCGCTGCATATTATGATTATGAGATATGGCGGATGGATGTCAAGCGGTGTTCCTCAATGGAGACATTGATGAAGAGTTGTATATGATGCAACCCAAAGGTTTTGTCGATCCTAAAGATGCTAACAAGGTATGCAAACTTCAACGGTCCATATATGGATTGAAGCAAGCATCCCGAAGTTGGAATCAACGTTTCGATAAAGTAATCAAAAGTTTTGGTTTTATACAAACTTATGGAGAAGCTTGTATTTACACGAAAGTGAGTGGGAGCTCTATAGCATTCTTAATACTATATGTAGATGACATATTGTTGATTGAGAATGATGTAGACCTTCTTAATAGTGTCAAAGAATATTTGAATAATAGTTTTTCAATGAAAGATCTTGGCGAATCAGCTTACATATTGGGCATAAATATTTATAGAGATAGATCGAGACGCCTAATATCATTGTCACAAAGTACATATTTGGACAAAGTTCTAAAGAGGTTTGGAATGGAAGATAGCAAGAAAGGGTTCTTACCCATGTTGCCCAATATGATCTTGAGTAAAACTCAAAGTCCAGCAACGGCAGAAGATAGAGAAAGGATGAGTAAGACTCCCTATGCCTCAGCCATAGGATCTCTAATGTATTCCATGCTATGTACTAGACCCGACATTGCATATGTTGTTAGTTTGACTAGCAAGTATCAAAGTGATCCAGGAGTGGATCATTGGACAGCGGTCAAAAACATCCTTAAGTACTTGAGAAGAACTAAGGATATGGTTCTTTCTTGTGGAGGTGATGAATAGCTCGTTGTTAATGGTTACACCGATGCTAGTTGGAACACCGATCCGGATGATTCTAAATCACAATCTTGATACGTATTTACTTTGAATGGTGCAGCAGTTAGCTGGAGGAGTGCAAAGAAAAGCGTTGTGGCGAGATCTTCAACTGAATCGTAATACATGGCTGCTTCGGAGGCTTCACAAGAAGCGATATGGATGAAAGAGTTCATTACAGAGCTCGGTGTGGTTCCAAGTGCGCTGGACCCAATGTCTATCTACTGTGATAACATGGGTGCCATATCCAATGCGCAAGAACCAAGGTCACACAAGAAGATGAAGCATATCAAGCTATGTTTTCATGCTATCCGAGAACATGTCCAAGATGGTGACATAAAGATTTGCAAAGTACACACAGATCTGAATGTGGTGGATCCGTTGACTAAACCTCTCCCGAGGGCAAAACATGACCAACACCAAACTGCCATGGGTGATCGGTATATTACCATGTAATCTAGATTAGTTGACTCTAGTGCAAGTGGGAGACTGTTGGAGATATGCCCTAGAGGCAATAATAAATGTAGTTATTATTATATCTTTGTGTTTATGATAAATGTTTACATTCATGCTATAATAGTATTAACAAGGAAACATTAATACTTCTGTGATTTGTAAACTAAATTAGAGTCCCTAGTAAAGCCTCTTCATAATACTAGCTTGTTGGTTAATAAATTGTAGCACCCCGGGTAAAGCCACTTCTAGAAAATCTCCTGTTGTTCATATTTTGTGCATCATCATAACATCATGCATATATTTTGCATAAAAACTATTTTCATAAAAGCCTAAGCTGTTTTCTAATTAGCCCTCTCCTTTAATCTTAAACTAAAACCTCGGTCTGTTCAGATCTTTTATTTGTCTAAAAAGTATTTACAAAATGTTTTAAAAATAAATTATAATAAAAAGTTTTGGGGAGGCAGTCCGATCGGTCAGGCCAGAGGCCCAACCGGACCAGACTACCTACTACCCGGCCCATCTAGACAAAACCTTCAAACCCTAATCCCCTTCTCAAACCCTAACCCTAACCTCACCCCACTTCCCCTGCCTGCCGCCGCCAGGTGCCAACCCCCGCACCCGCACGCTTCCACCTCGTGGCCACCACACCCCGCCTCGCACCGAACCCCACCTGCCTCGCGTTTTCTCCACAACTCCCTTCTTCCCCGCTCGCTCCTCTCCCTCCTCGTTCCTGCCTTTCGCAGCCCCCTCTCGAGCAGTGGCCGCCCTTCCACCTCGGGGGCCTCGTTCTCGATCCTCCTCGCCAACCGCCGCAAGGCCCGACACCTCTCGCCTCCCCCGCGCATCTGCAGTAGAGCTCCCACCGCCAGCGCCTCTCTCCGGCGCCGCCCTCCTCCCGCGTCTGGCCGTCGCTACTCCGCCTCTAGCGAGCTCCCCGGCCACCGCCAGGAGCTCGAGGCCCTGCCATCTGCCGACCTCCACCTTCCGCCGCACCGGGCCCCCGCTCTGCTCCGGCCAGAGGCTCGCCTCGCCGGCGTCAGGAGCCATCCCGCCGCCGAGAACGGCGACCCCTCCGCCCACGAAGCTCCTACGGCCGCAGGCCGCCCTCATCTCCCTGCACCGGCCGCCTGAGCGTCCGCGCTGGCATCCTCGTCACCTGCGCCTCCCCGTCGTTGAGCCGCCGCTAGCCGCCTCTGCCCGCGAGCAGCGTCTCCGCGTCATCCGCCTGCGACAAGCACGGCCCCGTCTTCCTCTGCACCTCGCCGCCGGTTGTGGCCAGGGCCTGCACAGTCCATGCCGCTGCTGCCTGTCCTCGGCCGCGGACGCCCAGCACCGCTCCGTCCACTGCGCCTCCAGCCACCGCCACGGGCGACCTTCGCTCGTGCCCTCCCTGCCAGCCTCGACCACGCCCTGTGTGCCGCTGCCAGAAGGATCTCGCCATCGATCCTGCCCTGATCGGCCTCCTCGCTACCTCGCGGTGGTGCCGCCCGTTGTTGTCCGTCCCGCCCTCCCCGAGATGCTCGTCCGCGAGCCGTGCATGCCCTACAGCTCGTCTTCTCTGCGCGCCGTCCTCCAGCGAGCAGCGCTGGCGTCGGTCCGCCTCTAGTCTCCCTGTGCTCCAGGCCATAGTGCCCTGCATCCCCGCTGCCGAGCCTGCAGGGTGTTCGACCAAATAACCACCTGGACATGCCGCATGGCACATACCAAGTGCGGGGCCATGTGTCCAACCCTACCAGTACCAAACGAGTCTGAAACCTTCCGAGCGGCAAGGCCAGCATGATCTTCCTCGGTGGCATTGACAAAACCGGACTAGGATCACCAAGAATAACTTCCACCAAGGTCTTCCTCATGGATCACCGAGCACTTCTACATGGTCGACAAGATCTACCGCCGGACGCCAAGACCGAACCCGGTGGCTTTTGCTGGACCATCAACAAGATCTACAATGGGACGCCATGACTGAGACCCAGGACCCGAAGACCACATGTGCGACAAGTACTCCTTCCCGGATGCGATGCTCGAGAACACGGACGGTAAGGACACCGACGCAGAACGCCAAGTTCTTCTTCCCGGACGCCAAGACCGACCCGATACGCGGGCATGACAAGATCGACACCGACCAGGGCAAATCCAATGCGCCCCGACGCCAAGCCAAGTCCTTCTTCCCGGATGCGACAAGATCTACTTCCGTTATCCGAGACCGATTCCGTCGAACCGTTCCCCCCGTCGAACCCTATCAAACCCCGAACCCCTCGGAGCCCAAGTTCGCCGAACCCTAAAGTGATTCCCTATCCGAGACCCCATTATTTTTATAATATGACATTATCATCTTGTTGCATATTAATTGTTCATCTCGCATACATAATGTGGTTTGGGGGCCTTATGCCGATTCACCATATAATTAAATATGGAGTCTATATGCGGGATATCTTTGTCTTATTCCGGACTTCATTTAAATTGGCATAGCGAACCGAAGCCATGTTTGGTCCTGCTAACCCAACATTTAATTTGCAGGGTAGATAAATAACTCAAACCTAATAATAAATGTCGGGACCCCGGTTTCCGCTTAATATTGCCTTATTGCATTGCACCTTGCCATGTCATACATCATACATGCATCATGCTCGATCTTTTGCCGTAGTATTAAATAGTGCATCCGGTGTTTATTCTAGTGTTTTGCTTCTTCGCGGATAAGGCCGTTGAGTTGATGTGAGCGTCGACCCGATCTTCGGATGAACCTTCGGCAATGTTTTCCAGGCGAGCACCTCCCCCTTTCTACCTATCTTACTTTTATAGTATTTATTCCCCCCTGTTGATCTATTGCTATCTGTGTTGCGATGCTCTAGTTTTCGTACCTGTGATATCCCTTGCAGCCTTATATTGCCTTGGACACATCCTATTACCTGTTGTTTGGTAGATAGTTGGACTTGCGTGTCGTAGTCGCTTGCTCAAGTGCTGTTGCGTGTCGCCCGAGACCACGCTTGTTGGAGTATTGCCGCAGGTTTAATGTTGGAGATGTTCATGGCTTTAATTATTGTTTAATAACTAAAATTGAAAGTAGGTAAATGCAGAGGCACCGGTGGGTAATAGACAATATTTGGTTTTTAACCGCTCACTGGTGTCCCGTAGGACCCAAGTTCTTGACACCTGTTCCGAGATCGAGCGCGCTAACCACAGGTGGGGTGTATGGGCACCTCCATCGATTTAGTACCTGATTCCAAGTACTGTACTGGGGGCCACAAGTAGTTCGGGGCTTTATTACTATCCTGTACTTATGCCATGCTTTACTGCTTAATTTAAATTGTGCGGCATCGCACCTGTCTTATTTAGGTAAGCGGAGTGTTTTCGGTATCGACAATCCAGTCTCATTTTGGGTTCCCGTCGTTCTGACCATTGACGCAAACCCCGAGTCCGTCTCGAGACCGCCGACTTCGCGGGTAGCTTAGTGGGTGGCCCCCATGTACTTGCTTTGGTGCAGGAAGCGTCATGACTTAGGCCCCGCGACATACCGATGGGTGTATGTTAACCGATCGCAAAAGGGTCAAGTGCGTGTGGATACTTTGGTGCACCCAGGGTTAAATCTTTTCGGAAGCCGTGTCCATGTTATGGACGACTTGGAGCACAGGTCTCGATCATAGACAACTATAACTAAAGTTTGTTATAATTTGACTTGTATCCGATATGACTAGTAATCAGCTTCCTTTGCAACGGAATGGCTAAATAAAAGTACCAACAACTGCTGGGTTTGGGGATATCTCATGCTATTTGTATCTGACTAGTAAGTGTTGCAACTACAACGGAATGGTTAACTAAAAGTGCCCACTGCTTATTATATCAGGATGACTATCTATACCTGACTAGTAATTGCTGCAACGATAACTGAATAAATAAAACTGCCAACGGTGTGAGTTCCTCGGTTGACTTCCTCGTTTGGTCTCGAGGGGGAAATACCAGGATGGGTATGTTTGGTGGTAGTATCAGGTTGGTTCCGAATAGGTCTTTCTTATCCCTTTCTGATAGCCGACAGTTATATCGAGTCTCTATAGGGTGTTTAGTGCATGCTTTGCCGCTTGATCCACCATACCTATGTAGGCGAGGACCGCCGAATTCTAGCCTCGCCGTGTACTGGCCTCAGTACTGACCGCTCTCTCTTTTTCCTTTGCCCTTTGTCGGCACCCCTTTTGTTTAAGCAGGTTTTGAGATCGACGTCGTTAGCAGGGTTACCCTTCCGGCTTGGCCTGGCAGGGT
Source organism: Avena longiglumis (assembly GCA_030063025.1). Taxonomy (NCBI): domain Eukaryota; kingdom Viridiplantae; phylum Streptophyta; class Magnoliopsida; order Poales; family Poaceae; genus Avena; species Avena longiglumis. Next base: position 77,489,427 of record CP125978.1, read on the forward strand.
TATGGACGCCATTGGTTATTCTTCAGGGCTCTTAGCTCAATTTGCATCTTCTCCGTACTCGGACGCTATATCGTTTTAAAGGTGATTTGGATCTTTGTATTGTATATCTGTATTCTTGACTCTTTGAGTCGCTGTTGTATATATATGTTTTGTGGGTTCCATCGAGGACTATTGTGTAATGATATTACTTCGTTTTCCACCCGCACGCAAGTGCCTGGTGGGCACCTTTGAATCGTTTCTATGCGGGTTTGGCGGGAAGCGCTGAAACTTGCATAGGGCCGATTCTGAGGGTGTTACATAAATGATTATGGTTTCCCTATCATGAACATTGAGATGTTATTAACAACAAGATCATATCGTTAGGAGAATGATATGATGGACATACTCCTATAGATAAGCTTAGCATAAAGATCAAGTCATTTTAATAGTTCAATTGCTATATGCTTTTATGATACATAGTAACCTAATTCCTTCGACCATGAGATCATGCTTATCACCATCACCGGAAGGATGCTTTGATGACATCAAACACCACACCGTAACTGGGTGGCTATAAAGGTGGCATTGAGTGTTTAGAAAGTATTGGTTGAGTCACATGGATCAAGAGTGGGATTTGTCCATCCATATGACGGTTAGATATACTCTGGGCCCTCTCGGTGGAATGTGATCCAATTGGCTTGCAAGCATGTGACTGGCTCACAAGGGATCACATATCACGGGAACGAGAAAAGAGTACTTATCAGTAACGAGGTTGAACTAGGTATGCAGAGATACCGACGATCAAAACCTCGGATAAGTAAACTATCGTGAGACAAAGGGAAATTGGTATCGTATGTAAGTGGTTCATTCGATCGCAAAGTAATCGTAGAAATATGTGGGAGCCATATGAATTTCCAGATTCCTCTATTGGTTATTGTTCAGAGAAGTGTCTCGATCATGTCCGCATAATTCACGAACCGCAGGGAGACACACTTAAGGATTCGATGTTGTTGAGTAGTTATGGAATCATGAGTAAGAGACCGAATGTTGTTCGGAGTCTCGGATGGGATCCGGGATATCACGAGGAGATCCGGAATGGTCCGGAGAATATGATTCATATAAGGAAAGTCCTGTTTCGGGGTTGGAGAATGGTTCCGGTGTTTTCATCGGGAATGTTCTAGAAGGTTCCGGAATGTCCGCACTGGAGGGAAGGGTACATGAATGTGTCATAACAAGTTGGAATGGTTGCATCATGTACTAGGTGTCATCTCGAGCAAAATAAAGGGATAAATCAAATCCTAGTTTGAAAAGTCAAACGCCAATTTGAAAAGTCAACGGCTATTTTGCTTGGTGGAGGAGAGTAGGAAACCTACTTGGGAGGAAGTCCTCTCCACCGCCGGCCAAGGAGGCCGAGTTGGGGAGGGATTCCCCTCCCCTTGGCCGCGCCCTCCCACCTATATAAGGAGGGGCAGGGCTGCCCCTCCAAGACCTACACCTTGCCCCACCAAACCCTAACCCTAGCCGCTGGCCACCAAGTCGCCGCCGCCGCCCTAGGATTTCTCCCAAGCCGCCGAGTTGGGGCTTCTACTTGCCCTAGCCGCCGGCCTAGCTCCCTCTCCTTGGTGCCTCTAAACCCTAGATCGCCAAGGCCTCTCTCATAGTCCACCATACTCGCTCCGGCTTAAGGCGAAGCCCTGCGAGATCTCCATTACTAGAGAAAAGCCTATGCGAGGCGCACCAAAAAGCCTATCCGAGGCGCATATCACATGCGCCTCTAGCTTCAAGCCTCGGGTATTTCTTATACGTGCGCCTCCTATACTTCACATATGCGAGGCGCATATCGATATGCGCCTCGCATATGTGAAGTATAGGAGGCACATATCATATGCGCCTCGCATATGTTTCAGAATGCGCCTCGGATATTTATAGTATATGCGCCTCCTATAGTATCATATATGCGCCTCCGGTAATATTTTCGAAATTCAAGTTTTACATACCACTATAAATAATAATATACAGATATTCAAATATACAATATAGTCCAGAATACAGTATAAAGAGCACATAATTTTTCAGAAACTTGCAATTTGCCAAAGCATAATAGAACCAACATGAATACAATACATTACACATCAATCATGACATACAAGTTCATACATCAAGTGTTTGTGCCACAAGTTCACACCTCCGAGTACAAGTTCACAATCACATTACACCTTCGAGTACAAGTTCACAATCACATTACAACTCCAACGACGTAGCTCTACCTAGATGAAGTAGAACACATAACCTGCAATGAAGAGCAACAAGGTGGTGATCACGAGGAAGTTCCTCCACTTCTTCCTTCCATGCCTCCTCCACTTCTCTTCCGCCACCTCTCTACTCTCATAGCCTTGGTAGCTGTTGTCCGAGAAGTTGTTCACTTGCTTCTGGCAGTCTTTCCACTCCTCGTACACACCTGGAACCCGACCGACGTACATGACATAACACCTCGGCATCTCCTACACATAATAAAGATGATATTACTTATGTCAGTGGAAAGCAATACCTCCAGCCTAAAATATTGGGCTCAAACAGAAGAAAACCTAAATAGCGCTACCATTATGAAACAAATCACGAGATTATATTAAACTCTAGACGTTCAGCTCGCCTGCAAGGGGATAAGTACAGTAGCTAGCATTACACTTCTCAGTAAGATGGACATGATATCAATACAAAATAGCTAGCATTACACTTTTCACTAAGATTGACATGACATCAGTACAAAATGGCTAGCAGTACACTTCTCACTAAGATGGACATGATATCAGCAAAAAATGGCTAGCAAACAGAATGTTCTAGAAGTACCTGAGAACGAGATCTTTGAGCCTGTGACTGAGAAGCAATATATCGTAGGATTTCATGGAACCTTGTCTGGCTATAGTCTGCAACCTTATGGAAGTAAACAACTGCCATGTCACTAGCTCTAGTCCTCAACTCAAGAAGATTGCGATCAATCTCAGATTCATGTTTTGCTTCACTGTACATTGGTAACCTGTAGGAAAATGAATTATCAACTATCAAGTAGCTAAATCCTCCAAACTGTAACCGCCTAAAACCTTAATTCCAAAACATAAGATTACCATGATATGAAATTATCCCCAACTCTCTCGAAAACAGTAAGCTTTGCAAGTAAAATCCTGCAAAACCATGTTCATGAATCTGAGACCAAGCACAAACAAACCAAGAATGATAGTCAACATAAAATGAATGGGCATCCAAGATACTAGTAGGAAACTCGGCGCGCCGATAGCCCGTGATGTTTATTTAATTGTGTAGGGATAGTGAACTAATTCTCAATTCAGATCTGGCAAACAAATTTGCAAAGTTGTCCACAACTTGCCAAATTCTATCAGGTACCACTACTTTCAAAATTTTCCTCTTGTAAATTTTATTTATCAATATTTTTTTTTGGCAATGGTCTCTAAAGAATGACAGTACAGTTTCTGCATTGTAATCTGTAGTGAAGATATGAATAAGCAAGTGTAGACAACCTGCATTGAACATTGACAACATTATGGTGATGGCAGGGAAAGATACTCAATGTAGTTGGAACGAATTTCATTTCTGCAATGTAGTGCTGGCCAGGGAAAACACATCGACACTACTGCAATTTGAGCAAACTCTAGCATCTGGTGCTTCTATGAAACAAAAAAGATCATTTATTTGTCTACCGATGAAACAATAAAATATGTACAGTCTTTCAATAGCTTAGTATCAAATTTGTTTATATTATACCTTGTCACTAACCAACTATTTATGTTAAACTGGGAAAATATAAAGCCTGGGATACTACATAAAAAATTCAAACACATATGAGGCTGCACATGACCAGCTGAAGCTTGGTTTTTGCCATAGATCTACAAATGAACAATATGAGAACACTTATCTGTTTCCATCATCTTACTATAAAACCAAAGAAACCCGGAAAACAAATGTAGAAGAAATATGCCATTTTATGGTTGCCAACTGCATAGTCTGTAGCTTCATGTTCCCACTAATCGGTGGCTGAAACGTTTAGCTTTCATATATGTAGTTATACCAGTACTGACACCAGAAACGCAACTGCTCAATCTCAGGCCTATTCAGCTCAACTGTCTTGTAACAATCATAGGCCGTGTATGCATATCCAAGAACAAGTCTGCAAAACAGATAAACAGCAGACAGTTGTGGATGTAAACAAGAGAATCACCCCATTGCTGCAATTTAAATAATAATCGCATTGCTTCTTACATTAAAGCCCTGGTAATGAATGAGCCAACCATCTTGACCCCTACAACAAAAAACATCCATTAAATATGTTGCCAACTTGCCATTTGCCAAAAACAACAATGATAGATGTCCTATGAGGGTTAAAACAATATGAGGCTAGCAGCAATCAATTAAGACACTGCCTTCCAAAAGCTCCTTCACATGAGCAAAACAAATAATTAATAGATGGAAATAGCAACTGCATCTCAGATTAAGAATTGCCTTGCTAACTACTGCAGTCATCACGCATTTGGAAAGCATTATGAAATCATGCTAGCATCAAAAGTGCATAGCCGATGACAAACCATTTGGCTAGAGCTTGGTTTTGTTCTAATAACAGGGGTAGGTCTTCGGGGAAAGGCGGGGGAGGCGTGGTTATCCGTGACCATGATGGACGGTTTCCGAGCGGGGGCGTGCCATTTTTGTCCGTTCCCTGTCGCTGACGGGCCCAGAAGAAGCAAGCAGAGTTGATGGCCTGCAAGAGAGCTGCTAACCTTCTGACTGAGCTAAATCTGCGGGGAAAATTTGGAAGTTTCACATGGGACCAATCATTACAAAAGTTCGATCTTGCTTAGGAATTGCAACAACAGTTACACACCACTTTCAACGCCACCACCCGCCAGCATACAGCTGGAGATTTTATCAAGTTATTAAGCAAAACCATAGATGCTTCTTTCTCGAAAAACAAAAATGAGATTAAAAAAACAAAATGACAATTTGAGTCAGATTGCCTATCCAGAAAACAGGAACAAACTCTGTCAAAAAGAAAAGTACTCCCAACCAAGCAGCATTCAACTTATACTAGCTCATATGCATCACCACTTTCAACCTACATACAGTTCAATAAATAGAATAACCGTGCAGTCCAAGATTGTAAATAGGCTCAAGATCGGACACGATGATATCAAGATACAAGACACAGTTGAAGGCGGCAATCTAGTACTATCAATAACACACCAAGCACGGGCTAGCGTCAACCCGTCCCAACCCGCCAGACGGATCGGCTTCCACCATCTCCCTAAGCCTCAGAAGAGCGAGACCTACAAATCCAGCACGACAAAACCCTAAGCAGAGCCACAAACCGAGACGCCGGATGGTACGATAACCCCCCACAGAAGGAAGGAAGGAATGGAACAGAACGGAAACCGCGATTCCGGTACCTTCATGATTGAGAGACGCGCAGCAGAGGTCGAACCCCATCAGGAACCAGAGCAAGAGGCACGCCGTCGGGCCTCTCCGCCGGCGATTCCCCATCGCCTCAACGCCGAGCAACGGCCATGAGAACGCGACGGACGACTGCTGCGACCCCGAAGAAGCACCCGAAGCCCGCTGCCGCGGTGGCGTGGCGCTGGACGTCCTCCCTCCGAGAAGTGGCGCCAAGATCCCCACCAATCGCGATCTCTTCCTCCGAGTTCGAGCGAGTCGAGAGAGTAGAACGGAGGTGGCTGGGCTGTGGCAGCAAGTGGTGGGGCTTGGGAGGCCAGAGAGAGACGCGGGGCTGGGTGGCCGGCGGCAGGATGGAGAAAGGGGATCGAAGGAGGAGGATGGTACTTCATTTTATCTGTGTCCCGCCCATTCTAGTACTATAGGAGGCGCGTATAGCAATATGCGCCTCGCATATAGGGCCACCTACCTCCGCCCGGGCCCGCAGAGTTACTTGAGGCGCATATGGCCATATGAGCCTCGCATATTGTCAAATATAGGAGGCGCATATAGCCATATGCGCCTCGCATATTCGTGCACCTATCAACACGCGGGCCCACACAGAATATGCGAGGCGCATTCTGGCCATATGCGCCTCGCATATTATCAAATATAGGAGGCGCATATAGCCATGCGCGCCATATTCGCATGCACCTACCAACACGCGGGCCCATGCGTGAGGCGATTCTATCCATATGCGCCTCGCTTATCTGATATATAGGAGGCGCATATGACTAGAATGCGCCTCGCATAATATGGGGCTGCTAGATTCTGTCCGTACAGGGATTATAGGAGGCGCATTCTTATCATATGCGCCTCGCCTATTTTTATACTAGAGGCGCATATCGCAAAGTGCGCCTCGCCTGTTTTTATAGGAGGCGCATATGCTAAATGTGCCTCGCATAAGCATGTCTCCTATAGCCTTTTCTCTAGTAGTGCTCCCCTCTACTTCCGGTACCACGCCGTCGTGCTGCCGGAATCGCGAGGAGAGTGCTACAACCTTCGCTGCCTGCTGGAACAAGGGAGAGGAAGGTCTTCATCGAAAATCGAACGCGTGTGACCGATCATGGAAGCGCTGCCGAAACGCAGCGCCGGAAGGATCGTCTACGCGATCTTGAGATCGGCAAGAGTACGACTACATCACCCACGAGAATCCGCTCTCGTTAAACACTTTGGAATCTTCGAGGGTGAGTTATTCCATCGACTCGTTGCTACAATCTAGTAGATAGATCTTGGCTTGTTTGTTTGTATGCGGTATAAAATTTTTGTTTTCCATGCTACGAACCCCTACATAACCAACTAGAGCTCGTCGGCAAAGTCCAACCTTTCATTCTAATTTCAAAGCAATTTGGGAGGCAATCTAGCCCAAAAATTTGCAGCAGCATTTATTTCTTCAAAGCTCCGTATGGTCCATACTTTCCTTGTACGATGGATTTGTCTAGCTGGTGGAAGGATGCGACATGGGATCAAAGGAAAATTAAGGAGGACGGGACTTGCGACACATAAGGAAAAAATCACCAAGAAAAGAAATGGATAAAGCAGTAGCACTCACACCAACAAAAACTGAATTTGAAGTAACATGAGACATCATAGTTCACATCACTTAAAAATTGTATGCTCGGCGGATATGTTACCACCATGGCCCCAGTCCCAATCAAAGTGTATGGTTGGCAAGGATGAGATTAAAGCATATGTCTAACTTTCATAAATATTATGGACTCAGTTCATAGTTTCTACTCTCAGTTTTGGCTCATTTGTCATTGTTGTTTGAGTACAGTTTCTTTAGAAACAATGTTTACTGTTGAGGGTCATAAATTTGAACCACAACCTACTCACAAGCATCATAAATTTATGGACAATAAATTTGTTGGTCGTAATACAAAACAAATATTCAAACCTAGATGCCTAACAGCAAATTAGTTGAAAGTAAGCGGATGCATCACTTCGTTCCAACTTGAGACAACAAATTGAGGAACCATTTGCGCTGGCCAGAGATGCATGTATGCATATATGGAAGAAGCCCAGTGAGCTGCTGGAACCATCATCATATTCCACCCCAGGACCAACAAATAACTTGTCACGAGTACTGCCTCCCAACACTTCAACATCATGGTGCTTCTTGGTAGTGCTAAACTTCACATTCTACCTCGCCCTCATGGTGGACAACCCGAATTGGTGTGTATCCATGTGCTACAAGTGTATCTATTCTTGGATTAATGAAGGTTTCGTACAACTATTTCTGCGTCGATATCTGCCCCACAATACGTTGTCAACCATTTTGTAGAAACAAATTTTCCTAAACAAGTGCATGCCATATCTAAATTGTGTCGAGGTTTTCAGCATCTGTTTGCTTAAACAATATAAAATTTGCTTCAAGTTGATTTGCACACAACAATAACAGATTCCTCCCTCAAAAAAAGTTAACAGAATCCAGGACAAACAAACAAACTATAAACTAGCTAAATACGATTTACTAATCTAACAACGCTGCAATTTTTTCCTGAGGCCTAACAACCTGAAAAATATCCTAACGGAACAGATATAGTTTTGCTTCCGTACCAGTCTTTCCCGTCTTTATGATACAGGCAAGCGCCAAGTCAGTTAGAGTACCTTTTTTACCAATCGACGAATCCTCGAGGAGCTAGGAATCCTCCACTGGCATCAAGGTATTCCCTCTCCCCCTCTCCACCGGCGGCGAGCACCACGGGCACGAACGCACCACGCACAATCGAATCACGACGTCAACGTCTGCGAAAAGATCTGTAGTAGCGGCGGCAAGAAAGAGAGGGCCGCAGGAATGTGCCACGATGAGCCGGTCCAGTTTGGGGTGGCCACCCTGCGTGCGTCGTCGAGCAGCACCATTGTAGTTGTCTCCATCCTCGGGCAAGTCGTGCGGGAAGAGATTTACTGAATATAGCATTGAAGCCCGCCATAGCCTAACCGCCGCGTGCTTCCACGACACCAGGCAGCAGCGGGGCCGGGATTAAGTGTTGGCTTGGGCGTGCAGTTGATGGGGGCTTGCGGAGTTGGTGGAGGGCGGGGCGGTTGGGCGACGGATGGGGCTTGCAGAGTTGGTGGAGGGCGGGGCGGCTGGGCGCCGGAGGGGGCTTGCGGATTGGTGGATGGCGGGGAGGCTCGGCGCCGGAGGGAGGGGCGGCTGGCAGCCGGAACCCATGGCGTCCGGTCGTGGGAGAGGAGTCGGCGGGGCATGGCCATCCAAGGCCGTGACAAAGAAGAGGGCCAAGGAGAGGGGAGGTGTGAGAGAGCAGCAACGGGGAAAGGCCATGCGTGGCCGTGGGAGGAAGACGGTGAGGATTGGGGATTTTTTGAGAGCCCGACAGTTCCCGAGCGCCTTATGCCCTCATCCATAGCGATTTTTTTTCAAGCTGTCTGATTGCTTTTGCTGGTATATAAACGGACAAGATTCATTTCCTATTGCTAGGTAGTAGTAGTCAAATGTGGATGCTTATTCAGTAGTTTCTAGAAATATTTCTAAAGCTCAGCTTTTTTTGCGAATAGCTGCAATCCGCAACAGGGGAGAGAGGGCAGTAGTACAGAAGGGAATTATCTCGCATCAATCAATTTATTGTACTTCCTCCGATTTATATTAGTTTCTCAAAATTATGTAGATTTAGTTAAATCTAGACACTATTTAATATATAGGTTCATCCAAATTTTGACAATCAACTAATATGGATCCGAGCGTAACATGTATCTTTCTATGATAGATCAGAGACAAACTTATGGCTATAGCAGACCCAGACACGATGATCTTGGACCTGGACATGAGTTTGGCACAATCAAAAGAGGTGAATTTAGAAAGTTGTTTTTACTTTCTATGCATATTCTATATTACTATATTTGAGTAACAGTAAATATTTATTCCACATTTCTAGATCATGGGAGGGACAGAGACCGATATTACAGATGCTATGAAAGGACCCATCGACATTGCCGCTGATGCGATGTTGCTGGAAGATACAAAGGAGGTGATTGTGTTTTTTAAAAGTGTGTTTCTATACGACAGTTTTATAATTTATTATATATAAATGTTGGGCTTTTGTAGGTCATGAATGATATGGAATTAGATAAAGCAACGGTCAATTCACAACATAATAAACCAAAGAAAGCAAACGTGAAGGTTATCCCGAAAGGTACTTAGTTGTGCTTCGATTATCGCCCTCTCATTTTTGTTGGATTACTTTTATCTAATTAGTCATGTACACTTATATATCGTGGCAGACTATGTTTGTACCACTGAAGATTTTGTTGCCATCGAAGCAATCATGCCGGCACCTAGAAATACCAAGTTTGTGTACATTGGTGATGCACTACTATCTAATGACGATTTAAAATGTCTTAATAGCGATGATGGATTCTTGCCCGATGACGTTAAGTCAACAAAACCACTATTGTCTTGAATTTAAATGTATTTTATCTACTTGTATTTTATTTGTCCAATTACAGGTGGTAAATGCATATATTGTATGCGTGCATGTGATCATCTTCTTGACAGAGCGGATGGTAAGGTATATATGGACAAAACATTCATCTCCAATCAGCTAAAAAAGGACATTAAAGTACATCGTCACATCATAGAGCAGGCAAATATTTATCTAAAGCATGACATGGTCAGTACTAACTCCTACATATCTATATCGTCCATTATATTTTTAGCATGTCTATTTGTGAGACTTAGGCAACAAATTATTTTAGGTCTTCCTTCCAGTAAACATCAGTAAGACCCATTGGTATTTAGCAGTCATCAATGCAAACAAACGTTTGATACAAGTATTGGACTCAATCGGTGTTGGAATGAGTAGAAGTGACCTCACTAACATGGTAAGTAAGTTGACTATGGTCTGCTACTGACATTCTTTTTTTCTTAAGGCCAATTACTATTTTCTCGTATAACAGCTGCAAGGACTTGAAAAGCACCTAAAGATTGCGTCCAAAAGAAAGGGGTTTCAGGATTTGGATGTCACAACATGGGAAATAGAAGAGCATATCCAAAACCGACTGCAGGGTGATGGGTATGTTGAACACCCATCAAATTTAATGCGAAAAGTATATTGATCCACAAAGTTGTATGTTTAATATCCAACAAATCGTTGATCATTTATACTAGAAGATGCATATAGATGTATATATATATACAATAAACCTTGCTTCGTGATTGTTCAAAAAGTTTCTTTAAATTGATTTGGATTGATGCAACATCAATATAACATTTTGTAATCTTATAGTGCATCGTGCGGTTTATTCATGCTAAACTTTATGGAATATTGGACAGGAGACATGCTTTCAAACAATGTCACTCGGGTATTATTTTTATTGGGACACAATTAGTACTATGTTGCATCTTAAAATATTATTTTACAAGTGTAATTTTCTACTACTTTGTAGGAGGACATGAGAGCATTCCGAAAAAATTAATTGTCATATTCCATGATTCAGAACTGAATAAGATAAGAGGCAAACCGATATACGATCAGTCTAAGATGTCGAGTCCTGAGGGGAAACATCCACAAGATATAGCCAAAGAAAACAATCCCATTCCAGCATGCATCATGCTCACAAAACCACATGAGTTTGTTGACGAGATCTGCAAATACATCATGTCCATCGATGATACAAAGTGTTTGGAGTAAGCCTCATGTTAACATAAGTAAGTACATATTTTTATGATATCATTATTCTGATTATTTGTTTGGCAGGAAAGAATGGGTGCGAAGCTCCAAACCTTTTCCGCTTGGATTAAATCTAAAGCAAATTCAGGACATACTTAGGATAGAACAACCTATGGATAAGAATTGTTTCAACATGGCTGTTCGTATAGTGGCATGTGATGAGATACAAATGTTCATAGAGCCTCATGTCCACAACATGGACTTAAGATTTTGTGTAAGTTCTTACAATCACGCATATTTATTATCATTGTAATGGTTTTAATCTTTTTTATCTCAGTCGGCGATGATCAATGGTACACGACATCCAAAATGGCGTAAAAATCCAAATGTTAAGGAGTTGGCAACATTGTTTCATAGTTGGCCTGGCATAGACCATGATATCTCGTCGTGCAACATGGTAAGTTAGGTCTCTTGTCCATTCTTGACATGATTTTTGTGTTTTAATGGTCATCATTTCCAGATTTTGTTGCCACATGCATCCCTTGGTGACTTTATCTTGTTCACCATTGACAAGCATGAACATTGTGTATTTATCTTAGACCCCTTTCCTAAACCTCTCTTGGAAGAGAGGTACCAATTAAAATTACAAAGGTGCTCATTCTATCTAAATGAAGCTCTTGAAATAGCGCAACCTGGCTGGAATTCCGATATATATTTTTGTCACGTAAATACCCTCGTAGTATTCCAATACCAACAAGCTCTGACAGGTAATTTTATTGGTTCTCATTACAAGTAGTTTATTTTATAATTACAATCCTCACAACCAAGATAATGAAATCCATTCATTTACAGGAATTTATCGGGTTACTTAGTTTTTTATTTTATGCTCTCATGGGATGGTAAAAGATTTGTTCATCCAATTTGCACCGTGAGTATTTTATATTCACAGCTATTATATTTTTATGTGAAAACACCACACTAACAAAATAGATTGCTTATGCAGGATGGCTATGAGTTGAGGAAAAAGTTTTTGATACACTTGCTCAAGTACCATGCAAATGAAGTCAAGGACAACATTCCTAATGTTATACGAGGATATCTTAATTGTGTTAATGGAGAATGGCTTAGTGAATAAGAGATAATTTTGTTGGTTCTTGCATTTTATACACATTACATTGAACTATGTGAAGTAAATCTTTAAATGTTTTTAAATATTATGTGGTTATTTTTTCAATGTGTTTATATATATATACGTGCATTGTCTACACACGTAACATGTGCTACACTATATGTACGTAAGGAGCCGTTGCAATGCACGGGCATTCCACTAGTTCATTTAATATGATATAAATAATATCTTTAAATCTATAAATCGAAATTCGACAAATAATATATTCATTATTATCAGAAAAATGTGAGGGATCAAAATATGGAATAAAAACTTGCTAAATAATTAAATTTTTTAAATAACTTTTTTTCCCTTTTCAAATTTTAATAATGTAAAAGAATCAGAAAAATGTGAGGAATCCATTATTTATAATTTTAAAAATCTAACAATGTGAGGAATCCAAATAAGGCTGTTAAAATCAAACTCAAAAAAAAATTTCCACACATTTTGATAGGTTGTACATTTTTTTGGACATCATACGCAAAAGTTATAGCAATTTTAAGTTGCCTGCGTCGCAATCCTTTAGTCCAGGATCGTATCACGACCCGAGACACTCTTTAGTCCCGGGCTATATCATGGCCCGGGACTAAAGGGTATTTCCTGCGCCTGCACACCTTTAGTCCCGGGTCGTATCACGACCCGGAACTAAAGGTCCAGAATGACCCAGGACTAGAGTTTTCTCGGTCTTCTAGCCAATAAATACGATACGAACCGGGACTAGTGCTTATACTAGTCCTGGCCCGTAATAAATCGGGACTAGTGTCAGACTCTAGATCGAACCGAAGCCTCTTTTTCTACTAGTGCATGCTTGAGAGACCTCAACATGTTTTGTATTGCATGCGAATAGAGAAAAGTTATCAGGTTGTAGGATAATTTCTTGAATCCTTCAGCCCAGGGTAATCTTGATTCTGTATGGATGATTTGTTGTCTTATACTTTTTGCCAGGGCCGGCCCTGAGGGGGGCAGGGGGGCGGCCGCCCCGGGCCCGTGAACCCATGGGGGCCCCAGCTAGGTATATACCTATAATTTAGCGCGAAGGTTTTGCCGATCGTTCAGCCCTTGACGTATTGTAGATGTTGCAATTTTATCCAACCATTTGAAGCCACGTATTCCTTCAACGTGGCCTGATGGTATTATTACTCTTGAGCAAACGTGGAGTAGTTTAGATAGCCTCCTTATTAGTCGGTTCGGTCAAAACGGCAGGTGTCAAGCGGTTCCAAGTAAAAAAAAAACAAATCCCAGCGATTCTTTTGGCCCCGCTTTTCTTCTCTTCTGCTGCCCCTCGCCGCCGCTTCAGGTGCCTTTTCCCTCCTCCTTCTCTTCTTCACAATCGGCCGGCGAAGGGAAGAGTCATCGGCGGGGTTGGAGCGGCACTGGATGCGGGAACCACACTGGCCGTTAGCCGCCGCGGCCATGGACCGATGGGTCGCGGGGCCGTTCCGGGAGGATGTGTCACGGGTCGCCATGGCCGTGCCACCATCGCGGGCGGTGGTCTGCGTGTTCCCTCGACCGCCGCCTCACACGATGGGCAAGACTTGGGCACGGGGTGGTAGGATTCGTGCCGCCGTGATGTCGTGCCTTCAATCGCCGGGGCTGCCAGAACAGGTCGTCGCGGTGCTACTGCGACATGGCCTGGTCTTTGATGGGCGACGGTACGCCGGCGGGGAGCTGCCTGAGATGCGGGATCCAAGGCTGGACGGGGGGCGCTGCCGAGTCGTTGAGGGGCCTGGTGTTCATCTCGGAGGCTGTTCCAAATCGTATTTGAATTGCAGGTTCTGCGGTAAAAGTTCTACCAACCTTACAAAGAGAATGGCTGAACATATTACCTTCTTCATCTCTGATTTTTTTCTTTTCTCTTAGAAATATCTGAATTTTTCTGGAAGTGGCCATTGTTTATAAATGTTCATACGATATGCTTCCTGATTTTTAAAGGTCTACAAGGGGAGCTGCTCATACGATTCAGAAGGACCAAGATCAATAACTGGTATTAATGTTACTTCAGTATGATGTGTAGTTCCCATATAGGAAAGCTTTATATACTGAAAGTTCTGTTATTGACTTACTGTTAATCTAGATGCTGTTACTTTAATGGCTGGGTGAATGCAGATTTTCGTATGTGTAATTTTACAAGGGCGTCGATTGGCCGGCACGCTTGATCATAGCATTCATTCACTGCACAGTTGATGCACTCATATGACCTATGCCAGGTTCTTTAATTTGCTTCTCACATAATTTGTTCTTTTATTTTAGTTGTTTGATCTTCTCTTCTGTCTTTGCTGATTTGTTTACTTTTTGTAGGTTCTTATGTAGATCGCTCTGTCGACATGAGGTTAATCATTCCAAGCTATGAAGCATCAGGACTCCTTTTTCGACAGCAAATCTGAAACTCGATTCCCTCTAATGGTTTGGAACAGAGCTGGCTCCAGCCATCAACTTCTTCACGAAGTATTTAAGAAGTCAAATGGTTGGAATCTTCACAGACTGTACTATGCCTACTATTATTTACAGTTTGCATCTTTCCATCATGGATTAATCGAATTATTCAAGCAGATGAAATATTTTGGCCAACGACTCTATAGAAGGTTTGATAATTTCTTACATTTAACTCGATGTTGTGTTCTTCTATCTTGCCATGTTCTTCTACTGCAGATGACACATTTTAATTGCTTCAACAAAGTAGGATCGATTCCTGCCTTCGGCCCGCCGTGTTATTCTATAGCAACACCAGAAATTTCTACATACATACAAATGTCATGACCGCTGGTATTCTCCATACAAAACTTGGGTGTTGGTTCTTGCTCCAGGTACAGGTACCAATGCTCCAGCTCTCTCCTTATTTCTCTTGGTTTCTTCTAGGTATATTATGTCATTTGTCAAATGTTTTGGTTGCTACGGATAGATGTCTACCCATCATATGCCCAGATCATTGTTCCTTTACTATTTTAATGTTCAGTCATATGCCCAGTTCAACTGCTCCTTTACTACTTGGATGTTCATTTCTTGGAGTCGTCCGAGTGTTAGAATTGATATGTTCTTCCCTCTTCAGTTCTTAGAGTTAAACTCTGTACCTGACACACAATTCAGATTCTCATAGTAGATCTGATATTTATGTACAGGCCAAGCATGAGCGATTCAGGGAGACACCACCCAGGAATTAAGGAATACTTTTCGAGTGATGCTCAGAAAAATTGGCGACCTTGCGCTCACATCTGTGGTTGAACCCCTCTCTCAGTTTCAGTGCTATGCAGCTGATAGAGTAATTCAGTATACTGCAGACAACCTTGCTATATCCAGGGATATGAGCAGTCACTTATGTATCGATGACAAGATTGGTGTCTCTTCTCCTTGACATAGAGAGACACTACGAGCTTATTTATAAGTAAATTTTCCCTCCTAATCTTACCACTTACACTATAAATACATTGCAAACAGAACCTGCAACCCAAGGCCCATGAAGAGGGTCCCAAGCAGCCATTCTATGTCTTCCACGAAGCTCATGGCGCTAGGCAGCATAGAGGAAGAAGAGGACTTAAAATTTTCCCTCCTGAGTAAGACGACGCTCATCACTTTGGGATGACAATGCGGCTGATCACACTCCTTAGCTTCTATTTATCCCACAGTATGCATGACAGGCTTAAAAGGCTTGAATTCTGTCCACGCATATTACACTATAGCACTACTTATCAACAACGGTGCGCCTAGCATCAGTCATATATAAGAGCGCGGCGTGTCGCCGCGGCTAATTCCCTAGTACGTATAAGGTTGAGGAGGGTTCCTGCCATCACGCCATTAAAGACAGGTCCGAGCTTTTCATCCGTGCGGTTCAGGCTTCAGAAAGATGAAAGAAACGTCTATCTAGCGGGCTTTTTTGTTTAGTACATAGTTTGGGCCATGTATCTTTTTATTAGCCTCTACGAGGTGATTAAATGGGTGGTGCGATCATCTAAAGTTTTGTACTCTTAAAGAAAAAACCAAAGGAGGGGGGAATTTCAATCATCATTCAATGATGATGAATGCTAAGGAGGGAACGATTTTTTGAAAACTATACTTTGACCAAGAGGTTGCTAGAAGAGCTTTGTAACATGTTGGTGTTGTTGCATTATTTGCATGATTGTTGGCCATTATTCAAGATGCATACAAGAAATACTTATAGGTATAACTTGCTATATTTTTTTATTTAATTTATTTTTTATACTTTTCTTTTTAAAACAAAAAACAAATATATATATTCTATTTCTTTTTTGTTCTAAGTGAATGATATTTGGGAAAAATTATAAAAAAAAAAAAAAAGATTTACGACCATGAACATGAACAATTCAAGGGTTGCTATCACCACGTATATGTGGACATCCTACAAAAAAAAAAGAAGGGGCTACATACATATCATCATTTCATCATGATTGATGGAAGCTTAGGAGCATTATCATATTATAATAATAAAATAATATATATATATATATATATATAGAGAGAGAGAGAGAGAGAGAGAATTTGTTTGACATGTGTAGAAGTTATATTTCAACATATTTTTTTTATTTTACACTGTTTAAACTAAAAATTAATTTTGTTTTATGTAATATCATATTTAATATACAACCAAAAACCAAAAAAAAAAACAAAAAATTGAATTTTTTTTTTTATTTTTGAAAAAAAAACAAATATGTAAGTGGTGTCGGTGGTGTAGCAAATGAGGCCTCGACTCCTTGTATCGATTTTTTGATAAGCCTCTAGGAGGTGATTAAATGGGTGGGACCGGATGGTGTAGAAAATAGCTATTCGGCAAAAATAAATTAGTACACGATCTTTTCTTCTGCTTAAAAACATAGGTCTTCTTTTGGGGAGAATTAGCACACCATTTAAATACGTCATGTTCCATAATTCCCATACAGATTTAGTATTACCTTTTAGGCCAGTTCCCCTATTTTTGTCCAAAGGTCAAATAACTAACCCTAGTGTGATAAGTGGCATATAATCGTAGAAGGGCCAAAAAAGCCGAACGACCAAAGAGACTTGTCTGAAAAAGTGAGAATCTCATATCATATAGCATTTCAAAAAATAAACAAAAGACTACAAGGTCATGACCATATACAAGTCTAATTGTTCATTCGTTTTGTGTCATTCACTCTGCCATTTCACCGTTCCATGAAGACGCTCCATCACGCCGCCCCATATGCAGTCACGCCAAAAAGCGAGAGACCCGAGTAAAGATCGCATTGCACCACTCAACCACCACTTCTGCATGAGTTCAATTAGAGTCGGCTGATAACGAGTAAGAGGATTATTGACGTATAATTACAAGCAAGTTAACATCTTGGTATGTTAGAACAAACCTTAAACACAATATGTACAAATTGTTCGTTGATACAGCTTTTTAACAAACTTCAGTAGCTTAATTATTTATTTACACATATATTAGTAATTATTATGATATTTATATTGAGGGCATCGGGTTCTATTGTCGCCCTGGGCCCCCGAAATCTCAGGACCGGCCCTGCTTTTTGCGTGCATTGTCAATAGTGAATGCTTCAAAGGTGTAGGCTGAACAACCTTCCTCGAGTAGTTCCTTAAATTGATTTATGTGTATAGCTGGACTCATCCCTCCATGATGCTGCCCTAGTATAGAAGAATAATTTGAAGCCTCGTCGGCTTAAGTTGGCACGTAGTATTTGCAAGCGAAAAAATTAGCAATCAAGATTGAATTTATAGGGTGATTACATGATTTTTTTTAAGAAGTGGGTAGCCGGCACAGGTTTTGCTTCAATGTCAAGAAAAACACACAAACATGGTTTGTTAGTTTCATACGGCATGCTTACTGATTCCTCTTATGACTTGACACACAGAAACCCTTATGCCATTTAAACTTAAGAGGCGGTACCTATTGGGTAGAATTTGAGTTTAAGATGTTCGTGCCACACTTGCCTAAATTCTAGTACAGCTAAGATGTCTATGCCACACTAGCCTAAATTCTGGTACAGCGACATGAAACATCACTATATTATCCTGTTGGTATTTCAGGGTGGCTTTTGAATAGAAGTTGCTAACGCTTAGTTGAAAGCAGCTCAAAATCTTTTGCAGTACAGCAACCAAGTACTTGATAATGCTATTTTCATGTCCTAAATACAACATTCCTCATCAATCAAGAAAGAGAAATAGGTTATCTTTGGTCGTGAACATTACCTGCAAAGGTTCATCAGTGGATGCCATCTTCACAACGCATGGTGTCCAGCACAATCGTTTTTTCTCCATCTCCGAGGCGAGCAGGACCGAGCCGTCGAGACAGATGGCGACGCTAGCTGAGCTTTCTGCAGGAGCAGAATCCGAGCTGCAGGCAGACGTCCCCGTCGGTGGCGAGGCGACTGGTGACGGGGCATGGCACGCAGCGGACCGTGGGGATCCGAGCTGCAGGCAGACGTCCCCGCCGGTGGCGAGGCGACCGGTGACGGGGGTATGGTGCACAGTGGACCAGGCCAGTACACGGTCAAGACCTTTGTCAACAACCGTGATTGACTCTCTGACCTGGAGGAGAGGTAGAAGCGTGGGGGAGTGGATGGCAAGTCGTCTCACGCCCATGGTCATCCGAGGAGGAGCTTGATCTGAGGGAGAGGAAGGACTGGATAAATTAGAGGAAACAAAGGGGTGCCGCCGTCGCGCCGTTGGCCGTCGCCGTTGATGGAGCGGCGAGCAGGACAAAAGGGAGGGTGCCGGTCCTAGGTGGAGGACGGTGGAGAGAAGGAGAGGCATAGGGAAGATGCGGATGCGATTCTAGAGAGATCGCTAGGCGTTGTGCGGAGGCGGAATAAGCGGCGAGGAAAAGGGAACAAAAAATGACCCACGTAATGTAGATGCGCGGTACTGTAGCTACAGTAATTCCGGTGATTTGGCGATCGGACGGAACGTTAATCCTACGCGCCTTTAATTATAGTTACTAGGGAACACGGCGTGGTGTCATGCCGTGCCTATGAGGGGCAATATTATGAATTAATCGGTTAAAATTATTGCTGGAGAATACATTTTATATAGTGTATTATTGTTGTTTGAAGTTATGGCAGAAGAAAACACAAGTACTATTTGCACATAAAAAGGGCGACCGATGGTACAGTATTGTGGAAGAATGAAAAAATATAACAAAATTGAATCACTACTTGTTAATTATAGCTAAAAAATTATTCAGGCCTAGAAAAGTACCGATGGATAGCTACTGTATGGGAATTTTCTTCCTCGGATACCTTTATGCCCATCCGACGATGACATGTTCCCGTTCAAATTCAAAAGGAAGCAGTTCCCAATCAGACTAAGCTTTGCCATGACAATCAACAAGGCGCAAGGGCAGACAATCCCAATTGTCGGTGTGTACTTACCGGAGCCGGTATTCTCTTACGGTATACGTCGCGTTGTCCCGAGCCACAGCGAAAACCAGCATCAAGATCCTCGCAATAAAGGATGACAAGACAAAGAATTCAAAGAAGCGGAAAAGAATAGATTCATTAGTAACAACAACACCAAACATAGTCTATAAGGAAGTACTCAGTGCTTAAATTTGTTGTAATGTTTTAATGAATTTTCATGAATACAATTAGTGTCGTTTTAAATTAAGAAAATGATGATTGCACAACAAATGAAGGAAATAAATTCAAGTGCCATGGTAATAAGCTCAAAAATTGAACAAAACAGACTAACCTAGAATCTAGATGGACACATAAAAATAGAGAAAAAAACCACAGCCTAGCTAGAGCGAAGCAATAGGAATCCACAACTACATGGCAATGATTAATATCATTTCCAAATTTCTTGAAACGAATTCACCAAAACAATCATATACCCTCACCAGTCAACATCATAAGAACATGAACATAGTCAGTACAAATAAAGTTCTCACTGATAGCTTTCTTGCGGTTATTCTGTCAAACGCCCTCAGTGCGCTGACCGGGACGGGATGGATGAGGTCTTCAAGAGCCGTTCCTCCTTTCTGTTGCTCAGATTTGGCCGCTGTTTCAGTATTTGAGGACTCACAGGAGCTGAGGCAAGAGAAATGGAGGCTTGCTCCATCGGAGCTGACGGTGTCGGAAAGATTTCACGACAAGGAGAAGAGATGGGAGTGGGGGACGTTGGTCCACCGGCTGAATTGAGGACAGGGAGAGGGAGAGGACACAAGCGTAAAGAGGGTCGGGCTGCCAGGCATCGTGACAACCGAACCAGTTGGGACGGGCTGATGAGCCGGCGGCGCGCGCGAGATAGAGGGAAAGTCAGGAAACGAGCGGCGCACGCCCATGCCTGCGTGCGTAGCTAAGGTAGCAAGGTTGACCGAACTTACAAACGAACGGGCATCTCTTTTGTTATTCTTGATGATGTTTTGATGACCAGTGCTCTTCCTTGTTTAGCTAAATTTTCCTACTCATTCCGATCCATATTAATTGACTCACATTTGTCTAGATTTGAATAAATCTAGACACTATTTAATATATAAGTTTATCAAATTTTAACAAATCCAAATTAATTATTATGAGCCGGAGGGAGTATGTAATACGTCTAGGTTTAATTTTTTACAAACCTCAAACCGAATTGGGCAAACTACTACTCCCTCCTATCCATATTAGTGACTCGTATTTGTAGAAAAAATTAAAAAGTGTACAAAACAGGACTGAATAATTTCCTTTCTTAAAATTTATTTAAAATTAATATCCTCATTTATGATGTATAGAATACTATAAAATAGCGCATGTATTATGAATACATATTGCTTCAGAAAAAACGGACAAAAGAAAAAATATGTCATCTATTAAAAAAACTTTGTCTCAACAAAATTATGTTAAAACTTCGTATGTTAGAAAACTAAATTATTGGATTTAGCAAATCTGTGGTAACGCACGGACATTTGACTGGTACGTTATTTTTAATTTTCAAAATTACCTCTGCCTCGGTAGTTTGAGAAAAGAAATATTACATCTCTGCCACCGCCGAGTACCGGTTAAGTTCCCGATGCACGGTCGGTCGCGACTCTTATTATCGTGTACAAGGGACCCACGCACGTGGAGGGGGGTAATTCTGCCGTACTGGGTAGGGGTAGGACGATGCCGGCAGCGAGACAGAGATCGCCCGGCTACGGCGTCTCCCCGGACTGGTTCCAGGGCTGAGTGGAGGAGGAGGAAACTGCGGGGACTCCGGCAAAGCAGAGCTAGCCCAGCTGTAGCTCCGCGCCAGACTGGTTCATGGCGAGCAAAGGAGCGGAAAACTGTGGGAACGCCGACGAAGCAGAGCTCGCCTGACTGCAGCTCCGCGCCGGACTGGTTCATGGCGAGCAAAGGAGCAGGAATCTGTGGGGACGCCAGCGATACGGATCTCGCCCGGCTGCGGATTCGGGCCGGACTGCTCCATGATGAGCAGAGGTGGGGGCAAATAGCGGATGGAAAGACCCCGTCGAGCTGGAGAAGGGGGACAGGCGAGGCTGCAGTGAGTTGACGCGTTGATGCCTCTGCCCTTCCCCTCTGTGTTGGACGTGTTGATGTGTTTGAACAGCTTCTCCGTGCTGATCTTGGACAGAAACTGGGTGCCCTTTCCCTCTTTGTTGGATGTGTTGATGCGTTTCAACAACGACTTCTCCCTGCTGATCTTGAACAAAACTGGATGCTGGCGCACACCATGAGCGTTGAGCGAGACCCGTGCCTCCGTCACGGGCGATTAGACCAACCACACCGTTGAGCCGATTCAACACAACGTGTTGGAACCCTTTACTTATGCCGTAGTATATGGAATCGGTTATGGTCCCATTCTTTTTATCCATTGCATGCATGTATCGGGTTTTTCCCTCACAATTCAGCCACTTGGTCAGCGACTCAACTTATTAGTTCGCTTCTTGTCAGACAACATGAGTCGATGCTCTACACTGTATTGAACCGATTCAAAGAGAGGAGAAAGATTGCTAAGAACCACTTTTAAAACACACTATGGCTGGTCTTAGAATCTATTTCATCCTCCATTGCTCCTGGACTCAGTGCGAGTATATATGGCACTGCCACGGCTGCCAATGTTTGCTGCACGGGTACACTGTCAGATGTGTTTGCTGCTATCTAGATGAGATCACTATCTAGATAGAGCGGACCTCGTGTTTGTTGCTATCTGCGTAGCTAGCTGTTTTTCACGTTACCAGACAATTTGTCCAATTAACCTATTTGTTTGTGGAACTTGTACAATAATAATAGGTACTATTCAAAATTTTCTTGGCACAACAATTCAAATGTGTGATGCAAGGTGTTAATCATAGACGACATATAGTACACCATTTTTTTCTACTCCCTCCTGCCCATATTAATTAACTCAAATTATCTAGATTTAAATAAATCTAGACACTATTTAGTATATAGGTTCGTAAAATTTTGATAAATCAAAGTCAATTAATATGGATAGGAGGGAGTAACATAGAGTATCTGGTTTTTAAATATAAGCACAAATTCCAATGCTCGTTACATTGGGTCATTGCGTTTTTATGATACTATGCACCTTCTCCCGATTTCCCATCTTGTTAACCCAACATGAAGCAGCACCCTTGAGAAGAGATCCAATGAAGACGAGTGGCATATAGCTTAGAGGATTAGAGCACATGGCTACAAACACGTTGCCAGGGGTTCAAATCTCTCATATCATACCACACATAATTGAGTTTCACAGGAGTGACCGTGGCAATGCACGGGCATTCAACTAGTTAAGTTATTAATCATGTTTGCAATGATAATGAGTCCAATATTTGGCATTCACGACTCTGTCATATTAACTTTGGTTACATGACACGGCTAGCCAATATAATTTTAATTCTGAAATTTACCACTGTCAAAGGTTCTAAGTGCCAAGTTTGTGTGCAAGCAAAGCAACCCCGCAAGTCTTATACGACTGCGGAACCGAGAAACTTAGCACCACTAGAACTTATACATTCAGATCTTTGTGAGATAAATGGTATTTTGACAAAAAGGTGGAAAAAGATACTTTATGACGTTGATTGATGACTCCACTAGATACTACTATGTTTATCTTCTGAAATCTAAAGATGAAGCTTTGAAATACTTCAAAATCTATAAAGCTGAGGTAGAAAACCAACTTGATCTTAGAATCAAGCGGCTAAGGTCGGATCATGGTGGAGAGTACTTTTAAAACGGATTTGATTTATTCTATATGGAACATGATATTATACATGAGAGGACGCCTCCCTACTCACCTTAGTCAAATGGGGTGGCCAAAAGGAAGAACCGCACTCTAACTAATTTAGTTAACGCCATGTTAGATATATCGGGTCTTTCCAAGGAATGGTGTGGGAAGGCGCTAATGACTGCGTGTCATGTCTTAAACCGTGCTCCTGTAAAGGATAAAACCATGACTCCATTTGAGGAATGGGAAAAGAAAAGGCTTAAACTTTCTTACTTACGAACTTGGGGTTGTTTGGCGAAAGTCAATATTCCAATACCCAAGAAGCGAAAGCTTGGACCAAAAACCGTTGAATTGATTGTGTTTTTCTGGGATATGCTTTTCATAGCATTGGCTATTTTGATAGTAAAATCTGAGGTATCCGACATGCATGTTGATACAATTATGGAGTCGAATGATGCGACTTTCTTCGAGGACATCTTTCCTATGAAAGGTATGTGATGGCGCTCCACACTTGTCGTGGAATGCTTCGTTGGAAACCCCAAGAGCAAGGTATGAAGCAGCACAGCAGCACGTTTCCCTCAGTAAGAAACCGAGGTTATTAAACCAATAGGAGGAAGGAAACGTCACACAGGTGTTGGTGGCAACATGGATACCTACACAACACAAACTCAAGACTTTACCCCAATGAACCAGTGAGGTTGTTAAGCTCACCGGTTTGCTAAAATAAAGTATTAAACGTATGGTGTGAAAGGTAATGGTTTGCAACAAGTAAACAAGTAACAGTGGAGGATGTATCAATGGTAAAGGTTGGACCGGGGTCCATAGTTCACTAGAGGTGCTCTCCTTAGATAAACAACATGGTGTAAAGGGTAAACAAATTACAGCAGGGCAATTGAACAGAAACTGAGCATGGCATAACAATGCAATTACTATTCAGAAAGATCCTATGAGATTCGATTGGGCAATACAACAAGATACATAGACCGCCATCCAACTGCATCTATGACTAGAAGTCCACCTTCAGGTTATCATCCGAACCCCCTCCAGTATTAAGTTGCAAGCAACAGACAACTGCTTTAAGCAAAGTGTGTAAGGTAAACAATCCACATGTTCAATGAACAAGAGACCGTTGTTTTCTCCCTAGTAGCAACATCACATCTACAACCTAAGAGATTTCTATCACTTCCCTTGAAAACTAGAGGCATGAACCCACTATCGAGAATAAATACCCCCTCTTGGAGTCACTAGCAACTACTTGGCCAAGATAGCTACTAACAACGGAGAGCATGCAAGATCACAAACAACACAGACATGATAGAATCATAAAGACAAAACCATTAATCAAACCAACATAATAATCTCAATATCCATCGGATCCCCGCAAACACAACATGCATGGTTACAAATATATTAGATCTTGATCATGAACGGAGCTCACAAGATCTATACATGAAAGCACAAAGGAGGAGATACAACCATCTAGCTACTACATGGACCCATAGTCCAAGGTGGAACTACTCACGCATCATACCGGAGAGAAGGCCTCCGGGATGATCTCCCCTCCGGCAGGGTGCCGGGAAGAACTACAGATCCCCCCGATATAGGGACGATGGTGGCAGCGGCTACAGACGGTTTCGTGGAATATTGATCGGGTCCTCAGGGTTTCTGCATCGGGGGCTTCTTATAGGCGAAGGGGGAGGCTGGGGCGGCATCCAGAGGGGGAAAACCCTACCCAGGCGCGGGGTCGGGCCCACTCGCGCCTAGGGGAAGTTTAGCCGCCCTGCCACGCCTCCTTGGCTCCCCTCTGGTCTTCTTGTTCCCCAGGGAAAGTAATTGACTTTGATGTTTGTCCCGTCCAATTCCGTGAATATTCTTTACTAACTTTTCTGAAACCAAAAATAGTAGAAAACGGGCATCTGACACTGTTGCAACTTGTTAATAGGTTAGTACCAGAAAACATGTAAAAAGCACCTCAAAGTGTAGACAAGTAAATCAAAGTAGATACTAAACAAGCATGGAGCATAAAAAATTATAGATACGTTTCTGACGTATCAATATCCCCAAGCTTAATTCCTGATCGTCCTCGAGTAGGTAAGTGATAAACAGAATAACTTTTGAGGTGACATGCACCCTCACAATAAAGAACCAACCATTTGCAAGCATTGAAAGCTGGGAACAAAGAACACTAAATATGTGCATGAAAGAATAGAATTCTAACAATAGGACATAATAATTATGCATGCAATATGACAAGCTACAAAAAAAGATAATGAATAACATGCATTAAAAAACATTTGTTTGTTTCACATATAGAAAACATATCATAGTGGCAATCAGTTTGTCCCTCATAAAGTAGCAAATAGATGCATAGGACACCTTCAAAGTTCACAAGGGTGACTAGAAACAAATAGCACAAGAACAAGTAATATCACAATATTCATCAATTAATATGCTTTGGAACACTGCACACAGAATGACAACTATGCTCTCTTAATGGTGCCTAAAGGTAGAAGGTGGAGACTCAATAATGGTGGAAGAAAGGCCTTTTTGTAAAGGAAGCAGGGATTACAAGTTTCAAAAAGATCTTCCAAAAATTATGGTATTTGTTAGCTTTTATCCCTCATTGCCCCTATCATAAGCATCTTGAAGTGGTTAAGGTTATAGTGGCAAATGTGGAGTATATGCTTGACGAAGTATAAGTTGGCAATCTCAAGTCCCTTGAATATGAGGGCCACACCTCATGCATACTCAACTTCGGATCCAGGCAAGTTCTTGTCATTGTAAGTATTTGCATATCATTGAGAACAGCCAACGGGGTACCCCTTGCACATGGTACAGGAGCTTTCCCATAAACCAAATGACAAGGCAAGCAGACAATAAGCATCTCAGCAATCTTTTTATTTACCATATGCATAGCTTTTTATTGAGGATGCTTCATAGATAGCTCACTATGGTGATGCTGCAAGTTTCCACCATGGTTAGGCATGGATTAGGCTAGCGGCCCAGGCATTTATCTAACACAGAATACAAACTCCATGGACTTACAAGTTCCCTCTTTATTTCACACCGGTGACATCCATAGACAAAAGAGCATGATATCAACTGAGTATAAAGTACAAGTGCAATGTTGAAAACGTTCCCCGTGACAACACGGTTATGCTAATTCCAACTTATAAGTGCAAGCATATACAAAAAAGTTGTCACAATGTTTCAAGTTTATTAGGGGCAAAGAATAAAGTGTGCCATCAAGTTCGTGAGGGCTTTAATCACTAAGTTTTCACATAACAAAATAGTTTTTAATTGGAAGGTAGTTGAAAACAAGAATATACTTGGAATGGTGTAACACACCATGCATAGGAGTTTATAGTGGACACTTTGGAAAAACTTAGTTTCTTGGGAGTTGGAAGCATGAGTAGAACTTACTCATACAAGTGGAGGCTAGCAAAAGACTGGAAGCAACCAACTAAGAGAGCATAATGGTCATAATCATGCAGAGCTACGAAGCATACTAATCAAAGAAAAGAGTGGTACTACAAGTCAAGGACTAAATGATCATAGAGGCTAATGGTTACTTGTGAGAGTCATAACATGGTGTAAGCATGTTCCAAGTCAACCCAAGCAAGGCATCAAAGGAGAATACCACAATACTATGCTTTTGCATGCTAAAACAACGCATAATTTCTTCAAGGCACACTATGCAATCCCAATTGTTTGGAACAAGACATTCTACAGCAATAATTACTAAGCATAATACTAAAACAACACCTAGCATGTCATGCTAAAGTCTAAGTCACAGTCAACGCAAGCTCCTCTTGCACTTCAAGCAAGAACTTACTACTCCTTTCCTACACCAAGCAAACTTATTTACAAAACAACACAGCGAGAACGGGGGTCCAAACTTAATTTATTCAATCAAACTAAACAACTAAGCAAAGAAAACAAAAACTAAGATGCTCCAAGAACAACACAACTGTGCATGAAACAAAACAAACGAAGTGTCTAGACTGACCTGAGCTTTTTATTGATGAAGAAGGAGATGCCTTGGGCATACCCAAGCTTTGACGCTTGTACCTCTTGGGTATTTCTTGGGGTGACACCATGGTGGCATCCCCAAGCTTGAGCTTTTGTCCATCTTCATCTCATTACATCATTCTCTCTCTACACCTAAAATTGTTCCTTCATACAAAACTTCACACAATCTTCATTAGCAACATTAGCTTATTCAAAAGATATTAGACCACTGGCAAAGCTTTGAAACAACAAGGATTTTCACTAAAAACACAATCTACTTTATCAACTCCTTCAAAAATCTCAATTTCTTAAAAAGGACTCAAAAAGGAATCAATAAGAACGAAATGCAAATAATGGCAGAAATCGGTCAAAACAGACCAACTGGTAGAAACCGATTTTTTCGAACATCTTATATTGCTCTAATCAAAAAGTGTTGAACTAACGAAAGTTAGCTAACATACTGGGGGATTTATTCATAAATTTTGAGCTCAGTCCGATCTATAGAGCCTCCTCACGAATTTGTTTGGTGGAGGACAAAAATCTGTTTCAGGACAGCAACTCCCCAAATCTTATTTCCCTCTCATTAGAGGTCATTCTTGGCACAAAAAGCAAACAAAAAGGATAATAAGAGGTTATTACAGAAGTAATAACTTCTAAGACTCAAGGAAACTCTTGGGTTATCTCCCAACAAGTACTTTTCTTTAACGCCTTTAAGTTAGGCTTGATAGTTTGAGAAGATACTCACATAAGGAATATGAATTTAAGTCAAAGAGAGCATCAAGAAGAAAATTCAAAACACATTTAAGTCTAACCCGGTTCCTATGCATAGAAATATTGTAAAGAAACAAGTCATGAAAGCACAAAGCAACAAGCATAGGAAAGCAAAACAAGTGCAACTTCAAGATTTTCAACATAAAGAGGGGAAACTTAATATTGTTGAGATGCATAAGACCATGGTTCCCTCTTTCAAAATAATTTTCAGTAGCCTCATGAATAAACTCAACAATATAACTATCACATAAAGCAGGCTTTTCATGATCTACAAACACATAATTTCTATCAAGCTCAAAAATAGTGGGACTACCCAAAGTAGATATTTCAAAGGGATCCACAAGAACATAACATTCATCCTCCTTTGGTAAGCATGGGGGACAATCAAATAATGTAAGAGGTAAAGAGTTACTCTCATTAGAAGGTAGACATGGGTAGATCTGTTCTTCCTCCTTTTGTTCATCACTCTCCTCCTCTTTTTTATCTAATGAGCTTCCAGTTTCAACAATTTCTTCTTCCATAGGCTCGTACAAGGCATTAGTCTCTTCCATTTGTGGAAAGCATCTATTAAAATATTCAAAAATATAGCCATTTGCTTTCTTGAATAAACACAACAATATAACTATCACATAAAGCAGGCTTTTCATGATCTACAAACACATAATTTCTATCAAGCTCAAAAATAGTGGGACTACCCAAAGTAGATATTTCAAAAGGATCCACAAGAACATAACATTCATCCTCCTTTGGTAAGCATGGGGGACAATCAAATAATGTAAGAGGTAAAGAGTTACTCTCATTAGAAGGTAGACATGGGTAGATCCGTTCTTCCTCCTTTTGTTCATCACTCTCCTCCTCTTTTTCATCTAATGAGCTTCCAGTTTCAACAATTTTTCTTCCATAGGCTCGTACAAGGCATTAGTCTCTTCCATTTGTGGAAAGCATCTATTAAAATATTCAAAAATATAGCCATTTGCTTTCTTGTAATTATCAAAGCAAAATTTAAGTATCTCATGAACCTCATGTTCATAAGGTGCATCATCAGTATTTTCAAGCAAACTAGCAAGTTTAAATGCACCCTTAAAAGCAATAAATACTTCAATTTGTTCCACATCATAAAAGCCATAATTTCCTTTAACATAAGAATATATGGTAACATTATCATTATACTCACATTAAAAAGGCAGGTGTTTATACCTCCTACATCAACAAGACTTATCAAAGCAATAAGTAACATTATAAGTAGAGCACACGTCTCTAGCAGAAGTATTCAACTTATCAATTTGTTCCCATAAGTGTTTCCCTTTTTTTGACAAACGGTGTTCCTCGTAATAATACTTGTGTTCTTCCGTGAACCCACCTTGCCAATAAGAACTAGTTTCAAAGAAATCATCCATTGATAGAAAGCATGACCAAGCAAGACAATAACATACCACCAACTAGAGTATGAACTATTTTTTTTGTGTTTTTGAATAAAGAAAGCAAACCAAACTAGACAAATTTTTTGGGTTTTTTTGAAAGAGGCAAACAAAACCAAGCAAAATAAACAAAGCAAACGAAAAACAAAGTAAAGAGAAAGTAAGTGAAGGACTCCCCTTGTGAAGACGTCCTTAGCCTCCCAGCAACGGCGACAGAAAATAGCTTGATGGCGTTCCACACTTGTCGTGGAACGCTTCGTTGGAAACCCCAAGAGCAAGGTATGAAGCAGCACATCAGCAAGTTTCCATCAGTAAGAAACCGAGGTTATCGAACCAGTAGGAGAAAGGAAACGTCACACAGGTGTTGCTGGCAACGTGGAGACCTGCACAACACAAACTCAAGACATTGCCCCAACAAATCAGTGAGGTTGTCAAGCTCATCGGTTTGCTGTAACAAAGGATTAACCGTATGGTGTGGAAGATAATGGTTTGCAACAAGTAAACAAGTAACAGTGGAGGATGTATCAATGGTAAAGATTGGACAGGGGTCCATAGTTCACTAGAGGTTCTCTCCTTAGATAAACAACATGGCATGAAGGGTAAACAAATTACAGTAGGGCAATTGACAGGAACTGAGCAAGGCATAACAATATAATTACTAGTCAGAAAGATCCTATGAGATTTGATTGGGCAATACAACAAGATACATAGACCTCCATCCAACTACATCTATGACTAGAAGTCCACCTTCAGTTATCATCGGAACCCCCTCCAGTATTAAGTTGCAAGCAACAGACAACTGCTTTAAGCAAAGTGTGTAAGGTAAACAGTCCACATGTTCCATGAACAAGAGACCGTTGTTTTCTCCCTACTAGCAACAACACATCTACAACCGAAGAGATTCCTGTCACTTCCCTTGGAAACTAGAGGCATGAACCCACTATCGAGCATAAATACCCCCTCTTGGAGTCACTAGCAACTACTTGGCCAAGATAGCTACTAACAATGGAGAGCATGCAAGATCACAAACAAGACAGACATGATAGAATCATAAAGACAAAACCAGTAATCAAACGAACATAATAATCTCAATATCCATCGGATTCCCGCAACAACATGCATGATTACAAATAGATTAGATATTGATCATGAACAGATCTCACAAGATCTATACATGAAAGCACAAAGGAGGAGATACAACCATCAAGCTACTACATGGACCCATAGTCCAAGGTGGAACTACTCACGCATCATACCAGAGAGAAGGCCTCCGGGATGATATCCCCTCCGGCAGGGTGCCGGGAAGAACTTTAGATCCCCCCCGATCTAGGGATGATGGTGGTGGCGGCTACAAACGGTTTCGTGGAATATTGATCGGGTCCTCAGGGTTTCTGCATCGGGGGCTTCTTATAGGCGAAGGGGGAGGCTGAGGCGGCGTCCAGAGGGGGCAAACCCTACCCAGGCATGGGGTAG
Source organism: Avena longiglumis (assembly GCA_030063025.1). Lineage (NCBI taxonomy): Eukaryota > Viridiplantae > Streptophyta > Magnoliopsida > Poales > Poaceae > Avena > Avena longiglumis. The sequence goes on from CP125978.1 coordinate 77,520,503, forward strand.
GGCCCACCCGCTCCTAGGGGGGTTTAGCTGCCCTGGCACGCCTCCTCAGCTCCCCTCTGGTTTTCTTGATCCCCACAAAAAGTAATTGACTTTGACGTTTGTCCCGTCCAATTTCGAGAATATTTCTTTACTAACTTTTCTGAAACCAAAATAGCAGAAAACAGGCATCTGGCACTGTTGCAACTTGTTAATAGGTTAGTACCAGAAAACATGTAAAAATCACCTTAAAGTGTAGACAAGTAAAGCAAAGTAGATACTAAACAAGCATGGAGAATCGAAAATTATAGATATGTTTCCGACGTATTAGTATGTCTAGATCATCAAATCATGAGATGACTAGTTCATCTAGTCAGGATTTTCTATAATTCCTGAACCCATTATGCCGATAGAACACTCTAATGATCCTGTGGAGAATGAAAATGAAGCTCCCAAAAGGAGCAAGAAACAAAGGACTGCAAAGTCATTTGGTGATGATTTCATTGTGTACCTTGTGGATGATACTCCCACTTCCATTTCAGAAGCTTATGCATCTCAAGATGCTGACTACTGGAAGCAGGCTGTCCGAAGCAAGATGGACTCCATCTTAGATAATGGTACTTGGGAAGTCATTGATCGTCCTTATGGGTGCAAACCTGTAGGATGTAAGTGGGTGTTTAAGAAAAAGCTTAGACCTTATGGTACTATTGAAAAGTACAAGGCACGTCTTGTGGCTAAGGGTTATACCCAAAAGGAAGATGAAGACTTCTTCGATACCTACTCACCCATAGCCAGATTGACCACTATTCGAGTACTAGTATCCTTGGCTACCTCACATGGTCTTTTCGTTCATCAAATGGACGCTAAGACAACTTTTATAAATGGAGAGCTAGTTGAGGAAATTTATATGGAGAAGCCTGACGGATTTGTAGTAGATGGTCAAGAAGGAAAGGTGTGTAAGTTAGTGAAGTCTTTGTATGGTCTTAAGAAAGCTCCTAAGCAGTGGCACGAGAAGTTTGAAAGAACTTTAACTGCTGAAGGCTTTGTTGTAAATGAAGCCGACAAATGTGTGTACTATCGCCATGGTGGGGGCGAGGGAGTTTTTATGTGTCTCTACGTTGGTGACATATTGATATTCGGGACCAACCTCACTGTTATCGAGGAGGTCAAAGAGTTCGTACCTCGCTGCTTTGAGATGAAGGACTTGGGAGTGGCTGATGTAATTTTAAACATCAAGCTACTAAAGGATGACAATGGTGGGATTAAACTGCTTCAGTCTCACTATGTGGAAAAGATATTGAGTCGCTTTGGGTATAGCGGCTGCAAGTCTTCTCCAACGGCTTATGATCCGAGTGTTCTTCTTCAAAAGAATCGAAGGACTGCTAAAGATCAATTGAGATATTCTCAAATTATTGGCTCGCTCATGTATTTAGCCAGCGCTACTAGACCTGACATCTCATTTGCTGTAAGCAAACTGAGTCGATTTGTGTCAAATCCTGGAGATGATCATTGCCATGCTCTTGAAAGAGTTTTGCGCTATTTGACAGGCACTGCGAGTTATGGTATTCACTATACTAGGTATCCACGGGTACTTGAGGGTTATAGTGATTCAAACTGGATATGTGATGCTGATGAGATTAAGGCCACGAGTGGTTATTTGTTTACACTTGGTGGTGGTGTTGTTTCCTGGAAGTCTTGCAAGCAGACCATCTTAACAAGGTCAACAATGGAAGCAGAACTAACGGTATTAGACGCAGCCATTGTTGAAGCAGAGTGGCTTCGTGAGTCCTGATGGACTTACCTGTGGTTGAAAAACCAATACCCGCCATCCCGATGAACTGTGATAATCAAACTGTGATCGTCAAAGTAAACAGTTCTAAGGATAATATGAAGTCATCGAGGCATGTGAAGAGGAGATTGAAATCTGTCAGGAAACTCCGGAGTTATTGCGTTGGATTATATCCAAACATCTAAAAACCTGGCAGATCCCTTCACAAAGGGTTTATCACGCAATGTGATAGATAATGCATCGAGGTAGATGGGTTTGAGACCCACGCTATGAGTTGATCCCAGTGGCAACCCACTCTATGTGATCGGAGATCCCGTGATTTAGGATTGGGAGACAAGCTATTGGTCAGCTGAAACGAGAGTATCCCCATATTATATTTACATCTCCATAAAGATGCAATACTTTCTTAATCTGCATGGCAGGTTGATATTTATCTTAATGTGTTCCAAGTAGCTTTTTATAAACAGAGATGTTGTCCTGCAGAACATCTCTTGAGGAACACACTTATATGAGTCTGACTGTCAAACGTCGCAGTCCCTGAGAGTTGGGTGCTCTCTAATAAACTCACAAAAGGCCCTGGAGTATGACGCATAAGCTCCAAACCGCGGGGAAGCCGACGACAGCCCTGTACCGGTCTAGATTATGTGTGAAACTAGCGCGTAGAAAACTTATAGTTCAAGACATAGTCCACTATTCAAGTTGCTAGCTAGTGTAGCATGAATTTTAACGTGGAAGTTCAACTTAACAGTCTCCACTACACACCAGTATATAAAACAATGTTCTAGAAGAAAAGTGATGTGATGTGCCAATGAGACTTTCTGGGGGATTGTTGGAATTTGGTGATTTTTTGGCTGTTGGCCCATTAGACAAATTCTGAAATTCTCTTTGGCCCACTTGTGTATGGCATCATATGGTTATGATAGTGATGCTAAATTTTAGTCCTATATTGCTAGTGGAAGGAGAGTTGGACCACCTTATATAGTAGAGTGTTGCACCACTCACTAAGGTGTGACAAGGAGAGAAGCCCTCGCGCACTCCTCCTCCGACGCCGCCCGCCTCGCCTCGCCTCACCTCGTCACGACACGACATGGTTTGGGAAAATTAATTATGTGTCATTAACGAACGCGTTAATTACAGTTGTTTCCAGTCTTTATGGACGTGGGCTGTTTACGACTTGGACATGGGCTGAGCCCCCACGATCTTCCTAACCTGTACTATATGTGTGTCTGCGCTAAACCTAATCGGTGAATCAATCCACACACGCGCCTATCTCCAGAACCTTGCGTCGCTGCTTTCGTTTTCTCCATCCCGGCTTGCGGCGTGCACCGCAGATCGGGACAGTAGACCTCTGGAACCCCGCCTCTCGTGAACCTGTACGGGTCAGGGGCGATCAGGTTTTTGGGGAGCGCTCAAGCGCGACTACTGGCAACCACGACGTCGTCCGACGACAAGTTCCCGAACGATTACTTCTTTCCGGACGTCAGCGACCTCTTCGACAACCTCAACATGGGCGATAACGCTGCTGCAACCGCTGCGGCTGCTATTCATCCTACATCGTATGTGATCTCGATCTCTCTCTTTCGGAATATGCTAGAGTTTTTTTGTTCTAGCATTTGGTGTATATGTGATAGGTTTATCTCCTATAGATGTAATCTGTTCATCTACTTTGTTGATCTGCATAATTGGTTTTAGTACCGTTTGTATGATCGTGATTTATCAGTTTATTATTCGGATTAAATCATATGGATTATTGCTTATATTTTCAACAATAGCGAGGTAGGAATGTGCGGCAACCCAGCGAAGTGGCGGTTAGGATCTCGTAAGCTCGGAGGTTGCAACGCGCGCCGTCGGAAGGATAGCGGAGGCTAGGGCAGGATTCCGATGACGCGCTCTATGGAGGTAAATCTCCGTGAAAGTACTTTTAGATGCATATGCACCGCTCATAGAGATGTTGGGGTGGATTTTTGGGCGGCGCGTGCATTTTATCAGTTCATCTTGTTTAGTGGCTCGTATACCTAAATATTTAGCACGACGAAACCGTATAGTTTTATCCCCTGAAAGCAAATAAAATGTAAAAATTAAACTTAGGTGCAAATTCCTGAAGAAAAATAAAAGATACTCTATTTCAAACACTCTTGTATTATTCCATACTTTTACATCTCCACGAAAGGGAATCACTCTTCACCTTAGAATATTTTTGTAGATATAACTCACACCTATTAGAAGATTGACCTGTTGCTAAACCCGAATAATAATGTAGTACCAACTAAAATAGTACCTTGATAAGACTATCTGATCATACAACACCCCTACACCAAAAAACGCACTGAAGGCAATCAGGAAGGCGGCCTTGTAGTCAGTTAGCTTGGTTGACGTAATCGTAGCCGGAGGTGCTTCGGCTAAACCATATTTGTGAATGAGCATAGAGCCACTAAGCTTGTCGTTCCCATTAAAGCTGGAGGTTTCAAATGTTTCGAACTGGCCTCAAGATGGAATAGGACCTTCTAGGTCATCTATTCTATTATATTCTATACTAAAAGCAATATAAGGGATTGTTTTGAGGCGCCACGTTAATCCACATCACGTAAATTATATTGATGATTAGATCTACTCCCTCAGATCCATATTAGTTAACTTCAATTTGGATATATCTATCATAAAAACTTGTCTAGATATATCCAAATTGAAGTCAACTAATATGGGACGAAGGGAATATATGTTTGGCTAGGATTTATCCAAAAATTAGTAGTTACCTAACTACATAATTTGGTTTGACCGGGCCTTAGTCCGCTTGACACGATCCGTTATGGACAGAGCTCCGTACAAATGTAACAAGAATTGATTGCTAGAGTTTATGTTTTTCATTTAAAAAACTCAAGCCACCACACGAGTCGTGTAGAGAAAGAACTCTGCCAACCTTCCCCCAAAAAAAATAGGAAAGGAGAGGCTCCCGTACCGCCTAGCAGTAAGGCATCACAAAAGTTGATACCTTTTCTTGCAATGCATAAAAATCAGGTTAGCATGTTAGACCCTCGCAAAAAGAGTTAGCATGTTAAAGAGTTGATAGGATATCGACTTACTTCCTCCGTTTGGGATTATAAGTCCCTCGCGGATAACTAGGTTGCTAATTTGAACAATAAAATATAAATAATAAAGTATAAAAATTATACCATTAGAAACTTTAGAGGTTCTATTTTCTAATTATATAACTTTTATGATATATAAGTTATATTTTGTTGGTCAAATTAACAACCTAGGTATGCGCGTAGGACCTATAATCCCAAACAGAGGAAGTACATAAAAACTAGGCTATAATCTTCCCAAATCATGTACTTACTAATTCTTCTCTCTCAAGGAGTGTGCTCAAGTGATGCCGGCTGCCGCCATCAACTCCGTCTGACCAATAGACGTTGATACCAAGTTACCTACGCCGCACTGCATCTCATAAATCATTTGCGCACTACTTAATCCCTACTTTTGGAAGATAATGAGATTCTATGAATGCAGAATTCGTTGATATCAAGTTACCTACATCGCCACTCATAAATCATTTGCACACTACTTGATGACCTACTTTTGTTTGAGAAATAACGAGATCCTACGAATGCAGAATTCACCAACTGCGGATAGAATACTTACATACTTAGAGCTCAACTCCGAAATAGATCAATCCTGCCAGTCCGAAGCTGATCTGGCCAGTTGTTCAATTTGGACATACTCCCTCCGTTCTAAAATATAAGACGTTTTAGGTTTGTGAAGAAAACGAATCTAGACTTATTTTAGTATGTAGTTCATTCAACTTTGGAACGAATCTACACACTAAAAAAGTCTAGATTCGTTTTCTTCACAAACCTAAAACGTCTTATATTTTGGAACGGAGGGAGTACATGTATTGTTTCCAAGTGAACTAATTAACGTGAACAAGAAAACTGAGCAGATATAGAAAGTTAATTGTTTTGTAGACACATGCATGAGTACACAAGAAATAATAATATAACGATAACATTTTTTTCCAAGAAAAATAAAGATAACTATTTTGTAATTAAGACTCCAATTGTATATAGCACAAATGTTCTGAAAATTAATTCACAGAATATATTTTCACATTTTCGATTCTATGATAATCTAATTTAACTGATTAAAAAACCAAGTACAACTGGCCGACAACCCACAAGATATTGATAACATTTATGGTCAAATAATTGATCTGTGTGCATGTCTTCTATCTACAATTAAAAGAGTCTAAAAATCTCACACTAGCATGTATTGCGCTTGGTTAAGCATGTGGTCCATATGGTATCATGTCTTTCACATTGATTATTTATAGATAAAATATCTAACAAATATCATATTAATACGCTATTATCTAAAAAATCTCGCATGCACTTATTTATGCTTAAAGCATATTATGGTAAAAGGGTAAAAATATGTGTATGTTCATTAATGTACTAGGTGTTTTTCGAAACAAATATGAATAATTTCTCAAGAGAAAGTATAACACCCAGCCACCGATTTAATAAGTCATATTTTTGTTAGTGGATCATAACTCACAAGTCTTTAAAATTGTACCAAACATAGCCCGACCAGGCTAATACATGTCATAATTTATAAAATGTATCGTAGTCCCTATACTATTTTAGAGCACATTATGTATAATAAGAGTGATATGGTAGAAGTTATACCTTAAAGTTTTAATATCTAAATGTCATTGTAGTGAATCCTATTTTTATTACTACACACAAGATGAAAACAAGAGATCATCACATAGCTATATGATAGAAATCATAATGATATATCTTCATAAATATACCTAAACATATCGCATCAAATAAACTATATAAGTGAATATAAAATACATGTGATCAAAGGAAATAGATTAATTGGATCAAAGGTTGGGGACATCTAGAATCTAAGGAAGTAGGAAATACAAATTATTCAACATCTTTGATTCAGTGAAGTTGCTTATGACATTTAAATGATTTGGATTCTTAGATATTTATTCTATGTAGGTCATTTGATTCACAGGTTTAGAATCCATTAAAAATTATTAATAATTCTTTTGTGCTCTATTTTGGATGAATTCGTAATTTTTTTGAAATAAAAAGTATTTCCACAATTCCATTTGTTTCCTAAGATATATTTTTTGTTCAGATTTCTAAATTTTTTGAATATGTATGATTCAACGGAACATGCCACGCCTAATCTTATGATTTTACAATTCTCGCGCTTTAACCCTTAGGAAAAATACGTTAATAAAATGTTATGAAATTTTACTCAATAATAGAAGGCCACTAGACCCATTTATTTTCAATCATGTAACAATGGTTATGCATAAAAAATAAGTAATGGCTTCTTTTAATTTAAGTAATTAGAGGTGATGCCCTCGCATTTGCGAGGGCCATCAAGCTAGTTATTAGAAATGTTAAATCTAGATAGGATGTGCAGGCTATTCAATGTCGATGGGATTGCTCCTGTGAAATTGGTTAAAACTAAGTTCAAGCACAGCAAAAGATGGCGAGCTAACACAGGGTGTAGTTGGTATCTGCCTAGTAAAACTGTTGGTGCTGGCATTGAGCAAGACCAGTCTCTTCATCACCCCCCATATACTGGATGGAAACCTTCCTATAAATAAGTTGCTTTAGATGTTTAGTACCTGCAGAGGCTGCACGGGGTCTGAAGAAGGCATCTCACTCAGGCCTCCTGTCAGGCGGTTGAAACTGACATCAATGACAATGATGCAGGTGGACTGCACTAACTCAAGCGGTAGGCCATCAGACAGAGAATTGTGAGACAACAAGTCACAATAGGCTAGTGATGTTGCCGAGGATGGAGTCCTTCAGACCCCGTGAAGCCAGCAAAATATTAGTGACCATCCTATTGGGAGTGCTACAGGTGATCCCTTCCCACATGTAGCAGTCTCTGCTATTCCGCCATGATGCTGTGAGGCCTCCATCCTGGGAGAACCCAACAAGGAGCTAGAGAAGGGAGCTCTTATCCTGCTCCATGCAGGAACTGGTGGGAGAAATCAAGGAGACCAGTAGCACAAGTGCAAACCCAAAGAAAGGTATGGGAATCCGGTTGATGTGTGAGTGGTGGCGTGCATGGTTTTCTCGAAAGCAGTCGAAACCAGAAACTTAAGATTTTGTCTACCAAGATTGGTGCCAAATTTTGTAATGAAGAAATACCGAGAGAGGAAAGGAGCAACCTTCATCGGTCTCTAGATTGTTTGATCTGGTCTGGTGGCAGTGATGAAAAGGGTAACCGAGTGAAAGATTAGCAGTGCAGTTACCACATATCTACTATAATTTATTCGTAAGTCTTCAGGCACAAATTTGTGTTATTTCTTAATCTGACCACTTTTCTTACCAGTATATTGACATTTGGTGGCGAAGAGAAATGCACCTTATGAGGAATCCCTTTTTTGAAAACAGGGAAAAGCATGTGTCTACCACAGACTGGATCACACAGATTCACACGATGTGATGGGTTAGGTAAATGAGAAGTTGCATGGTTTGACTGCTTACAACTACATTACATCGCTGATGTTAGGATTGATACATACCATGTTTGGGAACCGATTGGGATTATATCATGGTTGGGTACCGCTGGAGATCCTATCATGGTTGAGAACCGCTTGGGATATTATTGACGAGGTTTGATCTCGTCAATGCCTATTGTTATGAGCTTGGGTTTTGGAGAAGATGGGGGTGCTGGAGATCGCGGAACGGTTAACAGACAAGCAACCAGGGGACACGAGATTTACCAGTTCGAGCCCGGAGGGAAAACCCTACTCCTGCTTGTCTGCTCTTGATTACGGCGGAACCGATGGTTATTGGGGTGCGCAGATGCAATCTAGCGTGAAGGTGTGTATGTGGTGAGATGAGAGAGAGCCTCCTCGTCGTGCCCTCCTAGCCTTTATATAGAGATAGGCAGGTCCCTGGCGCAGATCGAGTCGGTTACAAGTCTAGGGTTTGCCCCTTTAAATATTCTATCTATTCTAGTCTTGCTCTTCAAGGATCCGAAGATATCATGGGCTTGGACCACCCGAAAATCTTCATGGGCCGCGTATATTCTTGTGGGCCTTCCTTGGGCTAGACCAGGTATGCTAATGTCGTGTACCCATAGGGTATAACCATGTCAATTATACCTAAGAATTTAGTCTGAATCCACTATTAATGTTTAGCTAGTAAAGGAAATGGTGAAATTAAATTCCAATTTTTTTTTGTTCCGACGAAAGTTATACAGAGTCCCGATAATGTCGAGTTTTTATTACATTAATACTGCTTCAGTTTAAACTGTCCCACATTATTACATACCTCTGCATCTCCATAAAATATATTCACTGTTAATCCTAGAATCTTTCTGCAAACCTAATTATGACTAAAATACACACCCGAAATACCTCTATAGAACTATTTGATCATACAACACCCCTACAACAAAGAATGCACCGAAGGCAATCCCGAAGGGCACCTTGTAATCGATTTGTTTTGTTGATAGAATAGTCGCTGGAGGTGCTTCTGTTGAACCACATTTATGAATAAGCATAGGCCCGCAGAGCTGTGTATTCCCATCAAAGCTAGAAGTCCCAAATGTGTTAAATTGTCCTCCAGATGGAACAGGACCTTCTAGATCATTATTATAAACATTAAATGCTCCAAGGAAGTGCAAATTGTCCAATGCACCTGGAATTGCACCCGCGAGATTGTTGTTGGACAAGTCTAGCAACAATAAGTTTATGATGTTGCCAATCGATTTTGGGATTTGTCCAGATAACTTATTAAAACTAAAATCAAGTACACCAAGTTCTTTCAACTGGCCAATCTATGAGGGAATCACACCTGTGAAGTAATTGTGGCTTAGATTAAACCTTTGTTGGACAGACGCAACACCACGGTATTGAAGTGATGGACCATTATAAACAGCTGAAAGACCATGTCAAACCGAGTTGCGTCTCCAGTTGATTTTAGCATTGGCATCTATGTCAAGTTTAACGGGATTTCTCCTGTAAGATTTTTATTTGAGACATCCATAAAGAATAAATGGTCCAGGGAGTTGATCCAGCCTGGTATTACTCCTGTGAGTTGATTGTTATTTAAAAGTAGCATATTCAAATTTGTGAGCCTTGATATCCATAGAGGTATTTTTCCTGATAATTGGCAACCTTGGATGTCCAAAGCATGAAGATTATCAAAGCCACCAATTATGTCATCCTCTGGCATGAACTCTCCCTCAAAGTTATTGCCGATAAACAAGGTGGCAAGGTTCCTAGAGCTCTTAAGGATGTGTAGTGTATTTGTGATGTTTGTGAACGAGTTATTAGCAAGTGATAGGAAGTCAAGGTACTTCAAGTCGCTTATTATTGGTGAAAGTTGCCCATCTAATTTGTTGCTAGATAGGCGTAGTCCAATCATTTCTGCAGGAGTATATGCTTTTACGGTATTGTGCCGGTGAAGCTATTGTACAAAAGATCTAATTTTCTTAGATTGGATATGTTTGAGAAGTTGACCTTGGTAAGTTCCCCACTGAAGTGGTTGGTTCGAGGTCAATTGCTACGAGATTTGTGCAGTTGCTCGGAGATGCTTTGGCTCCCCGACATGATGTTGTAATCCGGCAGCTCCTCCAATCTGCTTAGGTCACCTATAGACTCGGAATATTGCCACGAGGTCATTCCCCCAAGATCAAGGGTGACCAGATTTGTGAGCTTACTTATGCCATTGATATCTCCTTGTAACCGATTGCTAGGTAAAGAGAGGTGCTCTAATGAGGCAACATTGAAAAGCTCCTTTGGAAGAGTCCCACCGAGATTATTGTAGCGGCCAGAGCCATTTCAGCATGGTGCGATTCGAGCCTCCGAGGATGTTTCCATGAATTGGTTAAAACTGAGTTCAAGGACAGCAAAAGATGGCGCACTATGACAATATGTGGTATCCGCCAAGAAAACTGTTGTTGCTAGCATTGAGGGTGACCAGACTCTTCATCACCTCCGATGCAATGGATGGAAACCTTCCCGTGAACTGTTGTTGGAGATGTTCAAGATTGCATAGGCGTCTGCAGCTGAAGATGCCCTCGGTCAGCCTCTGTCGTGCTATTGAAAACATCAAGGACGAGGATGCTTTGGACCGCACCAATTCAAGCGGTAATCCGCCAGACGAGTTGCGGACCGAGTCGCAAGCGGTGAGGTTGCCAAGGGATGGCGAGATGGACCCCTCAAGTCCCGAGAAGGCAGCAAAATATCGGTGACCTTCTTGTCTTGGCTGCAGGTGATCCCTTCCCATGTGCAGTTGGTGTCGCTCCGCCACGCCGCCGTGAGGCCACCATCCCGTGAGAGCCCGAAAGTAGCTGGAGAAGGAGCTCTTCTCCTGCTCCGTGCAGGAGCTGATAGGAGACGCCAAGGAGGCCAGCAGCACCAGAACCAAGGTAAGGGAAGGCATGTGAAATTTCGTGGTGTACATGTGTGAAAAATAGATTGGCCGCATGCATGGTCTTGTGATGAAACTAGCATCGAATCCAGGTGCTTAAATTGTGCAAAGCGTCAATGGTCTAAGAGCACGAGAAAGAAACTTCCCACTCTGGTAGAACGGAATAAGTTGGCATGTGTTGGTTAATCTAGCGTGTCTCTGAATAAGTGTCAGTCTTCAGTTAGCACTGTCTTTGTTTTTCGTCAGTTAAATTCAGTTAGGATCAGCTATTCCTAGGATCTTTCAGATAGGTAGTAGACCCGATCCTGTCCTGTATTCTCGGTCTGCTGAGCGTGGGATGGCACGTTCGGAAAATGGGGATCATGGTACCAGACACGACCGTTCTCTTTGCATAATAAAAGGAAGGAAAGATAAGCAGAAAATCTGCGAAGTTGAACGCAGGCAAAACCTATCGTGTTCATCTCCGTTCTTGTTTCTCTTGTGTGCTAACCCGTGTGTGTGTGTGTGTGTGTGTGTGTGTGTGTGTGTGTGTGTGTGTGTGTGTGTGTGTGTGTGTGTGTGTGTGTGTGTGTGTGTGTGTGTGTGTGTGGGTGTGTGTGTGTGTGTGTGTGTGTGTGTGTGTGTGTGTGTGTGTGTGTGTGTGTGTGTGTGTGTGTGTGTGTGTGTGTGTGTGTGTGTGTGTGTGTGTGTGTGTGTGTGTGTGTGTGTGTGTGTGTGTGTGTGTGTGTGTGTGTGTGTGTGTGTGTGTGTGTGTGTGTGTGTGTGTGTGTGTGTGTGTGTGTGTGTGTGTGTGCGTGTGTGTGTGTGTGTGTGTGTGTGTGTGTGTGTGTGTGTGTGTGTGTGTGTGTGTGTGTGTGTGTGTGTGTGTGTGTGTGTGTGTGTGTGTGTGTGTGTGTGTGTGTGTGTGAGAGAGAGAGAGAGAGAGGGCTACAGCATGGAGGGCTTGGAAGTAAAAGTCTTGTTTGAATTTCCGTGATCTTGATTTGATTCAATTTAATTTCATCGTTGTTCATGATTGACTAACGGTTCATGCCTAGTTCATGATTGACTAACGGTTCATGCCTACTTCATGATTGACTAACCGGTTGCCACCACGAGGAAGATTGGGTCAAGGATTACATTGCTGTTGTTTTCAGTTATATTGTCTAGACATCTCCACTGGTACATTGTCAAGGACGTTGAATGGGGTTTGTGGTTACCGTGGAAAGTAGTGTGAGGAATGGTAGTGGCCAGTGAGTCAAGTCTAAGGTTTAGTTGAATAGTTTGAGTAAAAATATATGACTAGTACGTTCGCTCAGCGGGGTTCAGATAAGTCATCCTACTTAGAGAATACCAATTTATGGTAACTAAATACGCATGCAGGTTCGTCTGATCCTTTGGTCTTGATGAGTTTGACCGGTCTTAGCAGATGATTTTATCTTTTTGAAAAAGGTCCCCTTAACTAAAAAAGAAGCTACATACAAAGATTTTGAGGGTATACCAAGGCGAACACGATCGGTAGAAGAACAAGGACATGGGCGGAGATTCTGTGAGCCCATCGACGAAGGCAATGACAAGAAGCGCCATTGAGCCTCGGATGCTTGGGTGGTTGCTTGTTTATTTCATATATGTTATGTTAATTGAGAGGTTGCTTGTTTATTTGTTGTTTCCAGGATTTAGATGTATTATAAGGGAGATTACACATAATCAACTTGTATCTCATAGCTGACAGTTTATCCATGGAGGTGCGGAAGAACAATCAGTTTATCTTGTTCATACTTTCTATATGTCCGTTTGCTATGGGCAACAATGTTGTATAATATGTGGCCTTTGCACAATTTAGCAAAACTTATTTTGCAAGAAAAAACTATTATGTATCCTGTGAGGTCAAGAGCTTGATTATGAGTGCTTGAGTGCATGCTCTTGCCCAAGGTGCTGCCATTGAAGAATGTTGATTATCTTGTGTTCGCATATCCTAGAAATATTCATGTGCATTAGGTTTACATGTATGTCGAGCAAAAAAAGTTGAGACCTTGTAGGCAACGCAAGGGCATTTATCTAGTTGGTTAAACTGTTGGATTATTAGGCATAATTTCCACGATTAATTCCAGAATATAAATCATGACAAAACCAGCTACTAGCTCATGTAACTCGAACATACTAGATGTACTAAACAACAGGATGATCGGAAACAAACAGCAGCCTAATATGTACTCGCAGAACATGATGAATAACCAAACAGGATCACGTATGCACGTCTGCTCGGTTGTCGTAGTAGAAACTTTGGGAAAGAGTGATCGCGGCGGATGGCGGCGAAGGCGTGGCCGCGACTTGGATGGAAGACGACCGTGATGAAGAACTCGGCGATCGGAGCGCTTCCCAAAAACCTTATTCGCCCTCTCCCGTACAGGATCGCAAAGGCGAGTGGTTCCGGAGACCTGCTCTCCCGTCCGCCGGTGCACGCCGACAAGCGGGATGGAGTAGACTACGGTGACGGCGCAAGTAGAGAGGATGGCAAAACCCTAGATTGGTTTTCGGTCGTGTTGTGGCGGTAGCCGCGCAGGACTTTATATAGAGCGGCTCAGGAAACCCTAACGGAGACGAACGTGGGCCGAGTCCACGTTACGCACGTTCGGGTCGGTTATAGTATCCCACGATCACGATCCGCGAATAAGCTGACTGTTTGACACGTCTGTCAATTTTCCTGAGCAGCAAAATAAAGCTCGGCTCATGAGATTCCCATAACCATGGCCTTGTCGTGTGGCGAAATGCATGCAAGCGGCGTCGGAGGAGGAGCGCGCGTGTGTATCTCTCTTATTCCTACTCACTTACAAAGTGGTGCAACACTCCACCTTATAAGGTGGTGCAACTCTCCTCCAACTTTCCATGTGTGACTAAACTTTAGCTCCCACTCCACTCCCATGTGAGCTGCCACAAACATGAGCCCAAACACATATGGGCTTCCACAAATTTGGGCTTTGAGATTTAGGGAAAATCTGAAATACTCATGGGCCTAAATGGATTAGCCCCATTATTTCTAACAATCCCCACGGATCTCAAATGCCCATTTGAAGATTTGCCAATCCTTGCTACTTGTTTATATACCGGTGTTTCAGAGAGATCGTAAGTTGAACTTCCGCCTAGAATCTTGAACTACGTCTATCAACAACTTGAACAATGGACGAACCTTGAATTGCAAGTTTGGTGCCAATAGATTTCGTTCAAAATCATAACTAGTACTTGGCTGTCAAGAGCCTACCCCGCTGGTTGGAGCATATCGTCATACTCTGGTCTCTTCATGAGTTTACTAGAGATCACCCAAATCTCATAGACCGCGACGTTCTGATCGAGCTCATATAGGTGTGTTCTTTCAAGAATGCCCAGGGACGGCATCTTTGCTAATTAAAGCCAACAGAAACACATTAAGGCATGTTGCCAACCTGCCTTCTGATTATGAGAGTCATGCATCTTCATATAGAGAGGGTTACAAAATACTCTCCTCGGTCAAACCACTAGCTTGTCCTTCCTGTGTCCTAATTCACGGGATCTCCGATCACATAGGTTGGGTTACCACTAAGGTGTGACATCCATGGGTCTCAACCCCATCTCCTCGATGCAATTTCTATCACATTTCGTGATAGTCCCTTTGTAAAGGGATCTGCCGAGTTTTGTGCTTGAATATACGTAATTATTACTCGGAGTTTCTCAATTTCGACAGATTTCAAACGTCTCTTCACGTGTCTTGATGACTTTGCGTTATCCTTAGAATTGTTCACTTTGACAATAACAGTTTGGTTGTCACAATTCAAGGATTGCCGCACTGAGTTTCTCAACCACGCAAGTCCATCAAGAGCTCACGCAACCATTCGACTCAACAATGGTTGTGTCTAAAGCGATAAGTTCTTCCATAGTTGACCTCGTCAATATGGTTTGTCTCGTGATCTCCATGACAACGCGCCACCTCCAAGGGTAAACACATACCGCCGTGGCGTAGTTCATCAACGTCGAGATCCAATTCAATCACTATATCCTTCAAGCACAACAGATTTCGAATAGTGAATCCCATAGCTCATTGTACCACATAGATAGCGCATGACCCTTTCAAGTGCATGCCAATGATCAATACCGGGTTATACATGAACCTACTCAACTTGCTCACAAGAAAGAGATATCGGGTCTTGTAGCGCTTGCTAAGTACATGAGAGAACCAACAACTTGTGAATATTTCACCGATCTTGGTTCCTTCTTATTCTTTCGTAATGTCAAATCGGGATCATAAGGTGTTGGAGAAGTCTTGCCATCATTAAAGCCAAATCGCTCAAGACCTTCTCAACATAATGAGATTGCGTTAAAGTAATCCCATTCTCGTTCTTAATAAGCTTCATATTCGTAATGACATCGCCTCTCCCGGATCTTTCATATCAAAACTCTTTGACAGAAAGACTTGACTTCATTTATCACTTTCATGTTTGTACCAAAGATCGAATGTCATCCACGACAAACATAATATAACGCTATCGCCCCACTATGGCGATAGTAAACACACCTATCGACCTCATTAATGACAAAGCCAGCGAAAGTAGAGTTCTCACAAACTTCTCATGCCATTGCTTAGGTGCTTGTTTCAGCCATATAAAGATTTCAATAACTTACACACCTTTGTCTCTTCACCTTTACCACAAACCCATCCTTTGATCCATATAGATCTCCTCTTCCAACTCTCCATTAGGAAAGTTGTCTTCACATCCATTTGATGAATGAGAAGACCATAAGAGGCGCCAGTGATGTAGTACTCGGATGGTGGTCACCTAGCAGTGAATAGGTGTCAAAGTAATCTTCGCCTTCTTTCGTGTGTAGCCCTTAGCTACAAGCGTGCCTTGTACTTCTCAATAGTACCATCAGGCCTTAGCTTCTTCTTGAACACCCACTTACATCCCACGTGTTTACAACCATAGGGTCGATAATTCCCAAGTTCCATTAGAAAGAATCGAGTCCATCTCATTTTGGACTTCTTTTCCAATCATCTCGCATCGGAGATGCATATGCCTCAGTAATGGATCTAGGAGTATCATCCACAAGGTACACGATGAAATCATTGCCAAAGGATTTTGCAACCCTCTGTCTCTTACTCCTCGTGAGAGGTTCATCGTCATCCTTCTCAAGAAATTTCTCATGTGGTTGTTCGAATTATCAATAGATGCACTAGATTCGTGAAGTATTTTAAGAAATCCTACCAATGCTATGCATATCTTTCATAGGAAAAATATTCTCAAAGAATGTTGCATCACGAGATTCCATTATAGTATCAACATGCATATCGGTACCTCATTTAACCACTAGAAATCTATAGCCTACACTCGTGGAGCATATCCTAGAAACATACAGTCCACCGGCTTGGGTCCGAGCTTGCGTTTCTTGGGAATCGGTATGTTGACCTTCGCCAAACTCCCCCATGTGCGCAGATACGAAAGTGATGGTTTTCTCCCAACCCACTCCTCATAAGGGGTATTTTCTTTATTCTTGTTAGGAACTCTATTCAGACATGACATGAAGTCAACAAAGCCTCCCCACCATGCCTTTGATAAACCAGCAGTGGCTAACATGGAATTCACCAAGTCGGAACAGGCGGTTTTTCCTCTCAACCCCGCTTGATTGGGGCAGTAGGAGGCGTCCTCTCATGAATAATTCCGTGTTCTCGATGTAATTCATCAAATATTTTGGGAAAATACTCACCACCACGATCCGACCTAAGACACTTGATCTTTCTCTCTAGTTGATTTTCAACTTCGGCCTTATAGATTTTAAAGTAGTCTAAAGCCTCATCTTTAGTTTGCAACAAGTAAACATAGCAGAATTTAGTAGCATCATCTATCAATGTCATGAAATATCTCTTTTCACCTTTTGTCAACACACCATTCATCTCACATAGATCAGAATGTATGAGTTCTAGAGGTGCCAAGTTTCTCTCCTCGGCAGCCTTGTGAGGCTTTCGAGGTTGCTTTGATTGCACACAACTATGGCACTTAGAACCTTTGGCAATAGTGAAATTCGAATTAAACTCATGCCGGACATCCGAGACATCAAACCAAAATTAATGTGACATAAACGAGAATGCCAAACACCGGTATCATCATTAACACCACCACAAATATGATTCACGGATTTATTACAAAACTCGAAAGTGAAAACCTAACAAGCCTCCGAACTCATAACCTTTACCAATAAATTGTCCATGTTTCGAAACAACGACTTTATTAGACTCTAAGACAACCTTAAACCCATCTCTTCAAAGAAGGGATCCACTAACGAGATTCTTGTTCATAGTAGGGACATGTCAGACGTTCCTCACCGCACGATCTTTCCGAAGTAAACTTCGATCCACCGTACAACACCACGAGCGAAGCATGTGATCCATTCCCCATTAGGATGGATGAATCGGCGACACGATAAGAAGTGAACATAGAGATGTCAAGACACACATGAACATTAGCACCACCAGTATCAAGCCACCAACACGGTGATTGAAATACTGAAAGAATAAATAAATTACCATACCCATCAAGATATTGCTAGCGGTCACGACGCGTTGGGGCCTTGGCCTTTTTCCTCTCAAGGCTCGCTGCTCGACAGTCCTTGGAAAATGGCGGGCTCTCCACAAGTGTAACAAGACAGTTCACTCTTGTCCCTGCTCGCCTTCTTCTTCTTGAAGGTTGTAGTCTTTACAGGCTTGTTAAAGGAGGGTTTGAAGTTCCTTTGTTCTTGCCTACGGATTTGTCGTTACGCACAAAGTTAGCAGAGCAAGACCCTCCTTTCTCAAGAGTGTCCTTAGCCCGAGCCTTCTCCTCAACATCAAGGGACGCCATCGATTTTCAACCGATATCTCCTGCCTCTTGTGTTTGAGAGTTGTGGCAAAGTTCCTCCATGAAGGGGCAACTTAGCAATAATGCATCCCGCCACAAACTTGTCGGGTAAGGTACACTTAAGGAGTTTGAGCTCCTTGGCAATGCAATCGTATCTCATGAGCTTGTTGAACCACATGAAGGTCCTTAGTCATCTTAAAATCATGAAAGCTCTCCATGATATACGCTCATCGCCAAGATCTCGCAGCACCAAACTTGGCATCCAAAGGCATCCAGAGCTCCTTTCCGTCTTTTATGTGCATAAACACATCACACGACGGCAAGAATGCTCGAATACATCCCACAAAGACAAGATAGCATCCTCGAACTTCTTCGATGCTCGCGATATAGTTCCCTCAGTTTGCCTTTATCGATGTGGAACACTTTCATCGTGGTCACCAAAGCTCACCTTGTATCGCCACCTCTTAAAGTGCACACCGTAAACTTATCCGCCTCGATGCATCGGTAAAACCAGCCATTGTTAATTCAGGAAATTGCCTACGATAAGGTTTTTGGATTGTTGGATTATTAGGCATAATTTCCACGATTAATTCCAGAATATAAATCATGAAAAACCCAGCTACTAGCTCATGTAACTCGAACATACTAGATGTACTAAACAATGTGATGATTGAAACAAATGAAGCCTAACATGTACTCGCAGAACATGATGAATAACCAAACAGATCACGTAGCACGCACTGCTCGGTTGTCGTAGTAGAAACTTTGGGAAGAGTGATCGCAGCAGATGGCGGCGAAGACGGCGGTAGGCAGACCGCGACTTGGATGGAAGACGACCCGTGATGAAGAACTTCGGCGATGAGCGGGCCTTCCAAAACCTTATTCGCCTCTCCCGCAGGATCGCAAAGGCGAGTGGTTCCGGAGACCTGCTTCTCCGTCCGGTGCACGCCGGCAAGCGGGATGGAGTAGACTACGATGACGGCGCAAGTAGAGAGGAAGGCAAAACCCTAGATTGGTTTCGGTCGTGTTGTGGCGGTAGCCGCGCAGGACTTTATATAGAGCGGCTCAGGAAACCCTAACGGAGACGAACGTGGGCCGAGTCCACGTTACGCACGTTCGGGTCGGTTACAGTAGCCCACGATCACGATCCGGGAGCGACCCGAATAAGCTGACTGTTTGACACGTCTGTCAATTTTCCTGAGCAGCAAAATAAAGCTCGGCGAGATTCCCGCAACCAAGCGCTGCTGTCGTGACGAGGAAGGCGAGCGGTGGCGTCGGAGGAGGAGCGCGCGTGTGTATCTCTCTTATTCCCACTCACTTACAAAGTGGTGCAACACTCCACCTTATAAGGTGGTGCAACTCTCCTCCAACTTTCCATGTGGGACTAAACTTTAGCTCCCACTCCACTCCCATGTGAGCTGCCACAAACATGGACCCAAACACATATGGGCTGCCACAAATTTGGGCTTTGAGATTTAGGGAAAATCTGAAATACTCATGGGCCTAAATGGATTAGCCCCATTATTTCTAACATAAACATGGGTTTTTTGAAACCAATGATGATATCCTTCAGGTAAAATGCAAGATGCCTACACTAATCAATGACAAATAATCGTGAGTAAAATACATGTTTGGTCCTTAAACTTGTCGACCCAGCTCATTTTGGTCACTGTACATGGAACATACTTCCTTCTTTCAGAAATATAAGACATTTTAGCTTTTTAAACTCATACTAAAAAACGTTAGGTTCATTCGATTCATAAAGCTAAAACGTCTTATATTTCTGAACAAAGGAAGTACTCCCTCCGTTTTAAAATATAAGATGTTTTAGGTTTGTGAAGAAGATGAATCTAGACTTGTTTTAGTATATAGGTTCATTCAACTTTGGAATGAATCTACACACTAAAAGAAGTCTAGATTCATTTTCTTCACAAACCTAAAACATTTACGGTAACCGAATATACGTGCGTGTTCATGTACTGTCGCTGTGGACGCCGGTACAGCGTCACATTTGCCGATGTGGAAACGTGCGACCGGTCTCTGCAGTGTTTTTTCATTGCAAAAGGCCTCCACAAATCCTACTTGTTCTTTCTCTCAAAAAAAAAATCCTACTTGTTCTGCAGCGTGGCACCACCATCCCCGCAATATATATTTGGCAAAATATCTTCGCTGGCCAATTTCGACAAACTTGATCAACCCCACGCACCACCCCCGCCAAACAGCCCCTACGCCCCAGCCAAGCACCCCAACTTGCCGCCCCGTCCAGCAACCCCGCGAGCAGCCCTGGCCACCCGCGCTCGCCGCCTAGGCTTCCTGCCACAGTCGGCTCCCGCGTGGCCTCAATGCACCACTAAAGCCCCTCCCACCACCACCACAGTATCACCAGCTCGTCCATCCCATGGTTCAACGCGCTTGGCCGGTGGACTATTGCAGCGGCTTCCAGCCTCGATCTAGCGATCTCCCTCATTGTCCAAAGTTGCCCCTCTTCCCTCGTGGTCCAGCGCGGCCACCGGCAGGCGTGTGGTGGTGGTCCCTTAGTTCAGGGAGCAGACTCGACATGTGCGGGCGCCACACAATCCCATTGTTTTTTTTTAGAAAAGAGCATATATTAATATCACAAGGACACCAATTACATCCAGTCTATGCAACAACGCATATTCTAGCGGCTCTACGGATGCACACAGCTTAGAAAAAAAAAGAGAAATTATAGAAAAGAAGAAAAGTCCCGCTACAGAGAACTAATCTTCAAAGAAACGACAGTGACACCATCAGAACAACACCAGTAGTCCTTCACTCCAATAACAACGCCTTTAAAAAGGAAACAGTGTCCAAGCATCGTCGTTGCCCGACCAAAGGTCATAGGTTTTCACCCTGGAGAAAGTCCTTACTCACAAAACAATGCCTTCAACAAGATCATTGCGAGGCACAACCATTGGCTAGACCTTGATTTTCACCCGCAAGATAAGACTGAAACTCCCATGTGTTGTCTTCCACTAACAACCGCAACAAGTCTCAGATCACGCAGCCAGATCTCCGTCACCATAAGAACAAAAATCACCATCGCTACCCTCAAATTTCCGCTTTCCTGACATTCTCCGCATCTGACATCACCCTGGCTCAAAGCATGACACTTGGTGGGAACAAACAACAGAGCTTCGCACCGCTCCCGCTAAAACCAATCGGCCAGAAAAACAAGGTGCGCGCGACCGAATACCTTCTGATTCAGCAATCTCCAGGCATGATACTCCCATGGGAGTTCGCCGGCGGAGCCTTCCGGAACCCGCCTCTCCAGACCAGATCAAGGAGGGCAGACATCAAGAAGATCTTCGTCTTCATGCGAAAGAAATCAAAGGATCACCACCTTTATTAGATTCGACACAACGATCCCCACACCACCGCCGGTTTTCGGAGGACGGATCGAGAAGGCAGAAATGAAGAGAGCCAAACCGGGAACCACCGCTGCAGCGCCGGAGCCGCCGCCCAGCAAGATCCCAGCGCCACGCCTTGACCACTGCCTACCACGGCGCCCCCGCCGAGGGCCGACCTAGCCTAGATGGCCTTAGATCTAGCCCACACGGCGCACCCGCAGACGATCGTCGTCTTAGCGAGGCCCCGCCTCCGCCGAGCCACCATGCGCCGCGACCTCCGTAATAGCTGCCCATTGCCGACCACCAGCCCAAGATGCGTGCGGATCGAGCCCGGAGCCCGGCGGCGCCTCCCACGCCTGCGCACCAGGTCGCGTGCCCATGAATCTTCATCGTCCACCTCGCCCTTCCTCCTCCGCATCGCCACGACGCATCGTTGCAGCTCCGCCGCTCGCGACCCCCCAGACCACCGCCTCCCCGCGTGAAGAAACTGGTCGCCGGGGTTCGCCACCACTCCCTCCGTCTTCGACGGCCGGGTGCCACCACCGCCCGGCGGCGACGGCCAGGAGAGCACAGGTGGCGGCTGCCTTTGCTAGGGTTTGGGTAGCCCCCGGGGTCGCCCGCGCGAGCGACCCGGGAGGGAGCACTGTATTTTTTTTCTGCAGTGTCGCGAGCCCAGATCCTCGAGCTTATAAATGGAGGGAGGATTTCACTTCCCCGGCCTCTGCACCAACTAGGGATGCACAAAGCCATTAAGCATGAGTACCAGGATTTTTAATTAAAATGGAGGGAGGATTTCACTTCCCCGGCCTCTGCACCAACTAGGGATGCACACAACCATTAAGCATGAGTACCAGGATTTTTAATTAAAATGAAGGGAGGATTTCACTTCCCTGGCCTCTACACCAACTAGGGATGCACACGGCCATTAAGCATGAGTACCAGGATTTTTAAACTTGGTAAAGCACCAAGCCTGGTCCTCAAGATAAATTGCATGAGTACCAGGAGAGCCTGGTCCTCAAGTATAAATAGGAACCTTAATTCTCATCCGTGAGGATTTGAACTCAGGTGTTGGGCTTGTACATCCATTACCCCAACCAGTTGAGCTAGGCTCACTCCCTTGTGAGGGGATTGTTGAAAGATGGGGAGTGGACAGTGGTGTGAAGCGATTGTAAGGTTGTCGTGTTGTAGCTACTTGGATGATGACGATGCTTGGGCATGTCGGAATAGGCTGTCGTGGCAGTAGCACATGGAGAAAAGTGGCCTCAAGGTGGCGATGCCTTCGCCGCTGTTGTGATGACCTATTGATCCACTAGGTTGAGCTTCTCCCACGGCTCACGGGCAACGAACTCCATGTGGTGGTGCCAATTTGGGTAAATAAGCCCTCCACCGCCGCTTGGGGACGCCGCCGCATCTGTCTCACCGTCGTGCCCATCCCTTGCTGGAGGGAAAAAAAGATAGAAAAAAATTATGAGGATGACAAGTAGGACTCTTTCCTAAAGAATTGGTAGAGTGCCTTCATCCTGGAGAAAATTCGAGTTTCTAAAACATTGTCTTCAACAAAACCATTTCCAGGTACAACCGATAGAGCTTAGATCTTGGGTTTTCACCCTGAAATCGTGGCTCGATATTCGAGGAGCACCACTGAGAATGTAGTCCACTTATGCTGCCAACCCCGCTTGCCAAGGATGCTGTTGCAAGTCGCGAAACACCTGACACACAGGGAGAACCGATGTCGCATTATCCTCGTCGCAAAAAGTACCATCTCCGCCATTACCAACCTCCGATCGCAACCACCATGACTTTCTCCGTCTCTATCGGTTTCATGTAAATCTATATTAAGACATGTCCCATGGCACCGACAAAAGGCGAAGCTTCACGCCTCGCCCAAATAAAGCAACTCTGGCTAAAGATAAGGGTGTACACGACCTAATAGATACAATATAGCGCCCTGCGCCAAATTGCAAAAATCTTTGAGAGGAAGATAGGAACTCGTTAGCGGTTAGATCAAGAAGAATGACAAGCAGCATATCGCCACCACAAAGCTCGAAGAATAGTAGGGCCAGACCACATTTATTCTCTGATGCAGATAAGCAAGCCGTCATGCTCCACCGGCCACACATATCAACTCCATGCCAGCCCCCAACTGTGTCGTTGTATGGCCATAGGCCGCCACCAACTAATCTGAGCCAGATCAACGGTATACCGCCTCCCACCATCACGTGGAGAAACCATGCAATGGAGGAGACGGGTGTCGCCTCACGGCCAGGGACGTACACCGCCCTAACCGCCGCGCTCAACCTCCCCTGAGAACCGCCTCAAAAGGATATCGCCGCGATCTAGCCCCCCGGGCACCTTAGGCGGGGCCCTCCGCCACAGTGGTGAATGCCGAACGCAACTGATTTTTTTTACAAATATGCCCCCTGCAACACTACATCGCCAAAACTGTCCCCCTGTCACTGCAAAAGGAAAAAGTGCCCTGGCGGGAAGCTAGAAAAGTGACACGTGTCACATCCCGCTAGGGCCTGTGGCGGGCCAGCCCTCCCGCCAGCGACGTAGGCGGAACGACCCTCCCGCCATAGGGAAAGGCGGGACGCAGCGGGCCCCACCACGCGGGCCAGCGGGACGTCGACTTCACGATGGCGGGAATCTGTCCGCCTCGGGACGCGGCGGGCTGAACTTTCCGACGTAGGCTGTGGCGGTATGTCTGTTTCCAGGATTCCCAGCACCGATTGACGTTTCCTATTGCTAAGCAGTCAAGTAACCACCGAAAGTAGTATTCGTTGAAACTTGTGACCTTTTTTTACTTATATTCATTCGGGACTTGAACTGATGGCTGCTGCAGCTCTCTTTCCTCAAAACTTGTTTGTTGGCAGATACTGCAGCTCTGTTTCTTTAAATACAGCGGCAGGTATCCTCAGAACCACGGCGACTTCTTTCGGTCCATTTACTGCCTCTTCTTTCGATCCCTTTGCTTATACAGTCACACACTCTGTAATTGCCTGAGGCTGAAATAAGACTGCACCAATATTAGGAGGCTGAGAACGGATAGCCATCGATCAAGGTGAGTTGTTTCGGTTGAAAACTATGCATGTTGTATATATTAGTCAGCTAATTAGGCCATAATTTGCCATGCAATGCTTGAACTATCAATTAGCTTTGCAACTTAGTTAACTCGTGTAGAAATATTTGAGCTCTTGTCGTAATATTTTTGCTAAGTAACCTAATTAGATCGTGTAGTAATATTTTAGCTATGCAACTTAATTAGGTCATGTAGAAATATTTTAGCTCATGTAGTAATATTTTAGCTAAGCAACGTAATTACATCGTGTAGAAATATTTGTGCTCGTGTTGTAATATTTTAGGTATGCAACTTAACTAGAACGTGTAGAAATATTTTAGCTCATGTAGTAATGTTTTAGTTATGCAACGTAATTAGGTAATGCAGAAATATTTATGCTCTTGTAGCAATATTTAGGTATGCACCTTAACTAGAACATGTAGAAATATTTTTTCTTATGTAGTAATATTTTAGCTATGCAACGTAATTAGGTCGTGTAGAAATATTTGTCCTCTTGTAACAATATTTAGGTACGCAACTTAATTAAAACGTGTAGAAATATTTGAACTCATTTAGTAATATTTTAGCTATGCAACTTAATTAGGTCGTGTAGAAATATTTGTCCTCTTGTAGTAATATTTTAGGTAAGCAACGTAATTAGGTAATGTAGAAATATTTGTGTTCTTATAGCAATATTTAGGTATGCAACTTAAGTAGAACGTGTAGAAATATTTTAGCTCATTTAGTAATATTTTAGCTATGCAACGTAATTAGGCTGTGTAGAAATATTTTAGATAGTGTAGTAATATTTTAGTTATGCAACGTAATTAGATCGTGTAGAAATATTTTAGACTCTTGTAGCAATATATTAGGTATACCACTTAATTATGTCGTTTCCAAATATTTGAACTCATGTAATAATATTTCTTACACGTTTGGTTAGACAATTAATGTATTTTGTCAATATAAATAATTATATTAATGAATTATGGTTAAGGTTATATATAATTAATATGGTTAGATGATGATGAAGATGAAGGAGGCGGTCCGGGTCAAGTGAGAGCAGTGGCGCCAGCAATGGCACCTAGGGACATAGAAGCTCTTGTCATCGGTCGCGATGATACCTCTGTCCGTGGAGTCGGAGCTACCATCCTAGAAGAAAACCAGCAGTTCCTGAGCAAGGAGGTTGTGGACATGGCGATCAGAAGATACGCCTTCTCCATTTTCCGAGAACATAAAGTGAAGAAATCTGACAAACATTTGTTGAAGGTTCTTTGCATAGAGTCTGGTTGTCCTAGAAGAGTCGTCGCTCGTCAACATGTGGGAATATGCAAGCCTTGGACCATAACTCGCATGGTTCCCCACAGTTGTGAGCTAACTGGCACTCTTCCTGAACATCGCAATGTCGCGCATATGGCATGTGTCATTGCACCCATGGTAAAAGATAAGATCAGTGTATGGGTGAAGGCGTTACGAGAGGGTGCGGCAGATGCGATAGGCTTCCCGGTGAGCTATGGCAAGGCCAGGCGTGCCAAGGAGTCTGTTTTAGAGGGAATGTATGGCACATATACGGAGGCTTACAACATGGTTCCGAGAATGCTACATCGACATCAAGCCAACCCCGAATGTCACCTATAGGATGGAAAGGAACCACCTGAGTGGCACTCCTGATCATTTCATCCTGGACCGTATCTTCTGGGCATTCAGCCAAACTATCCAAGCATTCCACCACTGCCGGCCGGTGATATCAATTGATGGTACCTTCCTCACCGGACAATATAAGGGTACTTTCTTGGTAGCTGTGGCATCATATGCAAATAACCAGCTTCTTCCTATTGCATACGCACTCGTTGAGTCCGAGAGCACGTTAAGTTGGTTGTGGTTTATGCAATGCTTGAAGGATGGTGTTGTGAAAGATATACCTGATGTATGCATCATTTCTGATCGCAACCAGGGGCTTCTCAGTGCACTGAAAAAATGAAGCACGATGTACCGATGGAGTTCCTTTGGCCTGATCTTGAAACTAGGTGGTGCATGAGGCATTTAGAAGCAAACTTTTACTCTCGTTTCCGAACAAGGAATGTTTCAAGGCCTTCAAAGTGATGTGTATGCAGA
The DNA here is from genome assembly GCA_030063025.1 of Avena longiglumis. Taxonomy (NCBI): domain Eukaryota; kingdom Viridiplantae; phylum Streptophyta; class Magnoliopsida; order Poales; family Poaceae; genus Avena; species Avena longiglumis. The sequence continues at coordinate 77,547,070 of CP125978.1, forward strand.
ACCAACCGCGGAAATTTGATGCCCTCTGGATGGCATCGAATGCCGCAACGACCGCAGCTTCTGGAGATGCACCAGCTAAGCCAGCGGGTGCAGAAAATCACAGGAGGGCCAGTAATATGGCTGAGTGGGTTAATGTTAATTGCCCGGATGTTCGTAAGTGGGCACTGGCTCATGACAATGGTGCTCGCTATGGCATAATGACCACCAACATGTCAGAGGTATACAATGCAGTGCTTAAAGGTGTGCGAGCCCTCCCTATTACTGCACTGGTTGCTGAAACATGGTCCCGCACTGTGGCATACTTTGCAGATAGAGTTCAACTAGCGCATACACAATTGCAGATGAACAAACAATGGTCTGAATCTATGCAAGATCACTTGGCCATAAAAATAGAAAAATCAAAGACTCATGGTAGCAGGGTGGTGGACTCACTTAGGAAGAGGTGGGAGATCAGAACAAGGCAAAAATACGTGCGTGGCTACTTGAGAGGGGATTCAAAGCAAGAAGTCACACTCAATCCAACAACATGCGAATGCACCTACAAGAAGTCTTTGCTTTATCATTACCCTCGCAGTCATGTCCTTACAGCGGCAGCAGGCCAGAGAATTTCCGTCGACTCATATATATCTCCATACTTCAGCATGCATAATCTTATGAAGACCTGGGATGGCGAGTTCTGGGCATGGGGTGTTAAGGAGCATCACAGCACTATTTGGTATGGTGGACCAACATGGTGGCCCAACCCTGCGCTCAAGCGAACCGTTAAAGGACGTCGTCAAACTAGGAGATTTAGAAATGACATGGACCATAGCCAGGCCGGAGAAGGACGGAGGTGTAAGACTTGTAAAATTCCTGGGCACACGGCGAGAAATTGCCCACACAAGCTATAATGTTGTATTTGTATTTCCGCGTTGTAATGTACTATGTTTTAAATTTGTATTTCGATGTTGTAATGTACTATGTTTTAAATTTGTATTTCGATGTTGTAATGTACTATGTTTTAAATTTGTATTTCGATGTTGTAATATACTATGTTTTAAATTTGTATTTATCTCATTTTCACAGACTATGGCGGATTTACCTCCTCTCTTGGATGGGCAGTACGATTCTACCCATTGGTGCCAACAATGGATTAACCCCGAACGTCCACTAGAAGGGCCAAGTACTTTCAGGTGTCGAGGTCCAGCGAACCGATGGATTCTTGATGATCGGTTCGTGCCTTATCTTTCTCGTAGCAGACTACTTCCGTTCGCTAGGATGACATCCACGCCTCAGTTATTTAAACTAGACCCTTGTCTTCTAACATCACTTGTTGACCGGTGGAGACTGGAGACACACACCTTCCACTTTCGATGGAGAGAGATGACACCTACACTTCAAGATGTATCCATGATCACTGGGTTGCCACTTTGTGGTATTCATCTCGTGTTGCCGCCAGCACGGGCATCCTGGAAGGAAGATTTTGAACAACTGATGGGTCAACTTATCCCGAGAACTCGTACTGATAAGTTAGCTAGAGGTGTCCCCATCAGTTGGCTAGTAAATTTTATTGACTTCCCAGCCGGAGTTGCTGAGGAAATAGTACGTCGACACCTGGTTGCATACTTACTCTACCTATTTGGCATATTGTTTCTATCGGGAAATGGTGAAGTAGTCAATCCAATTTTTATTAGACTAGCAGAACACATAGCCCTTTCTCTGGACAATTTAGAGATCACCCAGTACAGTATCGGTTCGGCGGTGCTATGTCAGACTTACATGGGGTTATGTGATGTCTCATATAGGAGAAAGAAGGTCAGTAGTGTAGCCCCAATTCTATGTGTATGCTATATTTTCCTCTAGTTGTGGTCTTAGGAGCACATACCCGTCGGACGGACAATGATAGAAGATCCAGTGCACCTATATAGTGGTCACGACGTTCTGTTTAATTGCGCGACCATGGGTACCCGGTGGACATATGGCGTTGTTTATTACGTTGGGCCCGTGATTTGGCTTCGAAGTGCTATCCTATTTATCATGAAGATTTTGAGACCATACATCATTCTTCTATCACATGGAATGTGTGGCATGAAGATTATGTAACGCACATGGCCGGGGATAGGGGCTTAGCAATTGATTGCTACCGAGACCAGGAGCTTTGGTGGACACGTTGTCATCTTGTGTGCCTGTATATAGTGGAGCCGCAGAACCCCGAGCGTGTGATGCGGCAACTTGATCTCTACCAGGAGATCCCTTCTCCGCCTCCCAACTGTGTCGAGTCTACATTTTATGAGTACGTTCTCAATTTTAAATCAGTTTAAATTTATACAATGTTTTTTATCAAATATTATAACAATGGTTATGCGCATTTCAGAGAAAGCAATCAAGGGAGAAAGAATCATAATTGGCTGCACACCTAGAAGCTATGGATAGATCAATGGAATTCGAACAAGCTTACGAACATAGTTCTAGAAAATAGGTAATTTTTTAGATTATTTAAATTCTTATTGGTATGCTTATGACATCGAACATGCATGGTGTTTTCCGATAGTACATGGGATACTTATATGACATGGTACAACGCGAGCACACGTTCCAAGCTCACCCGCACTCCAACAGATAGACCAGCACACCGCACACGTCAAGAGCAGCTAGAGGGAGGGATAGAATGTACTGCAGCGAACCGCCGTGATGACACGGTATGCATATTTTTAGCACTGTATTTATAATTCTATATTTACGAGAATAACATTGGTCGTTATTTTTAGCTAAGTAGGCAGCATAGCATAATGGCGGATGTGCGTGAAATAGTTAGAGAGAACCCTCGATCCATGTCGAATACCATCAAGAGTAGATTGAGGCGCATTTTTCAGAATATTTTACATACCGCTACTAACTGGAGTTGTGGCCGAGCGGATGATGTTATGCTAGGACAATACAACATGCCTGAGTCTTTCTCGTCGCGGCCGATTGAAGCGAGAGCAAGCCTAGGAAATCCAGCACGCCTCTATGCTTGAGAATGTACGTATTTTCTATATTTAAAAATCTGTTTTAGAAAAACAATTATTTATAATGTACTTGTGCTGACAAACTAGAACACGACAAGACGCTACTCTTATGCGTACATCATCGAGGAATACCGTGGAACCCTCTAGGCATGAATCTTCAAGACAACCACCACGCGTGAGTTCGATGCTTTTAATCCATATCTGCTGTAATAATTGAATTCTAACATGCAGACCATTTTTTAGATTGATTTCAGTTCAACGCATCAACCAGCACCTAGAGGAATATTTCCGGAAATTACTAGAAAACTATTTCAGAAAACACCTGTATGCATTTTTAGAATCACATTAACTTATTATTATATTTTACTCATTCTAATACTTATCGTTCCTATACAGACCACTCCTGACGATGCATGAGACGATGATGATGCTGGATTTAATTTCAACATGTCACCTCCTCACCCATCTATAGGACATGACAATTACTACACATATGATCAGCCATACGACCAACCTCAGTCTTCATATAACCCTGGACCATCATAGCCAACATATGATCCAATGATGGATTTCTTATATACTGATATTGGTACAAGCCAAATTCCTGACAGTCAACAAGATACAGAAACCAGGGATCATTTTATACCATCACCGCCAAATCTCCGCACAAATCCCAGGCCAACGGATCCATGAAGTTATCCTTCAGATCACATATACGGAGGACGTGCGAGGAAACAACCGAGACAATGAGACGATTATTGTAACTCCGGCGGTGTAGCCGGTTTCTATTTGAATATTAATGTATCGTTCTATATTTGTGAGAGACATATTACTATTATCTTGTCTTGCTGTTCAAAAAACAATTTCAAATAAAAATTCATAGATATTTAAGATATAACTAAAATAAAAATACTTAGGTACTTATTTTTCCTTACCACATGGTACAACAGAAATTAGGATATATTTAAATGCATAATTTAAAATACGAGTACTTTAATTAAGATACAATGTGAGGCGTGGATTCAGACACTAGGACAAAAGTCTAGTCGTCTTGCATCCAGCGTGGCCATTCCCTGTCTTATCACCGCATTCTTCAGCTGCCCTTGCCTCAACAGCCCTTTCTCTCAGAGTCTGCCTGTATGCCTCCCTAGCCTGTCGTTCCTCCCTGAGTCGTCGTTGTTTCTCTCTCTGCCTCCGTAGCTCCTCTAATCGACGCCGTTGCTCCTATTGCGCCGCTCTACGCTCTTTCGCCTCTTTCTCACGACGCTCGTTCTCGTGAAAGTTTTGCCACACACGGCGACTCCTCTCTTCTACCTCACGAAGCGCCTATTCGGGCTGCTCCGTGTCAATCCAACGATACCATATGCACAAGGGTGGAGGTGACTGCATCACAAATAAAAACATAGTAAATATTCCATAAAACGAAAAATATATCATTTTGTTATAGATGAAACATACCGGAGGCCTGTTGTAACTCCAGGGAGCTGGATCATACTGATAGTTGGGACACATGAAAAACTTCATGCCCATTTTATCAGAAAAATCTATGGACTCCTTCTCCTTGCAAAGAGTTCCGCACCAACACCGAAGATGTTCCACACCAGGAGGCAAGCTCGCATCCTTCATATTTCTCGGCCTGTAGTCTTGGTCAGAGCAAGGCAAACTCATAGCCACCAAAGAAATAGCAAACAAAGGAAGAAACGAAGAAGGATGCATCTGTGAAGAGCGTGATACTACTCCTTTTATAAGCCAGCCTTCTCTACTAGCGGGACAAATCGGCATGCGAGTGCGCTGCAAAGTTCGGTAATCAATTTGCTGTATCAGTGCTCTTTCGGCGGTCTATTTTCTGTAGCTCCCGTCGTCTAATTATTGTACAGTCATGTCGAGTCGCGTCACCTCAGCGGACAGCTGCTGCTGTCGGAGCAGCACATACCGCCACCGCCTAGGGCATATAAAACATACCGCCACCGCCCCCGTCCCTGTCCCGAAGTTTGACGCGACGTCCAGCCAGCGGAACGCCTGCCTCCCGCCACAGGCCCCGCCTCATTCCGCCGCACGCGCTGGCGGCAGGATCCTCCCGCCACCGCCTATGGCTGGAAGGCTGGCCCGCCACTGGCCCTGGCGGGATGTGACACGCGTCACTTTCCTAGCATCCCGACAGGGCAGTTTTGCCTTTTGAAGTGCCGGGGGGTAGTTTTGGCTATGCGAAATTGCAGGGGGTTATATTTGTAAAAAAATCAACGCAGCTGCGGCAGGGAAAAGACGGGAATGTGGGGTGACGACGCTAGGGTTGGGACCCAGCGTCGCCCAGGGAGCGAGCGCGAGGGGTGCAGTTTTTTCTTGATCATTAGCTTCTATTTTAATTAAGGGGACCTTAAAAAATGATCCGCTAAGAGCATCTCTAGTGTATCATAAACGTGGTTTGTGGTGAACTGCAAACCATGTTTGTGGTATGAAAACTGCTAGCACGAAACAAATACACTAACTGGAACTGTATATTTTAAAAATCATCACGTTGATGCCAGACCATACATACGGGGGAGGTTTTGATCATCTCAGATCGATATATTTACAACAAAAAATTGGATGCCGCGCCCTACATCCAATTTAACCCTAGTAGCTGCCGGCGGTGCCTACTCACCAGAGCGTCTACGGCACCGTCATCGCTCGCCTACTCGTCGTCGGAGTAGTCGACGACGAAGACGCCCAGCCGGGACTAGTGCTCGTGTGCGGAGCGGCGGAAGACGCGGCGGAGCTCGCGCTGCTCGCGCTCACGCTCTTTGCGGCGGCGCTTTGCGCGCTCCCACACGTCGGAGAGAGGGTCTCGAGCAAGTTGAACTTCTCCTTGCGGACCCGTCCTCCTCCTCTGAGCCAGAGTCCTCCTCCTCCTCCTTGATGTCCTTGTCGGAGATGTTGCCCCAACGAGCCGACGCGGGAGCGAGAGGCGCGGGCCAGCGCTCGCGGTAGCCCGGGAGCTTCCTGCCTCCGCATCGTGCGCGACAGACGCAAACCCAAACCCGCCCCACACCGGGAAGGTCACGCGGGAGAGCGCAAGGGCACGCCGCATGCGCCTACTCGGACCGGCATTGACGCACCTCCTCCTCGCTCGGCGACGTTGTGGGAGCTCGGACGCCGGATCTCCCTCCGCGCCGCGGCGAACTACCGCGTCGTGCGGCCAAATTCCGGCACGATTGGCCAGCCATGGCTAGGAGGGGTGGGTAGGAGGTGGTGGGCGGCGGAGATTTGACGGACGACGCCGGAGGTGGCCGAAATCTATGGCGGCGGGGTTTTTGCACATGCAGAAGTAGGAGAAAATGGATGCGGTTTCCCGCATCCAGGCCCCTCCGTAACGAATATATGCGGTATGGATGGGTATCGATGCGGAAAACCGCAAAAAAATTGCGGTATCTGCCGGTTTATGATATCTGATAAGGTCATTTTTAGCCCAGATACCGCATATCTGCTAGATATGGTCTAAGACCGGCCAATACCTTAGAGCATCTCCACTGCGGTCAGACTCCGGGAAATCCGGACCAAACTTCGGCGGACGGGCGCAAGTTTCGGTACCAGTTTCCACTCGCGTACCCATGCCGAGTTCCCGGGTCGCCCGTTTCCGCTAGAATTCGGCTCAAATTCAGCTAAACTTCGTCCAAATTTTGGCATAGTTCGTTATACGATGAATACAAAACACTTTAAGACCAAAATTCGGCAAAATTTTTAAACAGAATTCGGTGTACTGTAAACATAGTTCGGCCTGCAATAAAATTACAACATATTTCGGCCAAGTTCGGCCAGTTCATGCTCAGCATCTACATCGTGTTGCCCCTGCGTGTCCATAGGTTCTCGACAAGATCATCCTGCAGCTGTTGATGCATCGCCGGATCTCGGATCTCCTAACGCATTGCGATGCATGCAGCCCATGTTGGAGGCACCTGATGATCAGGCTCGGCAAGAGGACCCTATAGATGGTATGGCTCGTCCTCCTCGAGCAAACTCATTGGATCCTTCTTCTCATCTTCAATGATCATGTTGTGCAAGGTCACACAACAGTTCATCACTTCCCACATCTGATCTTTCGACCAGGTCATAGCAGGGAACCGGACAACTGCAAACCTCTGCTGGAGCACACCAAATGCCCGCTCCACGTCCTTCCTGCAAGCTTCATGTTCCTTGGAAAAGTGAGAATGCTTGGGGAGCATTGGGCCTGAGATAGTCTTCACAAATGTTGGCCATCTTGGATAGATGCCATCTGCCAGATAGTATCCCTTGTTGTAGTGATGCCCGTTGATCTCAAATTCCATCGGGGGATCATGACCCTCAACAATCTTGGAAAAGACAGTTGAGGAGTTGAGGACGTTGATGTCGTTGTTCGATCCTGCCATGCCAAAGGAGGAGTGCCAGATCCAAAGATCATGTGTAGCAACTGCCTCAAGTATCACAATGCATCCTCCTTTCTGGCCTTTGTACATTCCTTGCCATTCAAATGGACAGTTCTTCCACTCCCAATGCATGCAATCTATGCTTCCAAGCATACCAGGAAATCCTCTACTTTCATTAACTACGAGGATCCGAGCAGTGTCTTCAGCAGTGGGTGATCTCAAGTACTCTTCCCCGGACACTGCAATCACTGCCCTGCAGAACCTGTACAAGCAATCAAGGGCGGTAGACTCGGCGATGCGGAGATAGTCATCGGCATCGGTCCAAGCGCCCATATGCAAGCAACCTCATCGCCACGGTGCACTTCTGAAGCAAGGAAAACCCAACCAAGCCGGTGCAGTCCTTCTTGCAAAGGAAATATGGATCGAACTCTCGGATGTCATGCACGATCTTGAGGAAGAGCTTCCGGCTCATCCTAAAACGGCGGCGAAACACGTCCTCTCCATGGAGTGACTGGTTGGCGAAGTAGTCGGCGTACAACATGCAATAGCCCTCTATCCTCTGTCTCGCCTTGCACTTCATGCGACCTGGCGCCGTGTAACATCCCAAAAATATGAAACTTGGATCATCAAACTCTAATCATCAAATTAGGGTTAACCAAAAACTTTTCTAAATAAGAATATGAAAGCATGCATGTGTGTATGCATTCCAATTTGAATTCTTTTGAATTACCTTGCTTGTGTGTTTTCTTGCTTGTAAAAGGATGCTTAGGTGAAATAAACATCATCTAAACAATTCCCAAACTTTTCCCAAAGAAAAATAAATCAAAACAAACAAATTAAGTGAATGGTCACTTTTGCCAAATTAACTACCATGCCTAATTTGGTTCTCTCTAACTTTCAAAACTTAACAGAAACTTGTTTGGATCTTTGCACCCCTTGATAGTAATCATAACAAAGTATCAAGGCCCACCTTGTGATCATCCAGAAACATTCAAATGCATAGTTTAAATGACAGTTTAAAATTGGATCTATTTCATATGGGAAGATCCCACTTTTTCAAAAATCACTCAAACAAGCTCAACTTTCAAAACCCAAGAATCTACAGACTCACCAGCACATGTCTAGCACACCCACCAAAAATCTTTGCAAAATTCAAAACTTGAATTCATGCGGCCATTTTATCAAACACCTTGCAGATGCAAATCAAACAAAATCAAAACACTATAGTGTGCAGTGATTGTGGCCTAACTTGTCCCCTCTCTGGACACCACTAGCCTTAGTAGATCATCTAACAACCTAAACTAATCTCTACCACCACTGTAAGCTGGACATTGTCTTCAATGGTGAGCAAGCCGAGCCTCACCTTGCCACCCACATGTCGACAGTGAGCTAGGAGAAGCACCAAGCCTAGCCAACATGTATGGGAGCGAGCTAGCACCCCACCGCCACTCTCTGTCCCAGCCGCGAGCGATGCCAGCCCCTGGACCACATGCACAGACCATGCCAACCTTCTCTGCAACCATGCCGAGAGCGCGCCCCGTGCGCCACGCTCGACAGACGCCCACAAACCGCGCAAGTTATCACCACCGCCCCAAGACCCCAGACACGCCTGCTCACCGCCGCGTACCACGCGCCGTGTCGCCATAAAACTTCCGTCGGGAATGCTCAGAGCACCGCAGCGTTCCGACCAATCCGCACCGCCTCACGGCTCGCCACCACGCCGTTGAGCTTCGCCAGGGATCACAACACCGCCCCTACCGTCGCCCACGCCGATAGCCCTCTGTGCCGTCGACCATGACGAGCTTAGCTTGCGTCCCCCCTCGCCACTATAAATAGAGGCCTCCCCGTCAATTCATCACACCATTCCACTCCTCTCACCGTAACCACCCCGCCTCGGCAAGGCAAGGCCAGATCATCGAATTTGGCCGGAGCCCGCCATTGGAGAAGAAGGAAGCCGATTGAGCCCAGAGAAGTTGCCGGTACCGGGAGGTTCGCCGTCGTCGACTTCGTTCGCCCGCCTCGCCGACCTCGATCGAGCCCCGTGAGCTCCTGACCCCCACCCGCGTTAGGTTCTTTCTCGCCGCCCGCGACGTGGACGATGAACCGAGCCGTTAGATTATAACTAGATCCAACGCACCACTGACCCGCATCGCTTCACACCCCTTCTCACTGACGCATGGGGACAACAACTTAACCAGCCCGCGTAAGCGCTGTGCGTAGCAGGCCGGCCCATTAGTAGTTCCCGCGCAGCTCAATCGTTTGAATTTGGATTTTTCCATTTTCATCCAAACACAGTTATGTACCTAGTTTCAAAAATCAACCCAGCTCGATTCAGTGAACCAAATTGAATGAAACCAATTTTGTTAGAAAGGTCCAGAAATGTTGAATCCAAGACCGTTGGATTCAAATCATTTGAATCTATAGATCAACCTTGGTAAAAATAACAAGGCAAAAGCTTTTCTGCATTCAAACATTTTTCAGATTTAAACCATAATAGCTTTTGAGTTGATTCCAACTCTCAAAAATCACAATTGATCATACCGTTCAGAATATATAAAAATATATGGGATTACTTACAGAAATAATGTCCAAGTAATAAAAGGATGCCACATAGGCATTTCTAGTCACTTTATTTAATTAAAATAAAAGGTTAAACGTTATTAAATTGTGACACCACTTTAAATCACATTTCCATGTACTGAAATATGTGGTGATGACATGTGTCAACATGATCCCATGTTTGGTTTGGAGAATATTAAATCTTAAGTAGTTTTTCAATGAGTAGAAATTACTTTTCTAAAAATAAAAGAATTTAAACCAAGCTTTAATCTTGTAATATTAGTGATGATGCTAGATCATCTATAGGAACCTTTTGTGTGATGATTGAAAATAGTTAAGTATTGTTTGGTGACTGTGTACCTCGTATTTATTTATAGGCGCTAGTACCGACCAAGGATACGAGGAAGAAGGAGGATACTACGAAGAAGAAGCCGAGGAGAACTTCAACCACTGATCTGCACAAGGCAAGCTAACACTTGCAATTTAGCAAGCTTATACCGATAATGATGCAAGCCTAATACTACTAGTTGAATGTGCAAGCTAATACTTGCTTGTTACCATGCCAACTATATGCCTTAATCATATGTGATTATACCCACTTGATAAACCAATCCTAGTTTTACTTACAAGCTTTATACTTTATTTCTTTATCAAAGATAGTACTTAGAGCTTACTTAAGTGAAGTATAGATTCTAGAAAGATAACTGAAGATTGCATAAAGAGCATAAAACTTGGCCTAAGCTAGATAATCTTTATGTCATCCTAAGGCATGAGATTGAACTTAGTTAAACTCCACTAGTTTACCATCCCTCATTAGTACTTACCCCCACTTGTAGATGCTAGTGCTAAGCATAAAACTTGATCAACTTTAGATGGGAATACTTGGTGAAAATGGTTATGAAAACCTTGGAATGATGGATCATTCTATTGAAATGTTTTGGACATGTGTTTCCGAACAACAGATGATTTTGGTGATGAAAATGTTGAGGCATGAGCCTTAGCCCTTTATAAAACTGATGGTTGTCTGGATGCGATATCATTCCAATTTTACCATACAACCACAATACCCGAGAATTGGGTAGGGCTTGACTGGAAACTTATATACCCTAGTATTAGTTCCCTCACGGCCAAGATCTGAGCTGAGACTACCTTGTGAAGATTGTCCACCAGTGCAGTACCCAAGATGACAGTTGGTCATGGTTAGGAGGCCACACTCACAGGAGAGGTGCTTATACTAGGGCGTGTAATTGAAAGGTTAGGATTGATTATCCGCATACTGAGTATGCTTAATTTAGGATTTGTTCCTGAAAGATGTATCGAATGTTGTGGTGAAAGTGTACAATCTCTGCAGAGTGTCAAACTATTCGAATAGCCGCGTCCGCGGTTATGGACAGTTGGAGTGGCCATATTGTTCCCCCGTCAGATGTTTTCTAAATGACTTGTGAAATGGATTGAGATTTTGACTTGACCACAACATAGTTGTGATATGAAATACAAGTTCCCACTTAGGTGTTATAAAACTTCAACTAGCTTTCTTCGTTTCTGAACTTAGTAGATGTAAATCTGGCTTTTTGCAAAACAACCCTAGAGCTTAGTGTCCTATTACAAAACCCCCCTTCCCTTGTTAGTCTTAGTTTGCGAGTACTTAAAGAGTACTCATGGCTTTGTCCCTGGCTATTCCCGTGGCCATACTATGAAGAGGAGTACCTAGAGGATGGAACCCAGGAAGGTTACGACAACTAGGATCATCTCCCATCGTCAGCATTGCATGTGACTCCGAAGATGGAGCTTCGCCTACGCTACTGTTATTATTACGTATTTCCGCTGCTTGAGTTGTATTAAGAACTGGATCATGAGATCATTATTGTGTAAGACCTTATGTATGGTTTGTAATGGATGATGTACTGTGGTATCCAAATCTGTTATGTCTCAAAAAAATGGTAATCCTGGGATTGCGATGTATGGCATAACATGCAACTGGGATTAAAAATCTGGGTGTTGACAAGTTGGTATCAGAGCCATCCTGACCATAGGAGACCCTAGTTAGACTGGACGTTTGAATCAAAAACTTAGTTTCAAAACCAAAGGAAACAAATATTTATAAAAACTTATTCCCATTCTTATCACCTTGATTCTTTCATAAAAATTCATGTTCCTCAAAAACTCTTGCAAAATACATAAAATTTGACACACTTGATCACTCTACTAACTTACTCATCCTATATTCTTATAGATGGACGTCAAGTACAACAAGTTTTATCAGTTGGGGAATGGAGGTGACCTTACCTTTGAGAGGGATTTGGACCAGATTTCGAAACTTCTGGAGCGTCCGCACCCCGAGTTCTTCGGAGCTCAGCTCAATGATCAAGGAGGATAAGATCTAAAGTGGCTAATTGTTGCAAGTCTCCGAGGAAAGATTGAACCTCCCAGTGCCGAGGGAATTCAATTCACCTTAAGAGAGAACAACTGGCTCGATGGACTTGCCAGGGCCGTGCGGGAAGCTCTTGCCCGTCTGTGTGGGCAGAGTATCAACCAGATCAAGGGTACCCGCTTTGAGTTTTGCCCAAGGCGTGATGCTAATGGACAGCCACTAGAAGCCCCATACCACCACGAGCTGAAAACCCAATTGGACCACCTTAGCTTCATGATGTACGATCGTCAGCAGGAGTTGGAAAATTGCCGTGAATACTCCAACCACAAGTCTGCCATCATCAATACGAAGGATCAGACCATCGCAATGCTAGCAAAGGATCGCAAGTCTCGCCGCCGTCAGCTCGACAAGAAGGAGCGTATCATTGCTCTCCTTCGCCACCGTATCTCGGATTTGGAGGAGACCATCCACGAGAGAGACATGCAGTTGGAGGAAAGAGAGAATGCCGGAGAGGATCTTCGTGGAGACCCCTACTCCTATCTCAACGATGATGATGATTTCCTGGAGGATCAGGCGATGGATTTCTTCACCGATGAGGATGATTACGCCTTCATAGATGACGATGAGGATGATGAGGATGATGACTACACCGACTCCAAGGAGTAGTAACACTTGAGCACTAGAGTAGTGAGTAGTATTCGGTCCCACTGTATCGTAGTTTCCAGAATGGTTCTTAAAACCATCTATTTTTCTTTTTTGTGGTGTGTGTTTGTATCGTGTGCTATGAATGAATGAATGAATGAAAAGCAAGTTGCTAGAAAATCTGAGTCAAACTTTAAAAAAAAATTCAAAGCCCTGAACCTTAGAAATTTCCCTCTTTTCTCATGATCTATCTCAAGCTTCAGATGCCACGCGGAGGAAGTGGTTCATCCCCGAACCCGATGTTGCAGATCCTGCAAATGTTGGTTTCTGACCGCGAAGCTGAAAGAGCCGAACGTCAAGCCAACTTAGCCACCCTTCAACACATAGCCTAGCTAGCCCACAACAATCAAGGCCACGGAAATCAGGACAACCATGGATCTAAGCTTAAGAATTTCCAGAACACCAACCCACCTGTTTTCACTAAGTCGGAAGAGCCCCTAGATGCCGACGATTAGCTGCAGACCATGGAAAACAACCTAGAAGTCGCCGGAGTGGAAGCCAACGAGAAAGTTCTGTTCGCCACCAACTATCTAGCCGGAGATGCCAAAGCATGGTGGAACAGCGTTCATGCGATGACCGGAGGACAGATGATGACCTGGGAGGAATTCAAGGTCAAGTTCAGCAGAAGCCATGTGCCACCAGGTTTGATCAAGAGGATGAGAGATGAGTTAAGAGAACTGAAGCAAGGACGGATGACCGTAGTGGAATACCGTGACAAATTCTTGTCATTAGCTAGGTATGCCCCGGAGGAGATCGACACCGAAGCCAAGAAGAAGGAGAGATTGAATGGTCTGCATGATGAGATGCAGACTGTGTTGGTCAATATCCCCTTTGCTGATATTGAAGCCCTTATCGACTCTTCCATCCAGATGGAAGGAAAGATCAACCAAGCCAATGAGAACCGCAAGCGTCACATGTTGCATCAACCAGGAACCCATCAGACCCCAAAGTATCGCCCTAGCCCATCTCCAGGATTTTCCCCGAGAACCAACAGACCCCCGATGAACCGTCCGACCTATCCCAACCGTGGAAACCCTAGGCCCGGAGGAAATCACAACAACCTCGGCAACTCTAACAATTTCAACCGTGCACCACCCAAGTTCAACAACAACAATGCTACCGCCAACACCAACACTGCCCCGAGGACTGGAAGCAATGATGTGCCTGTTGCATCAAAGGACAAGTCGCAAGTGACTTGTTATGACTGTGGAAATAAGGGTCACTACTCCAACGAGTGCCCCAACAAGAAGAATGCCGCAGCCCCCAATGCAAATGCCCTAGCTCAGCAGCAGCGTCGTGTTCAGCCAGGAAGAAGGTTTTCCCCAGGGAATTCGCTCAACCACAACGGCCGTCTTTTTCTCATGCATGCTGAAGAAGCTCAGGAAGCGCCAGACGTCATGTTGGGTATGTTTTCTGTTAATTCAGTACTTGCAAGAGTGTTGTTTGATTCGGGTGCATCGCATTCATTTGTCACCGAAGAATTTGCATGCACTAGTAAGATTCAACCAACAAAACTAAAGCATGTTATGATCGTTCAAATTCCCGGTTCAACCACCAAGGCTAGGCAAATTTGCAAAGTCATCCCTATCGGAATCCATGGCATAGATTTTTATGCTAATCTGATAGTACTCAGAACTAAAGGTTTGGAAGTAGTACTAGGAATGGATTGGATGTCCAAACATAAAGGATTGATTGACTGTGCCAAGAAAGCCATCACCATGACCAGTACAGCCGGAATATCAGTAGAGCATATATCTGAAACCTTACCCCGTCAATTCATGTGCAACAAGAGTATAGCCCAACCTACCATTTACCAAGTCCGGATAGTCTGTGAATACCCCGATGTATTTCCAGATGTTTTGCCCTGTATGCCCCTAGATCGGGATATTGAGTTTACCATTGAACTAATTCCCAAAACAGGACCCATAGCCCAGAGACCATATAGTATGAACCCGTCAGAACTAGCAGAATTGAAGAAGCAACTGGATTCCATGTTGGAAATTGGATTAATTCAACCAAGTGCGTCACCATGGAGATCACCTGTCTTATTTGTGGACAAGAAGGATGGAGGTAACCGTTTGTGTACGGATTATCGGAAGTTAAATGATGTCACCATCAAGAACAAGTACCCATTGCCCAAGATAGAAGATTTGTTTGATCAGTTGACCGGTGCCAAAGTCTTTTCTAAGATTGATCTTAGAACAGGCTATCATCAATTCAAGATTCGCGCAGAGGATATTCCCAAGACTGCCTTTACCACCAGATATGGATTATACGAGTATACCGTCATGTCTTTTGGATTAACCAATGCCCCCGCTTATTTCAGAATCTCATGAATAAGATTTTTATGGACTTCCTGGATAAGGTTGTCGTTGTTTTCATCGATGACATACTGATTTATTCAAAATCGGAAGAAGAACATGAGCTACACCTAAGGACCATTCTTGGAACCCTTAGAGAGCATCAGTTGTATGCCAAGTTTAGCAAATGTGAATTCTGGTTACAGGAGGTAGGATCCCTCGGCCACATTGTATCAGCCAGAGGAATTTCCGTTGACCTTGCAAAGGTGAAAGATGTCGAAGATTGGCAATCCCCAACCACTCAAACCCAAGTTCGTGCATTTCTTGGATTGGCGGGATACTACCGCAAGTTCGTAGAAGGATTCTCAAGTATCGCCAGACCCATGACCCAATTGCTGAAGAAGGACAAGAAGTTTGAATGGACAGACAAATGTGAAGCAAGTTTTTAAGAACTCAAGAGGAGATTGATTTCAGCCCCAATCTTAATCATACCGGATATCACAAAGCCCTTCGACGTGTATTGTGATGCATCCAAGATCAGTCTCGGATGTGTGCTAATGCAAGAAGGCAAAGTTATATCTTATATATCTCGACAACTGAAACGACATGAGCAAAATTACCCAACTCATGACCTCAAACTCGCAGCCGTAGTTCTAGCCCTGAAGACATGGAGGCACTACCTAATGGGAAACTTTGTGAGATCTATTCGGATCACAATAGCTTGAAGTATATATTCACTCAGAAGGAGCTGAATATGAGACAAAGAAGATGGATTGAGCTAATCAAGGATTACAACATGGACATTCACTATCACCCCGGTAAAGCCAATGTGGTAGCAGATGCCCTTAGCAGATTGCCGTTCCGCTTGAACTCCATGATTTTGAAGGAGCAACCAAGTTTGCACAAAGAGATGGAAGATTTTCGAATGGAATTAGTGAGTGAAGGATTTTTGGATAGCATAGAACTTCAACCCACTTTGATCAGCCAGATCAAAGAGGCGCAGAAAGGAAATGCTAGTATTGATGGAATCAAGCGTCGTATCGGTACAGGCAAGGTACCTGGATTCACCGAAGACGAAGAAGGATTTCTTTGGTACAAAGGACGCCTTTGTGTACCAGCAGATTCTGAATTGAAAGAAGTTATTCTAAAGGAAGCTCATGATACTCTTTATTCTATCCACCCCGGAGGAACTAAGATGTATCAAGATTTGAAAGAGCAATTTTGGTGGCATAAGATGAAGAGAGAAATCGGAAGCTATATCGTCAAGTGTGATATATGTCAGCGAGTCAAGGCCGGACATCAAAGACCCGCTGGATTGTTGCAACCGTTGCAGATTCCGGAATGGAAATGGAATTCCGTTGGAATGGACTTTATCACCGGATTGCCTACTTCTAGTAGGGGAAATGACTCTATCTGGGTCATAGTCGACAGATTGTCCAAAGTCGCCCATTTCTTACCCGTCAAGACCACATATCAGAGTTCGAAGCTAGCGGAGTTATACATCGCTAGAATCATTAGTTTGCATGGAGTCCCCAAGAACATCGTATCGGATCGAGGAACTCAGTTTACCTCGAGATTCTGGAAGAAAGTCCAAGAAGGTTTAGGAACCCGACTAGATTTCAGTACCGCTTATCACCCTCAGACCGATGGACAAACGGAGAGAGTAAATCAAATACTCGAAGATATGCTGAGAGCATGTGTGTTAGAATATGGATCTAAGTGGGAAGACTGTCTATCATTCGCAGAATTTTCATACAACAACAGTTATCAAGCTAGTTTGCAAATGGCCCCATTTGAATTCATGTATGGAAGGAAGTGCCGCACCCCTTTGAATTGGTCGGAAGTAGGAGAGAGTCAGATTTTCGGACCCGATATCCTACGAGAAGCAGAAGAGAAGGTTCACAAGATTCGTGAGCACCTCAAGACAGCCCAGTCAAGACAGAAGAGTTACGCCGACAAGAGACGTCAAGACCTCGTCTTCAACATAGGAGATTTTGTATATCTGAAAGTGTCACCATTGAAGGAAATGCAGTGTTTCCAACTCAAAGGAAAGTTAGCCCCCAGATATATCGGCCCCTTCAAGATTCTAAACCGTCGAGGAGAAGTGTCATATCAATTGGAACTACCCAAAGAGATGTCAGCCGTGCACAATGTGTTCCACATCTCATTACTTAGCAAGTGTCTCGAAGTCCCGGAGAATACTGAAGTATTCAAGAATATTGATCACCGGACTATAGAGATCAATGATGACCTGACCTATCCTGAAGTACCCATCCGTATTTTGGAAGAAGCTTTCTGAATTACTAGAACCCAAAGCATCAAGTTTCTCAAAATTCAGTGGAGCAACCACACGGAAGAAGCTACCTGGGAGCGCGAAGATCACATCAGGACGAAGTTTCCCAATCTCTTCAAATCCTAGGTAATCTTTTCGTCCTTTTTCAAATCTCAGGACGAGATTTTGTTTAAGAGGGGAAGGTTTGTAACATCCCAAAAATATGAAACTTGGATCATCAAACTCTAATCATCAAAATTAGGGTTAACCAAAAACTTTTCTAAATAAGAATACGAAAGCATGCATGTGTGTATGCATTCCAATTTGAATTCTTTTGAATTACCTTGCTTGTGTGTTTCCTTGCTTGTAAAAGGATGCTTAGGTGAAATAAACATCATCTAAACAATTCCCAAACTTTTCCCAAAGACAAATAAATCAAAACAAACAAATTAAGTGAATGGTCACTTTTGCCAAATTAACTCCCATGCCTACTTTGGTTGCCTCTAACTTTCAAAACTTAACAGAAACTTGTTTGGATCTTTGCACCCCTTGATAGTACTCATAACAAAGTATCAAGGCCCACCTTGTGATCATCCAGAAACATTCAAATGCATAGTTTAAATGACAGTTTAAAATTGAATCTATTTCATATGGGAAGATCCCACTTTTTCAAAAACCACTCAAACAAGCTCAACTTTCAAAACTCAAGCATCTACAGACTAACCGTCACATACCTAGCACACCTACCAAAACTTTGCAAAATTCAAAACTTGAATTCATGCGGCCATTTCATCAAACACCTTGCAGATGCAAATCAAACACAATCAAAACACTATAGTGTGCAGTGATTCTGGCCTAACTTGTCCCCTCTCTGGACACCACTAGCCTTAGTAGATCATCTAACAACCTAAACTAATCTCTAGCACCACTGTAAGCTGGCCATTGTCATTAATGGTGAGCAGGCCGAGCCTCACCTTGCCACCCACATGTCGACAGCGAGTTAGGAGAAGCACCAAGCCTAGACAACATGTCTAGGAGCAAGATAGCACCCCACCGCCACTCCCTGTCCCAGCCGCGAGCGATGCCAGCCCCTGGACCACACGCATAGACCATGCCAACCTTCTCTGCAGCCATGTCGAGAGCGCGCCCCGTGCGCCAAGCTCGACATAGGCCTGACGCATCACCGCCTCGCCAAGCGTGCATACGTGATCACCACTGCCCCAGAACCCGCAGACACGCCCGGCCACCGGCAAGATGTACTACTGGCGGCAGGCGCCATAAAACTGCCGGCACGCCAGAGCACCGCAGCGTTCCACCAATCGCATCGCCCCACGCCGCCACACGCCGTTGAGCTTCGCCAGGAGCACAAGATCGCTTCTACCGCCGCCACGCCGATAACCCTCAGTTGCCGACCACGACGAGAGCTTAGCTTGCGTCGATCCCCTCTCGCTACTATAAATAGAGGCCTCCCCCGCTCGAATTCATCACACCATTCCACTCCCCTCTCACCTAGAACCACCCCGCCTCAGTCCTGAAGCAAGACAAGGCCAGACGCTGCATTTGGCCGGAGCCCGCCACCGGAGAAGAAGGAAGCCGATTGGAGCCGCCAGAGAAGTCGGCCGCAGGAAGTTCATTGCCGTCGACTTCGCCGCTCGCCGACCTCGCCGAGCCCCGTGAGCCCAACGACCCTCGCCGAGCCCCGTGAGCCCCGACCCCCACCGCCGTTAGGGTTCTGCTCACGGCGTGCCTGACGTGGACGATGAACTAGAGCCGCTGGATTAGAACTAGATCCAACGCACCACGCTTCCTGCATCACCGCACTTCTGCCTCACTCATCGGAATTTGGCCGAGCCCGCCGGAGAAGAAGGAAGCCGATTGAGCCGCCCCAGAGAAGTTGCCGTACCAGAGGTTCGCCGTCGACTTCGCTGTCGCCCGCTCGCCGACCGAGCCCCCGGTGAGCTCCCGATGACCCCCACCTGCCGCGTTAGGGTTCTTTCTCGCCGGCGCTGCCCGACGTGGACGATGAACCAGAGCCGTTAGATTATAACTAGATCCAACGCACCACGTTGACCCGTACCGCTTCACACCCCCCTTCTCACTGACGCATGGGGACAACAACTTAACCAGCCCGCGTAAGCGCTGTGCGTAGCAGGCCGGCCCATTAGTAGTTCCCGCGCAGCTCAATCGTTTGAATTTGGATTTTTCCATTTTCATCCAAACACAGTTATGTACCTAGTTTCAAAAATCAACCCAGCTCGATTCAGTGAACCAAATTGAATGAAACCAATTTTGTTAGAAAGGTCCAGAAATGTTGAATCCAAGACCGTTGGATTCAAATCATTTGAATCTATAGATCAACCTTGGTAAAAATAACAAGGCAAAAGCTTTTCTGCATTCAAACATTTTCAGATTTAAACCATAATAGCTTTTGAGTTGATTCCAACTCTCAAAAATCACAATTGATCATACCGTTCAGAATATATAAAAATATATGGGATTACTTACAGAAATAATGTCCAAGTAATAAAAGGATGCCACATAGGCATTTCTAGTCACTTTATTTAATTAAAATAAAAGGTTAAACGTTATTAAATTGTGACACCACTTTAAATCACATTTCCATGTACTGAAATATGTGGTGATGACATGTGTCAACATGATCCCATGTTTGGTTTGGAGAATATTAAATCTTAAGTAGTTTTTCAATGAGTAGAAATTACTTTTCTAAAATAAAAGAATTTAAACCAAGCTTTAATCTTGTAATATTAGTGATGATGCTAGATCATCTATAGGACCCTTTTGTGTGATGATTGAAAATAGTTAAGTATTGTTTGGTGATTGTGTACCTCGTATTTATTTATAGACGCTAGTACCGACCAAGGATACGAGGAAGAAGGAGGATACTACGAAGAAGAAGCCGAGGAGAACTTCAACCACTGCTCTGCACAAGGCAAGCTAACACTTGCAATTTAGCAAGCTTATACTGATAATGATGTAAGCCTAATACTACTAGTTGAATCTGCAAGCTAATACTTGCTTGTTACCATGCCAACTATATGCCTTAAGCATATGTGATTATACCCACTTGATAAACCAATCCTAGTTTTACTTATAAGCTTTATACTTTATTTATTTATCAAAGCTAGTACTTAGAGCTTACTTAAGTGAAGTGTAGATTCTAGAAAGATAACTGAAGGTTGCATAAAGAGCATAAAACTTGGCCTAAGCTAGATAATCTTTATGTCATCCTAAGGCATGAGATTGAACTTAGTTAAACTCCCATAGTTTACCATCCCTCATTAGTACTTACCCCCACTTGTATATGCTAGTGCTAAGCATAAAACTTGATCAACTTTAGATGAGAATACTTGGTGAAAATGGTTATGAAAACCTTGGAATGATGGATCATTCTATTGAAATGTTTTGGACATGTGTTTCCAATCACCAGATGATTTTGGTGATGAAAATGTTGAGGCATGAGCCTTAGCCCTTTATAAAACTAATGGTTGTCTGGATGCGATATCATTCCAATTTTACCGTACAACCACAATACCCGAGAATTGGGTAGGTCTTGACTGGAAACTTATATACCCTAGTATTAGTTCCCTCACGGCCAAGGTCTGAGCTGAGGCTACCTTGTGAAGATTTTCCACCTGTGCAGTATGACAGTTGGTCATGGTTGGGAGGCCACACTCACAGGAGAGGTGCTTATACTAGGGCGTGTAATTGAAAGTTTAGGATTGATTATCCGCATACTGAGTATGGTGAATTCAGGATTTGTTCCTGACAGATGTATCGAATATTGTGGTGAAAGTGTACAATCCCTGCAGAGTGTAAAACTATTCGAATAGCCGCGTCCGCGGTTATGGACAGTTGGAGTGGCCATACTGTTCCCCCGTCAGATGTTTTCAAAATGACTTGTGAAATGGATTGAGATTTTGACTTGCCCACAACATAGTTGTGATATGAAATACAAGTTCCCACTTAGGTGTTATAAAACTTCAACTAGCTTTCTTCATTTCTGAACTTAGTAGATGTAAATCTGGCTTTTTGCAAAACAACCCTAGAGCTTAGTGTCCTATTATAAAAACCCCCTTCCCTTGTTAGTATTAGTTTGCGAGTACTTAAAGAGTACTCATGGCTTTGTCCCTAGCTATTCTCGTGGCCAGACTATGAAGAGGAGTACCTGGAGGATGGAACCCAGGAAGGTTACGGCAACTAGGATCATCTCCCATCGTCAGCATTGCCTGTGACCCCAAAGATGGAGCTTCGCCTACGCTACCGTTATTATTACGTATTTCCGCTGGTTGAGTTGTATTAAGAACTGGATCATGAGATCCTTATTTGTGTAAGACCTTATGTATGGTTTGTAATGGATGATGTACTGTGGTATCCAAATCTGTTATGTCTCGCAAAAATGGTAATCCTAGGATTGCGATGTATGGCATAACAGACATCTGGGATTAAAAATCCGGGTGTTGACACGCCGAACCACCGCGCTTCGGCTTCGCCATTTGCATGTACAGCTGGGCGAGCGATGCGAGAATCTGCAAGTGCTCTTCACTTTCGGCGACCTCAGCGCTCTCCTCCTCCAGGAGTTCGGCGAGCAACTCCTCGTCGTCGGAATCCATGGCGAGTATCTCGCCGTCATCAGCCGCCAAGTGATGACTCGTCGCCGTCGGAGTCCATGGCCGAATCCGGCCAAATGTCGAACACCTGGCGGGCGTGGTGGTAGGCGCTCCGAGCCGAAACACAACTACGGCAAGGGTAGGTAGGCGAAAGCGGCGGCGGCGGAGGCGTAGAGCTGGGCGGCAACGACGACGAGCGTAGCTAGAGGCGTGGGCATGTCTCGGCGCGAGGGAGCTCCGCTAGCGAAGTCATGGCGACAGAGCTCTCGCGGAGTCTGGGCGAGTGGAGTGAGTGGAAATGGGAATGTCTCGCCGACAGAGCTGGCCCACGCCCTTGTTTGTGGCGTCCGGCGTCCCCAGGGCGTACCCGGAAACCTGGGTCCGGAAACCTGGGTTCACGTCAAAATCCGGACGAAAACAAATCCCTGGGTACGCGACTGAGCCGTTTTTTGGCGTCCGGACTGAATTTCGGTGTCCGGACCGGCGTCCTGCGTAGGCGAGTGGAGATGCTGTTACCCAAGACCAGTGACGATAGACGAACTTCCGCAGCGTATTTAGTTACCATAAATTGATATTCTCTGAACCCACTGATTGAACGTGTACTCTCTCCGTTGCAAAATATAAGATGTTTTAGATTTTTTAAAACAAATATATCTAGACCCTGTAGGTTCAGTGACTTTTAGAGTGTAGGTTTAGTATGTATGTTGGTGAACATATACATTAAAAAAGGTCTAGATATATTTGTTTCAAAAAACTAAAATGTTTACTAGACTACTAGGCATATATTTTACTCCAAACTATTCAACTAAACCTTTGACACTTGACTCACTGGCCACTACCATTCCTCACACTACTTTCCACGGTAACCACAAACCCCATTCAACGTGCTTGACAATGTACCGGTGGAGATGCCGACTTGCCGAGACAGTATAACTGAAAACGACAGCAGTCAGAATACTTGACCCAGTCTTTCTTGTGGTGACTACTAAGCATGCGCTGGGCATGTCCATGCCACACATACCCAGGGGCATCACAACCAGAGTGGAAAGTTTCTTTCTCGTGCTCTTAGACCATTGACGATTTGCCCAGTCAGGGAGCAATTTAAGCGTCTGGTTTCCATGCTAGTCTCATCACAAGACCATGCAACCAATCTATTTTTCACACACGTACACCACGAAACTCCACATGTCTTCCCTTACCTTGGCTCTCCTGCTGCTGGTCTCCTTGGCATCTCCCATCAGCTCCTGCACGGAGCAGGAGAAGAGCTCCCTTATCCAGCTCCTTTCTGGGCTCTCGCGGGACGGTGGCCTCGCGGCCACCTGGCGGAGCGACACCAACTGTTGCACATGGGAAGGGATCAGCTGCAGCCAAGACAGGAAGGTCGCCGATATTTGGCTGCCTTCTCGGGGACTTCAGGGGTCCATCTCACCGTTCCTTGGCAACCTCACCGGCTTGCTGCGACTCAACCTGTCCGGCAACTCGCTGTCTGGCGGATTACCGCCTGAATTGGTGCGGTCCAGCAGCATCCTCGTCCTTGATGTCAGTTTCAACAGCCTGACAGGAGGCCTGGCGGAGCTGCCATCTTCAACTGCAGAGACGCCTATGCAGGTACTGAACATCCACCAACCAGTTCACAGGAAGGTTTCCATCCACTTCATGGGAGGTGATGAAGAGTCTAGTCACGCTCAATGCTAGCAATAACAGTTTTACTGGGCAGATACCAGCTACTTACTGTCTTAGTGCTCCATCTTTTGCTGTCCTTGAACTCAGTTTTAACCAGTTCAGTGGCAACATCCCTCGGAGGCTCAATAATTGCACCATGCTGAAAATGCTCGCCGCTGGATACAATCATCTCAGTGGGACTCTTCCAGAGGAGATTTTCAATGTTACATCGTTAGAGCACCTCTCTTTACCTAGCAATCAGTTACAAGGAGCTCTCCATGGCATCAGCAAGCTCACAAATATGGTCACCCTTGATCTTGGGGGAAATGACATCAGTGGCAATATTCCAGAGGCTATAGATGACCTGAATAGATTGGAGGAGCTGCATCTGGATTACAACATCATGTCAGGGGAGCTGCCAGCAGCTCTGAGCAACTGCACAAATATCGTAACAATTGACCTCAAAACCAACCATTTCAGTGGGGAACTTACCAAGGTCAACTTCTCAAACATGTCCAATCTAAAAAGAATAGATCTTTTGTACAACAGCTTCACTGGCACAATACCAGAAAGTATATACTCTTGCAGCAGGCTCATTGCGCTACGGCTATCAGGCAACAAATTAGATGGGCAGCTTTCACCAAGAATAAGCAACCTCAAGTACCTTGCCTTCCTATCACTTGGTATTAACTCTTTCACAAACATCACAAATGCACTACACATCCTTAAGAGCTCTAGGAACCTTGCCATCCTGTTTATCGGCAATAACTTCAAGGGGGAGCTCATGCCAGACGATGACAGAATTGATGGATTTGACAATCTTAATGCTTTGGACATCCAAGGTTGCCAATTATCAGGAAAAATACCTCTATGGATATCAAGGCTCGCAAATTTGAATATGCTACTTTTAAATAACAATCAACTCACTGGACCAATACCAGGCTGGATTAACTCCCTGGGCCATCTATTCTTTATGGATGTGTCAAATAACAATCTTACAGGAGAAATCCCGTTAAACTTGACGGAGATGCCAATGCTAAAATCAACTGGAGACACAACTCAGTTTGACCTGGTCTTTCAGCTGTCTGTTTATAATGGTCCATTACTTCAATACCGTGTTGTTACATCTGTCCCAACAGTGCTGAAACTAAGCCACAACTACTTCACAGGTGTGATTCCCCCACAGATTGGCCAGTTGAAAGAACTTGGTGTACTTGATTTTAGTTTCAATAAGTTATCTGGACAGATCCCAAAATCGATTGGCAACATCATAAACTTGTTGTTGCTAGACTTGTCCAACAACCATCTCACGGGTGCGATTCCAGGTGCATTGGATAATTTGCACTTCCTTGGAGCGTTTAATGTTTCTGATAATGATCTAGAAGGCCATGTTCCATCTGGAGGCCAGTTTAACACATTTGGGGCTTCTAGCTTTGATGGGAATACACACCTCTGCGGGCCTATGCTCATTCACAAATGTGGTTCAGCAGAAGCACCTCTAGCGACTATTCTGTCAACAAAACAAATCAATTATAAGGTGCCCTTTGGTATTGCCTTTAGTGCATTCTTTGTTGTAGGGGTGTTGTATGATCAAATAGTCCTATCAAGGTATTTCAGATGTATTTATTAGTCATAATTAGGTATGTGGAAAGATTCTAGGATTAAAAGTGGATATATTTTGTGGAGATGCAGAAGTATGTAATAATGCGGGACGGTTTAAACTAAAGCAGTATTAATGCAATGGAAACTCAACCTTTATGGGACTCTGTATAGCTTTCATCGAAACAAAATAAAAAATCATTGGAATTTAATTCACCATTTCTTTTATACTCGCTAAACATTAATACAGGAGTCGGAAAAAAAATTCATAGGTAATACTATTCCAAGTGGTCCAACCATGATACATCTCAAACGGTTCTCACTTGAGAAGACCCCAACAAGACCAACATCTCTGGCAAGCGGCAAGCTTTGTCTCTTGAATCATTATTTTGTCAGCAACCATAGGTCAGTTCTAGACAATGATGCTAGACAGTGTTACATTGTCGCACTAATAAAGCAGCAGCTCCATGATTTCTCATGTAACTTAATTCACAGCATTTACCTATGGAGTTTGGGAGATGAGCAACGAGTAAGGATCACGGGATGTGTCGGTCAGGCCTGAGCTGGTCCTGGTCTGATTTGATCTACAACCTAACGAACCTACAGGTGCTCGATTTGTCTCGTAATCGTCTCTCTGGTTAGATTCTAGCTGCACTGAACAATCTGCACTTCCTTTCTGGATTCAACATTTCCAATAATGACCTAGAAGGAACCCAAAATTGTGTGCTCGTATGCTTGCAAACCACTGCGATTCAACAGAAGCAGGTCCAACTTCCATTGGCGCCACAAAAGGGATTGGCACTGAGGTTATCTTTGCGACCACCTTTCGTGCTTTTTATAGTAGGAGTCCTATATGATCAGATAGAATCATACTACTTTGGCAACTCTTGGAACTGTTGTCCCCGCCCCAAACCAGGGCATGATCTAAAGTGATTTTTAGTTCAGCAAGACCGTGTCAGTGGCTCCAGCCCCAGTAAGATCAGCATCCCTGGTAAACCAGGTATCTCGAGTCAGCGCCATTCACTCTGTACCATGTGTAACAGGAAAATGGTTAGCGAGTGTGCAATCTGAACATTGTGTAAGAATATTGTTTTTATAGAATATGTAACTAATTAACTATTTGCTTAGTATTTACTTCGATGAACATGCAAAGGGTGGTGAATGTTTGTCTCGGATGCAAAATCACCCGGGACACATGAGCAATCTACAGTCTAGCACACTCACATGAGATTGAGATTCTAGAGTTACACCAGCAGAGTTAACGGATTTAACTAATTAAAGCGATTCTGGAGCATTCATGGATCATTTCTTGGCACAGCATGCTGTTCACATCGCCATGGACCAGCTCCCGCGATTCCACTCTTATTTGTAGCAAAGTGAGAATATTGGTTAAACTCGTGGTTTTATGAACCTAATGATGATACGCTTCGGGATAAATGCAAAGATGTCTACACTGATCAACGACAAATAACGTACAAGGACTAGAAAGGAATTTAAGTGCTGCTGCACATAATAAAGAGCATCAAAACTGGATATGAATCTATTCAACTAAACCTTGAAGACTTGAATCACTTGCCACTACCATTCCACATACTAGCGGGTCCAAGATAGGGTGGCCACCTTCCATGGTAACCACAAATCCCAGTCAAGGGTCTGTGATAAACTGATAATGCACCAGCGGAGATACCGAGATGGTATAGTCAAAAACAATAGCAAACATAATTCTTTACCCAATCTTTGTGGTGACTCTGACAGTCCGTCCGACTGCAAGGGGGGAAATATACTCCCTCCGTTTAGAAATATAAGACATTTTAGCTTTGTGAAACGAATGTATCTAGATATCTTTTAGTGTATAGGTTCACTCCGAATCTATACACAAAAGTCGTCTAGATACTATACACTAAAAGATATCTAGATACATTCGTTTCACAAAGCTAAAATGTCTTATATTTCTAAACGGAGGGAGTATAAGGGAAGCAAGAGCCACTCCTTTGTTATCTCATTTTCTTTTTTCATAAGAACATTGAAGCCTAACCTAGACACACCTAGCCAAGGCACAAATTAAGGATCTGGATTCCATGCTAGTTTCATCAGAAACCATGCAGTCACTCCATTTTTCATACAAGACACACATCAAAAAATTGCACATACCTTCCTTTGCAGTCAACTCTTGTGCTCCTGATCTCCTTGGTCTCTCCGACAGGTTCCTGCATGGAGCAGCATTACAAAAGTACTCAATCAGCTTGAACGCACTATGAATCGATGTGTCAGAAACAAGCCCGAAAACATATTTTAGTGAAGATCACTGTAGAAGGTTAAAGTAGCTGCTGAACTGGCTTCACCCAAAATACAAAGGAGCAAATAGCTATTTTTTTCAGGCCATGAAAAATAAGAATGTCAAATCTCAGTTCTACAGAACTAAAAAGTATTGACAACAGATGCAGATTCAAGAAAGTGTGACAGCTTTTGAGATCATATCACTGAACTTACAAATCAACTAAAGTAATATAGAAACACAGTTCAAGCAAATCTACATTCATTCTGCTGCTTGGGACTAGGAACTTGGGGTATTGGAGCTAATTGAACGTATCACACATCAACAGTCCCCTTATCTACAAAAACTTACGTTGAAAAAACTAAACTGAAGTAATTCAGTGAATTGTTAAAGAATCTATCTAGAGAAATAGCCCTACTCCAAGCTATGTCAAAACACAATTTAATTAAGTTAAGTAAAAAACCCACATTCCATTTTTTCGTGTTCATAATCTCGAGCAAAGTCTGTGAACATGAGCATATAAAAACCTACCTCTTCATCATATGCATGTCTGTGAAACAAATCCATAATGTGGCTCTGTATATTCATAAAACTGAGCCCTTATATAGAAGAAGCTTGTAGAATAACCAAATAAATTCAAGAATTCGCTGATAGTAACTAACCCTCGCAGCTTCATTCTATCTTCCTCCAGAACCCAGAGCTTTGAAGATACAGACTCGCAAGTGATAAGGGAGCTGTGAGAAGATATCAGCATTTTGGAAGTGAAAATATGTTGTTCCACAGATCCCAGCTTCACAGAAACATCCCTATGTATGTGCAGGCTTATTGGGTAAGATTTTCAAACTCTCGCAGCCAACAATTGAAAGGGTTTCCAATGATGAGAAGTCTCCCTGATATGACTCTACTAGCCTCAAGTTGCCACAGAAGCGAATATCCAGCTGACCAAGTTTCTGAAGTTGCCCTGACAGGACTTCAAGTTTAGGGCACTCCGTAATAATTATTCTCCTCAGAGATGATGGGAGATCAGTAATTTCTAACAATATTTCACAATATGCTATACAAAGATATTCTAAACATGATGGAGGATGATTAACTCTTGATGGCAATGGACCTGGTACGGCTGTGGATGCAGTAAATTCATTGCAAGATTCCAATATTTCCAGGTTATTTTGCTGTTCAAAATACTGGCTCCTTGTTTTTCTATCCTGCCTTTCCCATATAAACTCAAGGTTAGGGCAGCTCCAAATGTGTACTTCCTTGATATACGAGGGAAAATTGAGAAGCTCTGCCAAACTTTGACAACTTATTAGTGTTAGAGAGTCGATGCATGGAAGAGAATGATTTCTTGTCGGCGACAAAGGATCTCAAGCAATTGCAGAAGCAGTAAGGCCACTACAAGCGTCTGATAATGTCAAGTCATCTAGGTATTCAACATGCCAATTCTGACTTCCAGCACCCTGCTTACCCCATATGAACTTAAGCTTACTGCACCTCTCAATATATATTTCCTTCAGTGATGGAGGAAGGCTGAGAACCTCAACCAAATTTGGACAGCTTTTTATTTCCAAAGATTGGAGACATGGTAGTGGTAGGAGCTGATTTCTTTCTGGTGATACTTCTTCAAGAAAGTTTGCAGGTCCAGTAAGATTATTGCAACAATGAATTGTTAATCTCTTCAAAGATACCAAGCATTGGAATTCTTTTAATGGCCAGTAGATGAGCTCATCACAAGAAATGATTTCCAGATAGTCAAGGTTTACAAAACATCTCCAACTCGTGTGGAAGAAATAGCTTCCGCATAGCTCCATAGCTGCATTATAAGCTCTATTATTCCACTTCCCCTTACCATCTTCCTGTTGAATTGAACATTGTACGTGTGAGGGAGAAGAAGGTGTGATTTTAAATCTCACATTGGAGACTCTATGCGATTATGGATAACCACATCAGTGGCCTGTCTTCTGGAAACACTAATACTTTAAGCCTTGGTGCTTCAGGTAGAGTCGATAGTTCTGGCCAATCAATAATATTGGTATGCTCAAGCAGTGGAAATGTTGGTTCTTCTCCATGTCTTTCTTCCTTTGTCCCCCATCTTCTCAAACTCTTCAAACCATGTAACATGAGTTTCTTTAATGCTGGAAATGCTGAGCCTGTCTTATTACCACCATGGATAGAAGATGCTACAAGGTTTGGTGGTTCTGGTAAGTTTGTCAGCTTATTGCAACTCCGAATTGATAGTTCCTCTAGAAGGGGAAACACCAATTGCTGCCCATTCCTTCTTTCTACTTCCGACCATTCACTCAAGCTCCCTCAATTTTGGAAATGTTGAGGATGTTAAATTATGTCCATCACTGATGCATAAGCATTGCAACCTGTCCAGCCTTTCCAAATGAAGAACTTGAAGAGCTGGTAACTGCCACAACTGGGGAAGCCTATCACACATTGTGCAGCTGACTAGGCCCAACTTGACTAGGTCTTGCATCACAATCAGGTTTGTCATCCAAGTTGGAAACCTAATGCTTCTATAAGAATCCAACCGTAGAATCTGAAGACCACGGTTCGGAGTAAGAGCATCTAGGACCTTCTCATGAAAAGTGACCTCGCTGCAATCATTCTTCCATGCAAAAGATAGCTGAGTGAGGTCTTTTTTACCCCCATGGTTACCCATTGTTATATCTGCTTCTGTTACATTTTCTAGATGGCATAGCTGTAGTTGACCTCGAAGGTTCATGTGCCTGAGTTCTCCAATGCTACTACAACCAGAGCTAGAGCCTACAACAAAATATGTTAGCGTCTGTAGGGAAGTTAACTGTCCAAGACTTGGAGGCATGCACTTTAGGGACAAACATCCATCAGTATATAGGTGCCGAAGGCTAGTCATGTACTTCATATCCTTTGGAAGTTCAGCAAGACGTTCACAACCAGAAAGGTTCAACGTCTGTAGGTTATACACGATGCATATTTCTTCAGGAAGTGCTTTCATATGACAATTGCCTGAGAGGTCCAGATACCGGAGGTGCTTCAGGGGCTTTGGTCCAAATGGAAGTCCATTCAATCTGCTGTAACATATCTGCAGTGCTCGAAGAGAATTGCATTTTGATAACTGTCGTACTGAACCACTAGCATTAATACTGCCCAACAATGTCTGGATACCTGGACATTTTTTCTTTGGTAAAGCTCTCAAGAAGGCTCCTGGACCATAGGATGACAAGAACAAATGGCGAATACTGTACGGAAAAATCTCCATATGGTTCAACCTCTCGTCCATAGTAAGACATTCTTTTCCCATCACAGACAGTGCAACATCATGCATAAGATCATGGACAGTACATGTAGTCATATAGTTGTTTCTGCTTTCATCCTCATGGGCCGATACCTGGTTTACATCTTGAAAAAATGACCTTGAGGCAAGCTCATTGAATATTTGTTTACCTTTTGTTTCTGGACGGATCGCATCTTCTGATGGAATGAAGTCATTTGCCATCCATAACTGTATCAGCTTTTCAACATTAATCACATAATTTTTTGGGAAGACGGCACAAAAGGCAAAGCATTGCTTCATGTGGGCAGGCAAATCATCGTAGCTGAGCTTGAGCATAGGTAAAATCCCACTCTCCTCGTCACATATGCTGCTTTTCTTTAATACAGATCCCCACTCTTCCACGCTCTTTTGGGTGCTTAACACAGAGCCCAAGGCTTTTGCAGCTAAAGGGGACCCATGGCACCTGTCCACGATCTCCTTGCCAATCTGAACCAACTCATCAGGCTTTTGTTCATCCAATCCAAATGCTCTTTTCTCAAATATTGCAAGCAAATCGTGCTTTTCCATCTTTATCAATTGATGGGCTTGAGCTGTTCCCATGATTTGAGCTACTCTTTCATCACGAGTTGTCATCAATATTGCACTCCCAGAACCACCACACTGTTGAGGAAAATACTTTAGCTTTGCCCACTTATCAGCATCACGATTCCATACATCATCCAAGACAATGAGGAACCTCCTTCCACTGATTTCTTGCTGTAGCTTCTCGAATGCACTTTCACTGTCTTTCTCGGTTGACATGCTGATCTTATTAGCAATGTCTGTAACGTCAAAATCGTCCAAAACACACACCCACCTCCGGAGCTGGAAGTGCTTTTGGATATCAGGATCATTGTAAATGATCTGTGCAAAAGTGGTCTTCCCCAAACCACCCATTCCAACAACTGGAAGTACCAGTAGGTCCTTGTTCGTAGAACGGGCAAGCAATATGTCGACAATCTGCCACTTCTCTGTCTCTCTGCTGACAATATTCTCTGAGTCAATGATGATTGAATCTGTCTGTCGCCACTGCTTGGACGTTGCCTTTGGTGGTCGATATTTGAACCCAAAGGCATTCATCTCCGCAACGAGGACCTCCATGGTATGCACAATCTTGCGCAGCTTCTTTCCCATCCGGTAACGAAACAAAATAGGGTTGTGAACCGGACGGAAACTTACTGCATCAGTGCTAAAATTTCTATGGTGCCCCTTCTTCTTGGCTTCACGGCGGAGCGCTTCATACTTGAACTCATCAAACACATCGTTAGCTTTGTATGCAACAGCCTTGAGTGCTTTGAGCCAAGCACTCACTCCAGGGCGGTGAGTTCCCTGCTCCTCCGCATCAATTATGACGTCTAATATGGCTGGCAGCTTGCGCTCCAGAACTGCAAGCTGCTCCTCTATACCATCCAGCTCCTGGTATTGCCGAAGAAGATAATTGGATACCTTCTGGTTCACCATGGAAATGAGGGGCGCGAGCAACACGCTTGTCGCCATGGACACCAAAATCGCACAAACTAACCAAGAGTGCCAAAATCGCACAAACTAACCAAGAGTGCCAATAAAGGGTGTTCAATAATGAGAGAGACTTGATATTTCTTGGATCTGAAAGCTGCCACAAAAACCAGAAAAACTGACAAATTACCATACACCTGTAATCTCTTTTCTTTTCACTTTCCAGATTCCCTTGGAAAAAAATCCGCTTCCAATCAAAACAGACTAGTCACAGCTGACAGTGAAGGAACTGATATTTTCTTGGAAGTCCACAGTGATATGTGAGGCAGAAAAAAATGTCCTTATCTCAAACATGTTTCTTGACTTGACTTACTGTTGACTCGGTCTATTACTATCCCCTTTCGGAAGTACATGATGTCACCTGACTTGACTTACTATTAGCCATATGTAAGAGATTTTTTAGATTAGTCAAAAAAAATATATTATTAGATTTGTCATAAAGGTTTTTGTAGTAATGCATTTTTATTGTTTTACTAACGTATTCTTATGAAAATATTTGTAAGAGATGCATCCCATAGACTGTGTACATATCCAATAAATCGAGTATTTTGGAATCGGACTGAGGTGTGTTTGCTTCATTGCTGGATTTTGCCACACTTTCCTACTAAGTCGCAGCAAGCCATAAAAAGATGTGGCGAAGAAATTGGTGGCCACAAGACCCATAACTATAGCAAGATTTGGCAAAAGTATGAGAACATGTTTGGTTTATATCTGTACTCTTGCCCTTTTTCTGAATTGCTCACCTCAAACTAGTCAAAATTTATCAGAACTATGAGTTTATGGCAAGTGGGACATGCTGCTAAGTGTGGCATGCTACAATTGTAGCAGTGAAACGAACAACAGTTTTATAGAGCTCCACATTTGTAGCAAAGTTTGGCAAGGGGGTGGCTATGACACACACATGCCCCAAGTGTATGACAGGTGGGACAGACCACAAAAAAGTGTGGCATGCCTTACCTGTACCAGTGAAACAAAATTATCAGAAATAATTGACTCGCTTGTGGCAAAGTTTAGCGATACGTCAATACGAACCAAACAAGTCCAGCGCTAAAGTGTGCTTTAATCTTGGTAAACAGAGAGTTAATTTTTTTTAGTCTATGCTCAGCCATTTTTTTTCTTGACCACAAATCAAAATGCGTGTCATTTTGTACTAAGTAGAACCTGCCAAAGCATACAACACCACAAACATGGAAAAATTAAAACAGGGACAAACCTAATGCGAGAAAGGGGAAAATATTCAAAGAGAGAAAACTAACAGACAGAACAAGCTACGCAGTGCTAAGATGAGACATTTCGGGTGGTCAAGCGTGCAAAAGGTAAGCTTCCTTAGGTCCTTCACGCAAGTGATTGGCCATAAGTTTGCCTCATTAAGGGTTGATTGCCTCTGTCAACGCCTCGCTGCCTGGTGTCGCATCCTGAAGACATAGTTTAATACTATGTTATAGCTATCTCTAGATCTTAATTTTGGTCCTGCTGGCATTAAAATTTAAGTATAACTTTATTTACTGTGTCGGCATTGCTTGCTGTCTCGCATGCAAAGTTGCACTAGATTGATGGAAACAAAAATTCAACAAGCCCTTGAACTTTCCCTGCTTTGACTGTACTATCATTCAGTATTGCGGCATTTCCACGAACACCACGTGCCCACAAAGATGCCCCAGCCAATGAAATCTATTTCAATGTCGTCGAACTATCACGAATCTAGGACGAGAAGCGTCGACAGGTTCTCTTGTAAAAGAATCTAGGATGATAGGGACTTCTTACCAATTTGAAGTTGGATCCGATCTGGACACTGCATCGTCAGGGCCTATATCGGTAGGGCGTCTTGCCATGGCGGAGCGGCCGCATGCCCGAATCACCTTGTCGGCTGTGTAGCAAGTTGCAAGCATGGTGGGGTCGCCATGGGGCTTCCGAGAGATTGCCACTGTATGGAGTTGCCGATTTCAATACGGCAAGTCCCGCTGCAAGCCACAGGCGCTCCCTGCTCTTTTTTCCAAGGGAAGGCACTCCCTGCTCTTTTTTTCTAGGGAAGGCACTCCCTGCTCTTTCCAAGAACTTCCAATGAAGACAAAAAAATACTTCCAACCTGCTAGACTGTGATCCATGCCAAAAGCTGCACATCCTGAAACAACATATAATGACCAGTAGTTGAGATTATCCGCAACGTAGCATGCATCTTTCTAAGGCCTAGTTCATTTGACGGCTATTCGGAGAAGCTATCCTTCAAAGTTTTTGGAAAGCCGGTTCAAAAATCTTGCGAGTCTTTCAAAATAGTGAAGACTATACCAATTTGGAGACCCCATAAAATTTCATAACCAGATTCTTCAAAAAGTTGGGGAGAGCAGCTTGTCGGAGAAGCCGCCAAAAAAACTAGAACTAAAAGCCTTAATGTAGAGTTTTCGGACACTCGCGGGTCCTTTCTACATCGAAACAACATGACATAAGCGTGAAAGAGGTTTAAGAGCAGGGCTGAAATCATCTTTTTTTGGTTTTTTACCGTATATTGTAGGGTAGAGTTCCGAAGATAGGAAAGATCTCCCTCCAAGCCATGCATACAACTTTCAATAAGTTTTACTTTTTGTGAGTAGGATGGATATATGATCAGATAATCTTGTCCAAAAAATTTAGCTGAATCTATGTCAATATGAATGGGCTACAATATTGCCTTGTATATATGTACAATAATCTTTTTTCTCTCACTCCCGCGTCCCTTCCATGGGCGACAGGGAGGGAGCCCTAGCCGCGTTTCCCTGGTCCCCACCTTATTCGCCTCCCTCACCTCGCCGTCGTTGGACGGCATCATCGGCCGAAGGCCGGCCGCTGGTGGTGGCGGGGCCTTCTCTCCCCCTTCGCGTGGTGGTCACATCGCCAATCAATATGGCCTGCTTGGGCTCAGTGCTGGTGAGGGACCCAGCGGCGATGACGACCAAGGCATGTCGATGGATGCTTTTTTCTGCGTCCATGGCGGCGGTGACGACCAAGGCATGGCGGTCGTGGCGGATTGTAGCCTCTTTGGATGGGTCGGAGACCTCCTCCGAGTTGGCGTCGGGTCTGTGAGCAACATTACCTCTCTGAGCTAGCGGTGGCGTGGACGGTACTGACGTGCTCTGTGACGACGACGGTGGTGTTGGCCAGGGACAACATGGATTTGGGCCAAATCTAGGCCCAATCTAGGTGGGGCGGGCCCTGCTGTCCCAGTGGTTTCAGGGGTTCTTGGGAACCGTCCCCCCTCGTTATTGCGTGGTTGGGGTGCTGGACTCGGGCAAACATGCCAGGATCCAGGGACCTTCCAGTAGTCCCTTTTCGGGCACTGTGAGAGCGACCAGCGAGCGGATGCCTGGTAGTTATACCTTGCTGCCGGTTGGCTTGGTCCTCATCCGTCGACTCAGGTGGTCTTGTTGTGATCATGCCGGTCACCCATCAGGTGTGAGATATTGGAATTCAGGGCGGTGGCCTCGAAGGTGAACTACGTGTGCGACTCTACGCCAAGCGACGTGGCGGTGGTCTCTCCCTTCGTCTATGAGGATGGTGAAGATTGGGGCAGCGAAGGATCCTGGTGTTGGCAGTAGGTAGCTCCCAGATCACGATGTGGAGGCCTAAGGCGCTGTTTGGTTTAGGGGATATCCCAAAGTGGTTAGGGGCAGCCACTAGAAAATTGGTTGCCACACGTTTGGTTTAGGGGGTGAGAGGGGTAGAGGTATCCGTATTTGCAGGAATATTCGGCGAAACGCTGGTTGACCTCATCCCGTGAAATCTGCCGGATGTGCTCAGCCACGTTTGGGTCCCGCGCTAGCCTCACCCCGAAAAGAGTTTTTCGCGCCGTTTCGCTCTCTCACTGTCCGCGATAGAGAAAGAATATGCCCAACCCTATCCATTCCCCACTCTCCCTCTGGTGAAACACGCACGGTGGCTGCAAGAAATCGAGGGGCGGCAGCGGGATTTCTGTGGACGGCGACGACTGGATTTCTCTGGACGGCGGCGTTGTCTATGAGTGAGGAGTGGCGGCGGAGGTCGGGGATGACCGGATGGGCGATGGGGCCTGGCGGAGGTCGAGGAGGGCGATGGGGCCTGGCGGAGGTCGGGAGGGGAGGGGCAACAAGGTTGTGCCTGCTCGGTAGGGGAGGAACGACGAGGATGCGTCTGCACGGGAGGGGAGGGCCGACGAGGCTGCGTCTCCCTGGGAGGAGAGGAGCTACGGGGCAGCGCTGCCTGGGAGGAGAGGAACGACGGTCAACGTGTGCCTGGGAGAGAGGAGCAACGGGGATAGATGATTCCACACCATTTGGGTCACTCAAAGGAAGATTCAAAATTCTTGATGATGCCACACCATTTTTTCGCTATCCAACTCAAGTAGACATTGTAGTGGCTTGTTGCATTATTCACAATTGGGTCATAAATGATGGGATAGATGAATTTATAATACATGAGGCTGAATGGACACCAAACATTACTCATGCCGCAACATCATATGGCCAAGCACAAGAACTTGCATACATGAGTAATTTTAGGCAAGAACTTGCAGATCATATGTGGCAAGACCGAGAAAACTATATGCAGGAAGAAGATGTATAACTTGTGTAATTTAGTATGTTGTTGAACTATTTTGTTTGCTAAAATGACATATGTAATGACATTTTATTTGCTGAAATGACATGCAATGACATTTTATTTGCTGATTGTTTTTCTTTATATCCTATAATTGTTGAAATGCTCTCTCTATGTTCAATTACTTGCTGAAATTAACAATCTTTATGTGTTCTTTCATTTGTAACATTGTCGGAAATGGAAACTAAGCAAGTTGTATGGACACCTACCATGTCCTCATACATGCTTGCTAACCTATATGACATTGTGGCAAAGGGCACTAGAACATCTTCTGGTTTCAAGAAGTGTCACTATGTTGCTTGTGCGAAAGATTTGAATGATTATTTTCATCTTAGCTTGACTGATATACATATCAGCAATCATAATAGGACATGGAGGAGGAAATACCAGAAGATAGTGAAACTAAAGCAATTAAGTGGTGCCGGATGGGATGAAGATAAGTTTATGATTGTTCTTGATCATGAGAATTACACTAGCCATATTCTGGTATGCCTTGTATGCCTATATATTTGCTGCCGTTTCTCCTTACATGCATGTATGTTGTTGAAATAAGCTATTTTCTGTCTTAATACTTGCTGGAATTAATCCTTCTATATATATATATTACTGAAACTTGTTTGTTTATGTATACTAGCTAAATGCCCTGCGTTGCTCCGGTCTCTTCAAATTTTGAAAAGGTCAAAAATTTCACTTGAGGTATCCAGCTACAGCAATGAACATCTCTATATGACTTCTGGATGTCAAGTTTTTCCCGTGCTTCCCCGATGTAGTGCCCCTGCTATTATGACAACACTACAACGAACACCTGGAGATATTCTTCCTGCCCTCATTGCGAACCTCGCTCACCGCCATGATTTCGACCTCCCTCGCCGACTCTCTAAAAGATGAAGACGTACCGATCCACAAGTGTGGGATTAACAATCTAGAGACTTCTATCGAGAACACTCAAGTAGTATTACCAATATAGTAGCAAACTCAAAGATTGAGCCAAATTTCACATTTGTTCCTAAGACAATATAATATGAAGTATAAGATCTATTGTTCATATGTAAAGCGGCCGTGAAGGAGGAAGGTGTGAACATGCCCTTTGCCATTTGTCCGATGTCGTCTTTGGCCCCGAGTACAACAACATCGAGGTGCTCAACTGAGTTCTTCACCCCGTCATGATTGTGCTTTGATCCGTTCTGAATGTATGTCTTCTTCATGGGCACTCAAATTGTGTGCGTATTGCATTTTTTTCTCCAGTTTTATATTCCAACGTTTTTTGCATGTGGTTAAAATTGTTACATCTGAAGCATTCATCTATTTTCAAGATGGAGGCAACCAGACCAACACCAGTGACTCCAGCGGAATGTCTTTTTTCCATTTTATAAAGAATCAAATCAGCAAGTATGTCACAACATCTCAGGAAAGCAGTTAACATAAATAATCCCCAAAATGATGTACCGAATGTGAACTTTTCACTTACCCAATATGCATCTCAGTATTGGCGGTCGCTAAAAATCCTCGAGCCCAGGACAAGAGCACCGCCATGAGGGTTCTGTAACTGGGGTCGTGGCCAGACGACTTGTGCTATCCCATCTCTCTTGAGGTCAAGACGAACCCCTCCCCTTCGGTCACACGTTCGAGCGCAACATCATCTAGCGTTGGCTCGACGTCGGCTTCCTCATCTTCCCCGTCACCAACTTGTTGCTTCCCACGTTGCCGCCGCTAATCCCCAACCACTCAAAGCTTTGCTAGTTTGCCTGATAGCTTAAGTTTCGGACAGGGGAGTGCCAAGAAGTGGTGTCATCTTCGTCTTCCTCCGTATTGGGTATGCTCAGGCTAGCCAAGCATTCTTTTCCCGCACTACATGTCAACAAAATGTAAGTAAAAATCCATGTATAACAAATAGTCACATGGTACTCCAGAAGCATCGATGTTCCAATTTTTTAAGTACAATCCAGTAAAATGTATAAATATGAATATAAATCAAAACCTACCTAATTTCCTCTTCAAAAGCCAATGAATAGTGCTAGCAGGATAGTTGTCCGTTGCCACGGAGCCACAAGTCCAACTGAATGTCCACATTTTTTTGCATGATAAGTGTTTCTACCTGTCGATGGTAAAGACCTCGTTAGAATACTCTATATAGTTTTTACCTTTGTAATTGGGATTTGCCAAATCACGGTACATCAGCAACCACAAAAATATCAAAACAAAACACCACCGTATACATGCTTTGCGATCAAAACCGATAGTATATGATGCAACACCTCATTATTTTATGACAAGAACAAAAAACTGATATTTCTATATTACTAAAAGACCGCTCAATAATATCTCTTGGGGCAATACTTTACCAAGCAATTTGCTGAAAGTTAAGGCTTCTTTTCAATGATGAAGGAAATTTATAAAATTTTACCTAGCCATAGATGAAGAAAAGAAGTAATCTCACTAAGATACAAATTTTCATGGCACTTCTACAAGCTCCTGAGCTATCATGAAAATATCGTCACATTGAATGGGTTATATACATGTGCAAACATACCTTGATATGTGCTATCGTGACTGAACATCCATA
This sequence comes from Avena longiglumis, assembly GCA_030063025.1. Taxonomy (NCBI): domain Eukaryota; kingdom Viridiplantae; phylum Streptophyta; class Magnoliopsida; order Poales; family Poaceae; genus Avena; species Avena longiglumis. The sequence goes on from CP125978.1 coordinate 77,586,785, forward strand.
GAGTTAACTGAATTTGTACATACTGCATCCAGAAGACTACGCTCCTAAAAGAAAATGAGTATGTGAGAAAATAATTCCGTTGTTACCTTTTTGTTGGCACAACCAAACACTTCTTTTGCCTCTCAATTTTATATCCGAGTACAAATTTTACAAGGAAAAATTATTGTAACAGAGTCATGCATGGCTTAATTAACATTAAGATTATATGAAGAGTATATAGATATAGAAGAATTATATCCCAGCACATTGACCTATCATTTAATGATTAAGTTTCTTCACAACTAACCCAACCATGGTACATCATGCGACTATGCTATTCTAATTTCTAAGGAATGCTACTTCTAAATGCCAGCTTATCAGAGAAGGTAAGAGAAAATCTTATACATTATATTCTCTTAGTTCCATGTCATTACGAGGATACATAACCCATCAGAGATGTATGTACACTTTGGTAGACACCACTTTAAGGTATTCCTACCGACTACTGAATATCCGAGAAGATGTAACACTAACACAACTGATCACCGTCGAACCCGTCCAGCCATTAAAATGTTGCGGTTGTAGTTTCAACATCAATCAAGTGTAGAACAAATGTTGACTATCACAATACAAGGAATTGTGTTCCTTTTGATTGGAAAGAACCTCTGCATACCAACAATATTGGGTAAAATTACTCTACACTCTGGTGGATATAACTCTACAATGCGTTTTGTTTCTTTTGACTGGAACCAAACTCTACATACCAATGTGATTGAGTAAAATTAGTCTATATTTCGTACTTTGGTGTGTGCAATAAATATCAGTCAGATTATAACTGACATGTAAAATAAATGTTAGGAAGAAGCCTACAATAGGAACCGTTTGATTTCCTTATGAATCCTTCACCAATTTCAGAAGGAAAACATCATAACGGATTTGGCATGTACGCACGATTCATCTCACGCTAGCTAAACTCAATCCATTTGGATCGAATTGAAAAGAGCGCTAGCTAAACCCAGCTATAGAAAATACAACACATGTGATTGTCCCTAAAATAGTCAGCGCTAACCACTGAAGCCGCGCTGCTAATGCATATATGTGCTCCTAGAATAAGCCGCAGAAGTGCAGTCAGGTACATTCTATATTAGAAATTACCTCGTTCAGAGATTGTTTGGCAGGAGCAAGCCAGAGGGGAACACCTACACACCATTTTCTCAGAAGTTGGAGTTTCCTTGCCGAGCACCTAGGTCAGCAGCTTCCTCCTGGATTCCACCCTCCCAATAGGTACAAATATCGTCCTCCCGTCACCCAGTGGCGTGACAAGCTTGCGAGAAGCAAGGGCGGGGATCAATTGGAGAATAGAAGGGGGATCTCGGTGCCGGCCCGACGGAGCAGAGATAGGAGGGAGGCGGCTTTGGTAGCTGGAGATCAAGGGGGTGGTGTTCCCTTCAAATCTCGCCCCGGCGTCAGCGCTCACCGGCGTCCATCACCTCTGCCTCCCCCATCTCTCCATTTATCGCACGGTAGCCCAGTCGGCTATGACCCCGCTACAACTGCTACTCCGAACGGCTACTCCAGCTGCTCGAGATGCAAGGGATGGTATGTCAGCGCTGGTGGATTTCGAGGCAGATGGGAGGAAGTTAGGGCGATGGCTTTTTCCTCTCCCAGCAATGTTTTTTCTTGTATGTTCTGGATTGACCCTTTCCACTTATCGGTGGCAGAGAGGTATATTTAACAGAGCCAAGTTCTGGGGAGGCTCACTGTACCATTGGATGGAGATCTGACGGTCTAGATAGTCCTAATGTTTCATGTTTGAGGACGACCTACGATCACCAACTTCCTTTTAATAGTAAAGATATGTTGCTGGAATGTTTTTATAGTGCACAATAGTTGCTGAAATAACATAGTTTTCTGTCTTACTACTTGCTGGAATTAATCTTTCTATACCTATATACTGCTGTAATTTCTTTGTAGGATCACAAAGAGGATGAACCTTTTCTTAACAAGCCTATTGAGCATTTTGAAGAGATGGCTATAATTCATGGAGGAAGCATGGCCACAGGGCAATTTACTAGAGGTTCAAATGAGCCTCTAGCATCAAATAATGTGGTTCATCTTGATGAAGAGGTTTCTGCCATGCCTGATGTAAGTTGGCCAATCACATAATGTTGGTGAGTCCTCGGCTCCCAAACCGAAGAAGGCAAAAACTAACCCTTCTACAGAAGAAGGGTTGCAAGCAACTCTATTGGCTTGTAGTGAAAGGCTCGCTGTTGCTATAGAGAAGAGTGCTAGCACCGACAACAACTCACTAATTCAGCTTTGGGAGAACATGAAAACACTCCCGGGTTTTGGTTTGGATTTCCTTGCTCATTACTATGCCTACTTGGTTGAGGATCCTCGTACCTCAACAGCATTTCAAGTGCTGGAGAATGAACAAAAGATGATTTGGGTTGCTAGGTATGTGAAAAATACCTTCCCAGATTATGTTCCAAATGTTGATTCAAGTGATGGAGGATCCAGGAGTTGAAGGATGCTTACCTATGGTATCTAAGTTATGCTTTTGATGACAACCAAATATTGGACTACGAGTTGTATGCACTTGTGTCTTTTGATACAACCATATATTGATTGTTGTATGAACTTGTTCAAATATGTCATGTAATAGTTGCATCTATGCTAAGTATTGTTCTGTATGTTGTTGAATGATGATATTCGACTTTAAAATTGCTAGAAATATATCTTATTTCGGAATTATTGTTGTTTATGTTATTGAAATAATGTTAGAGGTTAACATATCATTTATTTGATGACTTTAAAATTGCACACATCCTTCGTTTTTTTTAGAATAAGGCCTATAAATTTAGTCAAAAGTCAAATTTTACAAAGTTTGACCAAATTTTTAGAAAAAACTATAAACCTCTATAAGGTCAAATCAATCATATTAGATAGATTATGAAATATATTTTCGTACTGTAGCTATCTATTATCACAGTTATTGATAGTTTTTTTATAAACTTGGCAAAGTTTGCACTGTTTAACTTTTGACTAAATTTATAAGCCTTATTCTAAAAAACGAAGGTAGTAATATTTTTTTAAGTGGAAGGCGATGTTTCCGTCAATAATACATGGTGACTTTGTCAATCTCAAACCCGATCCGCCGGCTCAGTCTATTGAAAGTTTTCATAGGGATAGGGTTAGACTGTCTGCCTTTATAGGAATGATTGCATGTACGTGGAGCGCCTATGATTGTACCGTTCTTCTCTAAGGCATGTATACCCGTTCTATTTTTCTTTTTTTCTTTCTCTAGCTCACGATACAACTTTCATGCAATACTGTGTGTATATATATACAGGCCAACCGATCCGACGTTCTGAACCTACTCAGAGCATCTCTAGCAGATACCGTAAAATACGGAATCGAAAAACGCATTTTTAGGCCACGTTTCGTGTTTTTTAGGTCGCGAACGGCGGGATGGAATAGAAACCAGAAACCCTAACCGGAAAAGGAAATGTTCGATTTAGATTCCGCCCGTGGCTTCGTCGTCCTCGTGTACAAATAGGAGGCGCCACCACGCGTTCATCCCCATCCATCCCCTCACTCTCCAATCTCCATTGTGCCGCCATGGAGGTGCCAGCGCTGAACTTCTATGAGGCGGTGATGTTTGCGTACTTTGACATTGTCGCGCCGCCGGCCGCGACGGTTCCCCACGGATGGCGCATCAGCTATGTGGGGGTGCCGGTGGCTCCGCTCCCGGGCCGAGCCGAGATGGAGAGAAATATCGCGGTGTGTCGCCGCCAGATGCCCGCGTGGAAGAGGGCACTGACCCGGTAAGTGGTGGGCAGCCTGTACTGGCCGGAGCTGTTCAAGAAGGAGCGGAAGGCCAAGATTGGCAACCGCATCGTTTACGGGCGCGTGGTGCACCGGGATCTCCGAAATCGAGAAGGGCGGGAGAGGTTCTGGTCCGTCTCTGGACGGACCAAGTACACCGTCATTGCCGCTCGCCGCGAAGAGGTGCTCCATCTCGTGAACAATGCGGAAATCATGGAGGTTCTGTCCGACGACGAGGAGGAAGTCGGTGGCTCGAAGGAGGAGGAGGACGGCACGGAGGACAGCAGCAACAGAAGTGAAATTGTTGACTAATGGTTGAATCAATTAATGTAGGATGTGAAATCGTAGCTTTGTTTAGGAAGAATTCATGGTTGAATCAATGAAATGCAACTATCTTTCCATCTCGATTTAGATCTCTGTCCCAGATCAATTTTTGTCATAGCAAGGGTTGGGAACGTGACAGTCCAGTGGCGGAGGCCTTGTTGCTAGACGATATTTTTCTGCCGGGGCCTGGGTCGATGGCGGCACCGGCAACGGGCAGACGCGGAAGGGAGGGGAACGCGCTAAAACTTCTCTCCTGCCAAGCATCCTGTTGTTCCCAGGTCGGCTACGGGTTGGGCTCGAAACCTGGGGATTTAGGGTTTCGTGGGAATGTTTTCTCAGGGGCCCTAATTTTTTTTCGGTTAGGACGGTTTTATGGCGTGTGTTCTAGCCACTTTTAGCATGCGAAACCGAATAGTGAAGGTTATTTTTCTAATTCCACCCCTTATACGGTGTCTGCTAGAGATGCTCTCATACTCCAAACTAGACATCTAAACTAGCTCAAACTACTACTAGGCTGCTAGCACACCTAGCATTACACGGGCATGAGTAGAAAACAGGCTATCCGTTCGCGCCCCCTAACAGCATTAGTCCCGGTTGCGCCACAAACCGCGACTAATGCTGGCACCCGTCCCGGTTCGAGTGGGCATGGTGGTCGGAGGCATGCGTCCCGGTTGGTAGGGGTGCATGCGTCCCGGTTTGTAACACAAATCGGGACTAAAGTTTGGGCGCCAGCCACGTGGTCTGGCACACACCTTTAGTCCCGGTTTGTGTTACAAACCGGGACGTATGATCCCGCCCTCTATAAATACAACGCCCCAGCCCTGTGCCTCCCCTCTGTTTTTTCTTGGTGGAAGGTGTGAGAGGTGTGCTAGTTTATTTTTTTCCTATGCATGCATTCAAGGTGTTTGATGAAATGTTTGAGTGAATGATCCCGTTCAATTTCTCATAGAACAAAAATATAGAAGGTGTCCAAGACGCACTTGAACTTTCTCCTCTTTATTTCCCTCGATCGAGTTTAGCAATCTTATCTTTTCTCTGTCATTGATACAATGCATGTGTCAATGTGAATTGGTCATTTCACTATTTATGATGTCCCGTTTTTGATAAACTTAATTATATGATGCAGATGAACAGTCGGGAATGGATGTACGGTGACTGGCGTGTACCCGGGTACATTAAAGGCGTGGATAAATTTATCGATGTGGCTACGGCAAACAAAGAGAATGGTTTTATACGTTGTCCATGTGTTCAATGTCGGAACAACAAGGAGTACTCTTCCTCGAAAATCATTCGCAGCCACCTGGTTATGAAAGGTTTCATGCCCAACTATAATTGCTGGACCAAGAACGGGAAAGAGGGGTTATGATGGAAGACAGTGAAGAAGAAGATGATAACAACTATCATCATATGTTTCCTGAATACAGTGATACTGCAATGGAAGACAATGAAGAGGAAGGAGGTGAAGAACGGGCATCAGATGAGCGTGCTGATGAAATTGGTAGGGTCATTTCTGATGCAAAGTGAGACTATGAAACAGAAAAGGAGAAGTTGAAGTTAGAGGGCATGTTAGAAGATCACAAGAAATTGTTGTACCCAAATTGCGAAGATGGCAGCACAAAGCTTGGTACCACACTAGAATTGCTGCGATGGAAGGCAGAGTGTGGTCTAACTGACTCCTCATTTGAAAAAATGCTGAAAATAATGAAGCCAAAGTTTCCAAAACATAATGAACTTCCCGAGAGTACGTACGAAGCAAAGAAGACTCTCTGTCCTCTAGGATTAGATGTGCAGAAGATACATGCATGCATTAATGACTGCATCCTCTACCGCGGTAAGGAGTATAAGAATTTATATAAATGCCTGGTATACAATGCATTGCAGTATAAGATCAGACGAGATGACCCTGGTGATGTTGAGGGAGAGCCCCTCCGGAAGAGGGTTCCTGCTAAGGTTATGTGGTATGCTCCTATAATACCAAGGTTGAAACACATGTTCAGAAACAAAGATCATGCCAGGTTGTTGCGATGGCACAAAGAAGACCGTAAGAAAGACGGAAAGTTGAGACACCCTGCTGATGGGTCACAGTGGAGAAAAATCGAGAGAGACTTCCCAGACTTTGCAGGTGACGCAAGGAACTTATGGTTTGGTCTAAGTACGGATGGCATGAATCCTTTTGGGGAGAAGAGCTGCAGTCACAGCACCTGGCCCGTGACTCTATGTATCTACAACCTTCCTCCTTGGTTGTGCATGAAGCGTAAGTTCATTATGATGCCAGTGCTCATCCAAGGCCCGAAGCAACTGGGCAACGACATTGATATATACCTTAGGCCATTAGTTTAAGAACTCTTACAGCTGTGGGGCAAACCATGTGTACATGCATGGGATGAGAATAAACATGAGCCATTTGACCTACGAGGGTTGCTTTTCGTAACCATCAATGATTGGCCTGCTCTTAGTAATCTTTCAGGACAGACAAACAAGGGATATAAGGCATGCACACACTATTTAGATAAGACCGAAGGTACATATTTGCATAAATGCAAGAAGGTTATGTACCTGGCGAATCGACGATTTCTTCCGACCAATCATCCCGTAAGAAAGAAAGGCAAGCATTTCAAAGGTGAGGCAGATCACCGGAAGAAGCCTGAACTCCCTGCTGGTGATGATGTATTTGGTATGGTCAAGGACATAGAAGTAATCTTTGGAAAGGGTCCCGGTGGTCAATCAGTTCCGAACGACGTCGCTACAGGACACGCACCCATGTGGAAGAAGAAATATATATTTTGGGAGCTGCCATATTGGAAATTCCTACGTGTCCGCTCTTCAATCGACGTGATGCACGTGACGAAGAATCTTTGCGTGAACCTGCTAGGATTCCTAGGCGTGTATGGGAAGACAAAAGATACACCAGAAGCACGGGAGGACCAACAAATTATGAAAGACCCAAATAACATGCATACACAGAACAAGACAGATAAAGGGCATCACTTAAGTCGTGCCAGCTATGCTCTTACTAAAGCAGAGAAGGAAATCGTTTTTGATGTCCTTTATAGTATCAAGGTGTCGTCTGGCTTATCATCTAATATAAAGGAGATAATAAATATGGCAGAGAAAAAGTTCCAAAACTGAAGTCTCATGACTGTCACGTGATTATGACGCAGTTGCTTCCCATTGCATTGAGGGGGCTTCTACCGGAAAATGTTCGAGTACCCATTGTGAAGCTGTGTGCATTCCTCAATGCAATATATCAGAAGGTAATCAATCAAGATATTCTTCCAAGGTTATAGAAGGATGTGGTACAATGTAATTGTTAGTTTTGAGTTGGTGATCCCACCATCCTTCTTCAATATTATGACGCATCTCCTGGTTCACCTAGTGGAAGAGATTGCCATTCTCGGTCCTATATTTCTGCACAATATGTTCCCCTTTGAGAGGTTCACGGGAGTCTTAAAGAAATATGTTCATAACCGTGCTAGACCAGAAGGAAGCATCTCCAAGGGATATGGAACAGAGGAGGTCATTGAGTTTTGTGTTGACTTTATTCCTGACCTTAAGCTGATTTGTGTTTATGACTCGCGGCATGAGGGAAGACTAAGTGGAAAAGGCACGCTGGGAAAGAAAGCAATGATATGTAGGGACAGAGATTCTTTCACTAAAGCACACTACACAGTTCTACATAATTCCACCTTGGCAGCTCCGTATATCGAGGAACACAAGAATATTGTACGCTCCAAAACCCCAGGGAAGCCTGACTCATGGATTACAGATGAACACATGAAGTCTTTCGATGGTTGGATGCGTACGCATCTCTTGAATGACACCACTATTGGATATCAGCTATACTTTTTAGACGCGTCACCATCTTATACTATATTGACTTTCCTAGGGTACGAAATAAATGGGAATACATTCTACATGATCGCCCAAGATAAAAAGAGCACCAACCAAAACAGTGGTGTCCGCTTTGATGCAACGAACGAGAATGGGCAAAAGGACACATACTATGGTTACATAGGGGAGATATGGGAACTAGACTATGGAGTCTCTTTTAGGGTCCCTTTGTTTCGCTGCAAATGGGTCAACCTGAATGGGTAAGGGGTAAAGATAGACCAGTTGTACGAAATGATAACAGTGGATATCAACAATCTTGGTTATAGAGATGAACCATTCGTCCTATCCAATGATGTGTCTAAGGTTTTATATGTGAAGGACATGTCCTCCAGACCAAAAAAAAGAAAAAAATATGCGAACGAATACATCATATGATGAGCCAAAGTGTCACATAGTTATTTCAGGGAAAAGAAACATCGTGGGAATCGAGGACAAGACAGACATGTCAGAAGATTATAATAAGTTTGATGAAATTCCGCCCTTCAAAGTGAAAACTGACCCAATCATTCCATTAAGTAAAGAAGATGCTCCATGGTTACGTCTGAAGCGATCATAAGGAAGGACATAAGCCAAGAAGTCCATGTTCATATTGTGTACCTCTAGTTCATGTCTGGCCGGTCGGCTGCATACTGTGAACCTAAATGCCATGAGACATGATAGCTCATTTTGCGAAGGATATTTTATGATGTTTGCAATTTTCCAAGTTTAATAAATGTATTAGTGTTAGTCCCGGTTTGTGGCTTGACCGGGACTATATATAGGGGGCCTTTAGTCCCGGTTTTGTAGTCTCGGTTTTTAATATTAATAAATGTCTTGAGTGTTAGTCCTGTTTTGTGGCTGGATCGGGACTAAAGGTGGCCTTTAGTCCCTATTCGTAGACCGACTTTTCCGAACTATGAAGAAGTTGTCCCGATTCATACTTACCATTAAGATTTGATCTCCAAACGTGCGTGGTCACATATTAGGGAGTGCCTCTATGACCAGTTTGTTGGATATGCCGGAGGACTGGGCTCCGACGGCATCTCCCTCAAACTGGCCGTAGTGGTGTCCCTGCTCTCGCACACCATCTTGCAGCTTGTAACTTCTCTAACTAGATCAATACACCTGGGAGCTAACTAATTTCACATATTAGGGAGTGCCTCTCGACCGCTTGGAGATCTTGGGAGGCGGGATCCGACGGCATGTCCTGGCCCAGTCGTAGTGGTGTCCCTGCTCTCGAAAACCATATTAGAGATTCCTCATTCTGGTTGGAGGACTGGACTCATAAGAATGCCTATTTATAGTACAAGCAGCTCGACATAGTGTCGACACTCACGACATAATTTCGACACTCACCCCTATTATTAGTGCTGACTCGTGTTTTGTCCCGGTTGGAGACACCAACCGGGACTAAAGGTTCATCTTTAGTCCCGGTTGGTGACACCATCCGGGACAAGGTACAAGCCGCACGACATAATGTCGAAACTCACCCGTATCATTAGTGATGCCTGGCCCAGCCTGCTGAAATCCCTCCAACCGGGACTAAAGATGAACCTATCATGTTCGAGGTTTCATGGTTTTTGGTCCAAATGATCAAGCCATTTTCCATTTTCCGAGCGCAAAAAACGGGTCGTTTTGTGAAGTAACCACCAAAATGCTGTTTCAGAATGCTACCGTCCCATTTTTATAAAATACTAGACCACCTTACATGGACTATCTCCCAACCGGGACATCTCAAACCTTTTCGTCCATCTCGGGTAAAAAGGACAAATGTCTGCCGAATCTGTAGGAAGTGGGTCTGGTTTGTACTACAGGTACATGATCTAACGCCCATGATTTTTTGAAATAATCATTTTTTGACTCGCAATATGTGGTTTCTTCAGAGATCCAATGCAAGTTCTAACGATGCTCGTCCCCTATCTTCATGGACGCCGGTTCGACCATAGTTAGAAATTCAAAAAATTCAAAACGAGCATAAGAAATTCAAAAGAAGTCCGAACAATGTAAATCCTTCGCGTGGTGTCATATTATGTGACATAGTTGCAAGGAAAAATACCAGACTTGGTATATTGATCATGTCTCTAAAAAACCTTCACAAAATGACCAATCATGTTCGAGGTTTTATGGCTTTCGGTCCAAATGACCGATGTTATGTGCTGAATCACGGAATAGTTTGTGATGCTGTGCCCATATTATGCATGTATGTGGAAATTGGTATGGAGAACAATGTTGCAGGAGGAAGTTTTCTTTTTCGTCACACGGAAAAACCATTTTCCATTTTCCAAGCGCAAAAAACGCGTCGTTTTGTGAAATAACCACCAAAATGCTGTTTTAGAATGCTACCATCCCAATTTTATAAAATACTAGACCACCTTACATGGACTTTCTCCCAACCAGGACATCTCAAACCTTTTCGTCCATCCTGGGTAAAAAGGAAAAATGTCTGCCAAATCGGTAGGAAGTGGGTCCGGTTTGTACTACAGGTACATAATCTAACACCCATGATTTTTTGAAAAAAAATCTTTTTTAGACTCGCAATATGTGGTTTCTTCACAGATAAAATGCAAGTTCTAACGATGCTCGTCCCCTATCTTCATGCACGCCGGTTCGACCATAGTTAGAAATTCAAAAAAATTCAAAACGGGCATAAGAAATTCAAAAAAAAGTCCGAACAATGTAAATCCTTCGTGTCGTGTTATATTATGTGACATAGTTGCAAGGAAAAATACCAGACTTGGTATATTGATCATGTCTCGAAAAAACCTTCACAAAATGACCTATGATGTTCGAGGTTTCATGGCTTTCGGTCCAAATGACCGATGTTATGTGCTGAATCACGGCATAGTTTGTGATGCTGTGCCCATATTATGCATGCATGTGGACATTGGTATGGAGAACAATGTTGCAGGAGGAAGTTTTCCTTTTCATCGCACGGAAAAGCCATTTTCCATTTTTTGAGCGCAAAAAACAGGTCGTTTTGTGAAGTAACCACCAAAATGCTGTTTCAGAATGCTACCGTCCCATTTTTCTAAAATACTAGACCACCTTACATGGAATATATCCCAACCGGGACATCTCCAACCCTAAACCCTAAACCCAAGTTTCTTCCCGCCATTTCTTCCCGCAGTTTTTTCCCGCCATTTCTCTTCCCGCCATTTCTGTTCCCGCCATTTCTTCCCGCAGTTTTCTTCCTGCCATTTCTCACTACATATATGTAGGATTGGCCTCCATTGTCATTGCACATCTCTAGACTCATATCTGCAACCTCATCACTCTTTCCCATGGCTTCCACCATACGACTAACCCCCAGGGAGGTGGAGGCGCTTTGCGCCTCGAACTACCCCTGCCTGCCGGGCTACTACGTCCTTGTCGGCTGGATGATGAGCGCCAGAGGCATGCCGGTTCCTCCTGTCCATCTAGGTGTGGCATGCCGGATGGCCATCACGAACCACTACTACTTCGAGCTCACGCCGGAGCAGCGGAGGAATCCCAACTGGCATCCCGACTATTTCCCGACTTGGGAAGCCTTCTTCAGGGATCAGCATGAGAGTGTAGGGGTTCGTAGCATGGAAAACAAAAATTTTCTATCGCATACAAACAAACAAGCCAAGATCTATCTACTAGATTGTAGCAACGAGTCGATGGAATAACTTACCCTCGAAGATTCCAAAGTGTTTAACGAGAGCGGATTCTCGTGGGTGATGTAGTCGTACTCTTTCCGATCTCAAGATCGTGGACGATCCTTCCGCACAAGGCTGCGTTCAAGCGCTTCAATCGGTCACACGTTCGTACTCGACGAAGACCTTCCTCTCCTTGTTCCAAAGAAAATGGAGGTTGTAGCACTCTCCTCGCGATTCGTGACAACGGCGTGGTACCTAAGTAGAGGGAGATCCGCAGGCTTCTTAAGCCGGAGAGAGTATGGTGGATTATGAGAGAGGGCTATTAGTGGTCTAGAGATTAGGCACACTAATTAGAAGGCTCTAAACCGCAGCTAAAGCAATTAGAAGCTCTAAACCAAACGGCTCTAAACCCGAGATTAGAGGTAGAAACTTGTGTCTCAAGGAGGAGCCCCCCCTCCTTATATAGGTGGAGGGTCTTGGCGCCAGGAGGGAGGAGTCCCTCCCAACTCGGCCTAGGGCTGGGCGCCGGAGGAGTCCAACTCCTCCTCCAAGTTGGTTCCAACTCCTCTTGCTTGTTCACACTTTCTGTTTAGCCGTTTGACTTTCAAACCGGCAATTTGACTTTCATGTTTTGGAACAGCAAGAACACTTAGTACATGATGCAATCATTCAATGACACACTCATGTACCCTCCCCAGTGTCGGACAACTGAACCTTCTAGAACATTCGATGAAAACACGGAATCATTCCCGAACTCAAACGGGACTTTCCTTATATGAATCTTATTCTCGGACCATTTCGATCACCTCGTGATATCCGGATCCCATCCGAGACTCGAACAACATTGGTCTCTTTCTCATAATACCATAACTACTCAAAACAACGTCGAATCCTTAAGTGTGTCTCCCTACGGTTCGTGAATTATGCGGACATGATCGAGACACTTCTCTGAACAATCACCAATAGAGGAATCTAGAAATTCATATGGCACCCACATGTTTCTACGATTACTGCGATCGAATGAACCACTTACATACGATACCAATTTCCCTTTGTCTCACGATAGTTTACTTATCCGAGGTTATGATCGTCGGTATCTCTGCATACCTAGTTCAACCTCGTTACCGATAAGTACTCTTTTCTCGTTCCCGTGATATGTGATCCCTTGTGACCAAGTCACATGCTTGCAAGCCAATTGGATGACATTCCACCGAGAGGGCCAGTATATCTATCCGTCATGTGGATGGACAAATCCCACTCTTGATCCATGTGTTTCAACCAATACTTTCCGAACACTTAATGCCACCTTTATAGCCACCCAGTTACGGTGTGGTGTTTGATGTCATCAAAGCATCCATCCAGTAAAGGTGATATGCATGATCTCATGGTCGAAGGAATTAGGTTACTATGTATCATAAAGCATATAGCAATTGAACTATTGAAATGACTTGATCTTTATGCTACGCTTATCAATAGGAGTATGTCCACCATATCATTCTCCTAACGATATGATCTTGTTGTTGATAACATCTCAATGTTCATGATATGGAAACCACAATCATTTAATCAACCAACAAGCTAGTGAAGTATAGAGGCTATACTAGGGACTTCAATTTAAGTTTACAATTCACACAAGTATTTAATGTTTCCTTGTTAATACTATTATAGCATGAATATAAACATTTATCATAAACACAAAGATATAATAATAACTATATTTATTATTGCCTCTAGGGCATATCTCCAACAGTCTCCCACTTGCACTAGAGTCATCTAATCTAGATTACATGGTAATATACCGAACACCCATGGCAGTTTGGTGTTGGTCATGTTTTGCCCTCGGGAGAGGTTTAGTCAACGGATCCGCCACATTCAGATCTGTGTGTACTTTGCAAATCTTTATATCACCATCCTGGATATGTTCTCGAATAGCGTGAAAACGCAGCTTGATATGCTTCAACTTCTTGTGTGACCTTGGTTCTTGCGCATTGGCTATGGCGCCCATGTTATCACAATAGATAGACATTGGGTCCAACGCACTTGGAACCACACCCAGCTCTGTAATGAACTCTTTCATCCATATCGCTTCTTGTGAAGCCTCCGAAGCAGCCATGTATTCCGATTCAGTTGAAGATCTCGCCACAACGCTTTGCTTTGCACTCCTCCAGCTAACTGATGCACCATTCAAAATAAATACGCATTCAGTTGTGATTTAGAATCATCGGATCGGTGTTCCAACTAGCATGGGTGTAACCATTAACAACGAAATTCATCACCTCCATAAGAAAGAACCATATCCTTAGTTCTTCTCAAGTACTTAAGGATGTTTTGATCATTGTCCAATGATCCACTGGATCACTTTGATATCTGCTAGTTAAACTAACGGATATTCAATGTCGGGTCTAGTACATAGCATGTCATACATTAGAGATCCTATGGTCGAGGCATAGAGTCTTACTCATCCTTTCTCTATCTTCGCGATGTTGGACTTTGAGTTTTACTCAAGGTCGTATTGGGCAACATGGGCAAGAACCCTTTCTTACTTTCTTCCATTCCAAACTTCTTTAGAACTTTGTCCAAATATGTACTCTATGACAATGATATTTGGCGTTTCGATCTATCTCTATAAATCTTTATGCCTAATATGTAAGCTGCTTCGCCAAGATCCTTCATTGAAAAACTATTATTCAAATATTCCTTGACACTATTAAGAAGGTCTACATCATTCCCAATCAACAATATGTCATCCACATATAGTATTAAGAATGCTACAGAGCTCCCACTCACTTTATTGTAAATACAAGCTTCTCCATAAGTTTGTATAAAACCAAAACTTTTGATTACCTTATCAAAGCGTTGATTCCAACTTCTGGATGCTTGCTTCAATCCATAGATGGACCGCTGAAGTTTGCATACCTTGTTAGCATCATTAGGATCGATAAAACCTTTGGGTTGCATCATATACAACTCTTCATCAATATCTCCATTGAGGAATGCTGTTTTGACATCCATCTGCCATATCTCATAATCATAATATGTAGCGATTGCTAACATAATCCTCACAGACTTTAGCTTCGCCATCGTGAGAAAGTCTCATCGTAGTCAACTCCTTGAATTTGTCGAAACCCTTTGCGACAAGTCGAGCTTTATAGATGATAACATTACCATCAAGATCTGTTTTCTTCTTGAAAATCCATTTGTTCTCGACCTTCCGCCATCCTAAGTCCACCAAAGTCCATACTTGGTTTTCGTACATGGATCCAATCTCGGATTTCATGGCTTCTTGCCATTTATTGGAATCTGGGCTCATCATCGCTTCCTCATATGTTTCGGTCATCGGTGTTGTCCACCAACATGACACTCATAACGGAATCATACCAATCAAGTGGTACGAGTTCTCGTTGTCCTCCGAGGCTCAGAGCAACTTCAACCAAGTTTCATGATCATCATCATTAGCTTCCTCTCTAATTGGTGCAGGCACAGAACTTCTTCCGGTCTGCGCTACTCGCAATTCGAGAAGGTTCGACAACCTCGTCGAGTTCTACTTTCCTTCCAGTCACTTCTTTGAGAGAAATTCCTTCTCTAGAAAGGATCCATTCTTAACCGAAGATTTTGCCTTGGATCTATGATAGAAGGTATACCCAATAGTTTCCTTCTGTATCCTATGAAGACGCATTTTTCCGCTTTGGGTTCAAGCTTGTCCTATTGTAACTTCTTTACATAGGCTTCGCATCCCCAAACTTTAAGGAACGACAATTTAGGTTTCTTCCCAAACCATAATTCAGATGGTGTCGTTTCAACGGATTTAGACGGTGCCCTATTTAAAGTGAATGCGGCTGTTTCTAATGCATAACCCCAAAATGATAGCGGTAAATCTGTAAGTGACATCATAGAACGAACCATATCTAAGAGAGTTCGATTACGACGTTCGGACACACCATTACGCTGTGGTGTTCCCGGCGGTGTCAATTGTGAAAGTATTCCGCACTTCTTTAAATGCTAGCCAAACTCGTAACTTAGATATTCACCTCCACGATCAGAACGTAGAAATTTAATCATCTTGTTATGTTGATTCTCTACCTCACTTTGAAACTCCTTAAACTTCTCGAAAGTTTCGGACTTATGTTTCATGAAATAGATATACCCATATCTACTCAAGTCATCTGTGAAGGTAAGAACATAACGATAACCACCGCGCGATGCTACACTCATTGGACCACACATCGGTATGTATGATTTCCAATAAGTCCGTAGCTCGCCCATCATACCGTAAAATGGAGTCTTAGTCATTTTTCCCATCGACATGCTTCGCATCTTTCAAGTGATTCAAAATCAAGTGATTCAAGAAGTCCATCGGAATGGAGTTTCTTCATACGCTTCACTCCAATGTGACCAAGACAGCGATTGCCACATATAGGTCGAATTATCGCTTGATTTCAAACGTTTAGCTTCAATATTGTTGATATGTGTATTTCCACTATCGAGATTCAATAAGAATAGACCATCTATCAAAGGTGCATGTGCGTAAAACATATTACTCATATAAATCGAACAACCATTATTCTCTGATTTAAACAAGTAACCGTCTCGCAATAAACAAGATCCTGATATAATGTTCATGCTCAACGCATGCACTAAATAACAATTATTTAAGTATAAAACTAATCCCGATGGTAGATGAAGAGGTAGCGTGCCGACCGCGATCACATCAACCTTTGATCCGTTTCCCACGCGCATCGTCACCTCGTTCTTCGCTAGCTTCCGTTTATTCTGCAAAGACCTGTTTGAGTTACAAATATGAGCAACCGAACCAAGATCAAATACCGTGCACTACTACGAGTACTAGTGAGATACATCAATAACATGTATATCGGATATACCTTTCTTCTTGATGTTGCCGTTCTTTAGATCCGCCAAGTACTTTGGGCAATTCCGCTTCGAGGACCTTCTCCCTTGCGGTAAAAGCACTCGGTTTCGCTTTGGTCCAGCCTTGGTTTTCTTCGTCGGCGTGGTAACTTTCTTACCACCCTTCTTGAAGTGTCCTTTGCTTATACTTGCCTTTCTTGAGTTTGGTGGTCTTATTGACCATCAACACTTGGTGCTCTTTCTTGATCTCCACTTGCAGACTTTAACATAGCAAACAGTTCGCAACTCTTTGTTCATGTTACGCATGTTGTAGTTCATCACAAAGTTCCTGTAACTTGGTGGCGTGGATCGAGGACGCGGTAAATCCCCAAAGCATTAGGAATCACTATACCCAAGCTTTGAAGTTTGTTTGCGTGCCGACATCTTAAGCACATGCTCACCTTGAGCTGCCCTCTTCCATCTTGCAGTCAAAGAACTTTTCGGAAGCCTCATAGCTTTCAATTGCCGCATGAGTCTCAAAAATCAATTTGAGATCCTCGACAATATCATATGTCGACTCTTCAAACCTTTTCTCCAAGCTCCGATTCTAAACCATACAAGATAGCACTGAACTATGGAGTCTTGATTCTTCCGAGCGAGGTAAACATTCTTTACTTCATCGGAGCGTTGGGCTGTGGGTCACCAATGTGCATCCAACACATAGGTCAAATTACCACCGTGAGGACAATCCTCAAATTGCGGAACCAATCCATGAGTTGCTTCCATTGTTTTCAACTTTTCTTTCTCTAGGAAGCATTAAAATTGATGGTAGGGGCTGCCATTGATCTACAAACATATTTGCAATAGTTTAGACTAAGTTTATGACAAATTGAGTTCAAATTAATTAATGAAATTAAACTAGGTGAACTCCCTCAAAACAACATCCCTCACATTGTTTTAGTGATCACACGAACCAAATCCACTACATCAACACCGATCATCACGAGAGTTGATATAGTTTCAATGGCGAACAATCGACATGTTCATCATATCTACTATACGATTCATGCTTTACCTTTCGGTAATCCGTGTTCTGAGACCATGTATGTACATGCTAGGCTCGTCAAGATCAAACCTTAGTTTCTGCATGAGCAAATCTGGCTTGCTCACGTTGTATACACTTGCAGAATCTAACACACCCGATCATCACGTGGTGCTTCGAAACAACAAGCTTTAGCAACGGTGCTAACTAAGGGTGAACACTTTATGATTTGAAATTCATGTGCATGAGGGATCATCTTATAATGCTACCGTCGTCTACTAATCAATACAAGATGCACAAAGGATTAACATCACATGCAATTCACAATATGTGATATGATATGGCCTTTCTTCTTTGTGCTTCCGATCTCCATCTTCAAACACGAACATGATCTCCATCATCACCGGCATTGCATCAAGGTCAATGACGCTTCACCATGGTTGTCGTCCACCGGCTTCAACTATTACAACTACTTTGAATAGAACACGCGGGTCTTAACATAAATTAAAGACAACCATATGGCTCCTGCCGGTTGCCAACTTACAATAAGGAACATTGCATACATCAAATATAATCACAATCATGGCCATATCACATCACTGCACACCCCTGCAAAACAAAGTTAGACGCCTCTACTTTCTTTGCATATTTTATGTGGTTTGGGGCTTTCAATAAGTGTCGTTCTAACTTACGAACAAGAACCACAACATTGATACTAGCATTGTTGATTACCCGTTGTAAATTGGATCTTAACTATGCTAGGAAAGCAGGCACCCATAAAGCCACTTATGCAATACAAGTTGCATGTCAAGCGTGGAGCAAGTCTCATGAACGATGTCATGTAAGGTTAGCCCGGCTTCATCCCAACATACCGCAAGATGCAAAGTACACAAAAGCAATCTACAATAAAAGCATCAATGCCCCACAATGACCATTGTGTTCTACTCGGCAACAGATCTACATATAGACACGGCTCGATACCCTTTGTGGGGTTCGTAGCATGGAAAACAAAAATTTTCTATCATACAAACAAACAAGCCAAGATCTATCTACTAGATTGTAACGAGTCGATGGAATAACTTACCCTCAAGATTCTAAAGTGTTTAACGAGTGGATTCTCGTGGGTGATGTAGTCGCACTCTTCCGATCTCAAGATCGTGTGGACGATCCTTCCGCTGCGTTCGGCAGCGCTCCGATCGGTCACACATTCGGTACTCGACGAAGACCTTCCTCTCCCTTGTTCCAAAGAAAATGGAGGTTGTAGCACTCTCCTCGCGATTCCTAGGCAAACTGTGGCGTACCTAAGTAGAGGGAGATCCTGAGGCTTTGTAAGCCGGAGAGAGTATGGTGGATTATGAGAGAGGGCTATTAGTGGTCTAGAGATTAGACACACCAATTAGAAGGCTCTAAACCGCAGGCTAAAGCAATTAGAAGCTCTAAACCAAACGGCTCTAAACCTGATATTAGAGGTAGAAACTTGTGTGTCTCAAGGAGGAGCCCTGCCCCTCCTTATATAGGTGGAGGGGTCTTGGCGCGCCAGGAGGAGGAGTCCTCCCAAATCGCCTAGGGCTGGCGGCTGGAGGAGTCCAACTCCTCCTCCAAGTTGGTTCCAACTCCTCTTGCTTGTTCCCACAGTTTCTGCTTCCCACGCTTCTGTTTTAGCCGCTTGACTTTCAAACGCAATTTGACTTTCATGTTTTTGAACAGCAAGAACACTTAGTACATGATGCAATCATTCAATAACACACTCATGTACCTCCCCCAGGTCTTGGGACAATCGAACCTTCTAGAACATTCCCGATGAAAACACGGAATCATTCCCGAACTCAAACGGACTTTCCTTATATGAATATTATTCTCCGGACCATTCCGGATCACCTCGTGATATCCGGATCCCATCCGACTCGAACAACATTCGTCTCTTTCTCATAATACCATAACTACTCAAAACAACGTCAATCCTTAAGTGTGTCTCCCTACGGTTCGTGAATTATGCGGACATGATCGAGACACTTCTCCAACAATAACCAATAGAGGAATCTGGAAATTCATATGGCTCTACATATTTCTACGATTACTTTGCGATCGAATGAACCACTTACATACGATACCAATTTCCCTTTGTCTCACGATAGTTTACTTATCCGAGGTTATGATGTCGGTATCTCAAGCATACCTAGTTCAACCTCGTTACGATAAGTACTCTTTTCTCGCCCTGATATGTGATCCTTGTGACCAAGTCACATGCTTGCAATCCAATTGGATGACATTCCACCGAGAGGGCCCAGAGTATATCTATCCGTCATGTGGATGGACAAATCCCACTCTTGATCCATGTGTTTCAACCAATACTTTCCAACACTTAATGCCACCTTTATAGCCACCCATTACGGTGTGGTGTTTGATGTCATCAAAGCATCCATCCCAGAAGGTGATATGCATGATCTCATGGTCGAAGGAATTAGGTTACTATGTATCAGAAAGCATATAGCAATTGAACTATTGAAATGACTTGATCTTTATGCTACGCTTATCAATAGGAGTATGTCCACCATATCATTCTCCTAACGATATGATCTTGTTGTTGATAACATATCAATGTTCATGATATGGAAACCACAATCATTTAATCAACCAACAAGCTAGTGAAGTATAGAGGCTATACTAGGGACTTCAATTTAAGTTTACAATTCACACAAGTATTTAATGTTTCCTTGTTAATACTATTATAGCATGAATATAAACATTTATCATAAACACAAAGATATAATAATAACTATATTTATTATTTCCTCTAGGGCATATCTCCAACAGAGAGGGCACTCGCCAGGCACGAGGAGGACAACCCACCTCCTCCGAACTTCAACGAGGCCGGCTGTCGGCTATGGTGGCGCGGCAGGACTCTCCAGAGTGTCATGGCCTACGACATGGCCGCCGACTCTAACCCCCGCCTGCGCTACCCTTAAGTCTATCCCACTCGTACTCAGCCTTCAAGGTTCAACTACGGCGACCCCGACGACGGTAGTGACGACGACCGCGACGAGTATGAAGACTACAGTGGCAAGTATTACAGGTGTAGGCAGGATCATGACTGAATCACTCCAACATTGCAAAACAAGTTCGGCCGATTATGACTTAATCTGGCCATGTATCTTAATTTTCAGTTCTTCTATGTATCTTAATCTTTAGTCGTGCTTTATGTAACTTAGTGTTAGTTGCGTTATGTACTTTAATTCCAGTTCTATCGTAATAAAATTTTCTTCCCGCCCATTATTTCCCGTCCTTTTCTTCCCGTCCATTCATATAAAAAAATAAGTTAATTCATTTTTAATTTTAAATGGTTCATAGTTTAAATGGTTACATTAATTATTTTTAAAAATAGAAAATGGTTTTGAATTAGTCATTCAAATCCAAACACTTTTTATGTTTAAAGTTTTTTCTAAATTCCAAATTAATATTCAAAAAATATAAGTTAATTCATTTTTTATTTTAAATGGTTCATAGTTTAAATGGTTACATTAATTATTTTTAGAAATAGAAAATGGTTTTGAATTAGTTATTCAAATCCAATCACTTTTTATGTTTAAAGTTTTTCTAAATTCCAAATTAATATTCAAAAATATAAGTTAATTTTTTTTAATTTTAAATGGTTACATTAATTATTTTTAAAAACAGAAAATGGTTTTGAATTAGTTATTCAAATCCAAACAATTTTTATGTATAAAGTTTTTCTAAATTCCAAATTAATATTCAAAAAATATAAGTTAATTCATTTTTAATTTTAAATGGTTACATTAATTATTTTTAAAACCAGAAAATGGTTTTGAATTAGTTATTCAAATCCAAACACTTTTATGTTTAATTTTTTTCTAAATTCCAAATTAATATTCAAAAAATATAAGTTAATTCATTTTTAATTTTAAATGGTTCATAGTTTAAATGGTTAGATTAATTATTTTTAAAAACAGAAAATGGTTTTGAATTAGTCATTCAAATCCAAACACTTTTAATGTTTAAAGTTTTTCTAAATTCCAAATTAATATTCAAAAAATATAATTTAATTCATTTTTAATTTTAAATGGTTCATAGTTTAAATGGTTACATTAATTATTTTTGAAAACAGAAAATGGTTTTGAATTAGTTATTCAAATCCAAACACTTTTTATGTTTAAAGTTTTGCTAAATTCCAAATTAATATTCAAAAAATATAAGTTAATTTATTTTTAATTTTCAATGGTTACAATAATTATTTTTTAAAATAGAAAATGTTTTTGAATTAGTTATTCAAATCCAAACACTTTTTATGTTTAAAGTTTTTCTAAATTCTAAATTAATATTTAAAAATATAAGTTAATTCATTTTAAATTTTAAATGGTTACATTAATTATTTTTTAAAAACGGAAAATGGTTTTGAATTAGTTATTCAAATCCAAACACTTTTATGTTTAAAGTTTTTCTAAATCCAAATTAATAATTTAATTCATTTTTAATTTTAAATGGTTCATAGTTTAAAATGTTACATTAATTATTTTTAAAAACAGAAAATGGTTTTGAATTAGTTATTCAAATTTAAACACTTTTATGTTTAAAGTTTTTGTAAATTCCAAAGTAATTATTATTTAAAAAACATTACAAATTTAAACCCCAAAATAAAAAATAAGGTGGGAACAGAGAGAAAATTCATGAAAAATTTTGAAAACAGGGTCATACGTCCCGGTTGGAGCCACCAACCGGGACTAAAGGTCCCCTACGCGCGCCGCTTGGGCTCAGCTCAAAATATGAAAAAAAAGTGGAGCATACGTCCCGGTTGGTGCCACCAACCGGGACCTATGACCCTTTAGTCCCGGTTGGAGCCACCAACCGGAACGTATACTCCCTCTTTTATAACTTGCGCGCCTATTCTTCTTCTTCCCCATCTCGTTCATCGAATGCCGCACAGGAACCCCAATGACGTCGGCAGGCTGCCCGAGCTCGCTGCCGCCGCCACATCACCGCCTCCATCCGTGCGCGCCCCGGCCGCCTCCGTCCGTGCAAGTAGAGGGCTTGAGTGTTGGAGATATGCCCTAGAGGCAATAATAAATGTAGTTATTATTATATCTTTGTGTTTATGATAAATGTTTACATTCATGCTATAATAGTATTAATAAGGAAAACATTAATACTTGTGTGATTTGTAAACTTAAAGTGAAGTCCCTAGTAAAGCCTCTATACATCACTAGCTTGTTGGTTAATAAATGATTGTGGTTTCCCTATCATGAACATTGAGATGTTATTAACAACAAGATCATATCGTTAGGAGAATGATATGATGGACATACTCCTATAGATAAGCATAGCATAAAGATCAAGTCATTTTAATAGTTCAATTGCTATATGCTTTCTGATACATAGTAACCTAATTCCTTCGACCATGAGATCATGCATATCACCTTTACCGGATGGATGCTTTGATGACATCAAACACCACACCGTAACTGGGTGGCTATAAAGGTGGCATTGAGTGTTCGGAAAGTATTGGTTGAGACACATGGATCAAGAGTGGGATTTGCCCATCCATATGACGGATAGATATACTCTGGGCCCTCTCGGTGAAATGTCATCCAATTAGCTTGCAAGCATGTGACTGGATCACAAGGG
Source organism: Avena longiglumis (assembly GCA_030063025.1). Taxonomy (NCBI): domain Eukaryota; kingdom Viridiplantae; phylum Streptophyta; class Magnoliopsida; order Poales; family Poaceae; genus Avena; species Avena longiglumis. The sequence continues at coordinate 77,609,930 of CP125978.1, forward strand.
ATCACATATCACGGGAACGAGAAAAGAGTACTTATCGGTAACGAGGTTGAACTAGGTATTGAGAGATACCGACGATCATAACCTCGGATAAGTAAACTATCGTGAGACAAAGGGAAATTGGTATCATATGTAAGTGGTTCATTCGATCGCAAAGTAATCGTAGAAATATGTCGGAGCCATATGAATTTCCAGATTCCTCTATTGGTTATTGTTCGGAGAAGTGTCTCGATCATGTCCGCATAATTCACGAACCATAGGGAGACACACTTAAGGATTCGACGTTGTTTGAGTAGTTATGGAATGATGAGAAAGAGTCTGAATGTTGTTCGGAGTCTCGAATGGGATTCGGGATATCACGAGGTGATCCGGAATGGTCCGGAGAATAAGATTCATATAAGGAAAGTCCTGTTTCGGAGTTGGGGAATGGTTCCGGTGTTTTCATCGGGAATGTTCTAGAAGGTTACGGAATGTCCGGCACTCTAGAGGGGAAGGGTACATGAATGTGTTATATCAAGTTGGTATGATTGCATCATGTACTAAGTGTCATCGCTGAACAAAATATAGGATTTAATCAAATCCTTGTTTGAAAAGTCAAACGCCAATTTGAAAGTCAAACGACTATTTTTGGGAAGTGGAGAGGGAGGTGGAAACCGAGTTGGGGAGGAGTTCCTCCCCTCCACCGCCGGCCCACCTCCAAGCCGAGTTGGGGAGGGACTCCCCTCCCCTTGGCCGGCCCCTCCACCTATAAAAGGAGGGGCAGGGCTCCCCTCCTAGACACCCAACACCTCCACCTCTAAACCCTAGCCGCTGGCGCCGCCACCTCCACTGCCGCCGCCTAGCTAACCCTAGCCACCGGCTTACCCCCTCCTCGGCATGTCTAAACCCTAGATCGTCAAGGGCTCTCTCATAGTCCACCATACACGCCCGCTTAAGGCGGCCTCATGAGATCTCTACTTCCTTCAGACCACGCCGTGCTACGGAATCGCGAGGAGAGTGCTACAACCTCCGCCTTCTTTGGAACAAGGAGAGGAAGGTCTTCACGAGTACCGAACATGTGACCGATCATGGAGCGCCGCCGAACGCAGCACCAAGGATCGCTCACGCGATCTTGAGATCGAAGAGTACGACTACATCACCCACGAGAATCCGCCTCGTTAAACACTTTGGAATCTTCGAGGGTGAGTTATTCCATCGACTCGTTGCTACAATCTAGTAGATAGATCTTGTCTTGTTTGTTTGTATGCGATAGAAATTTTTGTTTTCCATGCTACGAAACCCTACAAAGGTATCGAGCCGTGTCTATATGTAGATCTGTGCACGAGTAAAACACAATGGTCATTGTGGGCGTTGATGCTTTTATTGTCGATTGCTTCTTGTGTACTTTGCATCTTATGGATGTTGGGATGAAGCGGCCGGGCTAACCTTACATGACATCTTTCATGAGACTTGCTCCAGCTTGACATGCAACTTGTATTGCATAAGTGGCTTTATGGGTGCTGCTTTCTCTTAGCATAGTTAAGATCCAATTTACAACGGGTGATTAAAAATACTAGTATCAATGTTGTGGTTCTTGTTCGTAAGTTAGAACGACACTTATTGAAAGCCCCAAACCACGTAAAACATGCAAAGTAAGTAGAGGCGTCTAACTTTGTTTTGCAGGGGTGTGCAGTGATGTGATATGGCCATGATTGTGATTATATTTGATGTATGCAATGTTCCTTATTGTAAGTTGGCAACCGACAGGAGCCATATGGTTGTCTTTAAATTTTGTTAAAACCCGCATGTATATTCAAAGTAGTTGTAATAGTTGAAGCCAGTGGACGATAACCATGGAGAAGCGTCATTGACCTTGATGCTATGTCGGTGATGATGGAGATCATGTTCGTGCTTGAAGATGGAGATCAGAAGCACTAAGAAGAAAGGCCATATCATATCACATATTATGAATTGCATGTGATGTTAATCCTTTATGCATCTTGTATTGCTTAGTTAACGATGGTAGCATTATAAGATGATCCCTCATGCACATGAATTTCAAGTCATAAAGTGTTCACCCTTAGTTAGCACCGTTGCTAAAGCTTGTTGTTTCGAAGCACCACGTGATGATCGGGTGTGTTAGATTCCACAAGTGTATACAACGTGAGCAAGCCAGATTTGCTCATGCGGAAGCTAAGGTTTGATCTTGACGAGCCTAGCATGTACAGACATGGTCTCGGAACACGGATCACCGAAAGGTAAAGCATGAATCATATAGTAGATATGATGAACATGTCGATTGTTCGCCATTGAAACTATATCAACTCTCGTGATGATCGGTGTTGATGTGGTGGATTTGGTTCGTGTGATCACTAAAACAATGTGAGGGATATTGTTTTGAGTGGGAGTTCACCTAGATTAATTTTATTATTAGTTTGAACTCAATTTGTCATAAACTTAGTCTAAACTATTGCAAATATGTTGTAGATCAATGGCAGCCCCTACCATCAATTTTAATGCGTTCCTAGAGAAAAAAGTTAAAAAACAATGGAAGCAACTTCGCGGATTGGTTCCGCAATTTGAGGATTGTCCTCACAACGGTAATTTGACCTATGTGCCGGATGCACATTGGTGACCCACTGCACCTGATCTTGCCGATGAAGTAAAGAATGTTTACCTCACTCGGAAGACTCAAGATCTCCAGTTCAATGTGCTATCTTGTATGGTTTAGAATCGAGCTTGAAAAGGTTTGAGAATTCGACCCATATGATATTGTCGAGGATCTCAAATTGATCTTTGAGACTCATGCGAATTGAAAGCTATGAGGCTTCAAAAGTTCTTTAACTGCAAGATGGAAGAGGGCAGCTCCACAAGGAGCATGTGCTTAAGATGTCTGGGCACGCAAACAAACTTCAAAGCTTGGGTATAGTGATTCCTAATGCTTTGGGGATTTACAGCGTCCTCCAATCACTACCACCAAGTTACAAGAACTTTGTGATGAACTACAACATTCAAAACATGAACAAGACGTTACCAGAACTCTTTGCCATGTTGAAATCTGCAGAAGTGGAGATCAAGAAAGAGCACCAAGTGTTGTTGGTCAATAAGACCACCAAATTCAAGAAAGGCAAGTCTAAGCAGAAGGGACACTTGAAGAAGGGTGGTAAGAAAGTTACCACGCCAACGAAGAAATCCAAGGCTAGACCTAAGCCTGATACTAAGTGCTTTTACTGCAAGGGAGAAGGTCACTGGAAGCGGAATTGCCCAAAGTACTTGGCGGATTTGAAGAACGGCAACATCAAGAAGAAAGGTATATCCGATATACATGTTATTGATGTGTATCTCACTAGTACTCGTAGTAGTGCAGGTATTTGATCTTGGTTCGGTTGCTCATATTTGTAACTCAAACAAAGTCTTTAGAATAAATGGAAGCTAGCAAAGAACGAGGTGACGATGCGCGTGGAAATGATCAAAGGTTGATGTGATCGCGGTCGGCACGCTACCCTTCATCTACCATCGGGATTAGTTTTATACTTAAATAATTGTTATTTGGTGCCTGCGTTAAGCATGAACATTATATCGATCTTGTTTATTGCAGACGGTTACTTGTTTAAGTCCGAGAATAATGGTTGTTCGATTTATATGAGTAATATGTTTTATGCACATGCACCTTTGATAGATGGTCTATTCTTATTGAATCTCGATAGGAAATACACATATTAATAACATTGAGGCTAAACGCTTGAAATCGACGATAACTCGACCTATATATGGCAATCGCTGCCTTGGTCACATTGAGTGAAGCGATGAAGAAACTCCATTCGATGGACTTCTTGAATCACTTGATTTGAATCACTTGAAAGATGCGAAGCATGTCCGATGGGTAAAATGACTAAGACTCCATTTTCGGTATGATGGAGCGAGCTACGGACTTATTGGAAATCATACATACCGATGTGTGGTCCAATGAGTGTAGCATCACGCGTGGTTATCGTTATGTTCTTACCTTGACGGATGAATTGAGTAGATATGGGTATATCTATTTCATGAAACATAAGTCCAAACTTTTGAGAAGTTTAAGGAATTTCAAAGTGAGGTAGAGAATCAACGTAACAAGAAGATTAAACTTCTACGTTCTGATCGTGGAGGTGAATATCTAAGTTACGAGTTTGGCGAGCATTTGAAGAAATGCGGAATCCTTTCAAAATTGTCACCGCCGGGAACACGACAGCGTAATTGGTTGTCCGAACGTCGTAATCGAACTCTCTTAGATATGGTTCGTCTATGATGTCACTTACAGATTTACCGCTATCATTTTGGGGTTATGCATTAGAAACAAATTGCATTCACTTTAAATAGGGCACCATCTAAACTGTAGAAACTACACCGTATGAATTATGGTTTGGGAAGAAACCTAGATTGTTGTTCCTTAAAGTTTGGGGTTGCGAAGCCTATGTAAAGAAGTTACAACCGGACAAGCTTGAACCCAAAGTGGAAAAATGCGTCTTCATAGGATACCCGAAGGAAACTATTGGGTATACCTTCTATCATAGATCCGAAGGCAAAATCTTCGTTGCCAAGAATGGATCCTTTCTAGAGAAGGAATTTCTCTCGAAAGAACTAACTGGAAGGAAAGTAGAACTCGACGAGGTTGTCGAACCTTCTCTCAAAATTGCGAGTAGCGCAACACCGGAAGAAGTTCCTGTGGTGCCTGCACCAATAAGAGAGGAAGATAATGATGATGATCATGAAACTTCGGTCGTAGCTGCCTCAGAGCCTCGAAGGTCAACGAGAACTCATACCACTCCAGATTAGTATGATCCCGTTATGAGTGTCATGTTGGTGGACAACACCGATGACCCTGAGACATATGAGGAAGCAATGATGAGCCCAGATTCCAATAAATGGCAAGAAGCCATGAAATCCGAGATTTGATCCATGTACGAAAACCAAGTATGGACTTTGGTGGACTTACCGGATGGACGGAAGGCTCTCGAGAACAAATGGATTTTCAAGAAGAAAACAGATGCTGATGGTAATGTTACTGTCTATAAAGCTCGACTTGTTGCAAAGGGGTTTCGACAAATTCAAGGAGTTGATGTCACATCCCAAGATTTTCCAAATCTTGTAATGTGAAAAATAAATGAATAAAATAAAATTTTGATGATTTTCAGAGTGAGAAGAAACTTTTTGAATCCAATTGGAAACCTTCAAACCAATTTGGAACAAACAAATCCTAAAGGGATTTAAAAAGATAAACATTTATTAAAGGAAAATAAAATATTTTGGAGTTACCATTTTGGATCTTTTAAATAAAAGGATTTGGTTTTCAAAAGAAATAGAAGATTTATAAATAAGGATTATTTTTATAAGAGCCAAATTAAACCTTGGCTAAGCTTTTGAAATAAAACATTTTGTTTGATAAAAATAGTAAAGGTTTATTTAAATAAAGTAATAAGGATTTAATATCCAAGTTTTATTAATAAAGGTTTTACTATTTCCAAAACATCAAAACTTATTTATCTTAAGTTTTTCCAAGTACTTTTTATTCTCAAATAAAACCTACTGGTTTGGTTTTGAAAATAAATAGATTTCAAAAGGAGAATTTAGATAAAACAAAATCCTATTTGAATTAATAAACATGGTCTATTTATTTAATTAATAATGGACCTATATATAAAAAAATTATTTTATTTTGGAAAATTGGTTTATGTTATAATGTAACCAAATTCAAAGTCACAAAGTTTGGTGATTGTTTGAATCAATTTGAATGCTTGAGTGTTGTTTGAATTTCAAAACAGAAATCAGAATTAGAAAAAGAAAAGGTTTCAGGAAAGAAAAAAATGGAATTTGGTCGACCCAACCCAGCAGCCCAACAAGGCCCAGAACCAGCCCAGCTCCCCTTCCCCGAGGAAAACGTTTGGCACTCAATTTCTAACCCGAACAGACACTGACTGGTGGCCCTCTTCTCCCTCTCATTCCTCGCTGACAGCAGGGACCCACGTAGCCAGCTCACTCCTCTTCTTCCTCGCACGACCACGCCGGCCGTTTCTGCCGTTGATGTCGCGGCTTCAATTCGCAGTAATGCCACGCCTTAAACTCGCCACGACCACGTCCTATTAAGCGCCTGCGTCTTCTCCTCCTTTCCCCTCTGTCGCCATAACCAACACGCCACCAGGCTGCTCTGAATCGAGCTCACCCTCCCACTGCTCCGACGAGCTTCCACCTCCAATTCCGGCCAGTACTCGCCACCTCCTGCCTCCACAAGCACACGAGCACACTCACCACTCGGCACATCTTCCCATCGCCGCTCAACCGCTGGCGCCCAAAGCCGTCTTCGACAAACTCGAGCGCCGCCTGTCTCTTCTACTCCACGAGTTCACCTGTAAATCCACCGCCACCCCTCTCGTTCACGCACACGTCATCTCCTTGATCGTACGCTCGACCATGCTTCTTGTTTGCCCTTCCGTGACTGTAGCACCGCCTCGACCTCGATCACAGCAACCGCCGTCGCCAGACCTAACTCCGGCGAGGAATTCCTTCTGTCCTCGTGCGCCCCTTGCCCAGACGACACCAAGTTGAGCTTCGGCGTCGCCCTGCGATCATTGTAAGCATCTCCCCACCTTCCCTTGCTTCCTGTTTCGCCAGCGCCGCCACCGACTGCCGCTGCCACACCGCCGAGCCGCCAGTTCTTGGTTGAGTGCTGCAGACCGTAGGATCTAGATCAGACGAATACGATAGAATCACTTAACCACGAAAGGGTACGCGATCAGGACCATGCGTTCTATTTAGATCCAACGCGCCGCAGAGCCGATCCGGCCGAACCGGTACCAGCCAGTAGCGTTGCAACGCGTGGCCAGTTTTTGGTTTAAAACAGATTTGAAAACAAATTTGAGTTGCAAATTGAAATCCATATAACTTTTGATCCACACGTCCAAAAATTGCAAACTTTATATCGTTGGAATCAGTGGAACAAGCCCTAGCCAACCCTGGTATTTGTTTAGCAAATAGTATATGTTAGATTGTTTGTTTTTGCAGAAACTTTTGAATGCTTGTTTAGATTAGAAAAATGTTTCAAAAATGTTTTTGAGTTTGAAACCTTGGCAAATTGGTTTATTGTGAACCTACTGACCCTAGGAACCAACCCATGGTTTTGAAAATGGATTTGGTGAAGTTTAGGATAGATCAAATGGTTTAGCCCATTTTTAGCCAAATAAAAATAATGGTTTTGGTTATGAAATTTTTTTTGAAGTAAAAACTTTGGGAAAATGTTTTGGATTAAACCTACTGACCCTAAACACCAGGTTTTGAGAAACAACAACTTATTTTGTGAACAACTTAAAGTTGTTGCTTTGATAAAAATATTTTCCACCACATAAAATAATGATTGGTTTTAAAAATGGTTTATGAATAAAACCCTTTTGCAAATGACTTTGCCACTTTGGAAAAATGGCCACTTTGGACTTTACAAAGTTTAGAGCCTAGTAGAAACCATCTTTGCAAAATAAAACTACCCTTGCATGCTTGCATGCATAACTTAGATCCCATTGTTTTATGTGTGTGAATTGCTTGATTGATTATTGGTTTGGAATGCTAGTTGATATTGTGTTTGCTTGATTGATTGTAGAGAAGTTAGAAAAAGTGTGAGACTAGCAAGATCAAGGAGTGAACCAACATTCCCTACCAGAAAGGCAAGTGACACTATCATCTAAAGTCCTACTATTTTGATTATACTTAGTGAATTTTGAAACATGCATGAAAAGAATTTCTATACTTATGCTATGCAAAATCCTAATAGGATTCCCTATACATTCCTTAGTGAAAACAATGTAGTTGTTACATGCTTAGCCATGCTGTATTTTTGAAAAGAGATACATGTTGGGATTTTATGAAGTTGAGAAAAGGACTTGTGTTTTTATATAATAAAACAAGGACTCAATGAACCACCTGGGTGGCCAAGGATACTTTGAGTTTTGGAGAAGGTGGCAACAAAAGGGAACCATGTCTATGGCAATCTCTTTGTGTTGTGCTCCAAAGGAAACCACCCAGTAAACTTAGAGATTGAACATGTTTCTCCAATTGTGGCTTTCGTGTGCAACCACATGCTATTATGGCTCTGGCTTAGTCAACTACATTGGGAAGACCCATACATTGTCTTTAGTTTACTGGACATGGGGACCTGGAATCCTACATGGGTGCTGAAGACAAGCTAGAAATGGTGTATGGGATGACCCTTTGGAAAGACTTCGTCACATTCTCAATCACAAGATTCCATCTTGGTGAGCACTAATCCAGTGGCCACTGGTGGCAAAAGGATGGGATTGTGACATGTGGGTAAAGTGTGCAACTTCTGCAGAAGATAATAAAATCTAAGTACTTAGTCGTGTCCCCGGTTATGGACAATACTGAGCAACTAAAGTTTGAAGCTATGGGAGATCTCGACATTCTAATTTCTAAAAGAAAACTTTTAAAGACTTGATGCACTTGGGGGTACCAAGGATCTCAAGAGACTTTGATAAAACTTTATGTACTTGGGGTTACCAAGGAAATCAAGAGATTTTTTATGAAAACATGAACACTTGGGGTTACCAAGGAACTCATGAGATTTGGATAAAACTTGATGCACTTGGGGTTACCAGGGAGCTCAAGAGATTTTTGACAAGGACTTGAACACTTGGGGTTACCAAGGAGTTCAAGGGATTTCTAAAAGGAGATTTGACAAAGGACCAAAACCATTTTTGAAAAGATAGGATAAATTGTTGCTTTCTGCAAATGATCCTTAAACCCTACTTAGCCAAAATTGCATGTAATGATAGGATCCACCTATATTCTACATAGTAGTGAAACTTGCCAATACTATTCCAAAGTATTGACCCTTGTGGCTGTAACTTGTAATGTTGCAGGTTTGATTGATTTTAGTAAATAATGATTGATTAGGATTACAAAGTCTACAAACAACATCTGCCTGTGGCACTTTGAAGATGAAGGACCCCATGCTTATAGTTATTCCGCTGCAATGTAATGTATTAGCCAAATGAGCTATGTAATATGTAATAAAATTATGTTATTCCTGGTTATAAAGTTATATTATGACCTTTGTTTCTTGATATTACATCTTAACTGTGGATGCTAGCTATTGATCCAGGGACTAGCATTGTAAACACAGGGGATTCCACCTTATATTGTTTAAAGGTTGGGTCACTACCTCTACAGATGGTATCAGAGCATTGTGTTGCCTGTAAGATTTGTAAACCTAGGATTGGACAAAAACCCTTAGAAAAATAGGAGTTGTTTTGTTCCAAAACTTATTTACAAAACAAACCTGTAAACTCTTTCCTCAACCATTTTGGTTTCAACTCTACACCTCTTCTAATTCAAACTTGATGGAAAAGCCTACCCCATGGCCAAAGACTACACCATGTGCAAAGGACTTCTTCAACGTCCTCAACTCTAATGAATTCAACTTCTTCAACTCTAATGACTTCAACTTCTTCAACTCTAATGACTTCAACATCTTCAGCATGTTCACCAAGGACTTCCAACTTGGATACCACTAAGGACTACAAGTGAGACAAGGAAATCATGCTCAAGATTTAGAGACTAAGGGAATGCAAAATAAGAAGGAGTTCACTTCATTTGAAGTATTGTAACCAAGAGTTTTTCTCAAGGAAACCATGATCTCATACAAGAAGAACCAAGAAGGATGGAAAGATCACAAGTAAACCCTATAGATGGACCACCATATTTTAGTTAAGTCAAAACCACCAACTTATGTGGTGTAAAAAAAATATTTTGTTGCCTAAGTATGTGCTTGAACTTTGTTGTTGAGTGAAAAGTTGTTTGTGAATGCTTGCACATTGTTTGTGTGAAATTGTGAAGTGGGTGATTAGAAATATTTCCTTAGAAATATCCTTCCTATTCTAATCTTCATTCAACCCAAAACAGATGACTACTCCAAAAGACTCTAACATCAAGGTTGATGACACCAACACCAACCAAGAGGACAGCATGAAAGAGCTCATAGCAACCCAGAACCAGTTGAACCAAGTGACAGCTCAATTCATAGCTAACACTAGTGGAGAAGATCCAACACTGCAAGGATTTTTGGAAACCCAAGGTCAACTGATGCTCAAAGTGACTGATCAAATGATCAAAATGGAAGAAAGCTATCCCAAAAGAGTTAGAGACAACAAGGATGACAGAAATGTGATTCTAGATGGAGCCCCAGCATGCATTATTTTTGGAGACAAGGATCATACTTCCAAGGAGCATGGAGATCAATGCCCCAACTGTGAAGAGAAGCATCCTGTTGGACAATGCCCCACTTCTCAAGATACTTGCTACCTATGTGAAGGGAACAATCATGTCCCTATCCAATGCCCCATCTATTCCATTGTAGAACAAAGGAAACAAGAAGGATCCAAGTCTACCAAGAAGGATGATGACAAAGGAAAAGGACCACTTATACCTCCAAACATAACAACCCAATTCAAAGGACAAAAGAAACCCAAGAAGCAAAAGAAGGACAAGAGCCATGTACAATGTCATAAGTGTAAAGAAATGGGACACTATTCTGGTGAATGCCCAGAGAACCCGAAGAATAAAGAGATTGGCCAAGTGGTGTGCAACAATTGCAAAGAGCTAGGCCACTATGTAGCAACTTGTCCACAAGAGCCACGTAAAGAACTCAAAGACATCAACTGTTTCAATTGCAAGGAACCAGGACATTATGCAAGCAACTGTCCAGAAAAGATGAAGAACAAGTTGAACAAGCCTATGGAGAAACTCAACCTTGGCCCATGAGTCAAGTATGGAAACAAAGGACGCAATGCAAATGTTTGCCCATGAGAAATTTTCCCCAGGATCCCAAGAAGGCCAATATGTAATTTTTGTTTGAAATTTTTTAAGGGTGGTAGTACCCTAGTTGTTTTGAGCATACTTGTAACCCCAGCCTTCCCAAATCTCGGGACGAGATTTATTTTAAGGGTGGTAGCCTGTCACATCCCAAGATTTTCCAAATCTTGTAATGTGAAAAATAAATGAATAAAATAAAACTTTGATGATTTTCAGAGTGAGAAGAAACTTTTTGAATCCAATTGGAAACCTTCAAACAAATTTGGAACAAACAAATCCTAAAGGGATTTAAAAAGATAAACATTTATTAAAGGAAAATAAAATATTTTGGAGTTACCATTTTGGATCTTTTAAATAAAAGGATTTGGTTTTCAAAAGAAATAGAAGATTCATAAATAAGGATTATTTTTATAAGAGCCAAATTAAACCTTGGCCAAGCTTTTGAAATAAAACATTTTGTTTGATAAAAATAGTAAAGGTTTATTTAAATAAAGTAATAAGGATTTAATATCCAAGTTTTATTAATAAAGGTTTTACTATTTCCAAAACATCAAAACTTATTTATCTTAAGTTTTTCCAAGTACTTTTTATTCTCAAATAAAACCTACTGGTTTGGTTTTGAAAGTAAATAGATTTCAAAAGGAGAATTTAGATAAAACAAAATCCTATTTGAATTAATAAACATGGTCTATTTATTTAATTAATAATGGACCTATATATAAAAAAATTATTTTATTTTGGAAAATTGGTTTATGTTACTGAACAGAACCAAATTCAAAGTCACAAAGTTTGGTGATTGTTTGAATCAATTTGAATGCTTGAGTGTTGTTTGAATTTCAAAACAGAAATCAGAATTAGAAAAAGAAAAGGTTTCAGGAAAGAAAAAAATGGAATTTGGTCGACCCAACCCAGCAGCCCAACAAGGCCCAGAACCAGCCCAGCTCCCCTTCCCCGAGGAAAACGTTTGGCACTCAATTTCTAACCCGAACAGACACTGACTGGTGGCCCTCTTCTCCCTCTCATTCCTCGCTGACAGCAGGGACCCACGCAGCCAGCTCACTCCTCTTCTTCCTCGCGACGACCACGCCGGCCGTTTTTGCCGTTGATGTCGCGGCTTCAATGCGCAGTAATGCCGCGCCTTAAACTCACCACGACCACGTCCTATTAAGCGCCTGCATCTTCTCCTCCTTTCCCCTATATCGCCATAACCAACACGCCACCAGGCTGCTCTGAATCGAGCTCACCCTCCCACTGCTCCGACGAGCTTCCACCTCCAATTCCGCCAGATCGCCACCTGCCTCCACAAGCACACGAGCACACTCACCACTCCGGCACATCTTCCTGTACCCGCTGCTCAATCGCGGCGCCTGTAAAGCCGTCTTCGACAAACTCTGAGCGCCGCCGCGTCTGTCTTCTACTCCGACGAGTTCACCAGGTAAAATCGGCCGCCCGACCCTCTCGTTCACGCACATGTCATCTCCTTGATCGCACGCGTCGACCATGCTTCTTGTTTGCCCTTCGTGACCCGTAGCACCGCCCTCGACCTCGATCACAGGCAACCGCGCCGCACCTAACTCCGCGAGGAATTCCTCGTCTCGTCGCCCCTTGCCCAGACGACACCAAGTTGAGCTTCGGCGTCGCCCTGCGATCATTGTAAGCATCTCCCAACTTCCTTGCTTCTGTTTACGCCGCCACCGCCCGTCACTGCTGCCACGCCGAGCGCCGCCAGTTCTTGGTTGAGTGCTGCAGACCGTAGGATCTAGATCGGACGAATACGATAGAATCAGTTAACCGCGAAAGGGTACACGATCAGGACCATGCGATCTATTTAGATCCAATGCGCCGCAGAGCCGATCCGGCCGAACCGGTACCAGCCAGTAGCGTTGCGACGCGTGGCCAGTTTTTGGTTTAAAACAGATTTGAAAACAGATTTGAGTTGAAAATTGAAATCCCTATAACTTTTGATCCACACGTCCAAAAATTGCAAACTTTATATCGTTGGAATCAGTGGAACAAGACCTAGCCAACCCTGGAATTTGTTTAGCAAATAGTATCTGTTAGATTGTTTGTTTTTGTAGAAACTTTTGAATGCTTGTTTAGATTAGAAAAATGTTTCAAAAATGTTTTTGAGTTTGAAACCTTGGCAAATTGGTTTATTGTGAACCTACTGACCCTAGGAACCAACCCATGGTTTTGAAAATGGATTTGGTGAAGTTTAGGATAGATTAAATGGTTTAGCCCATTTTTAGCCAAATAAAAATAATGGTTTTGGTTATGAAGATGTTTTTGAAGAAAAAACTTTGGGAAAATGTTTTGGATTAAACCTACTGACCCTAAACACCAGGTTTTGAGAAACAACAACTTATTTTGTGAACAACTTAAAGTTGTTTCTTTGATAAAAATATTTTCCACCACATAAAATAATGATTGGTTTTAAAAATGGGTTATGAATAAAACCCTTTTGCAAATGACTTTGCCACTTTGGAAAAATGGCCACTTTGGACTTTACAAAGTTTAGAGCCTAGTAGAAACCATATTTGCAAAATAAAACTACCCTTGCATGCTTGCATGCATAACTTAGATCCCATTGTTTTATGTGTGTGAATTGCTTGATTGATTATTGGTTTGGAATGCTAGTTGATATTGTGTTTGCTTGATTGATTGTAGAGAAGTTAGAAAAAGTGTGAGACTAGCAAGATCAAGGAGTGAACCAACATTCCCTACCAGAAAGGCAAGTGACACTATCATCTAAAGTCCTACTATTTTCATTATACTTAGTGGATTTTGAAACATGCATGAAACGAATTTCTATACTTATGCTATGCTAAATCCTAATAGGATTCCCTATACATTCCTTAGTGAAAACAATGTAGTTGTTACATGCTTAGCCATGCTGTATTTTTTGAAAAGAGATACATGTTGGGATTTTATGAAGTTGAGAAAAGGACTTGTGTTTTTATATAATAAAACAAGGACTCAATGAACCACCTGGGTGGCCAAGGATACTTTGAGTTTTGGAGAAGGTGGCAACAAAAGGGAACCATGTCTATGGCAATCTCTTTGTGTTGTGCTCCAAAGAAAACCACCCAGGAAACTTAGAGATTGAACATGTTTCTCCAATTGTGGCTTTCGTGTGCAACCACATGCTATTATGGCTCTGGCTTAGTCAACTACATTGGGAAGACCCATACATTATCTTTAGTTTACTGGACATGGGGACCTGGAATCCTACATGGGTGCTGAAGACAAGCTAGCAATGGTGTATGGGAGGACCCTTTGGAAAGACTTCGTCACATTCTCAATCTGCCAGTACTCCATCTTGGTGAGCACTAATCCAGTGGCCACTGGTGGCAAAAGGATGGGATTGTGACATGTGGGTAAAGTGTGCAACTTCTGCAGAAGATAATAAAATCTAAGTACTTAGCAGTGTCCCCAGTTATGGACAATACTGAGCAACTAAAGTTTGAAGCTATGGGAGATCTCGACATTCTAATTTCTAAAAGAAAACTTTTAAAGACTTAATGCACTTGGGGGTACCAAGGAGCTCAAGAGACTTTGATAAAACTTGATGTACTTGGGGTTACCAAGGAACTCAAGAGATTTTTGATGAAAACATGAACACTTGGGGTTACCAACGAACTCATGAGATTTGGATAAAACTTGATGCACTTGGGGTTACCAGGGAGCTCAATAGATTTTTGACAAGGACTTGAACACTTGGGGTTACCAAGGAGTTCAAGGGATTTCTAAAAGGAGATTTGACAAGGGACCAAAACCATTTTTGAAAAGATAGGATAAATTGTTGCTTTCTGCAAATGAGCCTTAAACCCTACTTAGCCAAATTTGAGGATTGTCCTCACAGTTGGTAATTTGACCTATGTCTTTGGATGCACATGGTGACCCTGCGGTGATGCCGCCGATGAAGTAAAGAATGTTTACCTCACTCGGAAGACTCAAGATCTCAAGTTCAAGGTGCTATATTGTATGGTTTAGAATCGAGCTTGAGAAAAGGTTTGAGAATTGCACCCATATGATATTGTCGAGGATCTCAAATTGATCTTTGAGACTCATGCGGCAATTGAAAGCTATGAGGCTTCCAAAAGTTCTTTAACGCAAGATGGAAGAGGGCAGCTCACAAGGAGCATGTGCTTAAGATGTCTGGGCACGCAAACAAACTTCAAAGCTTGGGTATAGTGATTCCTAATGCTTTGGGGATTTACAGCGTCCTCCAATCACTACCACCAAGTTACAAGAACTTTGTGATGAACTACAACATTCAAAACATGAACAAGACGTTACCAGAACTCTTTGCCATGTTGAAATCTGCAGAAGTGGATATCAAGAAAGAGCACCAAGTGTTGTTGGTCAATAAGACCACCAAATTCAAGAAATGCAAGTCTAAGCAGAAGGGACACTTGAAGAAGGGTGGTAAGAAAGTTACCACGCCAACGAAGAAAGCCAAGGCTGGACCTAAGCCTGATACTGAGTGCTTTTACTGCAAGGAAGAAGGTCACTGGAAGCGGAATTGCCCAAAGTACTTGGCGGATTTGAAGAACGGCAACATCAAGAAGAAAGGTATATCCGATATACATGTTATTGATGTGTATCTCACTAGTACTCGTAGTAGTGCCTGGGTATTTGATACTGGTTCGGTTGCTCATATTTGTAACTCGAAACAGGTGCTGTAGAATAAACGGAAGCTAGCAAAGAACGAGGTGACGATGCGCGTGGGAAACAGATCAAAGGTTGATGTGATCGCGGTCGGCACGCTACCCCTTCATCTACCATCGGGATTAGTTTTATACTTAAATAATTGTTATTTGGTGCCTGCGTTAAGCATGAACATTATATCGGGATCTTGTTTATTAAGTAGACGGTTACTTGTTTAAGTCCGAGAATAATGGTTGTTCGATTTATATGAGTAATATGTTTTATGCACATGCACCTTTGATAGATGGTCTATTCTTATTGAATCTCGATAGTGGAAATACACATATTAATAACATTGAGGCTAAACGTTTGAAATCGAGCGATAACTCGACCTATATGTGCAATCGCTGCCTTGGTCACATTGGAGTGAAGCGTATGAAGAAACTCCATTCCGATGGACTTCTTGAATCACTTGATTTTGAATAACTTGAAAGATGCGAAGCATGTCTGATGGGTAAAATGACTAAGACTCCATTTTCTGGTAAGATGGAGCGAGCTACGGACTTATTGGAAATCATACATACCGATGTGTGTGGTCCAATGAGTGTAGCATCGCACGGTGGTTATCGTCATGTTCTTACCTTCACGGATGACTTGAGTAGATATGGGTATATCTATTTCATGAAACATAAGTCCGAAACTTTCGAGAAGTTTAAGTAATTTCAAAGTGAGGTAGAGAATCAACGTAACAAGAAGATTAAATTTCTACGTTCTGATCGTGGAGGTGAATATCTAAGTTACGAGTTTGGCGAGCATTTGAAGAAATGCGGAATACTTTCACAATTGACACCGCCAGGAACACCACAGCGTAATGGTGTGTCCGAACGTCGTAATCGAACTCTCTTAGATATGGTTCGTTCTATGATGTCACTTACAGATTTACCGCTATCATTTTGGGGTTATGCATTAGAAACAGCCGCATTCACTTTAAATAGGGCACCATCTAAATCCATAGAAACGACACCGTATGAATTATGGTTTGGGAAGAAACCTAGATTGTTGTTCCTTAAAGTTTGGGCTTGCGAATCCTATGTAAAGAAGTTACAACCGGACAAGCTTGAACCCAAAGCGGAAAAATGCGTCTTCATAGGATACCCGAAGGAAACTATTGGGTATACCTTCTATCATAGATCCGAAGGCAAAATCTTCGTTGCCAAGAATGGATCCTTTCTAGAGAAGGAATTTCTCTCGAAAGAAGTGACTGGAAGGAAAGTAGAACTCGACGAGGTTGTCGAACCTTCTCTCGAAATTGCGAGTAGCGCAACACCGGAAGAAGTTCCTGTGGTGCCTGCACCAATAAGAGAGGAAGCTAATGATGATGATCATGAAACTTCGGTTGTAGTTGCTACAGAGCCTCGCAGGTCAACGAGAACTCGTACCACTCCAGATTGGTATGATCCCGTTATGAGTGTCATGTTGGTGGACAACACCGATGACCCTGAGACATATGAGGAAGCAATGATGAGCCCAGATTCCAATAAATGGCAAGAAGTCATGAACTCCGAGATTGGATCCATGTACGAAAACCAAGTATGGACTTTGGTGGACTTACCGGATGGCCGGAAGGCTGTCGAGAACAAATGGATTTTCAAGAAGAAAACATATGCTGATGGTAATGTTACTGTCTATAAAGCTCGACTTGTCTCAAAGGGGTTTCGAAAAATTCAAGGAGTTGACTACGATTAGACTTTCTCACCAGTAGCGAAGCTAAATTCTGTGAGGATTATGTTAGCAATCGCTACATATTATGATTATGAGATATGGCAGATGGATGTCAAAACAGCATTCCTCAATGGAGACATTTATGAAGAGTTGTATATGATGCAACCCAAAGGTTTTGTCGATCCTAAAGATGCTAACAAGGTATGCAAACTTCAACGTTCCATATATGGATTGAAGCAAGAATCCTGAAGTTGGAATCAACGTTTTGATAAGGTGATCAAAAGTTTTGGTTTTATACAAACTTATGGAGAAGCTTGTATTTACAAGAAAGTGAGTGGGAGCTCTGTAGCATTCTTAATACTATATGTAGATGACATATTATTGATTGGGAATGATGTAGACCTTCTTAATAGTGTCAAGGAATATTTGAATAATAGTTTTTCAATGAAAGATCTTGGCGAAGCAGCTTACATATTAGACATAAAGATTTATAGAGATAGATCAAGACGCCAAATATCATTGTCACAAAGTACATATTTGGACAAAGTTCTAAAGAGTTTTGGAATGGAAGATAGCAAAGAAAGGGTTCTTGCCCATGTTGCCCCATACGACCTTGAGTAAAACTCAAAGTCCGACATCGGCAGAAGATAGAGAAAGGATGAGTAAGACTCCCTATGCTTCAGCCATAGGATCTCTAATGTATGCCATGCTATGTACGAGACCCGACATTGCATATGATGTTAGTTTAACTAGCAGATATCAAAGTGATCCAGGAGTGGATCATTGGACAGCAGTCAAAAACATCCTTAAGTACTTGAGAAGAACTAAGGATATGGTTGTTTCTTTTGGAGGTGATGAACAACTCGTTGTTGATGGTTACACCGATGCTAGTTGGAACACCGATCCGGATGATTCTAAATCACAATCTGGATACGTATTTATTTTGAATGGTGCAGTAGTTAGCTGGAGGAGTGCAAAGAAAAGCGTTGTGGCGAGATCTTCAACTGAATCGGAATACATGGCTGCTTCGGAGGCTTCACAGGAAGCGATATGGATGAAAGAGTTCATTACAGATCTGGGTGTGGTTCCTAGTGCGTTGTACCCAATGTCTATCTACTGTGATAACATGGGTGCCATAGCCAATGCGCAAGAACCAAGGTCACACAAGAAGCTGAAGCATATCAAGCTACGTTTTCATGCTATTCGCGAACATGTCCAAGATGGGGACATAAAGATTTTCAAAGTACACACAGATCTGAATGTGGCGGATCCATTGACTAAACCTCTCCCGAGGGCAAAACATGACCAGCACCAAACTGCCATGGGTGTTCGGTATATTACCATGTAATCTAGATTAGATGACTCTAGTGCAAGTGGGAGACTGTTGGAGATATGCCCTAGAGGCAATAATAAATGTAGTTATTATTATATCTTTGTGTTTATGATAAATGTTTACATTCATCCTATAATAGTATTAACAAGGAAACATTAATACTTGTGTGATTTGTAAACTTAAATTGAAGTCCCTAGTAAAGCCTCTATACATCACTAGCTTGTTGGTTAATAAATGATTGTGGTTTCCCTATCATGAACATTGAGATGTTATTAACAACAAGATCATATCGTTAGGAGAATGATATGGTGGACATACTCCTATAGATAAGCGTAGCATAAAGATCAAGTCATTTTATAGTTCAATTGCTATATGCTTTCTGATACACAGTAACCTAATTCCTTCGACCATGAGATCATTCATATCACCTTTACCGGATGGATGCTTTGATGACATCAAACACCACACTGTAACTGGGTGGCTATAAAGGTGGCATTGAGTGTTCGGAAAGTATTGGTTGAGACACATGGATCAAGAGTGGGATTTGTCCATCCATATGACGGATAGATATACTCTGGGCCCTCTCGGTGTAATGTCATCCAATTAGCTTGCAAGCATGTGACTGGATCACAAGGGATCACATATCACGGGAACGAGAAAAGAATACTTATCGGTAACGAGGTTGAACTAGGTATGCAGAGATACCGACGATCATAACCTCGGTTAAGTAAACTATCGTGAGACAAAGGGAAATTGGTACCGTATGTAAGTGGTTCATTCGATCGCAGAGTAATCGTAGAAATATGTGGGAGCCATATGAATTTCCAGATTCCTCTATTGGTTATTGTTCGGAGAAGTGTCTCGATCATGTCCGCATAATTCACGAACCGTAGGGAGACACACTTAAGGATTCAACGTTGTTTGAGTAGTTATGGAATGATGAGAAAGAGTCCTAATGTTGTTCGGAGTCTCGAATGGGATTTGGGATATCACGAGGAGATCCGGAATGGTCCGGAGAATAAGATTCATATAAGGAAAGTCCTGTTTCGGAGTTGGGGAATGTTTCCGGTGTTCTCATCGGGAATGTTCTAGAAGGTTCCGAATGTCCCAAGACCGGAGGGGAAGGGTACATGAATGTGTTATATCAAGTTGATATGATTGCATCATGTACTAGGTGTCATCGCTGAACAAAATAAAGGGTTTAATCAAATCCTAGTTTGAAAAAGTCAAACGGCAATTTGAAAGTCAAACGACTATTTTTGGGAAGTGGAGAGGGAGGTGGAAACCGAGTTGGGGAGGAGTTCCTCCCCTCCACCGCCGGCCCACCTCCAAGCCGAGTTGGGGAGGGACTCCCCTCCCCTTGGCCGGCCCCTCCACCTATAAAAGGAGGGGCAGGGCTCCCCTCCTAGAGACCCAACACATCCACCTCTAAACCCTAGCCGCCGGCGCCGCCACCTCCACTGCCGCCGCCGCCCTAGGGCAAACCGCCGCCGCCGCCTAGCTAACCCTAGCCGCTGGCTTGCCCCCTCCTCGGCGTGTCTAAACCCTAGATCATCGAGGGCTCTCTCATAGTCCACCATACTCGCTCCGGCTTAAGGCGAAGCCCTGTGAGATCTTCCTCTACTTCCACGGTACCACGCCGCCGGAATCACGAGGAGAGTGCTACAACCTCCATTTTCTTTGGAACAAGGGAGAGGAAGGTCTTCGTCAATCGAACGTGTGACCGATTGCAAGGAGCGCTGCCGAACATAGCCACGGAAGGATCGCTCACGCGATCTTGAGATCGGGAAGAGTACGACTACATCACCCACGAGAATCCGCTCTTGTTAAACACTTTGGAATCTTCGATGGTGTGTTATTCCATCGACTCGTTGCTACAATCTAGTAGATAGATCTTGGCTTGTTTGTTTGTATGCGATAGAAATTTTTTGTTTTCCATGCTATGAAACCCTACACATGTAATATAATTAATTCATTAATTAATCATCTACTGTCTATATAGAAATAGTAACGACGATCTTTCTTCTTTTAGCCCTCCGGACCGAACAAATCTACTGAAAATAGCAAACGCGGCCCAACCAAAAAGTTGGAAGACCATGAGAGGTTCAGGATCGAAGAAATCGGTGAAGGCGGCAAACCGACGGCTCCCGTTGTTGTCGCAAAAAAATTTGTGGCACAATGCGGAGTAATCGTTAGGGACTTCGTCCCGATCACCATTCGAAATTGGAATAGGCCTGCTTATGCGGAAGAAGAGGGAACATGTTTATATCTCCCTAACATGGCCAAATATTTACTGTGGAAGAGGCTCATGCTTAATTTCAAACTACTGAAGATAGAGCTGGATCCAAATGCAGAGGATCCAGTTGCGCCTTAGAACATGCGAAAGCCATGGAGATGAAGTTCAGGGAGTGGTCTATGAAGAAGATGGCCCAGTGTTTCACCAACTGGAAGAAAAGATTGCACCTTGACTATGTCGTGAAAGAGAAGACTCCGGATTTCGAGAAGATTCAGTTTCAGAAGATAAAACCATTCTGGGCTGAGTTTGTGAATTACAAGACATCAGAAAAAGCTAAGAAAATGTCCAAGAATAATAAGTCAATGTCGCTAACAAGAAGTATCACCATACTATGGGGAAAGGTGGCTACAAGGGCATTCCTAAGTGGAAGAAACTTGAGGATGAATCAAGTGCTAAAAGATCATCCCGCAGATGATGATTGGATCGAACGTGCAAAGAATTGGTTTTACGGGCATGGGGGCACGTTGGACTCGGAAGGGATGTGTATATATAACATACGACATAAAGAAGACCCCTTGCCAATCGAGAAGATGAGAAAAGCAGTAAAGGCTGTTAAAGATGGGGACTTCATTCCCGATAGAGAGAATGATGATCTCACACTCGCCCTTGGAAATAAGGAACATGATGGACGAACACGAGGCACAAGCGGCTCCTAACCATGGAGGATTGGGTTTCCTGAAGAGAGGAAGAAATATACTGATAGAAGCCGTCAGAGGAGAAAGGACAAGGCAGAAGTTGAAGCAGATATTCAGAAAGAGCGAATGCGTATAATTGAAGAACGAATAAAGCAACAACAAGATGAAATTAACGTACTTAAAGAGCAAAGTACTACCGGCCCATCTCAGCAGCACATGGTGGTAGAACCTACATTCGATGCTACCGGCCTATCGAATAATCGAAAAAGCAGCGTGGCTTCCACCGAGGTCTTGGGTGATGACAATGACGACGGTGCACCGACGATGGCTCCTGTTGGCTACCCAGTGGATGATATCACACAGATGACACACTGCGAGCTACATGTCAAAGTTGTGAACATATCAATGAAGGTGGCGGTCGGCTATGCCTTACCAATTGGACCTACACCAACTTACCATTGCCGTCTGGTTCCACAGGGCTACGCTGTTGTCGGGGTGGATGAAATCATGCCCACCTTTCAAGGTTTGAAGCTTGAATACCCTGTAGGTGAAGGGGGTGTGACTGAACTGGGAGAAGCAACAAACGTCACCATTCTATGGCCAAAGAAATGTATCGTGCTTCAAAATCACATGCCAAGGCCATCTTCGCCGCCGCCTCACCCGTCTCCAGCGCGGTTGTCGCCGCCGCAGAAGCCGTCTTCGTCGCCTCACCCGGCTCCGTCGCCTCACCAATCTCCGGCGCAGCCATTGCAGAGGAAGCCATTGCCGTCGCCTCAGGAAAAAAAGCGTAAGCGTACCACCACTACTCTACGGAGTGGTAAGCGATCTCCGACACATAAACAAGAGCCTCTTCCAAAAGTACCAAAGGTTCCTCCCAAGAGAGCTTATGACTGTACTGAAGAGGAGACTACGGTGATCGTTGAGGCGGAAACGACAGCGTTTTTCGCTAAGCTGAGGCGGCCGAAAGAGCCAGAGTTCCCCAACACCAAAGAAGAAAAGGCCCGAGTGTTCAAAATGCTAAAGGCCCTTCACCAACCCGAGCCAAAGCTGTCATCAGACTATGAGCGCTCTATTCTCAAGTCACATGCGGCACAACAACTGTCGAAGAGCAGTACTGATGCAAGAGGGAAATCTGTTGCCCAGCTCAGAGAACAAGCAAAACAATCTTGCACCCCTCTCAAGGTGATTTCCCATACCAATGTGGGGTTGAGCAAATATGCGGCCGAAGAGCAATATGATCCAGATGTAGTTGCACAATACAGAGAAGCTACCGCTGCTCAAGGTATGAGTATTTCCCACTACTTATTCCAGTTATAGTACTTCCTCGTGGGTGAAGTATCATACAAATACCAGTATGGCAAACCTCTCGTTAAACCTGAGGAGGTAAATAATCTTCCAACAAAAATGCGAAGATTGCATAACTGGTACATGCATGCCACAAAGGCAGGGGCTAACTGGATAATGCTGAGGGTTACAAAAAAGCATTATGGGAAAGAAATAGATGACATGATATCCATTGAATTTGTTGAACTATTTCAATTATTCAATCAAGACGCACAAATCGATCATCAGTGCCTATTGTCTATAAGTACTAATTCTATAATTAATTTAGTCTCTAGCTATCTCACCTCGTTTATTGCCTGTATATAATCATACTATAATATGCAGAATGAAGATTCTTGAATGCAACAGAGGACAAATCTATGACATTGGGTTCATTGACCCATATTGGGTTCATCAAGCTAATCTCAAAGCAAACCCCCAGAATACGGAGGATAATATCGTATACACGTTAAGGTTTCAAGAAACCAGAAGAAAAATACTATTTGCTTACAACTTCAAGTGAGTGTTATTGTCTTGTGTATATTTTATATTTCGCTTACTCGACATTAAGTATATAATTGATTAGTTATGCATGCACAGCTTCCACTATATGCTGTTAATCATTCAACCTGATAAAGGGCGTGTACTAGTCATTGACTCGAAACATAAACCCCTTGAGACGTGGTAGGACATGCAGATGCTTCTCCAGCGGTAATTCTAATAATTATGACACTATATCGGCAACGTTCATGAATTTTATGATATTAAGTAATTAATAACTTCTTTTATTCGTTTTCTTCGCCGGGCAGCGTTTGGAAACGGTTCACCAAGAAGGCTAGGGGTGTTTGGAAAGAGGATCTTACATTTAAACCACTAGATGTAAGCACCACTAGCTATATCTGCGCATCTCTTTGATTCTAGTTTTGATACCGTTATTATCATGCTTGCTTATTATTTTGATTGAACTATGTTCTTGTAAAGTGCCTGATGCAGAGACCAGGGAACAATTTATGTGGATACTATGTTTGCGAGTTCATCCGTCAGACGTGCTGTGAGAAGGAGAGAAATTTAAAGCAACTTAACGTACGTAACAATTTCTATAGTTTTGTGTTTAGTTTCATTCATATAGGTTGACTCCTTTTTTAAATCAGATCGAACGTCTACGGGATGGTCTTCTGCCAAAGGATCGCGTACGAGCAATTCAGGAGGAATTGGCGGGATTCATGGATGCAGAAGTCCTAGACCCAAAAGGAGAATACTATTCGGATGTGTATATCCAATAGGGATTATACAAAGAGCTTATTTTATATGTAGTGCATGAACTCCGTGTATCGAATGTAATATGTTTAACACTTCGATCTATATTTTCATGATGATTTTGTGTAATATAATGGTTCCTTCATTGATGAGTGCAAAACACTAAATAAAAAATAAAATAACATAAATGAATTCTCTGTCGCGGCACAAAAAGTGGCCAAAATACTGCCGCGGCAGAGAAATGTGCCAAATCTCTGCCGCGGCAGAGAGTTATTTGTCCCGGTTCGTGTTACGAACCAGGACGGTTGCTCCTCCCCCTCGCACTGAGCAGCGGCCACATGTACGCTCTTTTGTCCCGGTTGGTGGGGCAACCGAGACTAAAGGTTGGGGTTTTAGTCCCGATTGCCCCGTCCAGGTTAGAGAACCGGGACTAAAGGCCCTTACCAACCAGGACACATGGGCGTTTGCAATAGTGAAACATGCATGCATACACGGTCAACCGACCCAATGTCCTAAACCTAATTATACTCCAAACAAGACATCTAAACCGACTAAAACTGGTAATAGGCTCCTAGCACACCTAGCAAGACATGGACATTCAAAGGTGCATGCACACTAAATCTACTTGGACTCACATGGTAGCGTATCCGTACCAAAAAGGAACGTACTAGGCGTTTCTCGGGACTCGTGCTTTTTATTCTCGGGTCTAGCCAACCACGTGTTCTTTTGTTAATCAAAATCCCCTTTTAGCTACAAAATGTTGCGCTTTTGCTAAATATAGCAAAAAATGATTTGCGTTAAAAATAGAGAAAAACGACTGTTTTGCCGGAGACGTTGCTGGAGACCTCACCAGAGACTTCGTAGCAAAAGGTTGTGCTAATTTAGCAAACCAGACCTAGCCGAAAACGTGCCGAAGACTTTCACCGGGAGACCGCCGGAGACCTTTTTAGCAAAAACTTTACACTATTGTAGCTAAAACACTAAACGGTTATAGCAAAAACATTAAACGGTTGTAGCCAAAAAAGTTCTATTGTAGCAAATCCAACTTCGTCGGAGACCTCCCCGAAGATCTCGTCGAAGACCTGTAGCGAAAATATTACGGAATTTCTAGCTTCAGATCAGTCGCCATATCGCCAAACCTGGCGGGCTGGCAGGAAGCGTTAGATGCGAATCCAATGGACGCAGACAAACCCGCGTGGTGGGTGGCGGTTTAATACACCACACCTGATCCGGACACCCCCATCACCTAGGGCCCCACCTGTCATTGTCTCTCACCCCTCCCACTTCTCCTGACCGTTTCGAGAATCCTGCTGCTCTCTCCCTTCTTCTCCGGCGATTTTGTTCATGATACGGCAGTTCCCGTCCGATTCCGTCGATTCTGCTTGTTCCTGCCACTGGCGACGTGTCGAGTCCCTCCAGGTATGCTCGCAGGTTTGATTGCCCTCCGATCTCCACATCCGCTGTTGTAGGGGTACGTAGCATGAAAAACAAAAAATTCTATCGCATGAACACACAAGCCAAGATCTATCTACTAGATTGTAGCAACGAGTTGATAGAGTACTAACCCTCGAAGATCCAAAGCGGTTAACGAGAGTAGATTCTCGTGGGTGATGTAGTCATTCACTTGCCGATCTCAAGATCGCGTAGAAGGTCCTTCAGGCGCTGCGTTCCAGCAGCGTTCCCGCAGTCGGTCACATGTACGGTACTCGATGAAGACCTTCCTATCCCTTGTTCTAGCAGGCAGCGGAAGTTGTAGCTCTCTCCTCGCGATTCCGGCAGCACACCGACGTGGTGTCGGAAGTAGAGGGGATATCCCGCAGGGCTTCGCCTAAGCCGGAGTAGGTATGGTGGAGTAGAGAGAGCCCCGATGATATAGGATTTAGAGGGCCGAGGTTTAGAGGTATCTAGCAACTAGGGTTTAGCTAGTCGGTAGCGGTTTAGTGGAAATATAGATTGGACGCAACTAGAGGGGGGGGTGGCCAACCTAGGGTTTGTTGTGGTGTGTAGGGGGGAACCCTGCCCCTCCTTTTATAGGTGGGAAGGCTCCAAGGGGGAGAGAGAGTCCTCCCCCAACTCCAGTTCATGTGGCCGGCGCAAGGGAGAGGGAGGATTACTCCCTTAGGTAGGTTTCCTTCTCTCCCTCCACTTGGAAATCATTGTCCCAGTTTGACTTTTTCAGACCGGCTTTTTTTCTTTCAAACTAGAGTTTGATTTCTCTCTTCCAAGTGTCCAGCCAAGTGACCTAGGACATGATGCAACCATTCCACTTTGTCATGACACATTCATGTACCCTTCCCCTTCTGGATCGGTGAACCTTCTAGACCCTTCTAGAACATTCCGGTGAAAACACCGAAACCATTCCCGAACTCCGGAATTGGACTTTCCTTATATGAATCTTATTCTACGGACCATTTCGTATCTCCTCGTGATATCTCGGATCCCATCCGAGACTCCGAACAACATTCGGTATCTTTACTCACATTCCATATCTACTAAACAACATCGAATCCTTAAGTGTGTCTCCCTACGGTTCGTGAATTATGCAGACATGACCGAGACTCTTCTCTAATCAATAACCAATAGAGGAATCTGGAAATTCATATGGCTCCCACATTTTTCTACGATTACTTCATGATCGAATAAACCATTTACATACGATACCAATTTCCCTTTGTCTCGTGATACTTTACTTATCCGAGGTTTGATCGTTGGTATCTCTACATACCTAGTTCAACCTCGTTACCGACAAGTACTCTTTTCTTTTTCTCGTGATGTGTGATCCCTTGTGAGCCAGTCACATGCTTGCAAGCTAATTGGATGACATTCCACTGAGAGAGCCCAGAGTATATCTATCCGTCATATGGATGGACAAATCCCACTCTGGATCCATGTGCCTCAACACATACTTTTCGAACACTCAATACCACCTTTATAACCACCCAGTTATGAAGTGGTGTTTGATATCATTAAAACATCCATCCAGTGATGGTGATTAACATGATCTCATGGTCGAAGGATTTAGGTTACTATGTATAGAAAGCTTATAGCAAGTGAACTATTTAAATGACTTGATCTTATGCTACGCTTAACTATAGGAGTATGTCCATCACATCATTCTCCTAATGATATGACCTTGTTGTTAATAACATCTAAATGTTCATGATCAGGAAACCATGATCATATATTAACCAACAAGCTAGTTTAACAAGAGTCTTTCCTAGGGACTCTTACATGATTACAAATCACACAAGTATTAATGTTTCCTGTTAATACAATTATAGCATGGCATGTAAAAATTTATCATAAGCATGGAGATATGATAATAACCACTTTATTATTGCCTCTTGGGCATATCTACAACAGTCTCCCACTTGCACTAGAGTCAATAATCTAGTTTCAAACCTTTGTGTATTCAACACCTATGGCTTTATGGTGTTGTATGTACACTATTGCTAGTGGTCAACTGATCTTCGGATCCGACTCTTTCAGGTCCGTGTGTAATTGCATGTCTTTGTGTCTCTACGCATCACTCATTCTCTAATGAGATGGCTTTGTATAAATTTGGTCCTTTGGTGAGACCTTTAGTTCCTTGGGGTTGAACATGTTGATAATATTGTCACACAATATATCTTTATAGTACTATCCCGTTGTGAACCACACCTAGTTTGATAACAAACTACTTGACACAAATGCCCTGTTTTGTTGATATAATAGCAGTCATATACTTATCCTTTTGTTGTAGTATCTGTCATAATGTCTTAACTTTGGAACTCATCCAAATCCAGTATGGAACTTACTTTCCATTATATTGTGCCACCCTTAGTTTGTATTGAGATAAACTTAATCTGTACTTTGTGACAAAACTAGTATCAATGTAATACTTTACAATGAACTAACCACCTGTTTGTCACTTCTACAACATTAATATATTCTTAATTCTTCCAAAAGATCATAACAATATCCTTACTATCGTCCAATAATCATCTTATGAATCATTCTGGTATATGCTCATAATATTTAGAGTATAGGACATATCTGGATGTGTACATATCACAGTTTAATTGATAAACTCTATTTGTAATCATCAAGTATAAAAATACTTGAATTTTTGTTTCACTTATGCCAAGTGTCGATACACTTGAATTTTTATTTAATCCATTCTGTGTGGGAAGAACCTTTCTTGTCATGTCCATATTTAACTCATTCAGTATCTCATCTATGTACATTTGGAACAACCATATTGGCATCTCAATCTATCCATATAGATATTGATGCCAAACATTCGGGGTTTGCCTAAGTCTTTCATCAAAATGAAATTCTTAACTTGTGTTAACAAAATATACATCATTTCCAATCAACATTATGTCTTCCACATAATGTATTAGAAATATGTCTTAGCACTCCCACTTAATTTCTTGCAAATGCAAGCATCTTCATCATCTCCGATGAGATTAAACTCTTTTAACAGTTTCATCATGGTGAAGATTCCAACTCCATGATGCTTATTTCAACCATTGAAGTTTGCACACGCTTTTAGCATCCTTTGATTTAACAAAACCCTTTGGATCATGTTATGTACATGTCCTAGGTAACAATTCTATTAAAAGAACTTTGTTTTGTTTGTTCAACTACCATATAACAGAATTATATGTAGTGGTTGATACATTAATCCGTCTAGACTAAATATCCCTATGAAAGATCAAATCTTGTCATAGTCAACCTTTGAACATTGTTGTGAACTCTTTCCCAACATGTCGACTATTTCATAGATGTGAAACATCCATGTCTATTTCTTTATAGATCCAAACACGACTGTGACGTCTTACACCTTTCCAGAGGGTCTTCCAAGTTCAAAGCTTGATTTCTCGTGTATAGAACTATCACAGATTCTATGGCTTCTAGCCATTTTGATAGAGTCGGGACCTATCATCGCTTCTTTGCATGTAGTTGGTTCATCATTTTCAAATAATGATCTAACTCTCAAATCTTGGTATTTGATTATTTACCCGACCTACTTTGTTCAATAGGAACTTAGACCTCCATGACCACAACGTTTTAGGCACATGATCCATGAGCGTTGTTGCTGCCTCCGGAACGCTTTCCGGTGCTGCGCAATTTTGCACATATAGCTAAGGTTCTCTTAACCTTATCAAAGTTCTATTGTCTTCCCACTTAACCTTTTCATGAAAAATTTCTTCTTAAAGAAACTTGACGTTCTAAGCAACAAACAATTTTGTATCTGGTGTTATGGAGGAATACTCAACGATTATTCGAAAAACCTACAAATACACGCTAATGCGACTTTGGTGGTAAACATCTTACTTATGCATAGCATACCAATGTTTAAGAAATGACAACTTGGTTTTTATCCCAAACAATTACTTTATATGGTGTCATTTCAACGGATCATGATGGAGCTCTTTTTAGTGAAAAAGCGGTAGTCACTAAAGCTTATAATCTTTAAAATATAATGGCAGTTTTATAAATGACACCTTTTATCTTACCATGTCAAACAAGGTTTTATTACATATCTCGATTATTCCATACTCATATGGTGTTTCGGGAAACACAAATCCATGGAACGATTCCTCAAATCTTAGGTGTTATGCTAAACTTGTAACTCAAATATCTTCCTTTATGATCCTATCATAAATTCTTTATTTTCTTGTTACATTGATTTTGCACTTCATCTTGAAAGTCTTCGAACTTTTCAAAATTTTCACACTTCATCCTTATTAAGTAAATATTCATATATTCACTCAAATTTTTGGAGAAAGCATATGAAGTTGAAATCCATCGCTCTTGACTACACATAACGAGCTTCATACATATATATGTACAAATTCCTATAAGCTAGTCATTCGTTCACTTTTGGCCTATGAACGAAGTTTTAATTATCTCTAGGAAAGTTTCACAAGCGTCATTTGATTGAAATCAAAGGACTCCAAAATTCCATCCACATGGAGTCCCTTCATGTTTTCTTTCCAATATAATTTAAACGGCGATGTTACTTCCTAAGTGATCTTTCAATCAATTTTCTTTCAAAAATTTTAGCACTTGTTTTATGGATGTGATTTATCCAACGAGATTTGTAAATCATCCATATTTTATGGATTACGGAAATTATTTGAACAACCCTTTTGTTCTCATAATACCTGATAAAACAAATCTTGAAAGAAAGCTTTGATGTCAACAAGAAACACATCAACACTTTATTTGTTTTCGATGAACATCATCACATATTCTCTTGCTAGTTACTTAGGCCATTGCAGTTCATGAATTGTGTTGTTTCGTATAACGATTCACACCAATAAATTCAGTATCCAATACTTAAGAACCCATTGTTTAACAAGCAAAGAATATAGCCATAACATGTATATCTTCTATATACCTATGTTGAACAATTCTAGTCTTTTCTTTTATGCCATATATTTCTTAGATTTGTCTTTCAACATTTCTTTATCTTTTCTAAAGAATCTTTCAACATCAATAGTGGCGCCATACTCATGACACATAGTTCAAAGCGTGTATAGTTAAATACCAATGTCTTTGGACTTGCACTTTGAAGTTGATCACCATCATCAAATGCTTGGTGTTCTTTCAAATTCCATTCTTTAGTAATCTTCTAGTACAGTAAACATTTTATCTACATCAAATATTCATGATCAAGATACTTTAGCTTATAACGGTAAATTGCGAGTATAATGTTGCTCTACAAAACCTTTTGGATGATTAGGATGACCAGTGATACGTCAGAAACTTATCTATAATTTTTTATGTTCCATGCTTGTTTAGTATCTACTTTACTTTGCTTTGTCTACACTTTGAGGTGTTTTTATATGTTTTCTGGTACTAACCTATTAACAAGATGGCATAGTGCCAGTTTCTTGTTTTCTTCTGGTTTTTTGTTCTAGAAAAGGCAGAAAATCAATATTCTCGGAATTGGATGGGACAAAAGCCACAGTCAATATTTTAACGTGGGGAACACGAAGCCAGAGTATGAGACGGAGAAGAGCCACCAGGGGGCCACACCCCCTGGCCGTGCGGCCTAGGTGGGCCTGCGCCTAGGGGGTGCGGCCACCCTGGGTGCCCCCCTGCCTCGCCTCTTCACCTATAAGAAGCCTCCAATACCAAAACCCTAAGTACCCGATCAATATTCCACGAAACAGTCTGTAGCCGCCGCCACCATCGTCCCTAGATCGGGGGGATCTGAAGTTTTTCCCGGCACCCTGCTGGAGGGGAGATCATCCCGGAGGCCTTCTTCTTCATCATGCCAGCCTCCGGTATGAAGAGTGAGTAGTTCCACCTTGGACTACAGGTCCATGTAGTAGCTAGATGGTTGTTTCTCCTCCTTTGTGCTACCATGTTTAGATCCTGTGAGCTCCGTTCATTATCAAGATCATCTATTTGTAATCATGCATGTTGTGTTTATGGGGATCCGATGGATATTGAGATTACTATGTCAGATTGATTAATGGTTTTGTATTATTGATTCTATCATGTCTGTGTTGTTTGTGATCTTGCATGTTCTCTGTTTCTAGTAGATATCTTGGCCAAGTAGATGCTAGTGACTCCAAGAGGGGTATTTATTCTCGATACTGGGTTCATGCCTCTATTTAATCTAAGGGAAGTGACAGAAATATCTAAGGTTGTAGATGTGTTGTTGCTACTAGGGAGAAAACAACGGTCTCTTGTTCATGGAACAAGTGGATTATTTACCTTACACACTTTGCTTAAAGCAGTTATCCGTTGCTTGCCACTTAATATTGTAGGGGGTTCGAATAATAATCTGAAGGTGGATTACTAGTCATAGATGAAGTTGGATGGCGGTCTGTGTATCTTTTTGTATTGACCAATCGAATCTCATAGGATCATGAATGTCTAGTATTGCATTGTTATGCCTTGCTGATGCGTGCAGCAACACTTCGATGGGAGACCCCAAGCGGAAGGTATGATGTAGTACAGCAGGAAGTTTTCCCTCAGTAAGAAACCAAGGTTATCGAACCAGTAGGAGGAAGGAAACGCCCCAAAGGTGTTGCAAGCAACATGGAAACCTTCACAACACAAACTCAAGACTTTTCCCCAACTAACAGTGAGGTTGTCAATCTCACCGGTTTCTGTAACAAGGGATTAACTTTATGGTGTGGTAGGTGATGATGGTTTGCAGCAAGTAAACAGTAACAGTGGAAGATGTATCAATGGTAAAGATTGGACCGGGGTCCATAGTTCACTAGAGGTGTTCTCCTTAGATAAAAAAACATGGCATGTTGGGTAAACAAATTACGGCAGGGCAATTGACAGGACTGAGCAAGGCATAACAATGCAATACTAGACAAAAGGATCCTATGAGATTCGATTGGGTGATACAACAATATACATAGACCGCCATCCAACTACATCTATGACTAGAAGTCCACCTTTGGTTTATCATCCGAACCCCCTCCAGTATTAAGTTGCAAGCAACAGACAACTGCTTTAAGCAAAGTGTGTAAGGTAAACAATCCACTTGTTCCATGAACAAGAGACCGTTGTTTTCTCCCTAGTGGCAACAACACATCTACAACCGTAGAGATTTTCTGTCACTTCCCTTGATTAAGTAGAGGCATGAACCCACTATCAAGCATAAATACCCCCTCTTGGAGTCACTAGCAACTACTTGGCCAAGATAGCTACTAACAACGGAGAGCATGCAAGATCACCAAAAAACAGACATGATAGAATCAATAAGACAAAACCATTAATCAATCTGACATAGTAATCTCAATATCCATCGGATCCCCGCAAACACAACATGCATGATTACAAATATATGAGATCTTGATCATGGACGGAGATCACAAGATCTAGACATGAAAGCACAAGGAGGAGATACAACCATCTAGCTACTACATGTACCCCTAGTCTAAGGTGGAACTACTCATGCTTCATACCGTAGGCTGGCATGATGAAGAAGAAGGCCTCCGGGATGATCTCCCCTCTGCCAGGGTGCCGGGAAGAGCTTTAGATCCCCCTGATCTAGGGCCGATGGTGGTGGCGGCTACAGACGGTTTCATGGAATATTGATCGGGTACCTAGGGTTTAGGCATCAGGGGCTTATTATAGGCGAAGAGGCGAGGCTGGTGGGTCACCAGGGCGGCTGCAGCTCCCCTAGGCACGGAGTGGGCCCACACGTGCGGCCAGGGGGTGTGCCCCCTGGTGGGTCCCCTCCGTCTCGTACTCCGGCTTCGTGTTCCCCACGGTAAAATATTGACTTTGGATTTTGTCCCATCCAATTCCGAGAATATTGATTTTCTGCCTTTCTGGAACCAAAAAACAAAAGAAAATAGGCAACTGACACTGTGGCAACTTGTTAATAGGTTAGTACCAGAAAACATATGAAAAGCACCTCAAAGTGTGGACAAAGCAAAGCAAAGTAGATACTAAACAAGCATGGAACATAAAAAATTATAGATACGTTTCCGACGTATCAAACATCCCCAAGCTTAACTCCTGCTCATCCTCGAGTAAGTAAGTGATAAAAGAATAATTCTTGAGGTGACATGCACCATAAAAACCAAGATCAAACCATTTGCGAGCATTGAAATCTGGGATCAAAGAACTCTAAACATGTGCATGAAAAATGGAGTTCTAACATTAAGACAAAATAACTATGCATGCAACATGAAAGGCTACAAACAAAGATCATGAATAACATCCATTGAAAAATGTTTGTTTGTTTACATATAGAAAACATGGCATAGTGGCATTCAGCTTGTCCCTCATAGAGTAGCAAATATATGCATAGGACACCTTCAAAGTTCATAAGAGTGACTAGGTACAAATAGCACAAGAACAAGAAATATCAACAATATGAATCAATCAATAAGTTTTAGGACACTGCACATAGAACTAAGAATGGCAACTATGTTCTCTTAACTGGTGCCTAAATGTAGAAGGTGGAGACTCAATATAGTAGTGGAAGAAAGGCCCTTCATAAAGGGAATCAGGGATTTCAAGTTTCAAAAAGAGCTGCCAAAAATTATGGTACTTGTTAGCTTTCATCCCTCATTGCCCCTATCATAAGCATCTTGAATTGATTATGATTAAGTGAACAAACTATGGAGTATATGCTTGACAAAGTATAAGTTGGCAATCTCATGTCCCTTGAATACGAGGGCCGCACCTCATGCTAATCAACTTTGGTCACCTGTAAGTTCTTGTCATAGTAAGTACATGTGTATCATAGAGAACCGCCAACGGGGTACCCCTTTCACATGGTACATGAGCTATCCCATAACCAAAATGACAAGGCAAGTAGACAATGAGCATCTTAGTGGTCTTTTTATTTACTATTTGCATAGATTTTTATTGAGGATGCTTCACAGGTTGCTCATTATGGTGATGCTGCAAGTTTCCACCATGATTAGGCATGGCTTAGGCTAGAAGCCTAGGCATTTCTCTAACACAAAATACATAACTCCATGGACTTCCAAGCTCCCACTTTATTTCACACCAGCAACATCCATAAACAAAAGAGCATGATATCAACTATGTACAAAGTACAAGTGCAATGTTGAAAATGTTACCCATGACAACATGGTTCTGCTAATTCCAACATATAAGTGCAAGCACATACAACTTAGATGACACAATGGCTGTAAGACCCCACCTTTATAAGGTAAAGGATCCCTGTGATTGCAATGCTAGTCCCTAGATCAATTGCTAGCATCCACAGTTTAAGATGAAGTACACAGATACAAAGGTCTTTATTACATAGTCATTCCAGAGATAACATAGTCTTTTACAACTCCATAGCCATAGGCTATTACAAGAGTTCATAACATAAGTAAAATAAAGTAAAGTCTTCATCTTCATGTGCCACATGCAAGCATGTTGAGTGTAGACTCATAACCCTAATCCTCATCAAAGTAACCTGCAACATCATAAGTTACAGCCACAGTGGGTCAATACATTAGAATAGTATTGGCAAGTGATACCATAGTATAATAATAGCTTATAACTTCTATATGAATTTGGCTAAGTGTAGCTTAGGATTGCTTTGCTCAAAATAGGTTTTTCCTATCAGTTGAGAAACACTAAGTTTTTGTTTATCAAAACTCCCAAGGAACCAGCAATGAATATTGAGGAACCTTTAACCCT